>OX336401.1:50773885-51973885 GCA_946902985.2 Meconema thalassinum | reverse complement strand
GCGCACCCTAGCTTGACACGGGTCAAGAACGCGTAAAATAATCACACCAAAAAAATTGAACCAACAACAACAAAATACACGCCTAACGGCTGAAAAACTATGTTTACGTTTATATAAAACGCCAGACAAACACGAATTTCGGAAGCTCCCTTACAACTATGGACAGCACCCATTTAATCAATCAATACTCATTATAACCGATCAGGTTTTGTGAATTTTAAACAACATCTTAAATTGCAGTACAGGAAGCAAGCCTGTTACTAATGACAAGTCACGTTATCTGATTTGAGCGCGCCCTTCTTGTATGAGTCAACACTGCCTCGATTATCTCTCTCAGCCCCGCAAGCTAGGTGCAGTTTCCCTCTGGAAACATCAACAAATCTCACCCATCCCCTGGATGGCAAGAAACACAAATATATACCACAAGTTCAGCCTCTCGAGGTCATGAACTGGTCTAATGTGGAGCAAGACAGAATAATCATATGATATATTCTCGGTAGCACATTATAAAAATCACACAACGCACCAAAAGCTTGGACTGAGTCTCATACACACACACTGGATCGGCTCAAAACAGATCAACACTATTGCGTCCATTGACACGTTAACAAAAAAATACACAACAAAAATCGGGTGCAAAGTGCCATCCCGTTCAAAACTGCTGGAAAGCAACTATCAAAATAATCCTGATCCGTCATAAAATTCTACTCACAAATAATCTTACCCTCCAAATTCTATTTTTAATCTCAAAATTAATTCAGTTCCATTTTTGTTATAAGGCATACCTCCGAATAATAATGCTTGACTACGATTTACGCAAGCGAACGCGAGCACGGGCTCCGCGTCGCCCCGTAAAGTTGAACCAAATACAATCACAATATTTACAAATTACACAACGCTCGGCTAGTCCCATATTTAATGTGTCAGTAAAACAAAAACTAAGAATCTGCATTACCAAACAAGCAAACAAATATCTACAAAAATATGTCCCATAATACCATAGCTGATTTAATAAATAAATAAATTCATTTGTACTCAATCCTTTAAAACAGCGCCAGGAAAAACGTCTGCAGCCATCTCCTTTAAGATGTTTATCTGGTCATCGACATCTTCTGGCAAATGTCCTGCTGGTTCCCAGATCCGTTCTCGTTCTTAGACGTCATCTCGTGCTGAATTAAATAAAGTTTTGTCATATACACACACGATATAATTCCTACTATATTCACCAATCAAGTACTGTATTCCTTGACAGTCTATTTGGTGAATTATTTCGATGAACTGGTCCTACTGATAGTGCTGTGACTACAAATAAATCACTGAAGTTACACTTATAACTTGACGACACTGTTCCATGTTCAATAACATGAAAATATGCAGAGTATGAACCTTACGTCCTCAGACGTACAAAATGAGTGATTGAACGTTACGTCCTCAGACGCACGAACTAAGTGATGAGTGTTCGACCTTACGTCCTCAGACGTACAAAATGAGTGATCGACGTTACGTCCTCAGACGTTCAAAAATTAGTGATTGAACGTTACGCCCTCAGACGCACGAACTAAGTGATGATCCTCGAAGCATTTTGGATCCTTATAAATGAAACTGACTAGGGTAGGTGTGGAAGGGGATTTATTAAAAAATATTCCATATTAATTATCAGACTAGCATGCGATCGGTATCATTGAGTTCGTAGCAGTGTGGAGGTTACGATTATGCTGTAGCCGGCTCGAATCGATCGTGGAATTAATCTCTAGATAACTCCCGCGTTTATTTACCAGTGTGCGTTACCAAGACGAGTTGCCGCTAAAACAAGGCGTCTTGATATTATTGGCCCAGACTCTTGTATGTCTTTGCGCGCTTTTACATACTTTCTGCAGTAGGGAGTGGTTAACATGATGATAGACCAATTGCCTCGTAGCATTCGATTTCCTTCTTGGCGCCAACCTTCCTAGCAACAGGCCATAATGTGCGTGCCCAAGCCGTCTTCCGCGCTAAAAGTTGCACCTGTCCTGAGTCTCAAGAATATATACGCGTCTTCCTAAAATACCACAGGAGCTTAAACCATTGTGTCCTCTTGGCCACTGATTTCTCAATATTTCCCAACACCGTCTGGCTCCCATATCTGTTGTCTGTAGAAATGTATCAAAAGATGACGAATAATTATTAGAATCCTTTATACATTCTGTGGATAAAGGGTTCAGTAAAAAGCATTAATATGTCTTCCAGAGCGGAAAAGATTTTTTTATTATCTTTAATAAGCGTTGATCATAAGTTTCTAGTCCTTGGCCATGCCAGTCAACAAGAGACTTACTTAAATATTCTTGCAGTTATACTACTTCCGACACGAATGGCTCTATAGCTTCAAAACGTGGTTTTCAGGTCCATTTGTCTGTTATTTATACAAATCTGCACCATTTCACCAAACTAAACTAAAGTTTACGACCCGAGTTTCGTTTCTTGCTTCAGTCAGTTGGTATTTGAGGGTGCGCAAATGCACGGGAGCCGTGCCAGTACATTTACTGGCATGTTAAATATCCCCTTCGGGGCAAAATTCCAGCACTCCGGCGTCTCTAAAAGGGATGTAAAACCAATAACATTATTATTATTATTGTTTCTTGCTTTGCGAGGCTTAAAATGAGCCTAGATTGGTCCTTCTACAAATTCGATCCTTCGTCTATGTGCCAAATGGTCTAAATCCAGGAAATGGATAGGGATGTCCGGATTTCAGGTACACAGGGTTATCTGCTAGGTTTCGAAAGGTAAGTACGTAAAATTTGGTTCAGTTCGGTGAAACGGTGTAGATTAGTGCCAAAGGGCCTAAATGCAGTGAATGGAAAGGGCTGTCCTAAATTTCGAGTGGACAGTGTTACTCGTCGGGTATCAAAGGGTAAGTGCATAAAAATTTGGTTCTGATCGGTGCAACGGTGTAGATTTGTGCCAAAGGACCTAAATGCAGGGAATGGAGAGGCCTGTTTGAAATTTCAAGTGGACAGTGTTACCCGCAAGATGCCGCAAAATATTTCACCATGCGGATATAGTTTGCATGGCTGTGCGGAGAGCCGATAAACTGCGGATAATGTTTGGAGTAAATTTGCGGATGGTTTTAAAATACTTGTTCCATTATGTTTTTTTCTTTTTCCTGACAAATTATGTCATCAAGCACAATTAACACTCCGAACTGTACAGGGTTGAAATTCTGGATGCATAACGTTCATTTTAAACATTGCACATGACATACAAAGACTAAGGAAACGACATTCTCCTCAAATGTCTAAATAATTATGTTGCTTTAATACTTTATCTAATTAAAACTATTATTGTATTATTGTATTGCCAGTAGATTCGGATAAACGTGCGGATGTGGATAAAGTCATGCGGATGGGGGCCGTGCGGATGCGGGCGGATGCGGATAACAGCCATGCGGATGCTGGTAACAGCCGTTCAAATGCGGGGCGGATGCGGATAACATCCGAGCGACTGCGATAACAGTCGTGCGGATGCGAATAACAGCCGTGCGGGGCGGATGCGGAAAATTGCCGTGCGGATGCGGATAACAGCCGTGTGGATGCGGAGTGTGTGCGGATGACAGACGTGCAGATGCGGGACGGATGCGGATAAGGGATTGTTTAACCGCGCAGGGCTCTAGCCATAGTTGACTATTTTCAACAACCCTCATCTCGGAACCCGGCTGAAGTCATCGGATTTTTTAAGAGCCTTCGGAGGGGAAGTAAAGCCGGCGCGGCGGTTCCATGACTTAGATTTATGGCATGTAAAAGAACCTTCCACTAATTACATTTGGGTGAAGCTAAATTATAGGTCAAATTTGACTAACGCTCTTAGGTTCCAACGTTCATCGCCAGGAGCCGACTACGGTAGAATCTAGTAACAAAGTTCAGAACTAGTTGGTCGTTGACGGTGGCGTTTGGCAGTGAAAGTAGGAACTACTTGCAAATTCAAAGTCTGCAGTCCTTACTTGAATTAAAAACAGATAGCACACACTAATACTGTCATCACAATTAACACCGGTTATTAGACAGATTCTACACACACCCAAAGTACACGGGGTTACATGACCGTGTTGTCGCAGCCCCTGAACCTTATCTTGGAAATAGATTAACATGATTGCTCCAAAGAAACTTCCGGTAAAATTTCAATATTTTGAAAACCCAAAACACCAAGAAAGAGAAAATGATATGTTGCACCAACACCCTAAGCGGGTCATACACGTTCAGCTATAGTAGGCAGTTTCTCGTCTCCGTGGCGCTATACACGCCGAGATTTCTTGCCAGTTTTGGTGGAATGAACATGGCGTCCGTTCCTCCAGCAGACGAAATGGGGATAGTTTTGGTGTTTGATGAAAAAACGAATGAAAACACAAAGAAAATAGTTATCAAAGAAAGTAAACTACTGGCACGTTGTCAGAGGTTTTCCTGCTCCAGAGTTTTTATTTAATTATTTGAGGATGGATGTTGACATCAAATATGGATTTAGGTGTTAGGAAGACATTTTTGAAAGCCTTTGTCTGGAGCGTGGCGCTATATGGAAGGGAAACTTGGACTATTGGTGCAGCAGAAAAGAGGACAATTGAAGCATTTGAAATGTGGTGTTACGGGAGAATCATGAAGATCAAATGGGTAGATAGGGTAACAAACGAAGAGGTATTAAGACGAGTGGGAGAGGAGAGATGTTTCTGGCGACTGCTAATGAAGAGAAGAGATAGGTTGTGTAATGGGTTATAGAGTACTGATACTTGTTAATAAGAAAGCTCCACTGTTGGGCGTTATTTGTAATGTGTTAGATAGAACTGAATCTTGCCCCACTAGTTGGGCGTTATTTGTAATGGGTTAGTTGAACTATCGAATAATGTTAATAAAAAAAGGTTAATGATTAAATAGTCGCCCACTTTTGGGTGATCAAAATGAAACATTTAATTGTGTATTAATCTAATAGTGTATCTGTATTGTTGTCAGCATCACTAAAAAATACATAATGTGTAGTATTATGTGTTGCCAGGGCGCCAGACCATTCATATATAATGATCAAAATAATATATTAATCCTCGGTTAAACAGAGGTAGAGCTGCGAAATTCCTATCTCCAGCCGTAGTGAAACTTACGTATTCTAACCTTTCGATAATTAGTTCAGGAATGTGGTGTTGCCTTATAGTAATTTCTAGCTACTAAAGGAAACCAGTCAAATATTTGAATTTACAAATGAATTTAATATATAAAAGCAACAAGTGCAAAAAAAGAATAAAATACTAAAGATAATAATAATAATAAATTAAATTAAAGAATCTACTGAATTTACTTGTATTATGGGTCTTGATTGAAAATTGGAGTATACTGAGTTAATTGAATAAAATATAGATCGAATTTAATAAGCATGAGAGCCTTCTGATTTGACTGGAGTAAAACTGTTTTAAATCGCCTACCGCATTGAAGATCATTGTAGTTGGATTGTTGCGTAGAGAGTTCCTGATGGCCCTGATCTTCCTCAACGTAATGAATGTATATGTGGATGACGGAATAAATTCCATAAATCATCCCTGTGACAATAGCCTCGTACACAACCATGTCACAGTTTGATGAGACCGAATGTCTTATCAAATTCACATACTTAAATAGTCAACTGTATAATATAGCACTGCGTTACAGATGAATGTTAATTTCCCAGTCCATCTCGCTACACGTTCCACTCTTCTGCTCCACACAGCACCATTCCGTCTCCTCCAGCAATTCAATAATAATCATCCATTTGGGCGGCCGTCATATATATAACGTTCCCAGGCACGCGCCCACCCCCACTTCTGAAGTCACTAGGCAATTTGCACGCCTTTCACATATCAATAATGACAATACTTCTTTGTAGCATTTCTCGGGAGGTCCAGCCCACCTTTTGTATAAAGTTGCAAAGGACTCATTCATCGGCCCAGCATTGTTAGTGGCAAGTCTTCATAGAATCCCTTCTTAGTATGATTTGTATACTGGTAGAATACTTGATGTGAAAGACATAAGTGTCTATTTATGTCATTTCCAAGAAGCCGTGGATAAGCCGGCCTTCCGCGAATCACCCTCTTTCTTCCCTTGTATGTGTTTTCTTCAGAAATAGTATTCAGTCAAGCACCTAACTTATTTCAAATATAATATGTGTAGCTCCAAGTCCTTTCAATTGCCATAATATTCTACATTACCGCATAATCTATATATATAAAGCTCAATGTTTGTCTGTCTGTCTGTCTGTCTGTCTGTCTGTCTGTCTGTCTGTTATGCATACAAATCCACACCGTTTCACCGATCTGAACCAAAATTTGTATACATACCCTTCGGAACCCTGCGGGTAACCCTGTCCACTTGAAATTTCCGACAGACCACCCCATTCCCTGCATTTAGGCCCTTTGTCTCAAATCTACACCGTTTCACCGATCTCAACCAAAATTTGTATACATACCCTATGTAACCCTGTGAATAACATTGTCCACTTAAAATTTCGGACAGACCACCCCATTTCCTGCATTTAGGCCCTTTGGCAAACTTCTACACCGTTTCACCGATCCGAACCAAAGTTTGTATACCTACCCTTTTCAACCCTGCGGGTAACCCTGTCCACTTGAAATTTCGGACAGGCCACCCCATTCTCTGGATTTAGGCCCTTTGGCCCAAATCTACACCGTTTCACCGATCAGAACCAAAATTTGTATACTTACCCTTTGGTACCCTGCGAGTAACACTGTCTGCTTGAAATTGCGGACAGACCACTCCATTCCCTGCATTTAGGCCCTTTGGCCCAAATCCACACCGTTTCACAGATCTCAACCAAAAGTTGTTATTTACCATATGGAACCCTGCGAGTAACACTGTCTGCTTGAAATTTCAAACAGACCACTCCATTCCCTGCATTTAGGCCCTTTGGCACAAATCTACACCGTTTCACCGATCAGAACCAAAATCTGTATACTTACCCTTTGGTACCCTGCGAGTAACACTGTTTGCTTGAAATTGCGGACAGACCACTCCATTCCCTGCATTTAGGCCCCTTGGCTCAAATCTACACCGTTTCACCGATCTGAACCAAAATGTGTATACTTACCCTTTGTAACCCTGTGAATATCACTGTCCACCTAAAATTTCGTACAGACCACCCCATTTCCTGCATTTAGCCCCTTTGCCAAAAATCTATATCGTTTCACCGATCCGGACAAAAAAAATTATACTTACCCTTTCGAACCCTGCGGGTAACCCTGTCCACTTGAAATTGCGGACAGATCACCCCTTTCCCTGCATTTAGGCCCTTTGGCACAAATCTACACCGTTTCACCGATCAGAACCAAAATGTGTATACTTACCCTTTGGTACCCTGCGAGTAACACTGTCTGCTTGAAATTGCGGACAGACCACTCCATTCCCGGAAAGAGGACAGGGTCCGTCCCAAAGGCAATGGAAAAAAGGGGTAAAACCGGACCCGCTCAGGAAACCCTCAGGGTTGCCAGCTCCCGAACTCACCAGCCATGAGCCCTTGAGGATGTAGCACTATCCAGGGTGCACCCGAAATGGTGGGGCTACACACACCCTGCCTCCTTGAGGGTCTTGAACAGACGACATGAGATATTAAGAAAAGAAAAAGAAGGCTGACACCTCGAAGAATGAGGCTATCAGGAATGATTAGACAAGGGCTAATTAAGGCGGGAAAGTGAAAGAGTTGCTAGGCCTCGGATACCCTGATACCATCGGGGTCGGAAGAGAACAAGAGTTTGACCAAGGGAGGCTGACAGGAAAGAGAACTGAAAGGAGCCCGGCACCAGTAAGTAGAAGCAATGCCGGACTCAGCTGGGGTCCCGTGGTCGCAAACCCACGTCCCACAAGTTGTGAGACATTGGTGGGTGGAGGGGGGAGGGGGGGGGGGGCAGGTGTGAGAATAGCTTGCTGATTCATCGCGAGGTGTCATGAGAGAAATGTCCAGACCCCGCCGTGTTACCTGGTATTGCTGACTATGCTGATGTTCATATTGCGTCTTTGCTCAAACCACTGTAGTGTTACGAAAGAATGAGTGATTCACCGGTCAATGTGAATAGGACCGGGAACCCCCACCCGAACGTCTGTCATCATAATATATCGTCATCATCTGCGATATTCTCAAGTTCGTGCAGCTTGGACCCGAGCAGTACTCGATAAGCTCTTTCACTACACGCATCGAGTATAGGCCTAAGCCAGAAAATAACGTTCAGACATTGGAAGACATCGAAGGTAGAAATCTGAATTACCTATATCAGATTTAAAATTGCACCATGTTCGTTTAGTAGTCATTTTTCATTACCTTATTATTATCATAAGGACAAATGACCTAGATGTTACGCCCATTATACCACTAATCACCACACACAATAACTCTTCATCGCCTGTGAATTTTGAAATATTTCTTTCTACCACGGTAGTTTGCAAGTTTGTCGTGTCAATTCAACAGTAGTTTTCATTACCATCCTCATCAAAAGGGCAAATGACCTAGATGTTACGTCCATTATACTACTAAGTAACACCACAGTCTTCATCGCCTGCGATTTTTAAAATGTGTATTTCCATTAGTTTGTAAAGTTTGATATACCCGTTCAGTAGTAGTCGTATTGACAGGCCATGCCAAAGGAGAAGATATCTTCATTCCCCGAATTCCTTTGATCCCTACTGATATGCCTTTTGATTTCAAGCTAATGCAATTCCCTGCATGATCCCCTCTCATGATCAGTTTTTCGTAGCTTGCTCAAGAGTGGGCACACCTAAACATTTATTTATTTATACACCAGAGGGAAAAACAAGGAATATCGTTTATCCTAACGCACTCCATTAATTTCAATGTTAGCTACAACATGTTAGTATTTATTAAATAACAACTGCGAAGTGAGATGAAACATTTCTCTGAAGTTCAACCATTGCATCGTATATTAGGCCGTGTTACTTTGCGAGTCATCTGTCTAGGATACTATTTAATCTACTGTTACTGCATTCATTTATGCCAATGATCTGGTTCCTCTTCTTGAGAACCTGTACCGAAACATGTAAGCCGGTCACGTAGAAAATTCACAGCGAGTGTTATGGTATATCGTACATCTCTTTTCTATTTTATTCCTTTCATTCCTTTAAAGTATCAATTTTTCCCATTCGTTGATAAGTTATATGTGCCAGTAGTCGCTTCTATGTTCATCATCACTATGTAGAAGATGTTTTGCGTCAGAAGAAAAGACAACTGGATGCTCAGGAACGTTAACGATATATCGACTGAGAAATCTGGAAGCTTCTCTTGGAGGATTTGCTTCAGACATTTATCGTACAGTTTAAACCTTAACAAGACGAAACTTTTAACCAGATAGCGATCTAAGTGGGAGCTCTTTGGCAAAAAATAATCAAGTCTTTCCCGAAACGTGAGTCCTAAAAATAACTTTTTCTATTATTTTCTAAGTTTCATTTTCAATATAATCCTGATCAGTAGGGCAAATTACCTAGATGTTACGCCCTCAACATCATTGGGGGCAAATGACATAGATTTTAAGTCCATTATATTTCTAATCACCACCACATATAGTCTTCTACGACTGAGATGTCACGAATTCTGGGACCGCTAACGACATATCTCGACTCGGACTGAAGACAAATATCACGAGAATGATCATTATTTTACAGAGCCTTCCCATAGTGACTTAAGTATACACATTGTCACTGGGTTTGATATTGTAAGAAATGAATACATAAATAAATATAATTTATGACGTTGAGTGTTAAGGAGACTGAAATATTATCATCATTCCACCGGGCGAAGCCGGGTACTACTGCTAGTAATAGATATAAATATATTAGTTAACATAATAACTAATTAAAGGTAAAAATGAAAAATTAAAAAAATAGTAATAATAATAATAATAATATAAAATTATATCATTCTGGTCACAAATTGGGACCATCACAGTTGGTAGGATACACACTAAGACACCCAGGAATAGCAAGCTTAGTTATGGAAGGAAGGGACGAGGACAAGAACTGTAGGGGTAGACCAAGGTTAGAATATGTCAAACAGATTGCCTCGGATGTAGGGTGTGGTAGCTATGTAGAGATGAAGCGGTTAGCTCAGGAGAGGGAGGCTTGGAAAGCTGCATCAAGCCATTCAAAAGACTGAAGACTCTAACAACAACGATGGATGTTCAAACATATCACTTTGTTATAAAATTGATAGGCCCTGAAATTCAAAAGTATGATACAAAACGTAACCAATATGTCGTACGCATTTTCTTTTGCACTATAACTGTAAATTTTGAAATCCTACAGATATGTGTGCGTTTAGTAGGAGTTAATAAATTCTTCCCTAAATGCACGCTCAGAAATTTTTCCTTTAATGGTCATTTTTTTTTTATAGAAATACTGTGTAAAAGCACTGTGATACACGCGATATCTCCTTACACACATGTAAACATGTTGAGACTTGTATCGTGTTTCTCGCTGTCTACATAAGTTCACCTAAGGGACTTTCAATAAACTGGTGAGCACAAATCCAACATGGCGGCGACGCGAAATTTAAGTATTTTAATGGACGTTTCTCGCGATTTAACCATCCGAGCGCAGTGAAACTTGGTACGGTAAATGCTTATACAACATAAGTAGGATATATGCAAATAGGCTTTATAGTTTTTTCTCGGAACTACTTGTTGAATTATATATTAGCAACTCCCAATTGAACATTCATCACGGAGAACAGACGTGTGTTGACTTGTGTGGGCGTCACGGCCGGCCGGCGCAGTACAGTTCCTTTATTACAACAGCAGATCTGGACGATGTGCTTTGTTTTCTGTCGTACACGTGTTTTATAGTGTGTAAAACGCACTTTACTTCTTGTGTGAAACGTGGGCATTGAATCCGGAGTTTATCCGAGCTATAAAAAGTCATCGTGGGCTTAAATAGCGATATTGTGTGCAAAAATTAAACAACCAGAAATCACGTGTGAATATTGGAACGAATACGCCATTACTAGTAGTTTTGGTAACTATGAATATTGGAAGATTTCTAATACAAAGGACACTACACTAGACTAAACTATTTTTGTAGAACTGTAAATAATTTATAAACTGTGGACTGTTATTATGTTGCAAGCGTGAAAACTACGCGGAGTGAAACATTTTATTTTTACGTGTGCTTGCTTGAGCGCATGGTCGCTGTAATATTTTTTTTACCATTTACACTTTCTGGAAAGTCACGGAAATCAGGGAAAGTCAGGGAGTTTTGGAAAGGCCAGGGAAAGTCAGGGAAACACTGAAAAAAATGCTGATAATCAGGGAAATAGCTAGGTCTTTTAAAAAAGTCAGGGATTTTTAAATTACATCATTCGCTCGCGTTTGTTACTGTGATAAATCATCAAAATGTGCGATTTCTTCTTGATAACTGCTGGTGAAACAAATTGTAATCAAGTTCAGGTAAGAAATAGGCTATGTATACAGTATATTAAATATCTGTTATTACTTTTAAAATAGAATTAATCAAGGCTACATTAATTGACACTATATTACAAAATTACATTATAAGTGTACATTTACTATACTTCAACTCCCAAGTGAACATTTATCTCGGAGAACAGACTTGTGTTGACTCAACTGGAGGGCGTCATGGCGGGCCGACGCAGTACAATAGGCCTACCATGTTTTGTTTTGGTTTTGTACTTTATTTAATGTCACGGAATGTTAAATTTGATTTTTGATTTTTTCTTTATGGAATGGTAACGTAATTTTCTCATTTTAACGACAATCTAGGATTAGCTAGGAAACGTAACGTAACGTTAATTGTAGTATGTAATAGCTTAGTTATACATATTTGAGCTGACTGTTAAATGTAACTTCTAACATTGTAGAAGATGGTGATTTTAATTTAATGGGAATTTTATTTGATTAGGGATTTATTTACATATCACGTAGTAGTTTAATTGTTGATTTTTCTCTTGTAAGTAGGACTTCTGCAGGGGATATTTTGAGATTAGTTTGGGGGTATATTTAGTGTTAGATTAATTATTGGAATAGCCAGGGATTCCCGTAGGGATATGGAATTTTTAATAAATTTGAGAAAATATTTTATATGAGCCTGGATTATTAAGTAGTTTGAGTTTTCTTTGTGGATGTGTATTTTGGGCTAAGTTTAGAACAGCGCCTTTATTTATACCCCGGAAACGACCCGAGATGCAGTTTCTCGTGCTGGGCTAGTCAAAATGCACATCCGAATTTCTTACTTGGTGACTATTTTTGGGAAAGAGTGTCACAGCGGCTGATACGGTTATCAGTCACCTGGCACTCCGGACCAAACGGGCTCAATATATGCAAAGCCTACGAAACAAAACAGGAAAATGCCGAGCTCTACTCAATGAGAAAATCTAACGCGAGAACCAGGTTGTAATTTTAGCAAAAGAAACGTTTTTCCTCGAGGATATAAAGCTCAAGGAATTCCTACCAAGTACACGCGCTTATACAGAAGTAATAGAAGGAAACAGTTGGAGATAGAGATAGATAATGGAATTTTTGGAGCAGATGCCATGTTAAATAGACAATGGACCGACACCAATAACATGCAAAGGTACTCAATCATAGGGCTCGCGATTCATGGTTTTAACCATAAAATGTAAATATCACCAAGCAGTTATCGGATGAGTTAGCCGTGGTTGTTATAACGTGGCTGCAGGCAGTCGCTCACATCCGGAAGGCGAGGAGGTTCGAATCCCCCCGCCGGCACCCTTGAAGATGGTCTTCTGTGGTTTCCCATCTTCCTTCCAGGCAAATGCCGGGATTGGTCCCTAACTATAGGCCACAGCCGCTACCTTCCAACTCCTCGCCCATACACTCAAACTTTCCTCCCCAGACAACACTCCACACGCGACGGTACTTGTAGCTCACCCCACGGGTGTCCGCATAGAAGCAGCTACAAACTGGCGAGCCGAACATGTCCTCAGACACCCCCGGCACTAAAAGCCATACGAAAAAAAAAACAAGCAGATGACCAATGCGTGTGTAAAATATGTGGTGAAAGGTGTGAACTTTATCACATCAAGCAATGCAAAAGCAGGACAGGGTCTCTTTATGACGTTATAAATGCAAGCAAATGAACAGTGCACCTGTGATCTAATGTAAACCTGAAACCTGATATTGTAAACCTTTCCTGGCCATTCGGCTGCAATAAATAAATAAATAAATTCATATGACTGATTCCGGATGTTCTTTGTCAACCTTGATCCAAGGACGGTTGATTCATTTATAATACGATCTCTTTTTTTTCTAGCTTCATCAAGAAAAAAATTCAGCAGTGAAAGAAAATAATGCAACATTAATCAGACATACGATATTGCCCTTGTCGAAACGTTAAAGTAAGATAGAATTCGTGGAAGCTTTCATTGTGATCACGCGACGTCTTCAAGTCTTATCTCGTGAGAATATTCACGTGTGTGTTTCGCAAATTGCCGGCCTTCGCTAGTAATGACATTAATCTGTTGTTGTTGCTGTTGTACTACGCAAGGAGTTTTTGCATACAATAAGAAGGTCTCTGTCTTGCCCTCTTAATGAATGGCTGACATGTGTACGTCAGTGTGGTGGATGGAGGCCATGACCGTATGAATTCTGGTGGAACACGTCACTTAGTCCATGACGTGAGAAACAGGTTTGGAAACACATCAGACATGAAAGTATGACCCAGGATTGACAACAGACAGGAACAAAATTCCTTTTGTTTACGTCTCCTTGAAATTTATTTAGCGTATGGCTTTAGTGATACAATATGATAATTAGTTTACAAACTATATATTATATCTAGATTATTTATGTAGGTAATTGTCTCTGGTGATCCATGAGCGAAATCAGTGACGCTGCCACTGTACTTCCTTTTTGACACTTGGTGATGATATGCTGGATGGTCTGTTTAGGGTCACCACAATCACAGTTAGGTCAAGAAATAATTTTGAATTTATAATGGAAGTCTGCACAGTTGCCATGATCCGTACGAATCCTGTTGCGAGTTGACCATGTTTTCCGAGGAAACTGAAATCCGGGTGGCAGCGATGATCCAATGCGTTGTAATGTAGATCCAGACCTAGTATCCTGTTTTCATGCCATTCTTTAGTTAAGTTGAAGTTAGTATTCTCCAAGTCTATTGCAGTCCTTGTTGATGGATTTCGAGATCTTAGACGATTCAGTCAAACATCAGCAATGTCACAGTGTATTGAAAGTTGTGGGTTATCCATTATTTTCTTGAACTTCCTGAGGAGAGCGTTTTACGTCGAAGATCTGGTGGAGGGATGTGGAATAAATCTCCTAAACAGGCATAGTTAATCAACCTGCTTGTAAATGATTCATGTGAATGAAATAGTGTTATGTCTTCCCAAATTTGTTATGTTCCTTGTGAAGTATTGGATTTAAAAAAAAACTTGTAAGAGGAGCTTTAGAGGTAAATGTACGAGGACCGTCCAGAAATAAAGTCTGCGTATTTTATTTATAAAAGGAAAGCACAGATAAGAGAGCTTTGAAGTCATTTCTCAGTATTATCTTATTAATAATGCATTACGTGATAAGAGCTTTTCTTTTTTCTATGTCAATGAACGAACTACTGTATATCCGTTTTACATCCAGGCATGATGGGTTAAAATCACTGACTGGACTATTACTGTAATTATATTATCATGGAGGTGCATGTGCAACGAATTCTTGTCATACGTAATTTAAGAATGGTGAGGTGCATGAAACACAAATCCCCCTTCCATCCAATCTTAACTTGAATTGCCGAATTGTACTTCCAGGGAACTCCAAACTCAATCACTCTTCTCTGAAGTCTGATCTCAACACGACTCGACAGTTTGCTGCTGGATGTATCTGAGATAATAGGCTCACCCGCTAGCTAGCTCGTAAACTGTCGCCTCAGTAATTGAATGGAGATTGTTGGAAGAAATGAAAACATAAAAACACTTATAGTGGGCGATGTATTGAAGATAGAGATATGCTCCCATGGACTTTTTTGTAGAACTTTTCATGCTGAACAATTCTTACGCTCATAGTATATTGATATTTTTAACGGTTTACCCAGCGTAAGCTTAAAAAGCGCACGGAAGCCAGTTCTTTTTCGACATTTACACTGAAATCGTTACTGCTTGGCTTTGATCATAAATAAATTATTTTCTACAAAAGCCTTCCTCGAGATATCCTTTACAGAATGGTGAAAATCGCATCAAAATCCATCCAGTGGTTCTCAAGATTACCCGTGACATCCAAGAATCGGGGACACTTGTTTTATACTAAGTAGAGATTATACTGCTTGCATGACTCGTGCAACATTTACATGTGAAAAATCGAGTGGAATCAGCATCTTTGGTGTTGCTAATAAAACAGGGATGTCCAATTACTTATATTATTGATATTATTTGTATTTCACAAACATTTCTGACTGTCAAAACTTGTAACGTAAACTCTACCAGGGGATCTGTAAATTAACCACCCACCCGGCTTAACTGTTATGCGGCTTCTACGGCTGGACGTGGCGGAGAGTGCGCGAGGTACTTGCGGTTATCGCAGGCAGTCACCAAGTGCACTATCCCTTCCGAACACGAAATAGGGTACTGTATGGGGGCAGGGCGCCAGGAAATATTCTCCGCAGTGCCTACATCCGTCTGCGAGAGCTAGCAACAGTAGTTACGTTAGCAGCTCGACTGTCGCTTGTATTAAAACAAACAAACAAACAAACAGTAAAGCTTTGTCCCAATACTCAAGTTGTCTGCTATTGACTAGCTGCTAGCTACTATGTGCTATGTGCTATGCACTACAGAGATTTGGGACATGTCTGCTTGATCACAGCCTCCTTCATGGACTTGTGTTCTGAAACGCACTGGACTTACATGCTGGTGCCAAACCAACACTCAAGATGGCGGTGATCTGCTACTCCTTGTAAGGTCTTTGCGCTTTCATCAGCTGTTTTAAATAAACAATACCTGAACGATACGATCATGGATGCGCCAAGATGATCTCTTTTTAGCCGAGCCCCAATTATGGTTTGTGTTTGGCTTAAGTCAAGGACAACCTACAATTTACATAAGCTACAATTCCGATAAGCTACAATTTCTATAACTTCCTTGACGTAGTCGGCCAATCTAGCAAGTACTTTCGTTCACTAGCTACTACAGACTTGATTGCTATGTGCTAAGCAGTATTGGATCACGACTTCTGACGTCACATCCGGTAAAGTAGTCGACTATCTAGTTCACTACGGCTGAAATTGTACTATTGGGACACAGCCTAAACTTTGTACTCACCACAGCCATTCATAACTGATGCTGGAAGTGGTGATGACACATACGCTCGCTAATTGCAATACACACTGACGATGTCGACAGCTTGCAGCCCACACGTGTGGAATTCACCCTGTCAAGGACACCGTGCTGCCAACTAAACTGCCGATGCTAGCTCTGGCAGTCACTGCGGAGAACATTTCCTGGCGCCCTGTATAAATATGTTTATTTAATTTATGCACTTTTAGACAAATTGTCGATATTTATTAAATCAGAGTGCAATTCATCACTGTTGCGGGTAATTCTGTATGAATATTCTTTTCAATGCACAATGGGTTGTGTGCGCCCCAAGTGTACAGACTACCCGCCCGGCTCTAGTGTTATGCGGGCCGGACGTGACACAGTTATGTCAGGGAGTATCATCTTTTTTATTCGTTTAAATACACTCTTTAAACAAATAAATATATTTCCCCGTGACCTTTCAAGAAATGCAAGATTGTTCCTGCATTATTGAGACGATACGGAAGATTTTGGTATAAAACGCACGTTCTAACTCCTTCCGGTTCAGTAGCTTGAGTTTTTTGTCGGAAGAACTTAGCGTAGTCTATTATATAATAGACTAGCACTCGACCCGGCTTCGCCCGGGAACAATTATGAATGCATTACTTGATAAGCGCTCTTTTTCGATGTCAATGAACTACGACCTATATCCGATTTACGTCTCGGCATGATCGGTTAAAATCACTGACTGGGATATTAATTAATTAATTAATTAATTAATTATGGAGATGCATGTGTAACGAATTCTTGTCAGACGTAATTTAAGAATGCCGAGGTGCATGAAACACAAATCCCCCTTCCGTCCAATCTTAACTTGATTGTGTATTTTGTGGAACGAAAAGTTCACATGCGAAATGAAGAAAAGCTGAGTTGAACTTCCAGGGAAACTTCAAACACAACCACCCTTCTCAGAAGTCTTAACTCAACACGACTCAACGGTTTGTTGCTGGCTGTATCTGGGGCAATAGGTTCGCCCGCTAGCTAGGCTGTAACAGGGATGATAGACTCGTCCTTAGCAAGCTCGTAAACTGTCGCCTCAGTAGTTGAATGGACATGGTCGAAAGAAATTAAAACGTAAAAACACTTATAGAGGGCGATGTATTGAAGATAGACATATGCTCTCCCGGACTTTTTTGTAGAACTTTTCATGCTGAACCATTCTTATACTCATGGCATATAGATATTGTTAACGGTTTGCCCAGCGTAAGCTTACAAAGCGCTCGGACGCCAGATTTATTTTCGACTGTTCCACTGAAATCGTTACTGTTCGGCTTCCTTTGATCATAAATAAATTATTTTCTACAGAAATCATCCTCGAGATATCCTTTACAGAATAGTGAAAAACGCATCAAAATCCATCCAATGGTTCTCGAGTTTACCCGTAACATCCAAGAATCGGGGACTTGGTTTTACACTAAGTAGAGATAGAGGTTATTCGGTTTGGTGCAACAGAATGTATCTCAGGAGAGCTTGCGCTCGCGAGCACTCTTTGGCTCGTATGACAAGAGCACCAAATTTCATTTAAGGGGTCAGGTACAGCTTATGACCTTCAAAAAGTCAATTTTTAAAAATATTTTTTATTTTATGCTTATAACTAAGGTTCGGATGTTAAGGAAAATTCATATTTTTTTCCTGATCTCATTTTGCCCGAAATCTGAAAAATAAGTTTGAATGACGGGTCCCTGTCCAAGTTTAAAGCAATTTGATGTTGCCTATAAATGCATATTTCGGCCATTTTTATTGTTTTGGTCATATTTGGTTAGAATTTCAGCATTTTTGTTTAAATTGAGGCGTCGTTAACAAGGTACGAGTTATCTACGTCGAGTTTCAAAAACAGGATTTCCGAATAGTGTAGTAGATATATTTTTCTTTCTTTTCCCGGAACAGGCAGATAGCAGGTTCAGAAGACCTGATTCCAAGGTGGCACTCCTCTACGGACGTCTTTTAGCACATCTTTCTGGACAAGTTGGATTGCGACACTATACGCATGAGGTCACGGAACATGACGATAGTGTGCTTCCGCCTTTCAATAGAATAGATATATTTAGTTCAAAAGCAAGTAGCAAACAATGAAATGCCATGTTTTAGGTCATATTTAGCTAGTTTTTAGGGCATATTTTGTACTTCTTTAGGTCTTAAACTTCCGAACCCTACTTAATTGCTTTAGGAATATTTTGGTTCCATAAATAGGCTATGCCATTATGCGCCAGAGGTTTTGAGTTATGATTTAAGAGGCAAAGCCCTGCACCCAATGTTCGTCCTGGTTAATGATTTGTAAGATTAATGCACAAATGATGATCGCTCATTTTCTCCGAGTTGTGTTTTTGACACCCGTTTTAATGATAACTCAAAAATTAATTGACATACACTAATGGAATGTTTAGTGTGTATTTCTGCTTACTATATCTACAGAATTATGTAAATTCATGTCTCTCTCTAAAATAGTTTCTTAAAAAAATATATAGCAAAAATATTGTAAAATTTTGACAGTTTCTTTTCAATACAAAAGTAAAGATATTTTTTGTACGAGGGCTGTTTTTGAAGTAAGGGCCGTTTTTTTTAAATTAACCGAACATTTTATTTTGAAACTACATTTATTTTTAGGTTTTACATACCTTCCTCTATTTTTCTACATAGTTGCCTCGTTTATTTAGGCACTTGTCATACCCTAAAACTAAGTTCTGAAATCCCTCTGCGTAAATATTTCCCACCTGCTCTGACAACCAAGAATTTAAGTTACACTGAGGAAAATCCATTGATAGAGTGGTTATCATGAATCTTTGGTCCTCGTGAATTTCCATGTCAATTGCTGTCACCAAGTCATCTGTGATCACAGACCTGAGCGGTCATCGTCATGAACATTTTCACGGCCACTTTTGAACTCGCGTACCCATTTTCGCTCTCTACCTTCCGTCATTGCATTATCACCATACACCTCACAAAGCTGACGATGGATGTCTGCAGCCGACATGTTTCTTGTACTCAAAAAACATATCACAGATTGTAGATATCATAATATTTCAGATTATTTCTGACCAGCACACGCATGACATTGTTGCCAACATGCTTTTACGCGTGCTGATAGATCCAATGTCTAATTGCATGTAACGTCCATTGGACTTCAACCAAATTCTGTATTCTGTACCTTAAGAGATGGAACCAAGGATATGTTCAGTCACCAGGGCTGCCAACTGTAGTGCTCTATTAGGCTACATTATTCCAGGTATATTTCTAACTAATTAAACATTTCGATATTACCAACTTAATTTCGTCATTATTCTAGATAGGTTCATATACTGTAGATTAATCATTGGCATGATTCTTAATTTTAAGAAAAGTAGGCTCTTTAGTTCGTTACGGAACTTCTTGTTTACATATAAAATAGTGACTTGGTTGTCTCTGCGTGGCTGGCCTTATTGCTGTCTTGTAGGCTCTTCCTTTCACTTTTATGCCGAGTCTCTTGTCACACAGAATTCCAGAAATCCTTTTCCAGTTCATCCAGGTCAACTGAACTCTGTGGTTGATTTCCGCATTTACTGTATGTTGCCATCGTCCGACACCAATGACCCTAAATACTTGAAGCTTCTTCCATCCATCTCCGCCAAATCATTCCCCTCGCCTCCAAGGCACAGGTACTCTGTTTTCTTCCTGCTGATTTTCAAGCCTCTGTTTCCCAGGGATGTTCTCCAGTTTTCCAGCCTTTTTCTCCAGCTCTCACTTACTGCTTTTGCACAAAACAATATCATCAGCAAACATCATGCACCATGGCGCTTTACTTCGTAAGCCGTCAGAGAGAACATCCATTACAAGGTTATGATCCCTGATGCAGCCCGGCTCGAGCTGGTATCCATATAATCCTTATAATTCCCCTTTCCAACGGGGTCGGGGGTGAGATGCGATCAAATTCTGTGGCGGATGTTTTTACGGCCGGATGCCCTTCCTGACGCCAACCTCATGAGAGGAGTTAATGAGAGATGAAATGAATAAAACTGGGCAAGGGTGTGGAAGGAAGCGTCTGTGGCCTGTCCCAAGGTACCGTCCTAGCATTTTCCTGCATTAAATTCAAGTCACAATGTACGATCTGAGCTATGATAAACATATAAATCCCTATTATTGCGCTCTTTCCTGGCTGAAACCTGAACTACGTCCATCATATCACATTCTTGTCCAGATTTTCCGATTATTGTCTGACGATAGACCACTATACTTATCAAATAAATTCAAGTACTTGTTTTCTTTCCATGGTAATAATTATGGCTCGGATTTTTAGGTAAATAAATATCTTTTTATGTAAATACATATTTTGAGTATTTTTTTCTATAAATGCATAAATTCCTGCTTTTCACTTATTAGCACATAAAAAGACATAATATTTACATTTAAAAAAAAATCAGTATGCTAGATCTTGCAATTTATTGCATTTTTGTTCTGTGTTACTTCAACAGGGGAAGAAACTGTGAGCTATCTAATCTTCATGCAGAGCGTATGTCAGCTTGCAGCTGTGTTAATCTTAACTTGTCGCCCCGTGCCACTCACTGTGGAAGATTGGGATTTCCTTGTCCATAGCCATATTGCACCACGTGCTAGACCTCCCCCCCCCCCCCCCTCTCCTCAGCTACCTGGAACCAGTGTCACTCACATCCAGTTCATTTCTGGCACTGTGAAGTGTAAGGCAGTTCTATGATGCCTGAAGTAAAAGCAACTACAAATTATCGTCTGCAGCAGTATGTTGCAGAATTTGAAGGTAATTTTACTTCTGATGGGGGCGTTCTGTTCTGCAAACCATGTGGAAAAGCAATCAAGGCTGAACAGCGATCTCAAGTTACACAACACCTCAAGGGCAAGACACATATTGCCGCAGTTTCGCGCCTTCAGAAGAAGTATTTCGCCTTAATCGTCGGTCATTTGTGATGTATCTCATTGTGTATTGTAATTCTTCAGTAGTGAGTGAGGCATAGCATAAATTACATTCGTGAGTACTGCATATTGTTTATATTCACATTAATAAACTAAATTATAATTAAATATCTTTACTTCTTTGTCACATATTTCAGGTATTTTTAATACATAAAAAATAAATATTTTCTTGATTTTTAGCACCTAAAAATCCGAGCCCTAGTAATAATACACGCTCTGGTTCTTCCCTCTCCATTCCTATTCATCGTTCCTCTGTATACAACAACTCTTTTCATGTGGTGGGGTCTAGGCTGTGGAATACCCTTCCAGCCAGTGTCAGGGGCACCACCTCACTATCTAAATTCAAGACAACCTGCTGGGGCAGCCTGCTGAACACTGCTGACTGACAACAAGTGTGACTGGATGAGTGAATGAGAGTGTGAAAGTCATTATCAATGTCAATTATTATTGTTTAATTTTGTCGCCATAGGGCCGGGTTCACCATGGTTCGTTAAAATGTTTACACACCAATTAAGGCCGTTGACGGACGATTACCGAAATGTTGTGGTTCACCAAACTTTAACAATCCATTAGCTTCCCAACAAGCCGTTAAAACTAATTGCTCTGTCAACATTGAATTAACGACTTGACGGTCGATTTACGCAGCAATCAGATCCAAAATGGCGTGCGGCGAAAGCCGGAATAGTCGTGCATTAAACTTCATTCTCAACGATGACGATGTTTTTGAAGACATGCTAGATTTTCTTCGACCACTAACTTATAAATAACGAAGGAATTACTTGAATGAATGCGACGACACAGAATTCATCATGAGATTTCGGTTGTCAAAATATTTTGTGTTGATGAATGTTCTACAGTTGACAGAACCTAACCTGGAATTCCCATCTGATGAGTAAGATAGCCTAGGCCTATGTACCATTCCGTATTTATATGTAATATCGTGTGATTCATTACGGTGTAGCACATGTACGATAGTTAATTTAATAAAAGACTACCTAGACGTCTCAACGTCAGTCCTCTTCTTTTTACGTGTAATGCATTACGTTATAAAATATCCTAGTTAATTTAATTTAATAAAAGACTACCTAAACGTTACAGCATCAGTCCTCTCATTTTCAACGATTTCACGAAGCTCATCCACCGAGTAGATAAGGGTGCATAATTATGTTTTTTCAATTAACGAAAATTTCACAGTCCCCGCCTCTTCTTGCTCTTTTCCTCACCAGCCATGTTTGTTTTTAATCAAGGAGTATGTAACTTTTAAGCTTTTTCAGATAACGGCCTGCTCGATTACACCAAAGAATAAACAAATAGTGCCACAATCATCATCTTTCAACGAGTTTTGTACAGCCCTTAAACATAACGCTTCGTTTGCTAATGCCAATCGGTGAATGTGCTGGTGAAACGCCAACGAGCTTAATGTCGATGTTAAAGTTAACAACGCATTTACTGACGGTCTGTTAACGCTGCGTTGGTGAACCCGGCCCATAATATGTTTATTGTATTGTATTAATGTGGTTAAGTGTAAGAGAGGGCCCGGAGCCCTAACTGCGCCACCAATAAAGGCAATAATAATAATAATAAACTGTTGTGCTTTTGAAGGAAAAATAAAAAGATAATTGCTGTACCTAATTCCTGGTTGGCTACCCCTGCCGTAGTCAACCCGTAGCTTTACTAGTATGGTAAATGAATAGTTGCCATTAACAACGCTCCAACCTTCGTAATTTGTAATGTCATGAATGGGACTGGCAGACTCCTAAATCATGCGCACATAACGTGATACTTGCATCACGTGACAACAAGTGAACTGCACGGAATCGCTTCAGCGTGACTGTGTCTACATTACAATCGAGCTGTTTCAACTGACCAACAGCGAAAATGATTATCGTGAGACTCTATTTGTCATAGTAAAAGGTACTTATGTAATTCATGACAGAGAGATTGAATATTGTTGTCAGTTGACATCCAAGGTTGAAGCGGCATATCCGATACGAACTTCCTCCATGTTGGCTGAGACTGACAGACATTTAGAGGCCCATGGTCGCTCAATTTCGAGAAGGTCATCTGTTGGAAATGACGCTTTCTGATTATTATGGAGAATTATATGTGATTACTGTACTGCAGTCGAATCTGGTTACAAGAAAGTTGAAGGAAAAAGTGTTATTCATTCTTATATAGAGGTATTCGTTATATCCAGGTTGCCTTATACCCAAGTTTATCCAATTTACTTTCTTGTATGGAGGTTGTAAATCAGTTACATACTGTACATAGCTAAATATTGCAAGTAAAAACAACTAGTTCCGTGAAGAACTAAATAGCCTGTTTTCATATATCCTACTCAATTGCCTCTATCAACCTACAAATTTTCAGTTTGATTGCTGTAATAGATTCGTAGATATTGAGAACCGTCTAAATATTTCGGATGGTCACCATGTTGGATTTTTATATATACGCCTTATAGTTATGTACTATTAAGTTACATGAAGATTATTGGGTAGGGCTTTGTTCAAACTTCAATCGCATAATTAGGACACAAGAAATAAAAAGGAGATTTTAAAATTTCGCTCAACCGCCATCTTTTGGTTATGAAAATAATTTTAGTGAATTAGATGCCACTGGATTAAAATTTATATAAGCATTTACCGTACCAAGTTTCACTGAGCTCGGATAGTTAAATCGCGAGAAACGTCATTGAATATTTAAATTTCGCGTTGCCGCCATGTTGGATAATTGCTCACCAGGTTATTGAACGTCCAATAGGTGAACTTATGTTTATATCCTCTATTCACATACAAAATTTCAGTTTGATTGCTGTCATAGATATTGAGAACCGTCTAAATACTTCGGATGGTCGCCTTGCTGGAGTTTAATATATGTAGGCAATAGAGTTCTATACTATTAGATGAGGATTATTTTGTACGTTCATTATTCAAACGTTGATTTTGATCACTGATTAGAACACAAGAAATAAATTTTAATTTTATAATTTCGCACAGCCGCCATCTTGAGGTGATGTAAACAATTCAACTAAATTAGATATCAGAGCATTGCAATTTGTATAGTCATTTACTGCACCAGGAAGTCTCCGTGGCTTAGGCGGCAGCACGCCGGCCTCTCACCACTGGGTCCGTGGTTCAAATCCCGGTCACTCCATGTGAGATCTGTGCTGGACAAAACGGAGGCAGACAGGTTTTTCTCCGGGTACTCCGGTTTTCCCTGTCAAAATTTCATTCCAGCAACACTCTCCACTATCATTTCATTTCATCTGTCATTCATTTAATCATTGCCCCAGAGGAGTGCGTCAGGCCTCGGCAGCCGGCACAGTACATATCCTCGCCGCTAGATGGGGGCTTCATTCATTCCATTCCTGACCCGGTCGGAGACTGGAAGCAGGCTGTGGATTTTCATTTTCATTTACTGCACCAAGTTTTACTGCGTTCGGATGGTTAAATCGCGAGAAAGGTCTCTTTAAATGTTTCAACTTCGCTTGTCCGCCATGTAGTTAACAGGTTTTTGAAAGTCATATAGGAGATCATCTAGTAGTGCCCTTTATCACCGTACAAAATTTCAGAGTGATATGAGTAATAGTTTGGAGATATGGAATGCCATGTTGGATTGGTGAGACGTAATAATATTTGAAGGGCATGTCCTTACCGAGTTTCATTGAAATCGCTCCAGCCGTTTACAAGATATTATGGAGGGGGGGGGGGGGGGCACACACGGACAAAATGTGATCTAATAAGCCTATTTTTCATAAATGAAAATAGGCTGATAATGGTCTTCAATACAGTAGCTAGCGTAGCGCGTTTCCTCCTAAGAGACAGACTGAACTCAGTAATACGTAGTCTGGTGGAGAGGGTAAACAGGGAAAACAACAGGAAAATAGGCTGATAATAGTCTTCAATACAGTACATACCGTAGCGCGTTTCCTCCTAAGAGACAGACTGAACTCGGTAGTACGTAGTCTGGTGGAGAGGGTAAACAGGGAAAACAACAGGAAAATAGGCTGATAATGGTCTTCAATACAGTAGCTACCGTAGCGTGTTTCCTAAGAGACAGACTGAACTCAGTAGTACGTAGTCTGGTGGAGAGGGTAAACAGGGAAAACAACAGGAAAATAGGCTGATAATGGTCTTCAATACAGTAGCTACCGTAGCGCGTTTCCTAAGAGACAGACTGAACTCAGTAGTACGTAGTCTGGTGGAGAAGGTAAACAGGGAAAACAACAGGAAAATAGGCTGACAATGGTCTTCAATACAGTAGCTACCGTTGCGCGTTTCCTCCTAAAAGACAGACTGAACTCAGTAGTACGTAGTCTGGATGAGAGGGTAAACAGGGAAAACAACAGGAAAATAGGCTGATAATGGTCTTCAATACAGTAGCTACAGTAGCGCGTTTCCTAAGAGACAGACTGAACTCAGTAGTACGTAGTCTGGTGTAGAGGGTAAACAGGGAAAACAACAGGAAAATAGGCTGATAATGGTCTTCAATACAGTAGCTACCGTAGCGTGTTTCCTAAGAGACAGACTGAACTCAGTAGAACGTAGTCTGGTGGAGAGGGTAAACAGGGAAAACAACAGGAAAATAGGCTGATAATGGTCTTCAATACAGTAGCTACCGTAGCGCGTTTCCTAAGAGACAGACTGAACTCAGTAGTACGTAGTCTGGTACAGAGGGTAAACAGGGAAAACAACAGGAAAATAGGCCGATAATGGTATTCAATACAGTATCTGCCGTAGCGCGTTTCCTCCTAAGAGACAGACTGAACTCAGTAGTACGTAGTCTGGTGGAGAGGGTAAACAGGGAAACCAACAGGAAAATAGGTGTTAATTGTGATGACTGTATTTGTGTGTTGGTTGGTTGGTTCCTCAGTTTAGGGGCTGCGACAACGCGGTCATGTAGCCCCGTGTACTTTGGGTGTGTGTAGAATCTGCCTGATAACCGGTCTTAATTGGGATAACTGTATTAGTGTGTTGGCTGGTTGGATCCTCAGTTTAGGGGCGGCGACAACGCGGTCATGTAGCCCCGTGTACTTTGGGTGTGTGTAGAATCTGCCTGATAACCGGTGTTAATTGTGATGACTGTATTAGTGTGTTGGTTGGTTGGTTCCTCAGTTTAGGGGCGGCGACAACGCAGTCATGTAGCCCCGTGTACTTTGGGTGTGTGTAGAATCTGTCTGATAACCGGTGTTAATTGTGATGACTGTATTAGTGTGTTGGTTGGTTGGTTCCTCAGTTTAGGGGCGGGGACAACGCGGTCATGTAGCCCCGTGTACTTTGGGTGTGTGTAGAATCTGCCTGATAACCGGTGTTAATTGTGATGACTGTATTAGTGTGTTGATTGGTTGGTTCCTCAGTTTAGGGGCGGCGACAACGCGGTCATGTAGCCCCGTGTACTTTGGGTGTGTGTAGAATCTGCCTGATAACCGGTGTTAATTGTGATGACTGTATTAGTGTGTTGGTTGGTTGGTTCCTCAGTTTAGGGGCGGCGACAACGCAGTCATGTAGCCCCGTGTACTTTGGGTGTGTGTAGAATCTGTCTGATAACCGGTGTTAATTGTGATGACTGTATTAGTGTGTTGGTTGGTTGGTTCCTCAGTTTAGGGGCGGGGACAACGCGGTCATGTAGCCCCGTGTACTTTGGGTGTGTGTAGAATCTGTCTGATAACCGGTGTTAATTGTGATGACTGTATTAGTGTGTTGGTTGGTTGGTTCCTCAGTTTAGGGGCGGGGACAACGCGGTCATGTAGCCCCGTGTACTTTGGGTGTGTGTAGAATCTGCCTGATAAACGGTGTTAATTGTGATGACTGTATTAGTGTGTTGGTTGGTTGGTTGGTTCCTCAGTTTAGGGGCGGGGACAACGCGGTCATGTAGCCCCGTGTACTTTGGGTGTGTGTAGAATCTGTCTGATAACCGGTGTTAATTGTGATGACTGTATTAGTGTGTTGGTTGGTTGGTTGGTTCCTCAGTTTAGGGGCGGGGACAACGCGGTCATGTAGCCCCGTGTACTTTGGGTGTGTGTAGAATCTGCCTGATAACCGGTGTTAATTGTGATGACTGTATTAGTGTGTTGGTTGGTTGGTTGGTTGGTTCCTCAGTTTAGGGGCGGCGACAACGTGGTCATGTAGCCCCGTGTACTTTGGGTGTGTGTAGAATCTGCCTGATAACCGGTGTAAATTGTGATGACTGTATTAGTGTGTTGGTTGGTTGGTTCCTCAGTTTAGGGGCTGCGACAACGTGGTCATGTAGCCCCGTGTACTTTGGGTGTGTGTAGAATCTGCCTGATAACCGGTGTAAATTGTGATGACTGTATTAGTGTGTTGGTTGGTTGGTTGGTTCCTCAGTTTAGGGGCGGGGACAACGCGGTCATGTAGCCCCGTGTACTTTGGGTGTGTGTAGAATCTGTCTGATAACCGGTGTTAATTGTGATGACTGTATTAGTGTGTTGGTTGGTTGGCTGGTTCCTCAGTTTAGGGGCGGCGACAACGCGGTCATGTAGCCCCGTGTACTTTGGGTGTGTGTAGAATCTGTCTGATAACCGGTCTTAATTGGGATGACTGTATTAGTGTGTTGATTGGTTGGTTCCTCAGTTTAGGGGCGGCGACAACGCGGTCATGTAGCCCCGTGTACTTTGGGTGTGTGTAGAATCTGCCTGATAACCGGTGTTAATTGTGATGACTGTATTAGTGTGTTGGTTGGTTGGTTCCTCAGTTTAGGGGCGGCGACAACGCGGTCATGTAGCCCCGTGTACTTTGGGTGTGTGTAGAATCTGCCTGATAAACGGTGTTAATTGTGATGACTGTATTAGTGTGTTGATTGGTTGGTTCCTCAGTTTAGGGGCTGCGACAACGCGGTCATGTAGCCCCGTGTACTTTGGGTGTGTGTAGAATCTGCCTGATAACCGGTGTTAATTGTGATGACTGTATTAGTGTGTTGGTTGGTTGGTTGGTTCCTCAGTTTAGGGGCTGCGACAACGCGGTCATGTAGCCCCGTGTACTTTGGGTGTGTGTAGAATCTGCCTGATAACCGGTGTTAATTGTGATGACTGTATTAGTGTGTTGGTTGGTTGGTTGGTTCCTCAGTTTAGGGGCTGCGACAACGCGGTCATGTAGCCCCGTGTACTTGGGGTGTGTGTAGAATCTGCCTGATAACCGGTGTTAATTGTGATGACTGTATTAGTGTGTTGGTTGGTTGGTTCCTCAGTTTAGGGGCGGCGACAACGCGGTCATGTAGCCCCGTGTACTTTGGGTGTGTGTAGAATCTGCCTGATAACCGGTGTAAATTGTGATGACTGTATTAGTGTGTTGATTGGTTGGTTCCTCAGTTTAGGGGCTGCGACAACGCGGTCATGTAGCCCCGTGTACTTTGGGTGTGTGTAGAATCTGCCTGATAACCGGTGTTAATTGTGATGACTGTATTAGTGTGTTGGTTGGTTGGTTCCTCAGTTTAGGGGCGGCGACAACGCGGTCATGTAGCCCCGTGTACTTTGGGTGTGTGTAGAATCTGTCTGATAACCGGTGTTAATTGTGATGACTGTATTAGTGTGTTGGCTGGTTGGTTCCTCAGTTTAGGGGCGGCGACAACGCGGTCATGTAGCCCCGTGTACTTTGGGTGTGTGTAGAGTCTGTCTGATAACCGGTGTTAATTGTGATGACTGTATTAGTGTGTTGGTTGGTTGGTTCCTCAGTTTAGGGGCGGCGACAACGCGGTCATGTAGCTCCGTGTACTTTGGGTGTGTGTAGAATCTGCCTGATAACCGGTCTTAATTGTGATGACTCTATTAGTGTGTTGATTGGTTGGTTCCTCAGTTTAGGGGCGGCGACAACGCGGTCATGTAGCCCCGTGTACTTTGGGTGTGTGTAGAATCTGCCTGATAACCGGTGTTAATTGTGATGACTGTATTAGTGTGTTGGTTGGTTGGTTGGATCCTCAGTTTAGGGGCGGCGACAACGCGGTCATGAAGCCCCGTGTACTTTGGGTGTGTGTAGAATCTGCCTGATAACCGGTGTTAATTGTGATGACTGTATTAGTGTGTTGGTTGGTTGGTTCCTCAGTTTAGGGGCGGCGACAACGCGGTCATGTAGCCCCGTGTACTTTGGGTGTGTGTAGAATCTGCCTGATAACCGGTGTTAATTGTGATGACTGTATTAGTGTGTTGGTTGGTTGGTTGGTTCCTCAGTTTAGGGGCGGCGACAACGCGGTCATGTAGCCCCGTGTACTTTGGGTGTGTGTAGAATCTGCCTGATAACCGGTCTTAATTGGGATAACTGTATTAGTGTGTTGGTTGGTTGGTTCCTCAGTTTAGGGGCGGCGACAACGCGGTCATGTAGCCCCGTGTACTTTGGGTGTGTGTAGAATCTGCCTGATAACCGGTCTTAATTGGGATAACTGTATTAGTGTGTTGGTTGGTTGGTTCCTCAGTTTAGGGGCTGCGACAACGCGGTCATGTAGCCCCGTGTACTTTGGGTGTGTGTAGAATCTGTCTGATAACCGGTCTTAATTGTGATGACTGTATTAGTGTGTTGATTGGTTGGTTGGTTCCTCAGTTTAGGGGCGGCGACAACGCGGTCATGTAGCCCCGTGTACTTTGGGTGTGTGTAGAATCTGCCTGATAACCGGTGTTAATTGTGATGACTGTATTAGTGTGTTGGTTGGTTGGTTGGTTCCTCAGTTTAGGGGCGGCGACAACGCGGTCATGTAGCCCCGTGTACTTTGGGTGTGTGTAGAATCTGCCTGATAACCGGTGTTAATTGGGATAACTGTATTAGTGTGTTGGTTGGTTGGTTCCTCAGTTTAGGGGCGGCGACAACGCGGTCATGTAGCCCCGTGTACTTTGGGTGTGTGTAGAATCTGCCTGATAACCGGTGTTAATTGTGATGACTGTATTAGTGTGTTGGTTGGTTGGTTGGTTCCTCAGTTTAGGGGCGGCGACAACGCGGTCATGTAGCCCCGTGTACTTTGGGTGTGTGTAGAATCTGCCTGATAACCGGTGTTAATTGGGATAACTGTATTAGTGTGTTGGTTGGTTGGTTCCTCAGTTTAGGGGCGGCGACAACGCGGTCATGTAGCCCCGTGTACTTTGGGTGTGTGTAGAATCTGCCTGATAACCGGTGTTAATTGTGATGACTGTATTAGTGTGTTGGTTAGTTGGTTCCTCAGTTTAGGGGCGGCGACAACGCGGTCATGTAGCCCCGTGTACTTTGGGTGTGTGTAGAATCTGCCTGATAACCGGTGTTAATTGTGATGACTGTATTAGTGTGTTGGTTGGTTGGTTCCTCAGTTTAGGGGCGGCGACAACGCGGTCATGTAGCCCCGTGTACTTTGGGTGTGTGTAGAATCTGCCTGATAACCGGTCTTAATTGGGATAACTGTATTAGTGTGTTGGTTGGTTGGTTCCTCAGTTTAGGGGCGGCGACAACGCGGTCATGTAGCCCCGTGTACTTTGGGTGTGTGTAGAATCTGCCTGATAACCGGTCTTAATTGGGATAACTGTATTAGTGTGTTGGTTGGTTGGTTCCTCAGTTTAGGGGCTGCGACAACGCGGTCATGTAGCCCCGTGTACTTTGGGTGTGTGTAGAATCTGTCTGATAACCGGTCTTAATTGTGATGACTGTATTAGTGTGTTGATTGGTTGGTTGGTTCCTCAGTTTAGGGGCGGCGACAACGCGGTCATGTAGCCCCGTGTACTTTGGGTGTGTGTAGAATATGCCTGATAACCGGTGTTAATTGTGATGACTGTATTAGTGTGTTGGCTGGTTGGTTGGTTCCTCAGTTTAGGGGCGGCGACAACGCGGTCATGTAGCCCCGTGTACTTTGGGTGTGTGTAGAATCTGCCTGATAACCGGTGTTAATTGGGATAACTGTATTAGTGTGTTGGTTGGTTGGTTCCTCAGTTTAGGGGCGGCGACAACGCGGTCATGTAGCCCCGTGTACTTTGGGTGTGTGTAGAATCTGCCTGATAACCGGTGTTAATTGTGATGACTGTATTAGTGTGTTGGTTGGTTGGTTGGTTCCTCAGTTTAGGGGCGGCGACAACGCGGTCATGTAGCCCCGTGTACTTTGGGTGTGTGTAGAATCTGTCTGATAATCGGTCTTAATTGTGATGACTGTATTAGTGTGTTGATTGGTTGGTTGGTTCCTCAGTTTAGGGGCGGCGACAACGCGGTCATGTAGCCCCGTGTACTTTGGGTGTGAGTAGAATCTGCCTGATAACCGGTCTTAATTGTGATGACCCTATTAGTGTGTTGATTGGTTGGTTCCTCAGTTTAGGGGCGGCGACAACGCGGTCATGTAGCCCCGTGTACTTTGGGTGTGTGTAGAATCTGCCTGATAACCGGTGTTAATTGTGATGACTGTATTAGTGTGTTGGTTGGTTGGTTGGATCCTCAGTTTAGGGGCGACGACAACGCGGTCATGTAGCCCCGTGTACTTTGGGTGTGTGTAGAATCTGCCTGATAACCGGTGTTAATTGTGATGACTGTATTAGTGTGTTGGTTGGTTGGTTCGTCAGTTTAGGGGCGGCGACAACGCGGTCATGTAGCCCCGTGTACTTTGGGTGTGTGTAGAATCTGCCTTATAACCGGTGTTAATTGTGATGACTGTATTAGTGTGTTGGTTGGTTGGTTGGTTCCTCAGTTTAGGGGCGGCGACAACGCGGTCATGTAGCCCCGTGTACTTTGGGCGTGTGTAGAATCTGCCTGATAACCGGTCTTAATTGGGATAACTGTATTAGTGTGTTGGTTGGTTGGTTCCTCAGTTTACGGGCGGCGACAACGCGGTCATGTAGCCCCGTGTACTTTGGGTGTGTGTAGAATCTGCCTGATAACCGGTCTTAATTGGGATAACTGTATTAGTGTGTTGGTTGGTTGGTTCCTCAGTTTAGGGGCTGCGACAACGCGGTCATGTAGCCCCGTGTACTTTGGGTGTGTGTAGAATCTGTCTGATAACCGGTCTTGTGATGACTGTATTAGTGTGTTGATTGGTTGGTTGGTTCCTCAGTTTAGGGGCGGCGACAACGCGGTCATGTAGCCCCGTGTACTTTGGGTGTGTGTAGAATCTGCCTGATAACCGGTGTTAATTGTGATGACTGTATTAGTGTGTTGGTTGGTTGGTTCCTCAGTTTAGGGGCGGCGACAACGCGGTCATGTAGCCCCGTGTACTTTGGGTGTGTGTAGAATCTGTCTGATAACCGGTGTTAATTGTGATAACTGTATTAGTGTGTTGGTTGGTTGGTTCCTCAGTTTAGGGGTGGCGACAACGCGGTCATGTAGCCCCGTGTACTTTGGGTGTGTGTAGAATCTGCCTGATAACCGGTGTTAATTGGGATAACTGTATTAGTGTGTTGGTTGGTTGGTTCCTCAGTTTAGGGGCGGCGACAACGCGGTCATGTAGCCCCGTGTTCTTTGGGTGTGTGTAGAATCTGCCTGATAACCGGTGTTAATTGTGATGACTGTATTAGTGTGTTGGTTGGTTGGTTGGTTCCTCAGTTTAGGGGCGGCGACAACGCGGTCATGTAGCCCCGTGTACTTTGCGTGTGTGTAGAATCTGTCTGATAAACGGTCTTAATTGTGATGACTGTATTAGTGTGTTGGTTGGTTGGTTCCTCAGTTTAGGGGCTGCGACAACGCGGTCATGTAGCCCCGTGTACTTTGGGTGTGTGTAGAATCTGCCTGATAACCGGTGTAAATTGTGATGACTGTATTAGTGTGTTGGTTGGCTGGTTCCTCAGTTTAGGGGCGGCGACAACGCGGTCATGTAGCCCCGTGTACTTTGGGTGTGTGTAGAATCTGCCTGATAACCGGTGTAAATTGTGATGACTGTATTAGTGTGTTGGTTGGTTGGTTGGTTCCTCAGTTTAGGGGCGGCGACAACGCGGTCATGTTGCCCCGTGTACTTTGGGTGTGTGTAGAATCTGTCTGATAACCGGTCTTAATTGTGATGACTGTATTAGTGTGTTGATTGGTTGGTTCCTCAGTTTAGGGGCGGCGACAACGCGGTCATGTAGCCCCGTGTACTTTGGGTGTGTGTAGAATCTGCCTGATAACCGGTGTAAATTGTGATGACTGTATTAGTGTGTTGGTTGGTTGGTTGGTTGGTTCCTCAGTTTAGGGGCGGCGACAACGCGGTCATGTAGCCCCGTGTACTTTGGGTGTGTGTAGAATCTGCCTGATAACCGGTGTTAATTGTGATGACTGTATTAGTGTGTTGGTTGGTTGGTTGGTTCCTCAGTTTAGGGGCGGCGACAACGCGGTCATGTAGCCCCGTGTACTTTGGGTGTGTGTAGAATCTGCCTGATAACCGGTGTTAATTGTGATAACTGTATTAGTGTGTTGGTTGGTTGGTTGGTTGGTTCCTCAGTTTAGGGGCGGCGACAACGCGGTCATGTAGCCCCGTGTACTTTGGGTGTGTGTAGAATCTGTCTGATAACCGGTGTTAATTGTGATGACTGTATTAGTGTGTTGATTGGTTGGTTGGTTCCTCAGTTTAGGGGCGGCGACAACGCGGTCATGTAGCCCCGTGTACTTTGGGTGTGTGTAGAATCTGTCTGATAACCGGTCTTAATTGTGATGATTGTATTAGTGTGTTGATTGGTTGGTTCCTCAGTTTAGGGGCGGCGACAACGCGGTCATGTAGCCCCGTGTACTTTGGGTGTGTGTAGAATCTGCCTGATAACCGGTGTAAATTGTGATGACTGTATTAGTGTGTTGGTTGGTTGGTTCCTCAGTTTAGGGGCGGCGACAACGCGGTCATGTAGCCCCGTGTACTTTGGGTGTGTGTAGAATCTGCCTGATAACCGGTGTTAATTGTGATGACTGTATTAGTGTGTTGGTTGGTTGGTTGGTTCCTCAGTTTAGGGGCGGCGACAACGCGGTCATGTAGCCCCGTGTACTTTGGGTGTGTGTAGAATCTGCCTGATAACCGGTCTTAATTGGGATAACTGTATTAGTGTGTTGATTGGTTGGTTCCTCAGTTTAGGGGCTGCGACAACGCGGTCATGTAGCCCCGTGTACTTTGGGTGTGTGTAGAATCTGCCTGATAACCGGTGTAAATTGTGATGACTGTATTAGTGTGTTGGTTGGTTGGTTCCTCAGTTTAGGGGCTGCGACAACGCGGTCATGTAGCCCCGTGTACTTTGGGTGTGTGTAGAATCTGCCTGATAACCGGTGTAAATTGTGATGACTGTATTAGTGTGTTGATTGGTTGGTTCCTCAGTTTAGGGGCGGCGACAACGCGGTCATGTAGCCCCGTGTACTTTGGGTGTGTGTAGAATCTGCCTGATAACCGGTGTTAATTGTGATGACTGTATTAGTGTGTTGGTTGGTTGGTTGGTTCCTCAGTTTAGGGGCGGCGACAACGCGGTCATGTAGCCCCGTGTACTTTGGGTGTGTGTAGAATCTGCCTGATAACCGGTGTTAATTGTGATGACTGTATTAGTGTGTTGATTGGTTGGTTCCTCAGTTTAGGGGCGGCGACAACGCGGTCATGTAGCCCCGTGTACTTTGGGTGTGTGTAGAATCTGCCTGATAACCGGTCTTAATTGTGATGACTGTATTAGTGTGTTGGTTGGTTGGTTGGTTCCTCAGTTTAGGGGCGGCGACAACGCGGTCATGTAGCCCCGTGTACTTTGGGTGTGTGTAGAATCTGCCTGATAACCGGTGTAAATTGTGATGACTGTATTAGTGTGTTGGTTGGTTGGTTGGTTCCTCAGTTTAGGGGCGGCGACAACGCGGTCATGTAGCCCCGTGTACTTTGGGTGTGTGTAGAATCTGCCTGATAACCGGTGTTAATGGTGATGACTGTATTAGTGTGTTGGTTGGTTGGTTGGTTCCTCAGTTTAGGGGCGGCGACAACGCGGTCATGTAGCCCCGTGTACTTTGGGTGTGTGTAGAATCTGCCTGATAACCGGTGTTAATTGTGATGACTGTATTAGTGTGTTGGTTGGTTGGTTCCTCAGTTTAGGGGCTGCGACAACGCGGTCATGTAGCCCCGTGTACTTTGGGTGTGTGTAGAATCTGTCTGATAACCGGTGTTAATTGTGATGACTGTATTAGTGTGTTGGTTGGTTCCTCAGTTTAGGGGCGGCGACAACGCGGTCATGTAGCCCCGTGTACTTTGGGTGTGTGTAGAATCTGCCTGATAACCGGTGTTAATTGTGATGACTGTATTAGTGTGTTGGTTGGTTGGTTCCTCAGTTTAGGGGCTGCGACAACGCGGTCATGTAGCCCCGTGTACTTTGGGTGTGTGTAGAATCTGCCTGATAACCGGTGTTAATTGTGATGACTGTATTAGTGTGTTGGTTGGTTGGTTCCTCAGTTTAGGGGCTGCGACAACGCGGTCATGTAGCCCCGTGTACTTTGGGTGTGTGTAGAATCTGCCTGATAACCGGTGTTAATTGTGATGACTGTATTAGTGTGTTGGTTGGTTGGTTGGTTCCTCATTTTAGGACCTGCGACAACGCGGTCATGTAGCCCCGTGTACTTTGGGTGTGTGTAGAATCTGCCTGATAACCGGTGTTAATTGTGATGACTGTATTAGTGTGTTGATTGGTTGGTTCCTCAGTTTAGGGGCGGCGACAACGCGGTCATGTAGCCCCGTGTACTTTGGGTGTGTGTAGAATCTGCCTGATAACCGGTCTTAATTGGGATAACTGTATTAGTGTGTTGGTTGGTTGGATCCTCAGATTAGGGGCGGCGACAACGCGGTCATGTAGCCCCGTGTACTTTGGGTGTGTGTAGAATCTGTCTGATAACCGGTGTTAATTGTGATGACTGTATTAGTGTGTTGATTGGTTGGTTCCTCAGTTTAGGGGCGGCGACAACGCGGTCATGTAGCCCCGTGTACTTTGGGTGTGTGTAGAATCTGCCTGATAACCGGTCTTAATTGTGATGACTGTATTAGTGTGATGGTTGGTTGGATCCTCAGTTTAGGGGCTGCGACAACGCGGTCATGTAGCCCCGTGTACTTTGGGTGTGTGTAGAATCTGCCTGATAACCGGTGTTAATTGTGATGACTGTATAAGTGTGTTGGTTGGTTGGTTGGTTCCTCAGTTTAGGGGCGGCGACAACGCGGTCATGTAGCCCCGTGTACTTTGGGTGTGTGTAGAATCTGCCTGATAACCGGTGTAAATTGTGATGACTGTATTAGTGTGTTGGTTGGTTGGTTCCTCAGTTTAGGGGCGGCGACAACGCGGTCATGTAGCCCCGTGTACTTTGGGTGTGTGTAGAATCTGCCTGATAACCGGTGTTAATTGTGATGACTGTATTAGTGTGTTGGTTGGTTGGTTTTTCAGTTTAGGGGCGGCGACAACGCGGTCATGTAGCCCCGTGTACTTTGGGTGTGTGTAGAATCTGCCTGATAACCGGTGTTAATTGTGATGACTGTATTAGTGTGTTGGTTGGTTGGTTCCTCAGTTTAGGGGCGGCGACAACGCGGTCATGTAGCCCCGTGTACTTTGGGTGTGTGTAGAATCTGCCTGATAACCGGTCTTAATTGTGATGACTGTATTAGTGTGTTGGTTGGTTGGATCCTCAGTTTAGGGGCGGCGACAACGCGGTCATGTAGCCCCGTGTACTTTGGGTGTGTGTAGAATCTGCCTGATAACCGGTGTTAATTGTGATGACTGTATTAGTGTGTTGGTTGGTTGGTTTTTCAGTTTAGGGGCGGCGACAACGCGGTCATGTAGCCCCGTGTACTTTGGGTGTGTGTAGAATCTGCCTGATAACCGGTGTTAATTGGGATAACTGTATTAGTGTGTTGGTTGGTTGGTTGGATCCTCAGTTTAGGGGCGGCGACAACGCGGTCATGTAGCCCCGTGTACTTTGGGTGTGTGTAGAATCTGCCTGATAACCGGTGTTAATTGTGATGACTGTATTAGTGTGTTGGTTGGTTGGTTCCTCAGTTTAGGGGCGGCGACAACGCGGTCATGTAGCCCCGTGTACTTTGGGTGTGTGTAGAATCTGCCTGATAACCGGTGTTAATTGGGATGACTGTATTAGTGTGTTGGTTGGTTGGTTGGTTCCTCAGTTTAGGGGCGGCGACAACGCGGTCATGTAGCCCCGTGTACTTTGGGTGTGTGTAGAATCTGCCTGATAACCGGTGTTAATTGTGATGACTGTATTAGTGTGTTGGTTGGTTGGTTGGTTCCTCAGTTTAGGGGCGGCGACAACGCGGTCATGTAGCCCCGTGTACTTTGGGTGTGTGTAGAATCTGCCTGATAACCGGTGTTAATTGTGATGACTGTATTAGTGTGTTGGTTGGTTGGTTGGATCCTCAGTTTAGGGGCTGCGACAACGCGGTCATGTAGCCCCGTGTACTTTGGGTGTGTGTAGAATCTGCCTGATAACCGGTGTTAATTGGGATAACTGTATTAGTGTGTTGGTTGGTTGGTTCCTCAGTTTAGGGGCGGCGACAACGCGGTCATGTAGCCCCGTGTACTTTGGGTGTGTGTAGAATCTGTCTGATAACCGGTGTCAATTGGGATAACTGTATTAGTGTGTTGGTTGGTTGGTTGGTTCCTCTGTTTAGGGGCGGCGACAACGCGGTCATGTAGCCCCGTGTACTTTGGGTGTGTGTAGAATCTGCCTGATAACCGGTGTTAATTGTGATGACTGTATTAGTGTGTTGGTTGGTTGGTTCCTCAGTTTAGGGGCGGCGACAACGCGGTCATATAGCCCCGTGTACTTTGGGTGTGTGTAGAATCTGCCAGATAACCGGTGTTAATTGTGATGACTGTATTAGTGTGTTGGTTGGTTGGTTCCTCAGTTTAGGGGCGGCGACAACGCGGTCATGTAGCCCCGTGTACTTTGGGTGTGTGTAGAATCTGTCTGATATCCGGTGTCAATTGGGATAACTGTATTAGTGTGTTGGTTGGTTGGTTGGTTCCTCAGTTTAGGGGCGGCGACAACGCGGTCATATAGCCCCGTGTACTTTGGGTGTGTGTAGAATCTGCCTGATAACCGGTGTTAATTGTGATGACTGTATTAGTGTGTTGGTTGGTTGGTTCCTCAGTTTAGGGGCGGTGACAACGCGGTCATGTAGCCCCGTGTACTTTGGGTGTGCGTAGAATCTGTCTGATAACCGGTGTCAAATGTGATGACTGTATTAGTGTGTTGGTTGGCTGGTTCCTCAGTTTAGGGGCGGCGACAACGCGGTCATGTATCCCCGTGTACTTTGGGTGTGTGTAGAATCTGCCTGATAACCGGTGTCAAATGTGATGACTGTATTAGTGTGTTGGTTGGCTGGTTCCTCAGTTTAGGGGCGGCGACAACGCGGTCTTGTAGCCCCGTGTACTTTGGGTGTGTGTAGAATCTGTCTGATAACCGGTCTTAATTGTGATGACTGTATTAGTGTATTGGTTGGCTGGTTCCTCAGTTTAGGGGCGGGGACAACGCGGTCATGTAGCCCCGTGTACTTTGGGTGTGTGTAGAATCTGCCTGATAACCGGTGTTAATTGTGATGACTGTATTAGTGTGTTGGTTGGTTGGTTGGTTGGTTCCTCATTTTAGGGGCGGCGACAACGCGGTCATGTAGCCCCGTGTACTTTGGGTGTGTGTAGAATCTGTCTGATAACCGGTGTTAATTGTGATGACTGTATTAGTGTGTTGGTTGGTTGGTTCCTCATTTTAGGGGCGGCGACAACGCGGTCATGTAGCCCCGTGTACTTTGGGTGTGTGTAGAATCTGCCTGATAACCGGTGTCAATTGGGATGACTGTATTAGTGTGTTGGTTGGCTGGTTCCTCAGTTTAGGGGCGGCGACAACGCGGTCATGTAGCCCCGTGTACTTTGGGTGTGTGTAGAATCTGCCTGATAACCGGTGTCAATTGGGATAACTGTATTAGTGTGTTGGTTGGTTGGTTCCTCAGTTTAGGGGCGGCGACAACGCGGTCATATAGCCCCGTGTACTTTGGGTGTGTGTAGAATCTGCCTGATAACCGGTGTCAAATGTGATGACTGTATTAGTGTGTTGATTGGTTGGTTGGTTCCTCAGTTTAGGGGCGGCGACAACGCGGTCATGTAGCCCCGTGTACTTTGGGCGTGTGTAGAATCTGCCTGATAACCGGTGTAAATTGTGATGACTGTATTAGTGTGTTGGTTGGTTGGTTCCTCAGTTTAGGGGCTGCGACAACGCGGTCATGTAGCCCCGTGTACTTTGGGTGTGTGTAGAATCTGTCTGATAACCGGTGTTAATTGTGATAACTGTATTAGTGTGTTGGTTGGTTGGTTGGTTCCTCAGTTTAGGGGCGGCGACAACGCGGTCATGTAGCCCCGTGTACTTTGGGTGTGTGTAGAATCTGTCTGATAACCGGTGTTAATTGGGATAACTGTATTAGTGTGTTGGTTGGTTGGTTCCTCAGTTTAGGGGCGGCGACAACGCGGTCATGTAGCCCCGTGTACTTTGGGTGTGTGTAGAATCTGCCTGATAACCGGTGTCAAATGTGATGACTGTATTAGTGTGTTGGTTGGCTGGTTCCTCAGTCTAGGGGCGGCGACAACGCGGTCATGTAGCCCCGTGTACTTTGGGTGTGTGTAGAATCTGTCTGATAACCGGTGTTAATTGTGATGACTGTATTAGTGTGTTGGTTGGTTGGTTCCTCATTTTAGGGGCGGCGACAACGCGGTCATGTAGCCCCGTGTACTTTGGGTGTGTGTAGAATCTGCCTGATAACCGGTGTCAATTGGGATGACTGTATTAGTGTGTTGGTTGGCTGGTTCCTCAGTTTAGGGGCGGCGACAACGCGGTCATGTAGCCCCGTGTACTTTGGGTGTGTGTAGAATCTGCCTGATAACCGGTGTCAATTGGGATAACTGTATTAGTGTGTTGGTTGGTTGGTTGGTTCCTCAGTTTAGGGGCGGCGACAACGCGGTCATGTAGCCCCGTGTACTTTGGGTGTGTGTAGAATCTGCCTGATAACCGGTGTTAATTGTGATGACTGTATTAGTGTGTTGGTTGGTTGGTTCCTCAGTTTAGGGGCGGCGACAACGCGGTCATGTAGCCCCGTGTACTTTGGGTGTGTGTAGAATCTGCCTGATAACCGGTGTTAATTGTGATGACTGTATTAGTGTGTTGGTTGGTTGGTTGGATCCTCAGTTTAGGGGCTGCGACAACGCGGTCATGTAGCCCCGTGTACTTTGGGTGTGTGTAGAATCTGCCTGATAACCGGTGTTAATTGGGATAAATGTATTAGTGTGTTGGTTGGTTCCTCAGTTTAGGGGCGGCGACAACGCGGTCATGTAGCCCCGTGTACTTTGGGTGTGTGTAGAATCTGTCTGATAACCGGTGTCAATTGGGATAACTGTATTAGTGTGTTGGTTGGTTGGTTGGTTCCTCTGTTTAGGGGCGGCGACAACGCGGTCATGTAGCCCCGTGTACTTTGGGTGTGTGTAGAATCTGCCTGATAACCGGTGTTAATTGTGATGACTGTATTAGTGTGTTGGTTGGTTGGTTCCTCAGTTTAGGGGCGGCGACAACGCGGTCATATAGCCCCGTGTACTTTGGGTGTGTGTAGAATCTGCCTGATAACCGGTGTTAATTGTGATGACTGTATTAGTGTGTTGGTTGGTTGGTTCCTCAGTTTAGGGGCGGCGACAACGCGGTCATGTAGCCCCGTGTACTTTGGGTGTGTGTAGAATCTGTCTGATAACCGGTGTCAATTGGGATAACTGTATTAGTGTGTTGGTTGGTTGGTTGGTTCCTCAGTTTAGGGGCGGCGACAACGCGGTCATATAGCCCCGTGTACTTTGGGTGTGTGTAGAATCTGCCTGATAACCGGTGTTAATTGTGATGACTGTATTAGTGTGTTGGTTGGTTGGTTCCTCAGTTTAGGGGCGGCGACAACGCGGTCATGTAGCCCCGTGTACTTTGGGTGTGCGTAGAATCTGTCTGATAACCGGTGTCAAATGTGATGACTGTATTAGTGTGTTGGTTGGCTGGTTCCTCAGTTTAGGGGCGGCGACAACGCGGTCATGTAGCCCCGTGTACTTTGGGTGTGTGTAGAATCTGCCTGATAACCGGTGTCAAATGTGATGACTGTATTAGTGTGTTGGTTGGCTGGTTCCTCAGTTTAGGGGCGGCGACAACGCGGTCTTGTAGCCCCGCGTACTTTGGGTGTGTGTAGAATCTGTCTGATAACCGGTCTTAATTGTGATGACTGTATTAGTGTATTGGTTGGCTGGTTCCTCAGTTTAGGGGCGGGGACAACGCGGTCATGTAGCCCCGTGTACTTTGGGTGTGTGTAGAATCTGCCTGATAACCGGTGTTAATTGTGATGACTGTATTAGTGTGTTGGTTGGTTGGTTGGTTCCTCATTTTAGGGGCGGCGACAACGCGGTCATGTAGCCCCGTGTACTTTGGGTGTGTGTAGAATCTGTCTGATAACCGGTGTTAATTGTGATGACTGTATTAGTGTGTTGGTTGGTTGGTTCCTCATTTTAGGGGCGGCGACAACGCGGTCATGTAGCCCCGTGTACTTTGGGTGTGTGTAGAATCTGCCTGATAACCGGTGTCAATTGGGATGACTGTATTAGTGTGTTGGTTGGCTGGTTCCTCAGTTTAGGGGCGGCGACAACGCGGTCATGTAGCCCCGTGTACTTTGGGTGTGTGTAGAATCTGCCTGATAACCGGTGTCAATTGGGATAACTGTATTAGTGTGGTGGTTGGTTGGTTCCTCAGTTTAGGGGCGGCGACAACGCGGTCATATAGCCCCGTGTACTTTGGGTGTGTGTAGAATCTGCCTGATAACCGGTGTCAAATGTGATGACTGTATTAGTGTGTTGATTGGTTGGTTGGTTCCTCAGTTTAGGGGCGGCGACAACACGGTCATGTAGCCCCGTGTACTTTGGGTGTGTGTAGAATCTGCCTGATAACCGGTGTAAATTGTGATGACTGTATTAGTGTGTTGGTTGGTTGGTTCCTCAGTTTAGGGGCTGCGACAACGCGGTCATGTAGCCCCGTGTACTTTGGGTGTGTGTAGAATCTGTCTGATAACCGGTGTTAATTGTGATAACTGTATTAGTGTGTTGGTTGGTTGGTTGGTTGGTTCCTCAGTTTAGGGGCGGCGACAACGCGGTCATGTAGCCCCGTGTACTTTGGGTGTGTGTAGAATCTGTCTGATAACCGGTGTTAATTGGGATAACTGTATTAGTGTGTTGGTTGGTTGGTTCCTCAGTTTAGGGGCGGCGACAACGCGGTCATGTAGCCCCGTGTACTTTGGGTGTGTGTAGAATCTGCCTGATAACCGGTGTCAAATGTGATGACTGTATTAGTGTGTTGGTTGGCTGGTTCCTCAGTCTAGGGGCGGCGACAACGCGGTCATGTAGCCCCGTGTACTTTGGGTGTGTGTAGAATCTGTCTGATAACCGGTGTTAATTGTGATGACTGTATTAGTGTGTTGGTTGGTTGGTTCCTCATTTTAGGGGCGGCGACAACGCGGTCATGTAGCCCCGTGTACTTTGGGTGTGTGTAGAATCTGCCTGATAACCGGTGTCAATTGGGATGACTGTATTAGTGTGTTGGTTGGCTGGTTCCTCAGTTTAGGGGCGGCGACAACGCGGTCATGTAGCCCCGTGTACTTTGGCTGTGTGTAGAATCTGCCTGATAACCGGTGTCAATTGGGATAACTGTATTAGTGTGTTGGTTGGTTGGTTCCTCAGTTTAGGGGCTGCGACAACGCGGTCATGTAGCCCCGTGTACTTTGGGTGTGTGTAGAATCTGCCTGATAACCGGTGTTAATTGTGATGACTGTATTAGTGTGTTGGTTGGTTGGTTCCTCAGTTTAGGGGCTGCGACAACGCGGTTATGTAGCCCCGTGTACTTTGGGTGTGTGTAGAATCTGCCTGATAACCGGTGTTAATTGTGATGACTGTATTAGTGTGTTGGTTGGTTGGTTCCTCAGTTTAGGGGCTGCGACAACGCGGTCATGTAGCCCCGTGTACTTTGGGTGTGTGTAGAATCTGCCTGATAACCGGTGTAAATTGTGATGACTGTATTAGTGTGTTGGTTGGTTGGTTCCTCAGTTTAGGGGCTGCGACAACGCGGTCATGTAGCCCCGTGTACTTTGGGTGTGTGTAGAGTCTGTCTGATAACCGGTGTTAATTGTGATGACTGTATTAGTGTGTTGGTTGGTTGGTTCCTCAGTTTAGGGGCGGCGACAACGCGGTCATGTAGCCCCGTGTACTTTGGGTGTGTGTAGAATCTGCCTGATATCCGGTGTTAATTGTGATGACTGTATTAGTGTGTTGGTTGGTTGGTTGGTTCCTCAGTTTAGGGGCGGTGACAACGCGGTCATGTAGCCCCGTGTACTTTGGGTGTGTGTAGAATCTGCCTGATAACCGGTCTTAATTGTGATGACTGTATTAGTGTGTTGGTTGGTTGGTTCCTCAGTTTAGGGGCTCTGACAACGCGGTCATGTAGCCCCGTGTACTTTGGGTGTGTGTAGAATCTGTCTGATAACCGGTCTTAATTGGGATGACTGTATTAGTGTGTTGGTTGGTTGGTTGGTTCCTCAGTTTAGGGGCGGCGACAACGCGGTCATGTAGCCCCGTGTACTTTGGGTGTGTGTAGAATCTGCCTGATAACCGGTGTTAATTGTGATGACTGTATTAGTGTGTTGGTTGGTTGGTTGGTTCCTCAGTTTAGGGGCGGCGACAACGCGGTCATGTAGCCCCGTGTACTTTGGGTGTGTGTAGAATCTGTCTGATAACCGGTGTTAATTGTGATGACTGTATTAGTGTGTTGATTGGTTGGTTCCTCAGTTTAGGGGCGGCGACAACGCGGTCATGTAGCCCCGTGTACTTTGGGTGTGTGTAGAATCTGCCTGATAACCGGTGTTAATTGTGATGACTGTATTAGTGTGTTGGTTGGTTGGTTGGTTCCTCAGTTTAGGGGCGGCGACAACGCGGTCATGTAGCCCCGTGTACTTTGGGTGTGTGTAGAATCTGCCTGATAACCGGTGTTAATTGTGATGACTGTATTAGTGTGTTGGTTGGTTGGTTGGTTCCTCAGTTTAGGGGCGGCGACAACGCGGTCATGTAGCCCCGTGTACTTTGGGTGTGTGTAGAATCTGCCTGATAACCGGTGTCAATTGGGATAACTGTATTAGTGTGTTGGTTGGTTGGTTCCTCAGTTTAGGGGCTGCGACAACGCGGTCATGTAGCCCCGTGTACTTTGGGTGTGCGTAGAATCTGCCTGATAACCGGTGTCAATTGGGATAACTGTATTAGTGTGTTGGTTGGTTGGTTCCTCAGTTTAGGGGCGGCGACAACGTGGTCATGTAGCCCCGTGTACTTTGGGTGTGTGTAGAATCTGTCTGATAACCGGTGTTAATTGTGATGACTGTATTAGTGTGTTGGTTGGCTGGTTCCTCAGTTTAGGGGCGGCGACATCGCGGTCATGTAGCCCCGTGTACTTTGGGTGTGTGTAGAATCTGCCTGATAACCGGTGTTAATTGTGATGACTGTATTAGTGTGTTGGTTGGTTGGTTGGTTCCTCAGTTTAGGGCCTGCGACAACGCGGTCATGTAGCCCCGTGTACTTTGGGTGTGTGTAGAATCTGTCTGATAACCGGTGTAAATTGTGATGACTGTATTAGTGTGTTGGTTGGTTGGTTCCTCAGTTTAGGGGCTGCGACAACGCGGTCATGTAGCCCCGTGTACTTTGGGTGTGTGTAGAATCTGCCTGATAACCGGTCTTAATTGGGATAACTGTATTAGTGTGTTGATTGGTTGGTTCCTCAGTTTAGGGGCTGCGACAACGCGGTCATGTAGCCCCGTGTACTTTGGGTGTGTGTAGAATCTGCCTGATAACCGGTGTAAATTGTGATGACTGTATTAGTGTGTTGGTTGGTTGTTTCCTCAGTTTAGGGGCTGCGACAACGCGGTCATGTAGCCCCGTGTACTTTGGGTGTGTGTAGAATCTGCCTGATAACCGGTGTAAATTGTGATGACTGTATTAGTGTGTTGATTGGTTGGTTCCTCAGTTTAGGGGCGGCGACAACGCGGTCATGTAGCCCCGTGTACTTTGGGTGTGTGTAGAATCTGCCTGATAACCGGTGTTAATTGTGATGACTGTATTAGTGTGTTGGTTGGTTGGTTGGTTCCTCAGTTTAGGGGCGGCGACAACGCGGTCATGTAGCCCCGTGTACTTTGGGTGTGTGTAGAATCTGCCTGATAACCGGTGTTAATTGTGATGACTGTATTAGTGTGTTGGTTGGTTGGTGCCTCAGTTTAGGGGCTGCGACAACGCGGTCATGTAGCCCCGTGTACTTTGGGTGTGTGTAGAGTCTGTCTGATAACCGGTGTTAATTGTGATGACTCTATTAGTGTGTTGGTTGGTTGATTCCTCAGTTTAGGGGCGGCGACAACGCGGTCATGTAGCCCCGTGTACTTTGGGTGTGTGTAGAATCTGCCTGATAACCGGTGTTAATTGTGATGACTGTATTAGTGTGTTGGTTGGTTGGTTGGTTCCTCAGTTTAGGGGCGGCGACAACGCGGTCATGTAGCCCCGTGTACTTTGGGTGTGTGTAGAATCTGCCTGATAACCGGTGTTAATTGTGATGACTGTATTAGTGTGTTGGTTGGTTGGTTGGTTCCTCAGTTTAGGGGCGGCGACAACGCGGTCATGTAGCCCCGTGTACTTTGGGTGTGTGTAGAATCTGCCTGATAACCGGTGTAAATTGTGATGACTGTATTAGTGTGTTGGTTGGTTGGTTGGTTCCTCAGTTTAGGGGCGGCGACAACGCGGTCATGTAGCCCCGTGTACTTTGGGTGTGTGTAGAATCTGCCTGATAACCGGTGTTAATTGTGATGACTGTATTAGTGTGTTGGTTGGTTGGTTGGTTCCTCAGTTTAGGGGCGGCGACAACGCGGTCATGTAGCCCCGTGTACTTTGGGTGTGTGTAGAATCTGCCTGATAACCGGTGTTAATTGTGATGACTGTATTAGTGTGTTGGTTGGTTGGTTCCTCAGTTTAGGGGCGGCGACAACGCGGTCATGTAGCCCCGTGTACTTTGGGTGTGTGTAGAATCTGCCTGATAACCGGTCTTAATTGGGATAACTGTATTAGTGTGTTGGTTGGTTGGTTCCTCAGTTTAGGGGCGGCGACAACGCGGTCATGTAGCCCCGTGTACTTTGGGTGTGTGTAGAATCTGTCTGATAACCGGTGTTAATTGTGATGACTGTATTAGTGTGTTGATTGGTTGGTTCCTCAGTTTAGGGGCGGCGACAACGCGGTCATGTAGCCCCGTGTACTTTGGGTGTGTGTAGAATCTGCCTGATAACCGGTGTTAATTGTGATGACTGTATTAGTGTGTTGGTTGGTTGGTTGGTTCCTCAGTTTAGGGGCGGCGACAACGCGGTCATGTAGCCCCGTGTACTTTGGGTGTGTGTAGAATCTGCCTGATAACCGGTGTAAATTGTGATGACTGTATTAGTGTGTTGGTTGGTTGGTTGGTTCCTCAGTTTAGGGGCGGCGACAACGCGGTCATGTAGCCCCGTGTACTTTGGGTGTGTGTAGAATCTGCCTGATAACCGGTGTTAATTGTGATGACTGTATTAGTGTGTTGGTTGGTTGGTTGGTTCCTCAGTTTAGGGGCGGCGACAACGCGGTCATGTAGCCCCGTGTACTTTGGGTGTGTGTAGAATCTGCCTGATAACCGGTGTTAATTGTGATGACTGTATTAGTGTGTTGGTTGGTTGGCTGGTTCCTCAGTTTAGGGGCGGCGACAACGCGGTCATGTAGCCCCGTGTACTTTGGGTGTGTGTAGAATCTGCCTGATAACCGGTCTTAATTGGGATGACTGTATTAGTGTGTTGGTTGGTTGGTTCCTCAGTTTAGGGGCGGCGACAACGCGGTCATGTAGCCCCGTGTACTTTGGGTGTGTGTAGAATCTGCCTGATAACCGGTCTTAATTGTGATGACTGTATTAGTGTGTTGATTGGTTGGTTCCTCAGTTTAGGGGCGGCGACAACGCGGTCATGTAGCCCCGTGTACTTTGGGTGTGTGTAGAATCTGCCTGATAACCGGTGTTAATTGAGATGACTGTATTAGTGTGTTGGTTGGTTGGTTGGTACCTCAGTTTAGGGGCGGGGACAACGCGGTCATGTAGCCCCGTGTACTTTGGGTGTGTGTAGAATCTGCCTGATAACCGGTGTTAATTGTGATGACTGTATTAGTGTGTTGGTTGGTTGGTTGGATCCTCAGTTTAGGGGCTGCGACAACGCGGTCATGTAGCCCCGTGTACTTTGGGTGTGTGTAGAATCTGCCTGATAACCGGTGTTAATTGGGATAACTGTATTAGTGTGTTGGTTGGTTGGTTCCTCAGTTTAGGGGCGGCAACAACGCGGTCATGTAGCCCCGTGTACTTTGGGTGTGTGTAGAATCTGCCTGATAACCGGTGTTAATTGTGATGACTGTATTAGTGTGTTGGTTGGTTGGTTCCTCAGTTTAGGGGCGGCGACAACGCGGTCATGTAGCCCCGTGTACTTTGGGTGTGTGTAGAATCTGTCTGATAACCAGTGTCAATTGGGATAACTGTATTAGTGTGTTGGTTGGTTGGTTGGTTCCTCAGTTTAGGGGCGGCGACAACGCGGTCATGTAGCCCCGTGTACTTTGGGTGTGTGTAGAATCTGCCTGATAACCGGTGTTAATTGTGATGACTGTATTAGTGTGTTGGTTGGTTGGTTCCTCAGTTTAGGGGCGGCGACAACGCGGTCATATAGCCCCGTGTACTTTGGGTGTGTGTAGAATCTGCCTGATAACCGGTGTTAATTGTGATGACTGTATTAGTGTGTTGGTTGGTTGGTTCCTCAGTTTAGGGGCGGCGACAACGCAGTCATGTAGCCCCGTGTACTTTGGGTGTGTGTAGAATCTGTCTGATAACCGGTGTCAATTGGATAACTGTATTAGTGTGTTGGTTGGTTGGTTGGTTGGTTCCTCAGTTTAGGGGCGGCGACAACGCGGTCATATAGCCCCGTGTACTTTGGGTGTGTGTAGAATCTGCCTGATAACCGGTGTTAATTGTGATGACTGTATTAGTGTGTTGGTTGGTTGGTTCCTCAGTTTAGGGGCGGCGACAACGCGGTCATGTAACCCCGTGTACTTTGGGTGTGCGTAGAATCTGTCTGATAACCGGTGTTAATTGGGATAACTGTATTAGTGTGTTGGTTGGTTGGTTCCTCAGTTTAGGAGCGGCGACAACGCGGTCATGTAGCCCCGTGTACTTTGGGTGTGTGTAGAATCTGCCTGATAACCGGTGTCAAATGTGATGACTGCATTAGTGTGTTGGTTGGCTGGTTCCTCAGTTTAGGGGCGGCGACAACGCGGTCATGTAGCCCCGTGTACTTTGGGTGTGTGTAGAATCTGCCTGATAACCGGTGTCAATTGGGATAACTGTATTAGTGTGTTGGTTGGTTGGTTCCTCAGTTTAGGGGCGGCGACAACGCGGTCATATAGCCCCGTGTACTTTGGGTGTGTGTAGAATCTGCCTGATAACCGGTGTCAAATGTGATGACTGTATTAGTGTGTTGATTGGTTGGTTGGTTCCTCAGTTTAGGGGCGGCGACAACGCGGTCATGTAGCCCCGTGTACTTTGGGTGTGTGTAGAATCTGCCTGATAACCGGTGTTAATTGTGATGACTGTATTAGTGTGTTGGTTGGTTGGTTGGTTCCTCAGTTTAGGGGCTGCGACAACGCGGTCATGTAGCCCCGTGTCCTTTGGGTGTGTGTAGAATCTGTCTGATAACCGGTGTTAATTGTGATAACTGTATTAGTGTGTTGGTTGGTTGGTTGGTTCCTCAGTTTAGGGGCGGCGACAACGCGGTCATGTAGCCCCGTGTACTTTGGGTGTGTGTAGAATCTGTCTGATAACCGGTGTTAATTGGGATAACTGTATTAGTGTGTTGGTTGGTTGGTTCCTCAGTTTAGGGGCGGCGACAACGCGGTCATGTAGCCCCGTGTACTTTGGGTGTGTGTAGAATCTGCCTGATAACCGGTGTCAAATGTGATGACTGTATTAGTGTGTTGGTTGGCTGGTTCCTCAGTTTAGGGGCGGCGACAACGCGGTCATGTAGCCCCGTGTACTTTGGGTGTGTGTAGAATCTGTCTGATAACCGGTGTTAATTGTGATGACTGTATTAGTGTGTTGGTTGGTTGGTTCCTCATTTTAGGGGCGGCGACAACGCGGTCATGTAGCCCCGTGTACTTTGGGTGTGTGTAGAATCTGCCTGATAACCGTTGTCAATTGGGATGACTGTATTAGTGTGTTGGTTGGCTGGTTCCTCAGTTTAGGGGCGGCGACAACGCGGTCATGTAGCCCCGTGTACTTTGGGTGTGTGTAGAATCTGCCTGATAACCGGTGTCAATTGGGATAACTGTATTAGTGTGTTGGTTGGTTGGTTCCTCAGTTTAGGGGCTGCGACAACGCGGTCATGTAGCCCCGTGTACTTTGGGTGTGTGTAGAATCTGTCAGATAACCGGTGTTAATTGTGATGACTGTATTAGTGTGTTGGTTGGTTGGTTGGTTCCTCAGTTTAGGGGCGGCGACAACGCGGTCATGTAGCCCCGTGTACTTTGGGTGTGTGTAGAATCTGTCTGATAACCGGTGTTAATTGTGATGACTGTATTAGTGTGTTGGTTGGTTGGTTCCTCAGTTTAGGGGCTGCGACAACGCGGTCATGTAGCCCCGTGTACTTTGGGTGTGTGTAGAATCTGCCTGATAACCGGTGTTAATTGTGATGACTGTATAAGTGTGTTGGTTGGTTGGTTCCTCAGTTTAGGGGCTGCGACTACGCGGTCATGTAGCCCCGTGTACTTTGGGTGTGTGTAGAATCTGTCTGATAACCGGTGTTAATTGTGATGACTGTATTAGTGTGTTGGTTGGTTCCTCAGTTTAGGGGCGGCGACAACGCGGTCATGTAGCCCCGTGTACTTTGGGTGTGTGTAGAATCTGCCTGATAACCGGTGTTAATTGTGATGACTGTATTAGTGTGTTGGTTGGTTGGTTCCTCAGTTTAGGGGCTGCGACAACGCGGTCATGTAGCCCCGTGTACTTTGGGTGTGTGTAGAATCTGCCTGATAACCGGTGTTAATTGTGATGACTGTATTAGTGTGTTGATTGGTTGGTTCCTCAGTTTAGGGGCGGCGACAACGCGGTCATGTAGCCCCGTGTACTTTGGGTGTGTGTAGAATCTGCCTGATAACCGGTGTTAATTGTGATGACTGTATTAGTGTGTTGGTTGGTTGGTTCCTCAGTTTAGGGGCTGCGACAACGCGGTCATGTAGCCCCGTGTACTTTGGGTGTGTGTAGAATCTACCTGATAACCGGTGTAAATTGTGATGACTGTATTAGTGTGTTGGTTGGTTGGTTCCTCAGTTTAGGGGCTGCGACAACGCGGTCATGTAGCCCCGTGTACTTGGGGTGTGTGTAGAGTCTGTCTGATAACCGGTGTTAATTGTGATGACTGTATTAGTGTGTTGGTTGGTTCCTCAGTTTAGGGGCGGCGAAAACGCGGTCATGTAGCCCCGTGTACTTTGGGTGTGTGTAGAATCTGCCTGATATCCGGTGTTAATTGTGATGACTGTATTAGTGTGTTGGTTGGTTGGTTGGTTCCTCAGTTTAGGGGCGGCGACAACGCGGTCATGTAGCCCCGTGTACTTTGGGTGTGTGTAGAATCTGCCTGATAACCGGTCTTAATTGTGATGACTGTATTAGTGTGTTGGTTGGTTGGTTCCTCAGTTTAGGGGCTGCGACAACGCGGTCATGTAGCCCCGTGTACTTTGGGTGTGTGTAGAATCTGTCTGATAACCGGTCTTAATTGGGATGACAGTATTAGTGTGTTGGTTGGTTGGTTGGTTCCTCAGTTTAGGGGCGGCGACAACGCGGTCATGTAGCCCCGGGTACTTTGGGTGTGTGTAGAATCTGCCTGATAACCGGTGTTAATTGTGATGACTGTATTAGTGTGTTGGTTGGTTGGTTGGTTCCTCAGTTTAGGGGCGGCGACAACGCGGTCATGTAGCCCCGTGTACTTTGGGTGTGTGTAGAATCTGTCTGATAACCGGTGTTAATTGTGATGACTGTATTAGTGTGTTGATTGGTTGGTTCCTCAGTTTAGGGGCGGCGACAACGCGGTCATGTAGCCCCGTGTACTTTGGGTGTGTGTAGAATCTGCCTGATAACCGGTGTTAATTGTGATGACTGTATTAGTGTGTTGGTTGGTTGGTTGGTTCCTCAGTTTAGGGGCGGCGACAACGCGGTCATGTAGCCCCGTGTACTTTGGGTGTGTGTAGAATCTGCCTGATAACCGGTGTTAATTGTGATGACTGTATTAGTGTGTTGGTTGGTTGGTTGGTTCCTCAGTTTAGGGGCTGCGACAACGCGGTCATGTAGCCCCGTGTACTTTGGGTGTGTGTAGAATCTGTCTGATAACCGGTGTTAATTGTGATAACTGTATTAGTGTGTTGGTTGGTTGGTTGGTTCCTCAGTTTAGGGGCGGCGACAACGCGGTCATGTAGCCCCGTGTACTTTGGGTGTGTGTAGAATCTGTCTGATAACCGGTGTTAATTGTGATGACTGTATTAGTGTGTTGGTTGGTTGGTTCCTCATTTTAGGGGCGGCTACAACGCGGTCATGTAGCCCCGTGTACTTTGGGTGTGTGTAGAATCTGCCTGATAACCGGTGTCAATTGGGATGACTGTATTAGTGTGTTGGTTGGCTGGTTCCTCAGTTTAGGGGCGGCGAAAACGCGGTCATGTAGCCCCGTGTACTTTGGGTGTGTGTAGAATCTGCCTGATAACCGGTGTCAATTGGGATAACTGTATTAGTGTGTTGGTTGGTTGGTTCCTCAGTTTAGGGGCTGCGACAACGCGGTCATGTAGCCCCGTGTACTTTGGGTGTGTGTAGAATCTGTCTGATAACCGGTGTTAATTGTGATGACTGTATTAGTGTGTTGGTTGGTTGGTTGGTTCCTCAGTTTAGGGGCGGCGACAACGCGGTCATGTAGCCCCGTGTACTTTGGGTGTGTGTAGAATCTGTCTGATAACCGGTGTTAATTGTGATGACTGTATTAGTGTGTTGGTTGGTTGGTTCCTCAGTTTAGGGGCTGCGACAACGCGGTCATGTAGCCCCGTGTACTTTGGGTGTGTGTAGAATCTGCCTGATAACCGGTGTTAATTGTGATGACTGTATTAGTGTGTTGGATGGTTGGTTCCTCAGTTTAGGGGCTGCGACTACGCGGTCATGTAGCCCCGTGTACTTTGGGTGTGTGTAGAATCTGTCTGATAACCGGTGTTAATTGTGATGACTGTATTAGTGTGTTGGTTGGTTGGTTCCTCAGTTTAGGGGCGGCGACAACGCGGTCATGTAGCCCCGTGTACTTTGGGTGTGTGTAGAATCTGCCTGATAACCGGTGTTAATTGTGATGACTGTATTAGTGTGTTGGTTGGTTGGTTCCTCAGTTTAGGGGCTGCGACAACGCGGTCATGTAGCCCCGTGTACTTTGGGTGTGTGTAGAATCTGCCTGATAACCGGTGTTAATTGTGATGACTGTATTAGTGTGTTGATTGGTTGGTTCCTCAGTTTAGGGGCGGCGACAACGCGGTCATGTAGCCCCGTGTACTTTGGGTGTGTGTAGAATCTGCCTGATAACCGGTGTTAATTGTGATGACTGTATTAGTGCGTTGGTTGGTTGGTTCCTCAGTTTAGGGGCTGCGACAACGCGGTCATGTAGCCCCGTGTACTTTGGGTGTGTGTAGAATCTGCCTGATAACCGGTGTAAATTGTGATGACTGTATTAGTGTGTTGGTTGGTTGGTTCCTCAGTTTAGGGGCTGCGACAACGCGGTCATGTAGCCCCGTGTACATTGGGTGTGTGTAGAGTCTGTCTGATAACCGGTGTTAATTGTGATGACTGTATTAGTGTGTTGGTTGGTTGGTTCCTCAGTTTAGGGGCGGCGACAACGCGGTCATGTAGCCCCGTGTACTTTGGGTGTGTGTAGAATCTGCCTGATAACCGGTGTTAATTGTGATGACTGTATTAGTGTGTTGGTTGGTTGGTTGGTTCCTGAGTTTAGGGGCGGCGACAACGCGGTCATGTAGTCCCGTGTACTTTGGGTGTGTGTAGAATCTGCCTGATAACCGGTCTTAATTGGGATAACTGTATTAGTGTGTTGGTTGGTTGGTTCCTCAGTTTAGGGGCGGCGACAACGCGGTCATGTAGCCCCGTGTACTTTGGGTGTGTGTAGAATCTGCCTGATAACCGGTGTCAATTGGGATAACTGTATTAGTGTGTTGGTTGGTTGGTTCCTCAGTTTAGGGGCTGCGACAACGCGGTCATGTAGCCCCGTGTAGTTTGGGTGTGTGTAGAATCTGTCTGATAACCGGTGTTAATTGTGATGACTGTATTAGTGTGTTGGTTGGTTGGTTGGTTCCTCAGTTTAGGGGCGGCGACAACGCGGTCATGTAGCCCCGTGTACTTTGGGTGTGTGTAGAATCTGGCTGATAACCGGTGTTAATTGTGATGACTGTATTAGTGTGTTGGTTGGTTGGTTCCTCAGTTTAGGGGCTGCGACAACGCGGTCATGTAGCCCCGTGTACTTTGGGTGTGTGTAGAATCTGCCTGATAACCGGTGTTAATTGTGATGACTGTATTAGTGTGTTGGTTGGTTGGTTGGTTCCTCAGTTTAGGGGCGGCGACAACGCGGTCATGTAGCCCCGTGTACTTTGGGTGTGTGTAGAATCTGCCTGATAACCGGTGTTAATTGTGATGACTGTATTAGTGTGTTGGTTGGTTGGCTGGTTCCTCAGTTTAGGGGCGGCGACAACGCGGTCATGTAGCCCCGTGTACTTTGGGTGTGTGTAGAATCTGCCTGTTAACCGGTCTTAATTGGGATGACTGTATTAGTGTGTTGGTTGGTTGGTTCCTCAGTTTAGGGGCGGCGACAACGGGGTCATGTAGCCCCGTGTACTTTGGGTGTGTGTAGAATCTGCCTGATAACCGGTCTTAATTGTGATGACTGTATTAGTGTGTTGATTGGTTGGTTCCTCAGTTTAGGGGCGGCGACAACGCGGTCATGTAGCCCCGTGTACTTTGGGTGTGTGTAGAATCTGCCTGATAACCGGTCTTAATTGTGATGACTGTATTAGTGTGTTGGTTGGTTGGTTCCTCAGTTTAGGGGCGGCGACAACGCGGTCATGTAGCCCCGTGTACTTTGGGTGTGTGTAGAATCTGCCTGATAACCGGTGTTAATTGTGATGACTGTATTAGTGTGTTGGTTGGTTGGTTCCTCAGTTTAGGGGCGGCGACAACGTGGTCATGTAGCCCCGTGTACTTTGGGTGTGTGTAGAATCTGCCTGATAACCGGTGTTAATTGGGATAACTGTATTAGTGTGTTGGTTGGTTGGTTGGATCCTCAGTTTAGGGGCGGCGACAACGCGGTCATGTAGCCCCGTGTACTTTGGGTGTGTGTAGAATCTGCCTGATAACCGGTGTTAATTGTGATGACTGTATTAGTGTGTTGGTTGGTTGGTTCCTCAGTTTAGGGGCGGCGACAACGCGGTCATGTAGCCCCGTGTACTTTGGGTGTGTGTAGAATCTGCCTGATAACCGGTGTTAATTGTGATGACTGTATTAGTGTGTTGGTTGGTTGGTTCCTCAGTTTAGGGGCGACGACAACGCGGTCATGTAGCCCCGTGTACTTTGGGTGTGTGTAGAATCTGCCTGATAACCGGTGTTAATTGTGATGACTGTATTAGTGTGTTGGTTGGTTGGTTGGATCCTCAGTTTAGGGGCTGCGACAACGCGGTCATGTAGCCCCGTGTACTTTGGGTGTGTGTAGAATCTGCCTGATAACCGGTGTTAATTGGGATAACTGTATTAGTGTGTTGGTTGGTTGGTTCCTCAGTTTAGGGGCGGCGACAACGCGGTCATGTAGCCCCGTGTACTTTGGGTGTGTGTAGAATCTGCCTGATAACCGGTGTTAATTGTGATGACTGTATTAGTGTGTTGATTGGTTGGTTCCTCAGTTTAAGGGCGGCGACAACGCGGTCATGTAGCCCCGTGTACTTTGGGTGTGTGTAGAATCTGTCTGATAACCAGTGTCAATTGGGATAACTGTATTAGTGTGTTGGTTGGTTGGTTGGTTCCTCAGTTTAGGGGCGGCGACAACGCGGTCATGTAGCCCCGTGTACTTTGGGTGTGTGTAGAATCTGCCTGATAACCGGTGTTAATTGTGATGACTGTATTAGTGTGTTGGTTGGTTGGTTCCTCAGTTTAGGGGCGGCGACAACGCGGTCATGTAGCCCCGTGTACTTTGGGTGTGCGTAGAATCTGTCTGATAACCGGTGTTAATTGGGATAACTGTATTAGTGTGTTGGTTGGTTGGTTCCTCAGTTTAGGGGCGGCGACAACGCGGTCATGTAGCCCCGTGTACTTTGGGTGTGTGTAGAATCTGCCTGATAACCGGTGTCAAATGTGATGACTGTATTAGTGTGTTGGTTGGCTGGTTCCTCAGTTTAGGGGCGGCGACAACGCGGTCATGTAGCCCCGTGTACTTTGGGTGTGTGTAGAATCTGCCTGATAACCGGTGTCAATTGGGATAACTGTATTAGTGTGTTGGTTGTTTGGTTCCTCAGTTTAGGGGCGGCGACAACGTGGTCATGTAGCCCCGTGTACTTTGGGTGTGTGTAGAATCTGTCTGATAACCGGTCTTAATTGTGATGACTGTATTAGTGTGTTGGTTGGTTGGTTCCTCAGTTTAGGGGCGGCGACAACGCGGTCATATAGCCCCGTGTACTTTGGGTGTGTGTAGAATCTGCCTGATAACCGGTGTCAAATGTGATGACTGTATTAGTGTGTTGATTGGTTGGTTGGTTCCTCAGTTTAGGGGCGGCGACAACGCGGTCATGTAGCCCCGTGTACTTTGGGTGTGTGTAGAATCTGCCTGATAACCGGTGTTAATTGTGATGACTGTATTAGTGTGTTGGTTGGTTGGTTGGTTCCTCAGTTTAGGGGCTGCGACAACGCGGTCATGTAGCCCCGTGTACTTTGGGTGTGTGTAGAATCTGTCTGATAACCGGTGTTAATTGTGATAACTGTATTAGTGTGTTGGTTGGTTGTTTGGTTCCTCAGTTTAGGGGCGGCGACAACGCGGTCATGTAGCCCCGTGTACTTTGGGTGTGTGTAGAATCTGTCTGATAACCGGTGTTAATTGGGATAACTGTATTAGTGTGTTGGTTGGTTGGTTCCTCAGTTTAGGGGCGGCGACAACGCGGTCATGTAGCCCCGTGTACTTTGGGTGTGTATAGAATCTGCCTGATAACCGGTGTCAAATGTGATGACTGTATTAGTGTGTTGGTTGGCTGGTTCCTCAGTTTAGGGGCGGCGACAACGCGGTCATGTAGCCCCGTGTACTTTGGGTGTGTGTAGAATCTGTCTGATAACCGGTGTTAATTGTGATGACTGTATTAGTGTGTTGGTTGGTTGGTTCCTCATTTTAGGGGCGGCGACATCGCGGTCATGTAGCCCCGTGTACTTTGGGTGTGTGTAGAATCTGCCTGATAACCGGTGTCAATTGGGATGACTGTATTAGTGTGTTGGTTGGCTGGTTCCTCAGTTTAGGGGCGGCGACAACGCGGTCATGTAGCCCCGTGTACTTTGGGTGTGTGTAGAATCTGCCTGATAACCGGTGTCAATTGGGATAACTGTATTAGTGTGTTGGTTGGTTGGTTCCTCAGTTTAGGGGCTGCGACAACGCGGTCATGTAGCCCCGTGTACTTTGGGTGTGTGTAGAATCTGTCTGATAACCGGTGTTAATTGTGATGACTGTATTAGTGTGTTGGTTGGTTGGTTGGTTCCTCAGTTTAGGGGCGGCGACAACGCGGTCATGTAGCCCCGTGTACTTTGGGTGTGTGTAGAATCTGCCTGATAACCGGTGTTAATTGTGATGACTGTATTAGTGTGTTGGTTGGTTGGTTCCTCAGTTTAGGGGCTGCGACAACGCGGTCATGTAGCCCCGTGTACTTTGGGTGTGTGTAGAATCTGCCTGATAACCGGTGTTAATTGTGATGACTGTATTAGTGTGTTGATTGGTTGGTTCCTCAGTTTAGGGGCGGCGACAACGCGGTCATGTTGCCCCGTGTACTTTGGGTGTGTGTAGAATCTGCCTGATAACCGGTGTTAATTGTGATGACTGTATTAGTGTGTTGGTTGGTTGGTTCCTCAGTTTAGGGGCTGCGACAACGCGGTCATGTAGCCCCGTGAACTTTGGGTGTGTGTAGAATCTGCCTGATAACCGGTGTAAATTGTGATGACTGTATTAGTGTGTTGGTTGGTTGGTTCCTCAGTTTAGGGGCTGCGACAACGCGGTCATGTAGCCCCGTGTACTTTGGGTGTGTGTAGAGTCTGTCTGATAACCGGTGTTAATTGTGATGACTGTATTAGTGTGTTGGTTGGTTGGTTCCTCAGTTTAGGGGCGGCGACAACGCGGTCATGTAGCCCCGTGTACTTTGGGTGTGTGTAGAATCTGCCTGATATCCGGTGTTAATTGTGATGACTGTATTAGTGTGTTGGTTGGTTGGTTCCTCAGTTTAGGGGCGGTGACAACGCGGTCATGTAGCCCCGTGTACTTTGGGTGTGTGTAGAATCTGCCTGATAACCGGTCTTAATTGTGATGACTGTATTAGTGTGTTGGTTGGTTGGTTCCTCAGTTTAGGGGCTGCGACAACGCGGTCATGTAGCCCCGTGTACTTTGGGTGTGTGTAGAATCTGTCTGATAACCGGTCTTAATTGGGAGGACTGTATTAGTGTGTTGGTTGGTTGGTTGGTTCCTCAGTTTAGGGGCGGCGACAACGCGGTCATGTAGCCCCGTGTACTTTGGGTGTGTGTAGAATCTGCCTGATAACCGGTGTTAATTGTGATGACTGTATTAGTGTGTTGGTTGGTTGGTTGGTTCCTCAGTTTAGGGGCGGCGACAACGCGGTCATGTAGCCCCGTGTACTTTGGGTGTGTGTAGAATCTGTCTGATAACCGGTGTTAATTGTGATGACTGTATTAGTGTGTTTATTGGTTGGTTCCTCAGTTTAGGGGCGGCGACAACGCGGTCATGTAGCCCCGTGTACTTTGGGTGTGTGTAGAATCTGCCTGATAACCGGTGTTAATTGTGATGACTGTATTAGTGTGTTGGTTGGTTGGTTGGTTGGTTCCTCAGTTTAGGGGCGGCGACAACGCGGTCATGTAGCCCCGTGTACATTGGGTGTGTGTAGAATCTGCCTGATAACCGGTGTTAATTGTGATGACTGTATTAGTGTGTTGGTTGGTTGGTTGGTTCCTCAGTTTAGGGGCTGCGACAACGCGGTCATGTAGCCCCGTGTACTTTGGGTGTGTGTAGAATCTGCCTGATAACCGGTGTTAATTGTGATAACTGTATTAGTGTGTTGGTTGGTTGGTTGGTTCCTCAGTTTAGGGGCGGCGACAACGCGGTCATGTAGCCCCGTGTACTTTGGGTGTGTGTAGAATCTGTCTGATAACCGGTGTTAATTGGGATAACTGTATTAGTGTGTTGGTTGGTTGGTTCCTCAGTTTAGGGGCGGCGACAACGCGGTCATGTAGCCCCGTGTACTTTGGGTGTGTGTAGAATCTGCCTGATAACCGGTGTCAAATGTGATGACTGTATTAGTGTGTTGGTTGGCTGGTTCCTCAGTTTAGGGGCGGCGACAACGCGGTCATGTAGCCCCGTGTACTTTGGGTGTGTGTAGAATCTGTCTGATAACCGGTGTTAATTGTGATGACTGTATTAGTGTGTTGGTTGGTTGGTTCCTCATTTTAGGGGCGGCGACAACGCGGTCATGTAGCCCCGTGTACTTTGGGTGTGTGTAGAATCTGCCTGATAACCGGTGTCAATTGGGATGACTGTATTAGTGTGTTGGTTGGCTGGTTCCTCAGTTTAGGGGCGGCGACAACGCGGTCATGTAGCCCCGTGTACTTTGGGTGTGTGTAGAATCTGCCTGATAACCGGTGTCAATTGGGATAACTGTATTAGTGTGTTGGTTGGTTGGTTCCTCAGTTTAGGGGCTGCGACAACGCGGTCATGTAGCCCCGTGTACTTTGGGTGTGTGTAGAATCTGTCTGATAACCGGTGTTAATTGTGATGACTGTATTAGTGTGTTGGTTGGTTGGTTGGTTCCTCAGTTTAGGGGCGGCGACAACGCGGTCATGTAGCCCCGTGTACTTTGGGTGTGTGTAGAATCTGTCTGATAACCGGTGTTAATTGTGATGACTGTATTAGTGTGTTGGTTGGTTGGTTCCTCAGTTTAGGGGCTGCGACAACGCGGTCATGTAGCCCCGTGTACTTTGGGTGTGTGTAGAATCTGCCTGATAACCGGTGTTAATTGTGATGACTGTATTAGTGTGTTGGTTGGTTGGTTCCTCAGTTTAGGGGCTGCGACTACGCGGTCATGTAGCCCCGTGTACTTTGGGTGTGTGTAGAATCTGTCTGATAACCGGTGTTAATTGTGATGACTGTATTAGTGTGTTGGTTGGTTGGTTCCTCAGTTTAGGGGCGGCGACAACGCGGTCATGTAGCCCCGTGTACTTTGGGTGTGTGTAGAATCTGCCTGATAACCGGTGTTAATTGTGATGACTGTATTAGTGTGTTGGTTGGTTGGTTCCTCAGTTTAGGGGCTGCGACAACGCGGTCATGTAGCCCCGTGTACTTTGGGTGTGTGTAGAATCTGCCTGATAACCGGTGTTAATTGTGATGACTGTATTAGTGTGTTGATTGGTTGGTTCCTCAGTTTAGGGGCGGCGACAACGCGGTCATGTAGCCCCGTGTACTTTGGGTGTGTGTAGAATCTGCCTGATAACCGGTGTTAATTGTGATGACTGTATTAGTGTGTTGGTTGGTTGGTTCCTCAGTTTAGGGGCTGCGACAACGCGGTCATGTAGCCCCGTGTACTTTGGGTGTGTGTAGAATCTGCCTGATAACCGGTGTAAATTGTGATGACTGTATTAGTGTGTTGGTTGGTTGGTTCCTCAGTTTAGGGGCTGCGACAACGCGGTCATGTAGCCCCGTGTACTTTGGGTGTGTGTAGAGTCTGTCTGATAACCGGTGTTAATTGTGATGACTGTATTAGTGTGTTGGTTGGTTGGTTCCTCAGTTTAGGGGCGGCGACAACGCGGTCATGTAGCCCCGTGTACTTTGGGTGTGTGTAGAATCTGCCTGATATCCGGTGTTAATTGTGATGACTGTATTAGTGTGTTGGTTGGTTGGTTGGTTCCCCAGTTTAGGGGCGGCGACAACGCGGTCATGTAGCCCCGTGTACTTTGGGTGTGTGTAGAATCTGCCTGATAACCGGTCTTAATTGTGATGACTGTATTAGTGTGTTGGTTGGTTGGTTCCTCAGTTTAGGGGCTGCGACAACGCGGTCATGTAGCCCCGTGTACTTTGGGTGTGTGTAGAATCTGTCTGATAACCGGTCTTAATTGGGATGACTGTATTAGTGTGTTGGTTGGTTGGTTGGTTCCTCAGTTTAGGGGCGGCGACAACGCGGTCATGTAGCCCCGTGTACTTTGGGTGTGTGTAGAATCTGCCTGATAACCGGTGTTAATTGTGATGACTGTATTAGTGTGTTGGTTGGTTGGTTGGTTCCTCAGTTTAGGGGCGGCGACAACGCGGTCATGTAGCCCCGTGTACTTTGGGTGTGTGTAGAATCTGTCTGATAACCGGTGTTAATTGTGATGACTGTATTAGTGTGTTGATTGGTTGGTTCCTCAGTTTAGGGGCGGCGACAACGCGGTCATGTAGCCCCGTGTACTTTGGGTGTGTGTAGAATCTGCCTGATAACCGGTGTTAATTGTGATGACTGTATTAGTGTGTTGGTTGGGTGGTTGGTTCCTCAGTTTAGGGGCGGCGACAACGCGGTCATGTAGCCCCGTGTACTTTGGGTGTGTGTAGAGTCTGCCTGATAACCGGTGTTAATTGTGATGACTGTATTAGTGTGTTGGTTGGTTGGTTGGTTCCTCAGTTTAGGGGCGGCGACAACGCGGTCATGTAGCCCCGTGTACTTTGGGTGTGTGTAGAATCTGCCTGATAACCGGTGTCAATTGGGATAACTGTATTAGTGTGTTGGTTGGTTGGTTCCTCAGTTTAGGGGCTGCGACAACGCGGTCATGTAGCCCCGTGTACTTTGGGTGTGCGTAGAATCTGCCTGATAACCGGTGTCAATTGGGATAACTGTATTAGTGTGTTGGTTGGTTGGTTCCTCAGTTTAGGGGCGGCGACAACGCGGTCATGTAGCCCCGTGTACTTTGGGTGTGTGTAGAATCTGTCTGATAACCGGTGTAAATTGTGATGACTGTATTAGTGTGTTGGTTGGTTGGTTCCTCAGTTTAGGGGCGGCGACAACGCGGTCATGTAGCCCCGTGTACTTTGGGTGTGTGTAGAATCTGCCTGATAACCGGTGTTAATTGTGATGACTGTATTAGTGTGTTGATTGGTTGGTTCCTCAGTTTAGGGGCGGCGACAACGCGGTCATGTAGCCCCGTGTACTTTGGGTGTGTGTAGAATCTGCCTGATAACCGGTGTTAATTGTGATGACTGTATTAGTGTGTTGATTGGTTGGCTGGTTCCTCAGTTTAGGGGCTGCGACAACGTGGTCATGTAGCCCCGTGTACTTTGGGTGTGCGTAGAATCTGCCTGATAACCGGTGTTAATTGTGATGACTGTATTAGTGTGTTGGTTGGTTGGTTGGTTCCTCAGTTTAGGGGCGGGGACAACGCGGTCATGTAGCCCCGTGTACTTTGGGTGTGTGTAGAGTCTGCCTGATAACCGGTGTTAATTGTGATGACTGTACTAGTGTGTTGGTTGGTTGGTTGGTTCCTCAGTTTAGGGGCGGGGACAACGCGGTCATGTAGCCCCGTGTACTTTGGGTGTGTGTAGAATCTGCCTGATAACCGGTGTTAATTGTGATGACTGTATTAGTGTGTTGGTTGGTTGGTTCCTCAGTTTAGGGGCGGCGACAACGTGGTCATGTAGCCCCGTGTACTTTGGGTGTGTGTAGAATCTGCCTGATAACCGGTGTTAATTGGGATAACTGAATTAGTGTGTTGGTTGGTTGGTTGGATCCTCAGTTTAGGGGCGGCGACAACGCGGTCATGTAGCCCCGTGTACTTTGGGTGTGTGTAGAATCTGCCTGATAACCGGTGTTAATTGTGATGACTGTATTAGTGTGTTGGTTGGTTGGTTCCTCAGTTTAGGGGCGGCGACAACGCGGTCATGTAGCCCCGTGTACTTTGGGTGTGTGTAGAATCTGCCTGATAACCGGTGTTAATTGTGATGACTGTATTAGTGTGTTGGTTGGTTGGTTCCTCAGTTTAGGGGCGGCGACAACGCGGTCATGTAGCCCCGTGTACTTTGGGTGTGTGTAGAATCTGCCTGATAACCGGTGTTAATTGTGATGACTGTATTAGTGTGTTGGTTGGTTGGTTGGATCCTCAGTTTAGGGGCTGCGACAACGCGGTCATGTAGCCCCGTGTACTTTGGGTGTGTGTAGAATCTGCCTGATAACCGGTGTTAATTGGGATAACTGTATTAGTGTGTTGGTTGGTTGGTTCCTCAGTTTAGGGGCGGCGACAACGCGGTCATGTAGCCCCGTGTACTTTGGGTGTGTGTAGAATCTGCCTGATAACCGGTGTTAATTGTGATGACTGTATTAGTGTGTTGATTGGTTGGTTCCTCAGTTTAAGGGCGGCGACAACGCGGTCATGTAGCCCCGTGTACTTTGGGTGTGTGTAGAATCTGTCTGATAACCAGTGTCAATTGGGATAACTGTATTAGTGTGTTGGTTGGTTGGTTGGTTCCTCAGTTTAGGGGCGGCGACAACGCGGTCATGTAGCCCCGTGTACTTTGGGTGTGTGTAGAATCTGCCTGATAACCGGTGTTAATTGTGATGACTGTATTAGTGTGTTGGTTGGTTGGTTCCTCAGTTTAGGGGCGGCGACAACGCGGTCATATAGCCCCGTGTACTTTGGGTGTGTGTAGAATCTGCCTGATAACCGGTGTTAATTGTGATGACTGTATTAGTGTGTTGGTTGGTTGGTTCCTCAGTTTAGGGGCGGCGACAACGCAGTCATGTAGCCCCGTGTACTTTGGGTGTGTGTAGAATCTGTCTGATATCCGGTGTCAATTGGGATAACTGTATTAGTGTGTTGGTTGGTTGGTTGGTTCCTCAGTTTAGGGGCGGCGACAACGCGGTCATATAGCCCCGTGTACTTTGGGTGTGTGTAGAATCTGCCTGATAACCGGTGTTAATTGTGATGACTGTATTAGTGTGTTGGTTGGTTGGTTCCTCAGTTTAGGGGCGGCGACAACGCGGTCATGTAGCCCCGTGTACTTTGGGTGTGCGTAGAATCTGTCTGATAACCGGTGTTAATTGGGATAACTGTATTAGTGTGTTGGTTGGTTGGTTCCTCAGTTTAGGGGCGGCGACAACGCGGTCATGTAGCCCCGTGTACTTTGGGTGTGTGTAGAATCTGCCTGATAACCGGTGTTAATTGTGATGACTGTATTAGTGTGTTGGTTGGTTGGTTCCTCAGTTTAGGGGCTGCGACAACGCGGTCATGTAGCCCCGTGTACTTTGGGTGTGTGTAGAATCTGCCTGATAACCGGTGTAAATTGTGATGACTGTATTAGTGTGTTGGTTGGTTGGTTCCTCAGTTTAGGGGCTGCGACAACGCGGTCATGTAGCCCCGTGTACTTTGGGTGTGTGTAGAGTCTGTCTGATAACCGGTGTTAATTGTGATGACTGTATTAGTGTGTTGGTTGGTTGGTTCCTCAGTTTAGGGGCGGCGACAACGCGGTCATGTAGCCCCGTGTACTTTGGGTGTGTGTAGAATCTGCCTGATATCCGGTGTTAATTGTGATGACTGTATTAGTGTGTTGGTTGGTTGGTTGGTTCCCCAGTTTAGGGGCGGCGACAACGCGGTCATGTAGCCCCGTGTACTTTGGGTGTGTGTAGAATCTGCCTGATAACCGGTCTTAATTGTGATGACTGTATTAGTGTGTTGGTTGGTTGGTTCCTCAGTTTAGGGGCTGCGACAACGCGGTCATGTAGCCCCGTGTACTTTGGGTGTGTGTAGAATCTGTCTGATAACCGGTCTTAATTGGGATGACTGTATTAGTGTGTTGGTTGGTTGGTTGGTTCCTCAGTTTAGGGGCGGCGACAACGCGGTCATGTAGCCCCGTGTACTTTGGGTGTGTGTAGAATCTGCCTGATAACCGGTGTTAATTGTGATGACTGTATTAGTGTGTTGGTTGGTTGGTTGGTTCCTCAGTTTAGGGGCGGCGACAACGCGGTCATGTAGCCCCGTGTACTTTGGGTGTGTGTAGAATCTGTCTGATAACCGGTGTTAATTGTGATGACTGTATTAGTGTGTTGATTGGTTGGTTCCTCAGTTTAGGGGCGGCGACAACGCGGTCATGTAGCCCCGTGTACTTTGGGTGTGTGTAGAATCTGCCTGATAACCGGTGTTAATTGTGATGACTGTATTAGTGTGTTGGTTGGGTGGTTGGTTCCTCAGTTTAGGGGCGGCGACAACGCGGTCATGTAGCCCCGTGTACTTTGGGTGTGTGTAGAGTCTGCCTGATAACCGGTGTTAATTGTGATGACTGTATTAGTGTGTTGGTTGGTTGGTTGGTTCCTCAGTTTAGGGGCGGCGACAACGCGGTCATGTAGCCCCGTGTACTTTGGGTGTGTGTAGAATCTGCCTGATAACCGGTGTCAATTGGGATAACTGTATTAGTGTGTTGGTTGGTTGGTTCCTCAGTTTAGGGGCTGCGACAACGCGGTCATGTAGCCCCGTGTACTTTGGGTGTGCGTAGAATCTGCCTGATAACCGGTGTCAATTGGGATAACTGTATTAGTGTGTTGGTTGGTTGGTTCCTCAGTTTAGGGGCGGCGACAACGCGGTCATGTAGCCCCGTGTACTTTGGGTGTGTGTAGAATCTGTCTGATAACCGGTGTAAATTGTGATGACTGTATTAGTGTGTTGGTTGGTTGGTTCCTCAGTTTAGGGGCGGCGACAACGCGGTCATGTAGCCCCGTGTACTTTGGGTGTGTGTAGAATCTGCCTGATAACCGGTGTTAATTGTGATGACTGTATTAGTGTGTTGATTGGTTGGTTCCTCAGTTTAGGGGCGGCGACAACGCGGTCATGTAGCCCCGTGTACTTTGGGTGTGTGTAGAATCTGCCTGATAACCGGTGTTAATTGTGATGACTGTATTAGTGTGTTGATTGGTTGGCTGGTTCCTCAGTTTAGGGGCTGCGACAACGTGGTCATGTAGCCCCGTGTACTTTGGGTGTGCGTAGAATCTGCCTGATAACCGGTGTTAATTGTGATGACTGTATTAGTGTGTTGGTTGGTTGGTTGGTTCCTCAGTTTAGGGGCGGGGACAACGCGGTCATGTAGCCCCGTGTACTTTGGGTGTGTGTAGAGTCTGCCTGATAACCGGTGTTAATTGTGATGACTGTACTAGTGTGTTGGTTGGTTGGTTGGTTCCTCAGTTTAGGGGCGGGGACAACGCGGTCATGTAGCCCCGTGTACTTTGGGTGTGTGTAGAATCTGCCTGATAACCGGTGTTAATTGTGATGACTGTATTAGTGTGTTGGTTGGTTGGTTCCTCAGTTTAGGGGCGGCGACAACGTGGTCATGTAGCCCCGTGTACTTTGGGTGTGTGTAGAATCTGCCTGATAACCGGTGTTAATTGGGATAACTGAATTAGTGTGTTGGTTGGTTGGTTGGATCCTCAGTTTAGGGGCGGCGACAACGCGGTCATGTAGCCCCGTGTACTTTGGGTGTGTGTAGAATCTGCCTGATAACCGGTGTTAATTGTGATGACTGTATTAGTGTGTTGGTTGGTTGGTTCCTCAGTTTAGGGGCGGCGACAACGCGGTCATGTAGCCCCGTGTACTTTGGGTGTGTGTAGAATCTGCCTGATAACCGGTGTTAATTGTGATGACTGTATTAGTGTGTTGGTTGGTTGGTTCCTCAGTTTAGGGGCGGCGACAACGCGGTCATGTAGCCCCGTGTACTTTGGGTGTGTGTAGAATCTGCCTGATAACCGGTGTTAATTGTGATGACTGTATTAGTGTGTTGGTTGGTTGGTTGGATCCTCAGTTTAGGGGCTGCGACAACGCGGTCATGTAGCCCCGTGTACTTTGGGTGTGTGTAGAATCTGCCTGATAACCGGTGTTAATTGGGATAACTGTATTAGTGTGTTGGTTGGTTGGTTCCTCAGTTTAGGGGCGGCGACAACGCGGTCATGTAGCCCCGTGTACTTTGGGTGTGTGTAGAATCTGCCTGATAACCGGTGTTAATTGTGATGACTGTATTAGTGTGTTGATTGGTTGGTTCCTCAGTTTAAGGGCGGCGACAACGCGGTCATGTAGCCCCGTGTACTTTGGGTGTGTGTAGAATCTGTCTGATAACCAGTGTCAATTGGGATAACTGTATTAGTGTGTTGGTTGGTTGGTTGGTTCCTCAGTTTAGGGGCGGCGACAACGCGGTCATGTAGCCCCGTGTACTTTGGGTGTGTGTAGAATCTGCCTGATAACCGGTGTTAATTGTGATGACTGTATTAGTGTGTTGGTTGGTTGGTTCCTCAGTTTAGGGGCGGCGACAACGCGGTCATATAGCCCCGTGTACTTTGGGTGTGTGTAGAATCTGCCTGATAACCGGTGTTAATTGTGATGACTGTATTAGTGTGTTGGTTGGTTGGTTCCTCAGTTTAGGGGCGGCGACAACGCAGTCATGTAGCCCCGTGTACTTTGGGTGTGTGTAGAATCTGTCTGATATCCGGTGTCAATTGGGATAACTGTATTAGTGTGTTGGTTGGTTGGTTGGTTCCTCAGTTTAGGGGCGGCGACAACGCGGTCATATAGCCCCGTGTACTTTGGGTGTGTGTAGAATCTGCCTGATAACCGGTGTTAATTGTGATGACTGTATTAGTGTGTTGGTTGGTTGGTTCCTCAGTTTAGGGGCGGCGACAACGCGGTCATGTAGCCCCGTGTACTTTGGGTGTGCGTAGAATCTGTCTGATAACCGGTGTTAATTGGGATAACTGTATTAGTGTGTTGGTTGGTTGGTTCCTCAGTTTAGGGGCGGCGACAACGCGGTCATGTAGCCCCGTGTACTTTGGGTGTGTGTAGAATCTGCCTGATAACCGGTGTCAAATGTGATGACTGTATTAGTGTGTTGGTTGGCTGGTTCCTCAGTTTAGGGGCGGCGACAACGCGGTCATGTAGCCCCGTGTACTTTGGGTGTGTGTAGAATCTGCCTGATAACCGGTGTCAATTGGGATAACTGTATTAGTGTGTTGGTTGGTTGGTTCCTCAGTTTAGGCGCGGCGACAACGTGGTCATGTAGCCCCGTGTACTTTGGGTGTGTGTAGAATCTGTCTGATAACCGGTCTTAATTGTGATGACTGTATTAGTGTGTTGGTTGGTTGGTTCCTCAGTTTAGGGGCGGCGACAACGCGGTCATATAGCCCCGTGTACTTTGGGTGTGTGTAGAATCTGCCTGATAACCGGTGTCAAATGTGATGACTGTATTAGTGTGTTGATTGGTTGGTTGGTTCCTCAGTTTAGGGGCGGCGACAACGCGGTCATGTAGCCCCGTGTACTTTGGGTGTGTGTAGAATCTGCCTGATAACCGGTGTTAATTGTGATGACTGTATTAGTGTGTTGGTTGGTTGGTTGGTTCCTCAGTTTAGGGGCTGCGACAACGCGGTCATGTAGCCCCGTGTCCTTTGGGTGTGTGTAGAATCTGTCTGATAACCGGTGTTAATTGTGATAACTGTATTAGTGTGTTGGTTGGTTGGTTGGTTCCTCAGTTTAGGGGCGGCGACAACGCGGTCATGTAGCCCCGTGTACTTTGGGTGTGTGTAGAATCTGTCTGATAACCGGTGTTAATTGGGATAACTGTATTAGTGTGTTGGTTGGTTGGATCCTCAGTTTAGGGGCGGCGACAACGCGGTCATGTAGCCCCGTGTACTTTGGGTGTGTGTAGAATCTGCCTGATAACCGGTGTCAAATGTGATGACTGTATTAGTGTGTTGGTTGGCTGGTTCCTCAGTTTAGGGGCGGCGACAACGCGGTCATGTAGCCCCGTGTACTTTGGGTGTGTGTAGAATCTGTCTGATAACCGGTGTTAATTGTGATGACTGTATTAGTGTGTTGGTTGGTTGGTTCCTCATTTTAGGGGCGGCGACAACGCGGTCATGTAGCCCCGTGTACTTTGGGTGTGTGTAGAATCTGCCTGATAACCGGTGTCAATTGGGATGACTGTATTAGTGTGTTGGTTGGCTGGTTCCTCAGTTTAGGGGCGGCGACAACGCGGTCATGTAGCCCCGTGTACTTTGGGTGTGTGTAGAATCTGCCTGATAACCGGTGTCAATTGGGATAACTGTATTAGTGTGTTGGTTGGTTGGTTCCTCAGTTTAGGGGCTGCGACAACGCGGTCATGTAGCCCCGTGTACTTTGGGTGTGTGTAGAATCTGTCTGATAACCGGTGTTAATTGTGATGACTGTATTAATGTGTTGGTTGGTTGGTTGGTTGGTTCCTCAGTTTAGGGGCTGCGACAACGCGGTCATGTAGCCCCGTGTACTTTGGGTGTGTGTAGAGTCTGTCTGATAACCGGTGTTAATTGTGATGACTGTATTAGTGTGTTGGTTGGTTGGTTCCTCAGTTTAGGGGCGGCGACAACGCGGTCATGTAGCCCCGTGTACTTTGGGTGTGTGTAGAATCTGCCTGATATCCGGTGTTAATTTTGATGACTGTATTAGTGTGTTGGTTGGTTGGTTGGTTCCTCAGTTTAGGGGCGGTGACAACGCGGTCATGTAGCCCCGTGTACTTTGGGTGTGTGTAGAATCTGCCTGATAACCGGTCTTAATTGTGATGACTGTATTAGTGTGTTGGTTGGTTGGTTCCTCAGTTTAGGGGCTGCGACAACGCGGTCATGTTGCCCCGTGTACTTTGGGTGTGTGTAGAATCTGTCTGATAACCGGTCTTAATTGGGAGGACTGTATTAGTGTGTTGGTTGGTTGGTTGGTTCCTAAGTTTAGGGGCGGCGACAACGCGGTCATGTAGCCCCGTGTACTTTGGGTGTGTGTAGAATCTGCCTGATAACCGGTGTTAATTGTGATGACTGTATTAGTGTGTTGGTTGGTTGGTTGGTTCCTCAGTTTAGGGGCGGCGACAACGCGGTCATGTAGCCCCGTGTACTTTGGGTGTGTGTAGAATCTGTCTGATAACCGGTGTTAATTGTGATGACTGTATTAGTGTGTTTATTGGTTGGTTCCTCAGTTTAGGGGCGGCGACAACGCGGTCATGTAGCCCCGTGTACTTTGGGTGTGTGTAGAATCTGCCTGATAACCGGTGTTAATTGTGATGACTGTATTAGTGTGTTGGTTGGTTGGTTGGTTCCTCAGTTTAGGGGCGGCGACAACGCGGTCATGTAGCCCCGTGTACTTTGGGTGTGTGTAGAATCTGCCTGATAACCGGTGTTAATTGTGATGACTGTATTAGTGTGTTGGTTGGTTGGTTGGTTCCTCAGTTTAGGGGCTGCGACAACGCGGTCATGTAGCCCCGTGTACTTTGGGTGTGTGTAGAATCTGCCTGATAACCGGTGTTAATTGTGATAACTGTATTAGTGTGTTGGTTGGTTGGTTGGTTCCTCAGTTTAGGGGCGGCGACAACGCGGTCATGTAGCCCCGTGTACTTTGGGTGTGTGTAGAATCTGTCTGATAACCGGTGTTAATTGGGATAACTGTATTAGTGTGTTGGTTGGTTGGTTCCTCAGTTTAGGGGCGGCGACAACGCGGTCATGTAGCCCCGTGTACTTTGGGTGTGTGTAGAATCTGCCTGATAACCGGTGTCAAATGTGATGACTGTATTAGTGTGTTGGTTGGCTGGTTCCTCAGTTTAGGGGCGGCGACAACGCGGTCATGTAGCCCCGTGTACTTTGGGTGTGTGTAGAATCTGTCTGATAACCGGTGTTAATTGTGATGACTGTATTAGTGTGTTGGTTGGTTGGTTCCTCATTTTAGGGGCGGCGACAACGCGGTCATGTAGCCCCGTGTACTTTGGGTGTGAGTAGAATCTGCCTGATAACCGGTGTCAATTGGGATGACTGTATTAGTGTGTTGGTTGGCTGGTTCCTCAGTTTAGGGACGGCGACAACGCGGTCATGTAGCCCTGTGTACTTTGGGTGTGTGTAGAATCTGCCTGATAACCGGTGTCAATTGGGATAACTGTATTAGTGTGTTGGTTGGTTGGTTCCTCAGTTTAGGGGCTGCGACAACGCGGTCATGTAGCCCCGTGTACTTTGGGTGTGTGTAGAATCTGTCTGATAACCGGTGTTAATTGTGATGACTGTATTAGTGTGTTGGTTGGTTGGTTGGTTCCTCAGTTTAGGGGCTGCGACAACGCGGTCATGTAGCCCCGTGTACTTTGGGTGTGTGTAGAATCTGTCTGATAACCGGTGTTAATTGTGATGACTGTATTAGTGTGTTGGTTGGTTGGTTCCTCAGTTTAGGGGCTGCGACAACGCGGTCATGTAGCCCCGTGTACTTTGGGTGTGTGTAGAATCTGCCTGATAACCGGTGTTAATTGTGATGACTGTATTAGTGTGTTGGTTGGTTGGTTCCTCAGTTTAGGGGCTGCGACTACGCGGTCATGTAGCCCCGTGTACTTTGGGTGTGTGTAGAATCTGTCTGATAACCGGTGTTAATTGTGATGACTGTATTAGTGTGTTGGTTGGTTGGTTCCTCAGTTTAGGGGCGGCGACAACGCGGTCATGTAGCCCCGTGTACTTTGGGTGTGTGTAGAATCTGCCTGATAACCGGTGTTAATTGTGATGACTGTATTAGTGTGTTGGTTGGTTGGTTCCTCAGTTTAGGGGCTGCGACAACGCGGTCATGTAGCCCCGTGTACTTTGGGTGTGTGTAGAATCTGCCTGATAACCGGTGTTAATTGTGATGACTGTATTAGTGTGTTGATTGGTTGGTTCCTCAGTTTAGGGGCGGCGACAACGCGGTCATGTAGCCCCGTGTACTTTGGGTGTGTGTAGAATCTGCCTGATAACCGGTGTTAATTGTGATGACTGTATTAGTGTGTTGGTTGGTTGGTTCCTCAGTTTAGGGGCTGCGACAACGCGGTCATGTAGCCCCGTGTACTTTGGGTGTGTGTAGAATCAGCCTGATAACCGGTGTAAATTGTGATGACTGTATTAGTGTGTTGGTTGGTTGGTTCCTCAGTTTAGGGGCTGCGACAAGGCGGTCATGTAGCCCCGTGTACTTTGGGTGTGTGTAGAGTCTGTCTGATAACCGGTGTTAATTGTGATGACTGTATTAGTGTGTTGGTTGGTTGGTTCCTCAGTTTAGGGGCGGCGACAACGCGGTCATGTAGCCCCGTGTACTTTGGGTGTGTGTAGAATCTGCCTGATATCCGGTGTTAATTGTGATGACTGTATTAGTGTGTTGGTTGGTTGGTTGGTTCCTCAGTTTAGGGGCGGCGACAACGCGGTCATGTAGGCCCGTGTACTTTGGGTGTGTGTAGAATCTGCCTGATAACCGGTCTTAATTGTGATGACTGTATTAGTGTGTTGGTTGGTTGGTTCCTCAGTTTAGGGGCTGCGACAACGCGGTCATGTAGCCCCGTGTACTTTGGGTGTGTGTAGAATCTGTCTGATAACCGGTCTTAATTGGGATGACTGTATTAGTGTGTCGGTTGGTTGGTTGGTTCCTCAGTTTAGGGGCGGCGACAACGCGGTCATGTAGCCCCGTGTACTTTGGGTGTGTGTAGAATCTGCCTGATAACCGGTGTTAATTGTGATGACTGTATTAGTGTGTTGGTTGGTTGGTTGGTTCCTCAGTTTAGGGGCGGCGACAACGCGGTCATGTAGCCCCGTGTACTTTGGGTGTGTGTAGAATCTGTCTGATAACCGGTGTTAATTGTGATGACTGTATTAGTGTGTTGATTGGTTGGTTCCTCAGTTTAGGGGCGGCGACAACGCGGTCATGTAGCCCCGTGTACTTTGGGTGTGTGTAGAATCTGCCTGATAACCGGTGTTAATTGTGATGACTGTATTAGTGTGTTGGTTGGTTGGTTGGTTCCTCAGTTTAGGGGCGGCGACAACGCGGTCATGTAGCCCCGTGTACTTTGGGTGTGTGTAGAGTCTGCCTGATAACCGGTGTTAATTGTGATGACTGTATTAGTGTGTTGGTTGGTTGGTTGGTTCCTCAGTTTAGGGGCGGCGACAACGCGGTCATGTAGCCCCGTGTACTTTGGGTGTGTGTAGAATCTGCCTGATAACCGGTGTCAATTGGGATAACTGTATTAGTGTGTTGGTTGGTTGGTTCCTCAGTTTAGGGGCTGCGACAACGCGGTCATGTAGCCCCGTGTACTTTGGGTGTGCGTAGAATCTGCCTGATAACCGGTGTCAATTGGGATAACTGTATTAGTGTGTTGGTTGGTTGGTTCCTCAGTTTAGGGGCGGCGACAACGCGGTCATGTAGCCCCGTGTACTTTGGGTGTGTGTAGAATCTGCCTGATAACCGGTGTTAATTGTGATGACTGTATTAGTGTGTTGGTTGGTTGGTTGGTTCCTCAGTTTAGGGCCTGCGACAACGCGGTCATGTAGCCCCGTGTACTTTGGGTGTGTGTAGAATCTGTCTGATAACCGGTTTAAATTGTGATGACTGTATTAGTGTGTTGGTTGGTTGGTTGGTTCCTCAGTTTAGGGGCGGCGACAACGCGGTCATGTAGCCCCGTGTACTTTGGGTGTGTGTAGAATCTGCCTGATAACCGGTGTTAATTGTGATGACTGTATTAGTGTGTTGATTGGTTGGTTCCTCAGTTTAGGGGCGGCGACAACGCGGTCATGTAGCCCCGTGTACTTTGGGTGTGTGTAGAATCTGCCTGATAACCGGTGTTAATTGTGATGACTGTATTAGTGTGTTGATTGGTTGGCTGGTTCCTCAGTTTAGGGGCTGCGACAACGTGGTCATGTAGCCCCGTGTACTTTGGGTGTGCGTAGAATCTGCCTGATAACCGGTGTTAATTGTGATGACTGTATTAGTGTGTTGGTTGGTTGGTTCCTCAGTTTAGGGGCGGGGACAACGCGGTCATGTAGCCCCGTGTACTTTGGGTGTGTGTAGAGTCTGCCTGATAACCGGTGTTAATTGTGATGACTGTACTAGTGTGTTGGTTGGTTGTTTGGTTCCTCAGTTTAGGGGCGGGGACAACGCGGTCATGTAGCCCCGTGTACTTTGGGTGTGTGTAGAATCTGCCTGATAACCGGTGTTAATTGTGATGACTGTATTAGTGTGTTGATTGGTTGGTTCCTCAGTTTAGGGGCGGCGACAACGCGGTCATGTAGCCCCGTGTACTTTGGGTGTGCGTAGAATCTGCCTGATAACCGGTGTTAATTGTGATGACTGTATTAGTGTTTTGGTTGGTTGGTTGGTTCCTCAGTTTAGGGGCGGCGACAACGTGGTCATGTAGCCCCGTGTACTTTGGGTGTGCGTAGAATCTGCCTGATAACCGGTGTTAATTGTGATGACTGTATTAGTGTGTTGATTGGTTGGTTCCTCAGTTTAGGGGCTGCGACAACGCGGTCATGTAGCCCCGTGTACTTTGGGTGTGTGTAGAATCTGCCTGATATCCGGTGTTAATTGGGATAACTGTATTTGTGTGTTGGTTGGCTGGTTCCTCAGTTTAGGGGCTGCGACAACGCGGTCATGTAGCCCCGTGTACTTTGGGTGTGTGTAGAATCTGCCTGATAACCGGTGTTAATTGTGATGACTGTATTAGTGTGTTGATTGGTTGGTTCCTCAGTTTAGGGGCGGCGACAACGCGGTCATGTAGCCTCGTGTACTTTGGGTGTGTGTAGAATCTGCCTGATAACCGGTGTTAATTGTGATGACTGTATTAGTGTGTTGGTTGGTTGGTTCCTCAGTTTAGGGGCGGCGACAACGCAGTCATGTAGCCCCGTGTACTTTGGGTGTGTGTAGAATCTGTCTGATAACCGGTGTTAATTGTGATGACTGTATTAGTGTGTTGGTTGGTTGGTTGGTTCCTCAGTTTAGGGGCGGGGACAACGCGGTCATGTAGCCCCGTGTACTTTGGGTGTGTGTAGAATCTGTCTGATAACCGGTGTTAATTGTGATGACTGTATTAGTGTGTTGGTTGGTTGGTTGGTTCCTCAGTTTAGGGGCGGGGACAACGCGGTCATGTAGCCCCGTGTACTTTGGGTGTGTGTAGAATCTGCCTGATAACCGGTGTTAATTGTGATGACTGTATTAGTGTGTTGGTTGGTTGGTTGGTTGGTTCCTCAGTTTAGGGGCGGGGACAACGCGGTCATGTAGCCCCGTGTACTTTGGGTGTGTGTAGAATCTGTCTGATAACCGGTGTTAATTGTGATGACTGTATTAGTGTGTTGGTTGGTTGGTTGGTTCCTCAGTTTAGGGGCGGGGACAACGCGGTCATGTAGCCCCGTGTACTTTGGGTGTGTGTAGAATCTGCCAGATAACCGGTGTTAATTGTGATGACTGTATTAGTGTGTTGGTTGGTTGGTTGGTTCCTCAGTTTAGGGGCGGCGACAACGTGGTCATGTAGCCCCGTGTACTTTGGGTGTGTGTAGAATCTGCCTGATAACCGGTGTAAATTGTGATGACTGTATTAGTGTGTTGGTTGGTTGGTTGGTTCCTCAGTTTAGGGGCTGCGACAACGCGGTCATGTAGCCCCGTGTACTTTGGGTGTGTGTAGAATCTGCCTGATAACGGGTGTTAATTGTGATGACTGTATTAGTGTGTTGGTTGGTTGGTTGGTTCCTCAGTTTAGGGGCTGCGACAACGCGGTCATGTAGCCCCGTGTACTTTGGGTGTGTGTAGAATCTGCCTGATAACCGGTGTTAATTGTGATGACTGTATTAGTGTGTTGGTTGGTTGGTTGGTTCCTCAGTTTAGGGGCTGCGACAACGCGGTCATGTAGCCCCGTGTACTTGGGGTGTGTGTAGAATCTGCCTGATAACCGGTGTTAATTGTGATGACTGTATTAGTGTGTTGGTTGGTTGGTTCCTCAGTTTAGGGGCGGCGACAACGCGGTCATGTAGCCCCGTGTACTTTGGGTGTGTGTAGAATCTGCCTGATAACCGGTGTAAATTGTGATGACTGTATTAGTGTGTTGATTGGTTGGTTCCTCAGTTTAGGGGCTGCGACAACGCGGTCATGTAGCCCCGTGTACTTTGGGTGTGTGTAGAATCTGCCTGATAACCGGTGTTAATTGTGATGACTGTATTAGTGTGTTGGTTGGTTGGTTCCTCAGTTTAGGGGCGGCGACAACGCGGTCATGTAGCCCCGTGTACTTTGGGTGTGTGTAGAATCTGTCTGATAACCGGTGTTAATTGTGATGACTGTATTAGTGTGTTGGCTGGTTGGTTCCTCAGTTTAGGGGCGGCGACAACGCGGTCATGTAGCCCCGTGTACTTTGGGTGTGTGTAGAGTCTGTCTGAATACCGGTGTTAATTGTGATGACTGTATTAGTGTGTTGGTTGGTTGGTTCCTCAGTTTAGGGGCGGCGACAACGCGGTCATGTAGCCCCGTGTACTTTGGGTGTGTGTAGAATCCGCCTGATAACCGGTCTTAATTGTGATGACTCTATTAGTGTGTTGATTGGTTGGTTCCTCAGTTTAGGGGCGGCGACAACGCGGTCATGTAGCCCCGTGTACTTTGGGTGTGTGTAGAATCTGCCTGATAACCGGTGTTAATTGTGATGACTGTATTAGTGTGTTGGTTGGTTGGATCCTCAGTTTAGGGGCGGCGACAACGCGGTCATGAAGCCCCGTGTACTTTGGGTGTGTGTAGAATCTGCCTGATAACCGGTGTTAATTGTGATGACTGTATTAGTGTGTTGGTTGGTTGGTTCCTCAGTTTAGGGGCGGCGACAACGCGGTCATGTAGTCCCGTGTACTTTGGGTGTGTGTAGAATCTGCCTGATAACCGGTGTTAATTGTGATGACTGTATTAGTGTGTTGGTTGGTTGGTTGGTTCCTCAGTTTAGGGGCGGCGACAACGCGGTCATGTAGCCCCGTGTACTTTGGGTGTGTGTAGAATCTGCCTGATAACCGGTCTTAATTGGGATAACTGTATTAGTGTGTTGGTTGGTTGGTTCCTCAGTTTAGGGGCGGCGACAACGCGGTCATGTAGCCCCGTGTACTTTGGGTGTGTGTAGAATCTGCCTGATAACCGGTCTTAATTGGGATAACTGTATTAGTGTGTTGGTTGGTTGGTTCCTCAGTTTAGGGGCTGCGACAACGCGGTCATGTAGCCCCGTGTACTTTGGGTGTGTGTAGAATCTGTCTGATAACCGGTCTTAATTGTGATGACTGTATTAGTGTGTTGATTGGTTGGTTGGTTCCTCAGTTTAGGGGCGGCGACAACGCGGTCATGTAGCCCCGTGTACTTTGGGTGTGTGTAGAATCTGCCTGATAACCGGTGTTAATTGTGATGACTGTATTAGTGTGTTGGTTGGTTGGTTGGTTCCTCAGTTTAGGGGCGGCGACAACGCGGTCATGTAGCCCCGTGTACTTTGGGTGTGTGTAGAATCTGCCTGATAACCGGTGTTAATTGGGATAACTGTATTAGTGTGTTGGTTGGTTGGTTCCTCAGTTTAGGGGCGGCGACAACGCGGTCATGTAGCCCCGTGTACTTTGGGTGTGTGTAGAATCTGCCTGATAACCGGTGTTAATTGTGATGACTGTATTAGTGTGTTGGTTGGTTGGTTGGTTCCTCAGTTTAGGGGCGGCGACAACGCGGTCATGCAGCCCCGTGTACTTTGGGTGTGTGTAGAATCTGCCTGATAACCGGTGTTAATTGTGATGACTGTATTAGTGTGTTGGTTGGTTGGTTCCTCAGTTTAGGGGCGGCGACAACGCGGTCATGTAGCCCCCTGTACTTTGGGTGTGTGTAGAATCTGTCTGATAACCGGTCTTGTGATGACTGTATTAGTGTGTTGATTGGTTGGTTGGTTCCTCAGTTTAGGGGCGGCGACAACGCGGTCATGTAGCCCCGTGTACGTTGGGTGTGTGTAGAATCTGCCTGATAACCGGTGTTAATTGTGATGACTGTATTAGTGTGTTGGTTGGTTGGTTCCTCAGTTTAGGGGCGGCGACAACGCGGTCATGTAGCCCCCTGTACTTTGGGTGTGTGTAGAATCTGTCTGATAACCGGTGTTAATTGTGATAACTGTATTAGTGTGTTGGTTGGTTGGTTCCTCAGTTTAGGGGCGGCGACAACGCGGTCATGTAGCCCCGTGTACTTTGGGTGTGTGTAGAATCTGCCTGATAACCGGTGTTAATTGGGATAACTGTATTAGTGTGTTGGTTGGTTGGTTCCTCAGTTTAGGGGCGGCGACAACGCGGTCATGTAGCCCCGTGTTCTTTGGGTGTGTGTAGAATCTGCCTGATAACCGGTGTTAATTGTGATGACTGTATTAGTGTGTTGGTTGGTTGGTTGGTTCCTCAGTTTAGGGGCGGCGACAACGCGGTCATGTAGCCCCGTGTACTTTGCGTGTGTGTAGAATCTGTCTGATAAACGGTCTTAATTGTGATGACTGTATTAGTGTGTTGGTTGGTTGGTTCCTCAGTTTAGGGGCTGCGACAACGCGGTCATGTAGCCCCGTGTACTTTGGGTGTGTGTAGAATCTGCCTGATAACCGGTGTAAATTGTGATGACTGTATTATTGTGTTGGTTGGCTGGTTCCTCAGTTTAGGGGCGGCGACAACGCGGTCATGTAGCCCCGTGTACTTTGGGTGTGTGTAGAATCTGCCTGATAACCGGTGTAAATTGTGATGACTGTATTAGTGTGTTGGTTGGTTGGTTGGTTCCTCAGTTTAGGGGCGGCGACAACGCGGTCATGTAGCCCCGTGTACTTTGGGTGAGTGTAGAATCTGTCTGATAACCGGTCTTAATTGTGATGACTGTATTAGTGTGTTGATTGGTTGGTTCCTCAGTTTAGGGGCGGCGACAACGCGGTCATGTAGCCCCGTGTACTTTGGGTGTGTGTAGAATCTGCCTGATAACAGGTGTAAATTGTGATGACTGTATTAGTGTGTTGGTTGGTTGGTTGGTTGGTTCCTCAGTTTAGGGGCGGCGACAACGCGGTCATGTAGCCCCGTGTACTTTGGGTGTGTGTAGAATCTGCCTGATAACCGGTGTTAATTGTGATGACTGTATTAGTGTGTTGGTTGGTTGGTTGGTTCCTCAGTTTAGGGGCGGCGACAACGCGGTCATGTAGCCCCGTGTACTTTGGGTGTGTGTAGAATCTGCCTGATAACCGGTGTTAATTGTGATAACTGTATTAGTGTGTTGGTTGGTTGGTTGGTTCCTCAGTTTAGGGGCGGGGACAACGCGGTCATGTAGCCCCGTGTACATTGGGTGTGTGTAGAATCTGTCTGATAACCGGTGTTAATTGTGATGACTGTATTAGTGTGTTGATTGGTTGGTTGGTTCCTCAGTTTAGGGGCGGCGACAACGCGGTCATGTAGCCCCGTGTACTTTGGGTGTGTGTAGAATCTGTCGGATAACCGGTCTTAATTGTGATGACTGTATTAGTGTGTTGATTGGTTGGTTCCTCAGTTTAGGGGCGGCGACAACGCGGTCATGTAGCCCCGTGTACTTTGGGTGTGTGTAGAATCTGCCCGATAACCGGTGTAAATTGTGATGACTGTATTAGTGTGTTGGTTGGTTGGTTGGTTCCTCAGTTTAGGGGCGGCGACAACGCGGTCATGTAGCCCCGTGTACTTTGGGTGTGTGTAGAATCTGCCTGATAACCGGTGTTAATTGTGATGACTGTATTAGTGTGTTGGTTGGTTGGTTGGTTCCTCAGTTTAGGGGCGGCGACAACGCGGTCATGTAGCCCCGTGTACTTTGGGTGTGTGTAGAATCTGCCTGATAACCGGTCTTAATTGGGATAACTGTATTAGTGTGTTGATTGGTTGGTTCCTCAGTTTAGGGGCTGCGACAACGCGGTCATGTAGCCCCGTGTACTTTGGGTGTGTGTAGAATCTGCCTGATAACCGGTGTAAATTGTGATGACTGTATTAGTGTGTTGGTTGGTTGGTTCCTCAGTTTAGGGGCTGCGACAACGCGGTCATGTAGCCCCGTGTACTTTGGGTGTGTGTAGAATCTGCCTGATAACCGGTGTAAATTGTGATGACTGTATTAGTGTGTTGATTGGTTGGTTCCTCAGTTTAGGGGCGGCGACAACGCGGTCATGTAGCCCCGTGTACTTTGGGTGTGTGTAGAATCTGCCTGATAACCGGTGTTAATTGTGATGACTGTATTAGTGTGTTGGTTGGTTGGTTGGTTCCTCAGTTTAGGGGCGGCGACAAAGCGGTCATGTAGCCCCGTGTACTTTGTGTGTGTGTAGAATCTGCCTGATAACCGGTGTTAATTGTGATGACTGTATTAGTGTGTTGATTGGTTGGTTCCTCAGTTTAGGGGCGGCGACAACGCGGTCATGTAGCCCCGTGTACTTTGGGTGTGTGTAGAATCTGCCTGATAACCGGTCTTAATTGTGATGACTGTATTAGTGTGTTGGTTGGTTGGTTGGTTGGTTCCTCAGTTTAGGGGCGGCGACAACGCGGTCATGTAGCCCCGTGTACTTTGGGTGTGTGTAGAATCTGCCTGATAACCGGTGTAAATTGTGATGACTGTATTAGTGTGTTGGTTGGTTGGTTGGTTCCTCAGTTTAGGGGCGGCGACAACGCGGTCATGTAGCCCCGTGTACTTTGGGTGTGTGTAGAATCTGCCTGATAACCGGTGTTAATTGTGATGACTGTATTAGTGTGTTGGTTGGTTGGTTGGTTCCTCAGTTTAGGGGCGGCGACAACGCGGTCATGTAGCCCCGTGTACTTTGGGTGTGTGTAGAATCTGCCTGATAACCGGTGTTAATTGTGATGACTGTATTAGTGTGTTGGTTGGTTGGTTGGTTCCTCAGTTTAGGGGCTGCGACAACGCGGTCATGTAGCCCCGTGTACTTTGGGTGTGTGTAGAATCTGTCTGATAACCGGTGTTAATTGTGATGACTGTATTAGTGTGTTGGTTGGTTGGTTCCTCAGTTTAGGGGCGGCGACAACGCGGTCATGTAGCCCCGTGTACTTTGGGTGTGTGTAGAATCTGCCTGATAACCGGTGTTAATTGTGATGACTGTATTATTAGTGTGTTGGTTGGTTTGTTCCTCAGTTTAGGGGCTGCGACAACGCGGTCATGTAGCCCCGTGTACTTTGGGTGTGTGTAGAATCTGCCTGATAACCGGTGTTAATTGTGATGACTGTATTAGTGTGTTGGTTGGTTGGTTCCTCAGTTTAGGGGCTGCGACAACGCGGTCATGTAGCCCCGTGTACTTTGGGTGTGTGTAGAATCTGCCTGATAACCGGTGTTAATTGTGATGACTGTATTAGTGTGTTGGTTGGTTGGTTGGTTCCTCATTTTAGGGCCTGCGACAACGCGGTCATGTAGCCCCGTGTACTTTGGGTGTGTGTAGAATCTGCCTGATAACCGGTGTTAATTGTGATGACTGTATTAGTGTGTTGATTGGTTGGTTCCTCAGTTTAGGGGCGGCGACAACGCGGTCATGTAGCCCCGTGTACTTTGGGTGTGTGTAGAATCTGCCTGATAACCGGTCTTAATTGGGATAACTGTATTAGTGTGTTGGTTGGTTGGATCCTCAGTTTAGGGGCGGCGACAACGCGGTCATGTAGCCCCGTGTACTTTGGGTGTGTGTAGAATCTGTCTGATAACCGGTGTTAATTGTGATGACTGTATTAGTGTGTTGATTGGTTGGTTCCTCAGTTTAGGGGCGGCGACAACGCGGTCATGTAGCCCCGTGTACTTTGGGTGTGTGTAGAATCTGCCTGATAACCGGTCTTAATTGTGATGACTGTATTAGTGTGATGGTTGGTTGGATCCTCAGTTTAGGGGCGGCGACAACGCGGTCATGTAGCCCCGTGTACTTTGGGTGTGTGTAGAATCTGCCTGATAACCGGTGTTAATTGTGATGACTGTATTAGTGTGTTGGTTGGTTGGTTGGTTCCTCAGTTTAGGGGCGGCGACAACGCGGTCATGTAGCCCCGTGTACTTTGGGTGTGTGTAGAATCTGCCTGATAACCGGTGTAAATTGTGATGACTGTATTAGTGTGTTGGTTGGTTGGTTCCTCAGTTTAGGGGCGGCGACAACGCGGTCATGTAGCCCCGTGTACTTTGGGTGTGTGTAGAATCTGCCTGATAACCGGTGTTAATTGTGATGACTGTATTAGTGTGTTGGTTGGTTGGTTCCTCAGTTTAATGGCGGCGACAACGCGGTCATGTAGCCCCGTGTACTTTGGGTGTGTGTAGACTCTGCCTGATAACCGGTCTTAATTGTGATGACTGTATTAGTGTGTTGGTTGGTTGGTTCCTCAGTTTAGGGGCGGCGACAACGCGGTCATGTAGCCCCGTGTACTTTGGGTGTGTGTAGAATCTGCCTGATAACCGGTGTTAATTGTGATGACTGTATTAGTGTGTTGGTTGGTTGGTTTTTCAGTTTAGGGGCGGCGACAACGCGGTCATGTAGCCCCGTGTACTTTGGGTGTGTGTAGAATCTGCCTGATAACCGGTGTTAATTGTGATGACTGTATTAGTGTGTTGGTTGGTTGGTTCCTCAGTTTAGGGGCGGCGACAACGCGGTCATGTAGCCCCGTGTACTTTGGGTGTGTGTAGAATCTGCCTGATAACCGGTCTTAATTGTGATGACTGTATTAGTGTGTTGGTTGGTTGGTTCCTCAGTTTAGGGGCGGCGACAACGCGGTCATGTAGCCCCGTGTACTTTGGGTGTGTGTAGAATCTGCCTGATAACCGGTGTTAATTGTGATGACTGTATTAGTGTGTTGGTTGGTTGGTTTTTCAGTTTAGGGGCGGCGACAACGCGGTCATGTAGCCCCGTGTACTTTGGGTGTGTGTAGAATCTGCCTGATAACCGGTGTTAATTGGGATAACTGTATTAGTGTGTTGGTTGGTTGGTTGGATCCTCAGTTTAGGGGCGGCGACAACGCGGTCATGTAGCCCCGTGTACTTTGGGTGTGTGTAGAATCTGCCTGATAACCGGTGTTAATTGTGATGACTGTATTAGTGTGTTGGTTGGTTGGTTCCTCAGTTTAGGGGCGGCGACAACGCGGTCATGTAGCCCCGTGTACTTTGGGTGTGTGTAGAATCTGCCTGATAACCGGTGTTAATTGGGATGACTGTATTAGTGTGTTGGTTGGTTGGTTGGTTCCTCAGTTTAGGGGCGGCGACAACGCGGTCATGTAGCCCCGTGTACTTTGGGTGTGTGTAGAATCTGCCTGATAACCGGTGTTAATTGTGATGACTGTATTAGTGTGTTGGTTGGTTGGTTCCTCAGTTTAGGGGCGGCGACAACGCGGTCATGTAGCCCCGTGTACTTTGGGTGTGTGTAGAATCTGCCTGATAACCGGTGTTAATTGTGATGACTGTATTAGTGTGTTGGTTGGTTGGTTGGTTGGATCCTCAGTTTAGGGGCTGCGACAACGCGGTCATGTAGCCCCGTGTACTTTGGGTGTGTGTAGAATCTGCCTGATAACCGGTGTTAAATTGGGATAACTGTATTAGTGTGTTGGTTGGTTGGTTCCTCAGTTTTGGGGCGGCGACAACGCGGTCATGTAGCCCCGTGTACTTTGGGTGTGTGTAGAATCTGTCTGATAACCGGTGTCAATTGGGATAACTGTATTAGTGTGTTGGTTGGTTGGTTGGTTCCTCAGTTTAGGGGCGGCGACAACGCGGTCATGTAGCCCCGTGTACTTTGGGTGTGTGTAGAATCTGCCTGATAACCGGTGTTAATTGTGATGACTGTATTAGTGTGTTGGTTGGTTGGTTCCTGAGTTTAGGGGCGGCGACAACGCGGTCATATAGCCCCGTGTACTTTGGGTGTGTGTAGAATCTGCCTGATAACCGGTGTTAATTGTGATGACTGTATTAGTGTGTTGGTTGGTTGGTTCCTCAGTTTAGGGGCGGCGACAACGCGGTCATGTAGCCCCGTGTACTTTGGGTGTGTGTAGAATCTGTCTGATAACCGGTGTCAATTGGGATAAATGTATTAGTGTGTTGGTTGGTTGGTTGGTTCCTCAGTTTAGGGGCGGCGACAACGCGGTCATATAGCCCCGTGTACTTTGGGTGTGTGTAGAATCTGCCTGATAACCGGTGTTAATTGTGATGACTGTATTAGTGTGTTGGTTGGTTGGTTCCTCAGTTTAGGGGCGGCGACAACGCGGTCATGTAGCCCCGTGTACTTTGGGTGTGCGTAGAATCTGTCTGATAACCGGTGTCAAATGTGATGACTGTATTAGTGTGTTGGTTGGCTGGTTCCTCAGTTTAGGGGCGGCGACAACGCGGTCATGTAGCCCCGTGTACTTTGGGTGTGTGTAGAATCTGCCTGATAACCGGTGTCAAATGTGATGACTGTATTAGTGTGTTGGTTGGCTGGTTCCTCAGTTTAGGGGCGGCGACAACGCGGTCATGTAGCCCCGTGTACTTTGGGTGTGTGTAGAATCTGTCTGATAACCGGTCTTAATTGTGATGACTGTATTAGTGTATTGGTTGGCTGGTTCCTCAGTTTAGGGGCGGGGACAACGCGGTCATGTAGCCCCGTGTACTTTGGGTGTGTGTAGAATCTGCCTGATAACCGGTGTTAATTGTGATGACTGTATTAGTGTGTTGGTTGGTTGGTTGGTTCCTCATTTTAGGGGCGGCGACAACGCGGTCATGTAGCCCCGTGTACTTTGGGTGTGTGTAGAATCTGTCTGATAACCGGTGTTAATTGTGATGACTGTATTAGTGTGTTGGTTGGTTGGTTCCTCATTTTAGGGGCGGCGACAACGCGGTCATGTAGCCCCGTGTACTTTGGGTGTGTGTAGAATCTGCCTGATAACCGGTGTCAATTGGGATAACTGTATTAGTGTGTTGGTTGGTTGGTTCCTCCGTTTAGGGGCGGCGACAACGCGGTCATATAGCCCCGTGTACTTTGGGTGTGTGTAGAATCTGCCTGATAACTGGTGTCAAATGTGATGACTGTATTAGTGTGTTGATTGGTTGGTTGGTTCCTCAGTTTAGGCGCGGCGACAACGCGGTCATGTAGCCCCGTGTACTTTGGGTGTGTGTAGAATCTGCCTGATAACCGGTGTAAATTGTGATGACTGTATTAGTGTGTTGGTTGGTTGGTTCCTCAGTTTAGGGGCTGCGACAACGCGGTCATGTAGCCCCGTGTACTTTGGGTGTGTGTAGAATCTGTCTCATAACCGGTGTTAATTGTGATAACTGTATTAGTGTGTTGGTTGGTTGGTTGGTTCCTCAGTTTAGGGGCGGCGACAACGCGGTCATGTAGCCCCGTGTACTTTGGGTGTGTGTAGAATCTGTCTGATAACCGGTGTTAATTGGGATAACTGTATTAGTGTGTTGGTTGGTTGGTTCCTCAGTTTAGGGGCGGCGACAACGCGGTCATGTAGCCCCGTGTACTTTGGGTGTGTGTAGAATCTGCCTGATAACCGGTGTCAAATGTGATGACTGTATTAGTGTGTTAGTTGGCTGGTTCCTCAGTTTAGGGGCGGCGACAACGCGGTCATGTAGCCCCGTGTACTTTGGGTGTGTGTAGAATCTGTCTGATAACCGGTGTTAATTGTGATGACTGTATTAGTGTGTTGGTTGGTTGGTTCCTCATTTTAGGGGCGGCGACAACGCGGTCATGTAGCCCCGTGTACTTTGGGTGTGTGTAGAATCTGCCTGATAACCGGTGTCAATTGGGATGACTGTATTAGTGTGTTGGTTGGCTGGTTCCTCAGTTTAGGGGCGGCGACAACGCGGTCATGTAGCCCCGTGTACTTTGGGTGTGTGTAGAATCTGCCTGATAACCGGTGTCAATTGGGATAACTGTATTAGTGTGTTGGTTGGTTGGTTCCTCAGTTTAGGGGCTGCGACAACGCGGTCATGTAGCCCCGTGTACTTTGGGTGTGTGTAGAATCTGCCTGATAACCGGTGTTAATTGTGATGACTGTATTAGTGTGTTGGTTGGTTGGTTCCTCAGTTTAGGGGCTGCGACAACGCGGTCATGTAGCCCCGTGTACTTTGGGTGTGTGTAGAATCTGCCTGATAACCGGTGTTAATTGTGATGACTGTATTAGTGTGTTGGTTGGTTGGTTCCTCAGTTTAGGGGCTGCGACAACGCGGTCACGTAGCCCCGTGTACTTTGGGTGTGTGTAGAATCTGCCTGATAACCGGTGTAAATTGTGATGACTGTATTAGTGTGATGGTTGGTTGGTTCCTCAGTTTAGGGGCTGCGACAACGCGGTCATGTAGCCCCGTGTACTTTGGGTGTGTGTAGAATCTGTCTGATAACCGGTGTTAATTGTGATGACTGTATTAGTGTGTTGGTTGGTTGGTTGGTTCCTCAGTTTAGGGGCGGCGACAACGCGGTCATGTAGCCCCGTGTACTTTGGGTGTGTGTAGAATCTGCCTGATATCCGGTGTTAATTGTGATGACTGTATTAGTGTGTTGGTTGGTTGGTTGGTTCCTCAGTTTAGGGGCGGTGACAACGCGGTCATGTAGCCCCGTGTACTTTGGGTGTGTGTAGAATCTGCCTGATAACCGGTCTTAATTGTGATGACTGTATTAGTGTGTTGGTTGGTTGGTTCCTCAGTTTAGGGGCTGCGACAACGCGGTCATGTAGCCCCGTGTACTTTGGGTGTGTGTAGAATCTGTCTGATAACCGGTCTTAATTGGGATGACTGTATTAGTGTGTTGGTTGGTTGGTTGGTTCCTCAGTTTAGGGGCGGCGACAACGCGGTCATGTAGCCCCGTGTACTTTGGGTGTGTGTAGAATCTGCCTGATAACCGGTGTTAATTGTGATGACTGTATTAGTGTGTTGGTTGGTTGGTTCCTCAGTTTAGGGGCGGCGACAACGCGGTCATGTAGCCCCGTGTACTTTGGGTGTGTGTAGAATCTGTCTGATAACCGGTGTTAATTGTGATGACTGTATTAGTGTGTTGATTGGTTGGTTCCTCAGTTTAGGGCCGGCGACAACGCGGTCATGTAGCCCCGTGTACTTTGGGTGTGTGTAGAATCTGCCTGATAACCGGTGTTAATTGTGATGACTGTATTAGTGTGTTGGTTGGTTGGTTGGTTCCTCAGTTTAGGGGCGGCGACAACGCGGTCATGTAGCCCCGTGTACTTTGGGTGTGTGTAGAATCTGCCTGATAACCGGTGTTAATTGTGATGACTGTATTAGTGTGTTGGTTGGTTGGTTTCTCAGTTTAGGGGCGGCGACAACGCGGTCATGTAGCCCCGTGTACTTTGGGTGTGTGTAGAATCTGCCTGATAACCGGTGTCAATTGGGATAACTGTATTAGTGTGTTGGTTGGTTGGTTCCTCAGTTTAGGGGCTGCGACAACGCGGTCATGTAGCCCCGTGTACTTTGGGTGTGCGTAGAATCTGCCTGATAACCGGTGTCAATTGGGATAACTGTATTAGTGTGTTGGTTGGTTGGTTCCTCAGTTTAGGGGCGGCGACAACGTGGGCATGTAGCCCCGTGTACTTTGGGTGTGTGTAGAATCTGTCTGATAACCGGTGTTAATTGTGATGACTGTATTAGTGTGTTGGTTGGCTGGTTCCTCAGTTTAGGGGCGGCGACAACGCGGTCATGTAGCCCCGTGTACTTTGGGTGTGTGTAGAATCTGCCTGATAACCGGTGTTAATTGTGATGACTGTATTAGTGTGTTGGTTGGTTGGTTGGTTCCTCAGTTTAGGGCCTGCGACAACGCGGTCATGTAGCCCCGTGTACTTTGGGTGTGTGTAGAATCTGTCTGATAACCGGTGTAAATTGTGATGACTGTATTAGTGTGTTGGTTGGTTGGTTCCTCAGTTTAGGGGCTGCGACAACGCGGTCATGTAGCCCCGTGTACTTTGGGTGTGTGTAGAATCTGCCTGAATACCGGTCTTAATTGGGATAACTGTATTAGTGTGTTGATTGGTTGGTTCCTCAGTTTAGGGGCTGCGACAACGCGGTCATGTAGCCCCGTGTACTTTGGGTGTGTGTAGAATCTGCCTGATAACCGGTGTAAATTGTGATGACTGTATTAGTGTGTTGGTTGGTTGGTTCCTCAGTTTAGGGGCTGCGACAACGCGGTCATGTAGCCCCGTGTACTTTGGGTGTGTCTAGAATCTGCCTGATAACCGGTGTAAATTGTGATGACTGTATTAGTGTGTTGATTGGTTGGTTCCTCAGTTTAGGGGCGGCGACAACGCGGTCATGTAGCCCCGTGTACTTTGGGTGTGTGTAGAATCTGCCTGATAACCGGTGTTAATTGTGATGACTGTATTAGTGTGTTGGTTGGTTGGTTGGTTCCTCAGTTTAGGGGCGGCGACAACGTGGTCATGTAGCCCCGTGTACTTTGGGAGTGTGTAGAATCTGCCTGATAACCGGTGTTAATTGTGATGACTGTATTAGTGTGTTGGTTGGTTGGTTCCTCAGTTTAGGGGCTGCGACAACGCGGTCATGTAGCCCCGTGTACTTTGGGTGTGTGTAGAGTCTGTCTGATAACCGGTGTTAATTGTGATGATTGTATTAGTGTGTTGGTTGGTTGGTTCCTCAGTTTAGGGGCGGCGACAACGCGGTCATGTAGCCCCGTGTACTTTGGGTGTGTGTAGAATCTGCCTGATAACCGGTGTTAATTGTGATGACTGTATTAGTGTGTTAGTTGGTTGGTTCCTCAGTTTAGGGGCGGCGACAACGCGATCATGTAGCCCCGTGTACTTTGGGTGTGTGTAGAATCTGCCTGATAACCGGTGTTAATTGTGATGACTGTATTAGTGTGTTGGTTGGTTGGTTGGTTCCTCAGTTTAGGGGCGGCGACAACGCGGTCATGTAGCCCCGTGTACTTTGGGTGTGTGTAGAATCTGCCTGATAACCGGTGTAAATTGTGATGACTGTATTAGTGTGTTGGTTGGTTGGTTGGTTCCTCAGTTTAGGGGCGGCGACAACGCGGTCATGTAGCCCCGTGTACTTTGGGTTTGTGTAGAATCTGCCTGATAACCGGTGTTAATTGTGATGACTGTATTAGTGTGTTGGTTGGTTGGTTCCTCAGTTTAGGGGCGGCGACAACGCGGTCATGTAGCCCCGTGTACTTTGGGTGTGTGTAGAATCTGCCTGATAACCGGTGTTAATTGTGATGACTGTATTAGTGTGTTGGTTGGTTGGTTGGTTCCTCAGTTTAGGGGCGGCGACAACGCGGTCATGTAGCCCCGTGTACTTTGGGTGTGTGTAGAATCTGACTGATAACCGGTCTTAATTGGGATAACTGTATTAGTGTGTTGGTTGGTTGGTTCCTCAGTTTAGGGGCGGCGACAACGCGGTCATGTAGCCCCGTGTACTTTGGGTGTGTGTAGAATCTGTCTGATAACCGGTGTTAATTGTGATGACTGTATTAGTGTGTTGATTGGTTGGTTCCTCAGTTTAGGGGCGGCGACAACGCGGTCATGTAGCCCCGTGTACTTTGGGTGTGTGTAGAATCTGCCTGATAACCGGTGTTAATTGTGATGACTGTATTAGTGTGTTGGTTGGTTGGTTGGTTCCTCAGTTTAGGGGCGGCCACAACGCGGTCATGTAGCCCCGTGTACTTTGGGTGTGTGTAGAATCTGCCTGATAATCGGTGTAAATTGTGATGACTGTATTAGTGTGTTGGTTGGTTGGTTGGTTCCTCAGTTTAGGGGCGGCGACAACGCGGTCATGTAGCCCCGTGTACTTTGGGTGTGTGTCGAATCTGCCTGATAACCGGTGTTAATTGTGATGACTGTATTAGTGTGTTGGTTGGTTGGTTGGTTCCTCAGTTTAGGGGCGGCGACAACCAGGTCATGTAGCCCCGTGCACTTTGGGTGTGTGTAGAATCTGCCTGATAACCGGTGTTAATTGTGATGACTGTATTAGTGTGTTGGTTGGTTGGCTGGTTCCTCAGTTTAGGGGCGGCGACAACGCGGTCATGTAGCCCCGTGTACTTTGGGTGTGTGTAGAATCTGCCTGATAACCGGTCTTAATTGGGATGACTGTATTAGTGTGTTGGTTGGTTGGTTCCTCAGTTTAGGGGCGGCGACAACGCGGTCATGTAGCCCCGTGTACTTTGGGTGTGTGTAGAATCTGCCTGATAACCGGTCTTAATTGTGATGACTGTATTAGTGTGTTGATTGGTTGGTTCCTCAGTTTAGGGGCGGCGACAACGCGGTCATGTAGCCCCGTGTACTTTGGGTGTGTGTAGAATCTGCCTGATAACCGGTCTTAATTGTGATGACTGTATTAGTGTGTTGGTTGGTTGGTTCCTCAGTTTAGGGGCGGCGACAACGCGGTCATGTAGCCCCGTGTACTTTGGGTGTGTGTAGAATCTGCCTGATAACCGGTGTTAATTGTGATGACTGTATTAGTGTGTTGGTTGGTTGGTTCCTCAGTTTAGGGGCGGCGACAACGTGGTCATGTAGCCCCGTGTACTTTGGGTGTGTGTAGAATCTGCCTGATAACCGGTGTTAATTGGGATAACTGTATTAGTGTGTTGGTTGGTTGGTTGGATCCTCAGTTTAGGGGCGGCGACAACGCGGTCATGTAGCCCCGTGTACTTTGGGTGTGTGTAGAATCTGCCTGATAACCGGTGTTAATTGTGATGACTGTATTAGTGTGTTGGTTGGTTGGTTCCTCAGTTTAGGGGCGGCGTCAACGCGGTCATGTAGCCCCGTGTACTTTGGGTGTGTGTAGAATCTGCCTGATAACCGGTGTTAATTGTGATGACTGTATTAGTGTGTTGGTTGGTTGGTTGGATCCTCAGTTTAGGGGCTGCGACAACGCGGTCATGTAGCCCCGTGTACTTTGGGTGTGTGTAGAATCTGCCTGATAACCGGTGTTAATTGGGATAACTGTATTAGTGTGTTGGTTGGTTGGTTTCTCAGTTTAGGGGCGGCGACAACGCGGTCATGTAGCCCCGTGTACTTTGGGTGTGTGTAGAATCTGCCTGATAACCGGTGTTAATTGTGATGACTGTATTAGTGTGTTGGTTGGTTGGTTCCTCAGTTTAGGGGCGGCGACAACGTGGTCATGTAGCCCCGTGTACTTTGGGTGTGTGTAGAATCTGTCTGATAACCGGTCTTAATTGTGATGACTGTATTAGTGTGTTGGTTGGCTGGTTCCTCAGTTTAGGGGCGGGGACAACGCGGTCATGTAGCCCCGTGTACTTTGGGTGTGTGTAGAATCAGCCTGATAACCGGTGTCAATTGGGATGACTGTATTAGTGTGTTGGTTGGCTGGTTCCTCAGTTTAGGGGCGGCGACAACGCGGTCATGTAGCCCCGTGTACTTTGGGTGTGTGTAGAATCTGCCTGATAACCGGTGTCAATTGGGATAACTGTATTAGTGTGTTGGTTGGTTGGTTCCTCAGTTTAGGGGCGGCGACAACGCGGTCATATAGCCCCGTGTACTTTGGGTGTGTGTAGAATCTGCCTGATAACCGGTGTCAAATGTGATGACTGTATTAGTGTGTTGATTGGTTGGTTGGTTCCTCAGTTTAGGGGCGACGACAACGCGGTCATGTAGCCCCGTGTACTTTGGGTGTGTGTAGAATCTGCCTGATAACCGGTGTTAATTGTGATGACTGTATTAGTGTGTTGGTTGGTTGGTTGGTTCCTCAGTTTAGGGGCTGCGACAACGCGGTCATGTAGCCCCGTGTCCTTTGGGTGTGTGTAGAATCTGTCTGATAACCGGTGTTAATTGTGATAACTGTATTAGTGTGTTGGTTGGTTGGTTGGTTCCTCAGTTTAGGGGCGGCGACAACGCGGTCATGTAGCCCCGTGTACTTTGGGTGTGTGTAGAATCTGTCTGATAACCGGTGTTAATTGGGATAACTGTATTAGTGTGTTGGTTGGTTGGTTCCTCAGTTTAGGGGCGGCGACAACGCGGTCATGTAGCCCCGTGTACTTTGGGTGTGTGTAGAATCTGCCTGATAACCGGTGTCAAATGTGATGACTGTATTAGTGTGTTGGTTGGCTGGTTCCTCAGTTTAGGGGCGGCGACAACGCGGTCATGTAGCCCCGTGTACTTTGGGTGTGTGTAGAATCTGTCTGATAACCGGTGTTAATTGTGATGACTGTATTAGTTTGTTGGTTGGTTGGTTCCTCATTTTAGGGGCGGCGACAACGCGGTCATGTAGCCCCGTGTACTTTGTGTGTGTGTAGAATCTGCCTGATAACCGTTGTCAATTGGGATGACTGTATTAAAGTGTTGGTTGGCTGGTTCCTCAGTTTAGGGGCGGCGACAACGCGGTCATGTAGCCCCGTGTACTTTGGGTGTGTGTAGAATCTGCCTGATAACCAGTGTCAATTGGGATAACTGTATTAGTGTGTTGGTTGGTTGGTTCCTCAGTTTAGGGGCTGCGACAACGCGGTCATGTAGCCCCGTGTACTTTGGGTGTGTGTAGAATCTGTCAGATAACCGGTGTTAATTGTGATGACTGTATTAGTGTGTTGGTTGGTTGGTTGGTTCCTCAGTTTAGGGGCGGCGACAACGCGGTCATGTAGCCCCGTGTACTTTGGGTGTGTGTAGAATCTGTCTGATAACCGGTGTTAATTGTGATGACTGTATTAGTGTGTTGGTTGGTTGGTTCCTCAGTTTAGGGGCTGCGACAACGCGGTCATGTAGCCCCGTGTACTTTGGGTGTGTGTAGAATCTGCCTGATAACCGGTGTTAATTGTGATGACTGTATTAGTGTGTTGGTTGGTTGGTTCCTCAGTTTAGGGGCTGCGACTACGCGGTCATGTAGCCCCGTGTACTTTGGGTGTGTGTAGAATCTGTCTGATAACCGGTGTTAATTGTGATGACTGTATTAGTGTGTTGGTTGGTTGGTTCCTCAGTTTAGGGGCGGCGACAACGCGGTCATGTAGCCCCGTGTACTTTGGGTGTGTGTAGAATCTGCCTGATAACCGGTGTTAATTGTGATGACTGTATTAGTGTGTTGGTTGGTTGGTTCCTCAGTTTAGGGGCTGCGACAACGCGGTCATGTAGCCCCGTGTACTTTGGGTGTGTGTAGAATCTGCCTGATAACCGGTGTAAATTGTGATGACTGTATTAGTGTGTTGGTTGGTTGGTTCCTCAGTTTAGGGGCTGCGACAACGCGGTCATGTAGCCCCGTGTACTTTGGGTGTGTGTAGAATCTGCCTGATAACCGGTGTAAATTGTGATGACTGTATTAGTGTGTTGATTGGTTGGTTCCTCAGTTTAGGGGCGGCGACAACGCGGTCATGTAGCCCCGTGTACTTTGGGTGTGTGTAGAATCTGCCTGATAACCGGTGTTAATTGTGATGACTGTATTAGTGTGTTGGTTGGTTGGTTGGTTCCTCAGTTTAGGGGCGGCGACAACGCGGTCATGTAGCCCCGTGTACTTTGGGAGTGTGTAGAATCTGCCTGATAACCGCTGTTAATTGTGATGACTGTATTAGTGTGTTGGTTGGTTGGTTCCTCAGTTTAGGGGCGGCGACAACGCGGTCATGTAGCCCCGTGTACTTTGGGTGTGTGTAGAATCTGCCTGATAACCGGTGTTAATTGTGATGACTGTATTAGTGTGTTGGTTGGTTGGTTGGTTCCTCAGTTTAGGGGCGGCGACAACGCGGTCATGTAGCCCCGTGTACTTTGGGTGTGTGTAGAATCTGCCTGATAACCGGTGTAAATTGTGATGACTGCATTAGTGTGTTGGTTGGTTGGTTGGTTGGTTGGTTCCTCAGTTTAGGGGCGGCGACAACGCGGTCATGTAGCCCCGTGTACTTTGGGTGTGTGTAGAATCTGCCTGATAACCGGTGTTAATTGTGATGACTGTATTAGTGTGTTGGTTGGTTGGTTGGTTCCTCAGTTTAGGGGCGGCGACAACGCGGTCATGTAGCCCCGTGTACTTTGGGTGTGTGTAGAATCTGCCTGATAACCGGTGTTAATTGTGATGACTGTATTAGTGTGTTGGTTGGTTGGATGGTTCCTCAGTTTAGGGGCGGCGACAACGCGGTCATGTAGCCCCGTGTACTTTGGGTGTGTGTAGAATCTGCCTGATAACCGGTCTTAATTGGGATAACTGTATTAGTGTGTTGGTTGGTTGGTTCCTCAGTTTAGGGGCGGCGACAACGCGGTCATGTAGCCCCGTGTACTTTGGGTGTGTGTAGAATCTGTCTGATAACCGGTGTTAATTGTGATGACTGTATTAGTGTGTTGATTGGTTGGTTCCTCAGTTTAGGGGCGGCGACAACGCGGTCATGTAGCCCCGTGTACTTTGGGTGTGTGTAGAATCTGCCTGATAACCGGTGTTAATTGTGATGACTGTATTAGTGTGTTGGTTGGTTGGTTGGTTCCTCAGTTTAGGGGCGGCGACAACGCGGTCATGTAGCCCCGTGTACTTTGGGTGTGTGTAGAATCTGCCTGATAATCGGTGTAAATTGTGATGACTGTATTAGTGTGTTGGTTGGTTGGTTGGTTGGTTCCTCAGTTTAGGGGCGGCGACAACGCGGTCATGTAGCCCCGTGTACTTTGGGTGTGTGTAGAATCTGCCTGATAACCGGTGTTAATTGTGATGACTGTATTAGTGTGTTGGTTGGTTGGTTGGTTCCTCAGTTTAGGGGCGGCGACAACCAGGTCATGTAGCCCCGTGTACTTTGGGTGTGTGTAGAATCTGCCTGATAACCGGTGTTAATTGTGATGACTGTATTAGTGTGTTGGTTGGTTGGCTGGTTCCTCAGTTTAGGGGCGGCGACAACGCGGTCATGTAGCCCCGTGTACTTTGGGTGTGTGTAGAATCTGCCTGATAACCGGTCTTAATTGGGATGACTGTATTAGTGTGTTGGTTGGTTGGTTCCTCAGTTTAGGGGCGGCGACAACGCGGTTATGTAGCCCCGTGTACTTTGGGTGTGTGTAGAATCTGCCTGATAACCGGTGTTAATTGTGATGACTGTATTAGTGTGTTGGTTGGTTGGTTCCTCAGTTTAGGGGCGGCGACAACGTGGTCATGTAGCCCCGTGTACTTTGGGTGTGTGTAGAATCTGCCTGATAACCGGTGTTAATTGGGATAACTGTATTAGTGTGTTGGTTGGTTGGTTGGATCCTCAGTTTAGGGGCGGCGACAACGCGGTCATGTAGCCCCGTGTACTTTGGGTGTGTGTAGAATCTGCCTGATAACCGGTGTTAATTGTGATGACTGTATTAGTGTGTTGGTTGGTTGGTTCCTCAGTTTAGGGGCGGCGTCAACGCGGTCATGTAGCCCCGTGTACTTTGGGTGTGTGTAGAATCTGCCTGATAACCGGTGTTAATTGTGATGACTGTATTAGTGTGTTGGTTGGTTGGTTGGTTGGATCCTCAGTTTAGGGGCTGCGACAACGCGGTCATGTAGCCCCGTGTACTTTGGGTGTGTGTAGAATCTGCCTGATAACCGGTGTTAATTGGGATAACTGTATTAGTGTGTTGGTTGGTTGGTTCCTCAGTTTAGGGGCGGCGACAACGCGGTCATGTAGCCCCGTGTACTTTGGGTGTGTGTAGAATCTGCCTGATAACCGGTGTTAATTGTGATGACTGTATTAGTGTGTTGGTTGGTTGGTTCCTCAGTTTAGGGGCGGCGACAACGTGGTCATGTAGCCCCGTGTACTTTGGGTGTGTGTAGAATCTGTCTGATAACCGGTCTTAATTGTGATGACTGTATTAGTGTGTTGGTTGGCTGGTTCCTCAGTTTAGGGGCGGGGACAACGCGGTCATGTAGCCCCGTGTACTTTGGGTGTGTGTAGAATCTGCCTGATAACCGGTGTCAATTGGGATGACTGTATTAGTGTGTTGGTTGGCTGGTTCCTCAGTTTAGGGGCGGCGACAACGTGGTCATGTAGCCCCGTGTAATTTGGGTGTGTGTAGAATCTGCCTGATAACCGGTGTCAATTGGGATAACTGTATTAGTGTGTTGGTTGGTTGGTTCCTCAGTTTAGGGGCGGCGACAACGCGGTCATATAGCCCCGTGTACTTTGGGTGTGTGTAGAATCTGCCTGATAACCGGTGTCAAATGTGATGACTGTATTATTGTGTTGATTGGTTGGTTGGTTCCTCAGTTTAGGGGCGACGACAACGCGGTCATGTAGCCCCGTGTACTTTGGGTGTGTGTAGAATCTGCCTGATAACCGGTGTTAATTGTGATGACTGTATTAGTGTGTTGGTTGGTTGGTTGGTTCCTCAGTTTAGGGGCTGCGACAACGCGGTCATGTAGCCCCGTGTCCTTTGGGTGTGTGTAGAATCTGTCTGATAACCGGTGTTAATTGTGATAACTGTATTAGTGTGTTGGTTGGTTGGTTGGTTCCTCAGTTTAGGGGCGGCGACAACGCGGTCATGTAGCCCCGTGTACTTTGGGTGTGTGTAGAATCTGTCTGATAACCGGTGTTAATTGGGATAACTGTATTAGTGTGTTGGTTGGTTGGTTCCTCAGTTTAGGGGCGGCGACAACGCGGTCATGTAGCCCCGTGTACTTTGGGTGTGTGTAGAATCTGCCTGATAACCGGTGTCAAATGTGATGACTGTATTAGTGTGTTGGTTGGCTGGTTCCTCAGTTTAGGGGCGGCGACAACGCGGTCATGTAGCCCCGTGTACTTTGGGTGTGTGTAGAATCTGTCTGATAACCGGTGTTAATTGTGATGACTGTATTAGTTTGTTGGTTGGTTGGTTCCTCATTTTAGGGGCGGCGACAACGTGGTCATGTAGCCCCGTGTAATTTGGGTGTGTGTAGAATCTGCCTGATAACCGTTGTCAATTGGGATGACTGTATTAAAGTGTTGGTTGGCTGGTTCCTCAGTTTAGGGGCGGCGACAACGCGGTCATGTAGCCCCGTGTACTTTGGGTGTGTGTAGAATCTGCCTGATAACCGGTGTCAATTGGGATAACTGTATTAGTGTGTTGGTTGGTTGGTTCCTCAGTTTAGGGGCTGCGACAACGCGGTCATGTAGCCCCGTGTACTTTGGGTGTGTGTAGAATCTGTCAGATAACCGGTGTTAATTGTGATGACTGTATTAGTGTGTTGGTTGGTTGGTTGGTTCCTCAGTTTAGGGGCGGCGACAACGCGGTCATGTAGCCCCGTGTACTTTGGGTGTGTGTAGAATCTGTCTGATAACCGGTGTTAATTGTGATGACTGTATTAGTGTGTTGGTTGGTTGGTTCCTCAGTTTAGGGGCTGCGACAACGCGGTCATGTAGCCCCGTGTACTTTGGGTGTGTGTAGAATCTGCCTGATAACCGGTGTTAATTGTGATGACTGTATTAGTGTGTTGGTTGGTTGGTTCCTCAGTTTAGGGGCTGCGACTACGCGGTCATGTAGCCCCGTGTACTTTGGGTGTGTGTAGAATCTGTCTGATAACCGGTGTTAATTGTGATGACTGTATTAGTGTGTTGGTTGGTTGGTTCCTCAGTTTAGGGGCGGCGACAACGCGGTCATGTAGCCCCGTGTACTTTGGGTGTGTGTAGAATCTGCCTGATAACCGGTGTTAATTGTGATGACTGTATTAGTGTGTTGGTTGGTTGGTTCCTCAGTTTAGGGGCTGCGACAACGCGGTCATGTAGCCCCGTGTACTTTGGGTGTGTGTAGAATCTGCCTGATAACCGGTGTTAATTGTGATGACTGTATTAGTGTGTTGATTGGTTGGTTCCTCAGTTTAGGGGCGGCGACAACGCGGTCATGTAGCCCCGTGTACTTTGGGTGTGTGTAGAATCTGCCTGATAACCGGTGTTAATTGTGATGACTCTATTAGTGTGTTGGTTGGTTGGTTCCTTAGTTTAGGGGCTGCGACAACGCGGTCATGTAGCCCCGTGTACTTTGGGTGTGTGTAGAATCTGCCTGATAACCGGTGTAAATTGTGATGACTGTATTAGTGTGTTGGTTGGTTGGTTCCTCAGTTTAGGGGCTGCGACAACGCGGTCATGTAGCCCCGTGTACTTTGGGTGTGTGTAGAGTCTGTCTGATAACCGGTGTTAATTGTGATGACTGTATTAGTGTGTTGGTTGGTTGGTTCCTCAGTTTAGGGGCGGCGACAACGCGGTCATGTAGCCCCGTGTACTTTGGGTGTGTGTAGAATCTGCCTGATATCCGGTGTTAATTGTGATGACTGTATTAGTGTGTTGGTTGGTTGGTTGGTTCCTCAGTTTAGGGGTGGCGACAACGCGGTCATGTAGCCCCGTGTACTTTGGGTGTGTGTAGAATCTGCCTGATAACCGGTCTTAATTGTGATGACTGTATTAGTGTGTTGGTTGGTTGGTTCCTCAGTTTAGGGGCTGCGACAACGCGGTCATGTAGCCCCGTGTACTTTGGGTGTGTGTAGAATCTGTCTGATAACCGGTCTTAATTGTGATGACTGTATTAGTGTGTTGGTTGGTTGGTTGGTTCCTCAGTTTAGGGGCGGCGACAACGCGGTCATGTAGCCCCGTGTACTTTGGGTGTGTGTAGAATCTGCCTGATAACCGGTGTTAATTGTGATGACTGTATTAGTGTGTTGGTTGGTTGGTTGGTTCCTCAGTTTAGGGGCGGCGACAACGCGGTCATGTAGCCCCGTGTACTTTGGGTGTGTGTAGAATCTGTCTGATAACCGGTGTTAATTGTGATGACTGTATTAGTGTGTTGATTGGTTGGTTCCTCAGTTTAGGGGCGGCGACAACGCGGTCATGTAGCCCCGTGTACTTTGGGTGTGTGTAGAATCTGCCTGATAACCGGTGTTAATTGTGATGACTGTATTAGTGTGTTGGTTGGTTGGTTGGTTCCTCAGTTTAGGGGCGGCGACAACGCGGTCATGTAGCCCCGTGTACTTTGGGTGTGTGTAGAATCTGCCTGATAACCGGTGTTAATTGTGATGACTGTATTAGTGTGTTGGTTGGTTGGTTGGTTCCTCAGTTTAGGGGCTGCGACAACGCGGTCATGTAGCCCCGTGTACTTTGGGTGTGTGTAGAATCTGTCTGATAACCGGTGTTAATTGTGATAACTGTATTAGTGTGTTGGTTGGTTGGTTGGTTCCTCAGTTTAGGGGCGGCGACAACGCGGTCATGTAGCCCCGTGTACTTTGGGTGTGTGTAGAATCTGTCTGATAACCGGTGTTAATTGGGATAACTGTATTAGTGTGTTGGTTGGTTGGTTCCTCAGTTTAGGGGCGGCGACAACGCGGTCATGTAGCCCCGTGTACTTTGGGTGTGTGTAGAATCTGCCTGATAACCGGTGTCAAATGTGATGACTGTATTAGTGTGTTGGTTGGCTGGTTCCTCAGTTTAGGGGCGGCGACAACGCGGTCATGTAGCCCCGTGTACTTTGGGTGTGTGTAGAATCTGTCTGATAACCGGTGTTAATTGTGATGACTGTATTAGTGTGTTGGTTGGTTGGTTCCTCATTTTAGGGGCGGCGACAACGCGGTCATGTAGCCCCGTGTACTTTGGGTGTGTGTAGAATCTGCCTGATAACCGGTGTCAATTGGGATGACTGTATTAGTGTGTTGGTTGGTTGGTTGGTTCCTCAGTTTAGGGGCGGCGACAACGCGGTCATGTAGCCCCGTGTACTTTGGGTGTGTGTAGAATCTGTCTGATAACCGGTGTTAATTGTGATGACTGTATTAGTGTGTTGGTTGGTTGGTTCCTCAGTTTAGGGGCTGCGACAACGCGGTCATGTAGCCCCGTGTACTTTGGGTGTGTGTAGAATCTGCCTGATAACCGGTGTTAATTGTGATGACTGTATTAGTGTGTTGGTTGGTTGGTTCCTCAGTTTAGGGGCTGCGACTACGCGGTCATGTAGCCCCGTGTACTTTGGGTGTGTGTAGAATCTGTCTGATAACCGGTGTTAATTGTGATGACTGTATTAGTGTGTTGGTTGGTTGGTTCCTCAGTTTAGGGGCGGCGACAACGCGGTCATGTAGCCCCGTGTACTTTGGGTGTGTGTAGAATCTGCCTGATAACCGGTGTTAATTGTGATGACTGTATTAGTGTGTTGGTTGGTTGGTTCCTCAGTTTAGGGGCTGCGACAACGCGGTCATGTAGCCCCGTGTACTTTGGGTGTGTGTAGAATCTGCCTGATAACCGGTGTAAATTGTGATGACTGTATTAGTTTGTTGGTTGGTTGGTTCCTCAGTTTAGGGGCTGCGACAACGCGGTCATGTAGCCCCGTGTACTTTGGGTGTGTGTAGAATCTGCCTGATAACCGGTGTAAATTGTGATGACTGTATTAGTGTGTTGATTGGTTGGTTCCTCAGTTTAGGGGCGGCGACAACGCGGTCATGTAGCCCCGTGTACTTTGGGTGTGTGTAGAATCTGCCCGATAACCGGTGTTAATTGTGATGACTGTATTAGTGTGTTGGTTGGTTGGTTGGTTCCTCAGTTTAGGGGCGGCGACAACGCGGTCATGTAGCCCCGTGTACTTTGGGAGTGTGTAGAATCTGCCTGATAACCGGTGTTAATTGTGATGTCTGTATTAGTGTGTTGGTTGGTTGGTTCCTCAGTTTAGGGGCGGCGACAACGCGGTCATGTAGCCCCGTGTACTTTGGGTGTGTGTAGAATCTGCCTGATAACCGGTGTTAATTGTGATGACTGTATTAGTGTGTTGGTTGGTTGGTTGGTTCCTCAGTTTAGGGGCGGCGACAACGCGGTCATGTAGCCCCGTGTACTTTGGGTGTGTGTAGAATCTGCCTGATAACCGGTGTAAATTGTGATGACTGTATTAGTGTGTTGGTTGGTTGGTTGGTTGGTTGGTTGGTTCCTCAGTTTAGGGGCGGCGACAACGCGGTCATGTAGCCCCGTGTACTTTGGGTGTGTGTAGAATCTGCCTGATAACCGGTGTTAATTGTGATGACTGTATTAGTGTGTTGGTTGGTTGGTTGGTTCCTCAGTTTAGGGGCGGCGACAACGCGGTCATGTAGCCCCGTGTACTTTGGGTGTGTGTAGAATCTGCCTGATAACCGGTGTTAATTGTGATGACTGTATTAGTGTGTTGGTTGGTTGGTTGGTTCCTCAGTTTAGGGGCGGCGACAACGCGGTCATGTAGCCCCGTGTACTTTGGGTGTGTGTAGAATCTGCCTGATAACCGGTCTTAATTGGGATAACTGTATTAGTGTGTTGGTTGGTTGGTTCCTCAGTTTAGGGGCGGCGACAACGCGGTCATGTAGCCCCGTGTACTTTGGGTGTGTGTAGAATCTGTCTGATAACCGGTGTTAATTGTGATGACTGTATTAGTGTGTTGATTGGTTGGTTCCTCAGTTTAGGGGCGGCGACAACGCGGTCATGTAGCCCCGTGTACTTTGGGTGTGTGTAGAATCTGCCTGATAACCGGTGTTAATTGTGATGACTGTATTAGTGTGTTGGTTGGTTGGTTGGTTCCTCAGTTTAGGGGCGGCGACAACGCGGTCATGTAGCCCCGTGTACTTTGGGTGTGTGTAGAATCTGCCTGATAATCGGTGTAAATTGTGATGACTGTATTAGTGTGTTGGTTGGTTGGTTGGTTCCTCAGTTTAGGGGCGGCGACAACGCGGTCATGTAGCCCCGTGTACTTTGGGTGTGTGTAGAATCTGCCTGATAACCGGTGTTAATTGTGATGACTGTATTAGTGTGTTGGTTGGTTGGTTGGTTCCTCAGTTTAGGGGCGGCGACAACCAGGTCATGTAGCCCCGTGTACTTTGGGTGTGTGTAGAATCTGCCTGATAACCGGTGTTAATTGTGATGACTGTATTAGTGTGTTGGTTGGTTGGCTGGTTCCTCAGTTTAGGGGCGGCGACAACGCGGTCATGTAGCCCCGTGTACTTTGGGTGTGTGTAGAATCTGCCTGATAACCGGTCTTAATTGGGATGACTGTATTAGTGTGTTGGTTGGTTGGTTCCTCAGTTTAGGGGCGGCGACAACGCGGTCATGTAGCCCCGTGTACTTTGGGTGTGTGTAGAATCTGCCTGATAACCGGTCTTAATTGTGATGACTGTATTAGTGTGTTGATTGGTTGGTTCCTCAGTTTAGGGGCGGCGACAACGCGGTCATGTAGCCCCGTGTACTTTGGGTGTGTGTAGAATCTGCCTGATAACCGGTCTTAATTGTGATGACTGTATTAGTGTGTTGGTTGGTTGGTTCCTCAGTTTAGGGGCGGCGATAACGCGGTCATGTAGCCCCGTGTACTTTGGGTGTGTGTAGAATCTGCCTGATAACCGGTGTTAATTGTGATGACTGTATTAGTGTGTTGGTTGGTTGGTTCCTCAGTTTAGGGGCGGCGACAACGTGGTCATGTAGCCCCGTGTACTTTGGGTGTGTGTAGAATCTGCCTGATAACCGGTGTTAATTGGGATAACTGTATTAGTGTGTTGGTTGGTTGGTTGGATCCTCAGTTTAGGGGCGGCGACAACGCGGTCATGTAGCCCCGTGTACTTTGGGTGTGTGTAGAATCTGCCTGATAACCGGTGTTAATTGTGATGACTGTATTAGTGTGTTGGTTGGTTGGTTCCTCAGTTTAGGGGCGGCGTCAACGCGGTCATGTAGCCCCGTGTACTTTGGGTGTGTGTAGAATCTGCCTGATAACCGGTGTTAATTGTGATGACTGTATTAGTGTGTTGGTTGGTTGGTTGGATCCTCAGTTTAGGGGCTGCGACAACGCGGTCATGTAGCCCCGTGTACTTTGGGTGTGTGTAGAATCTGCCTGATAACCGGTGTTAATTGGGATAACTGTATTAGTGTGTTGGTTGGTTGGTTCCTCAGTTTAGGGGCGGCGACAACGCGGTCATGTAGCCCCGTGTACTTTGGGTGTGTGTAGAATCTGCCTGATAACCGGTGTTAATTGTGATGACTGTATTAGTGTGTTGGTTGGTTGGTTCCTCAGTTTAGGGGCGGCGACAACGTGGTCATGTAGCCCCGTGTACTTTGGGTGTGTGTAGAATCTGTCTGATAACCGGTCTTAATTGTGATGACTGTATTAGTGTGTTGGTTGGCTGGTTCCTCAGTTTAGGGGCGGGGACAACGCGGTCATGTAGCCCCGTGTACTTTGGGTGTGTGTAGAATCTGCCTGATAACCGGTGTCAATTGGGATGACTGTATTAGTGTGTTGGTTGGCTGGTTCCTCAGTTTAGGGGCGGCGACAACGCGGTCATGTAGCCCCGTGTACTTTGGGTGTGTGTAGAATCTGCCTGATAACCGGTGTCAATTGGGATAACTGTATTAGTGTGTTGGTTGGTTGGTTCCTCAGTTTAGGGGCGGCGACAACGCGGTCATATAGCCCCGTGTACTTTGGGTGTGTGTAGAATCTGCCTGATAACCGGTGTCAAATGTGATGACTGTATTAGTGTGTTGATTGGTTGGTTGGTTCCTCAGTTTAGGGGCGACGACAACGCGGTCATGTAGCCCCGTGTACTTTGGGTGTGTGTAGAATCTGCCTGATAACCGGTGTTAATTGTGATGACTGTATTAGTGTGTTGGTTGGTTGGTTGGTTCCTCAGTTTAGGGGCTGCGACAACGCGGTCATGTAGCCCCGTGTCCTTTGGGTGTGTGTAGAATCTGTCTGATAACCGGTGTTAATTGTGATAACTGTATTAGTGTGTTGGTTGGTTGGTTGGTTCCTCAGTTTAGGGGCGGCGACAACGCGGTCATGTAGCCCCGTGTACTTTGGGTGTGTGTAGAATCTGTCTGATAACCGGTGTTAATTGGGATAACTGTATTAGTGTGTTGGTTGGTTGGTTCCTCAGTTTAGGGGCGGCGACAACGCGGTCATGTAGCCCCGTGTACTTTGGGTGTGTGTAGAATCTGCCTGATAACCGGTGTCAAATGTGATGACTGTATTAGTGTGTTGGTTGGCTGGTTCCTCAGTTTAGGGGCGGCGACAACGCGGTCATGTAGCCCCGTGTACTTTGGGTGTGTGTAGAATCTGTCTGATAACCGGTGTTAATTGTGATGACTGTATTAGTTTGTTGGTTGGATGGTTCCTCATTTTAGGGGCGGCGACAACGCGGTCATGTAGCCCCGTGTACTTTGGGTGTGTGTAGAATCTGCCTGATAACCGTTGTCAATTGGGATGACTGTATTAAAGTGTTGGTTGGCTGGTTCCTCAGTTTAGGGGCGGCGACAACGCGGTCATGTAGCCCCGTGTACTTTGGGTGTGTGTAGAATCTGCCTGATAACCGGTGTCAATTGGGATAACTGTATTAGTGTGTTGGTTGGTTGGTTCCTCAGTTTAGGGGCTGCGACAACGCGGTCATGTAGCCCCGTGTACTTTGGGTGTGTGTAGAATCTGTCAGATAACCGGTGTTAATTGTGATGACTGTATTAGTGTGTTGGTTGGTTGGTTGGTTCCTCAGTTTAGGGGCGGCGACAACGCGGTCATGTAGCCCCGTGTACTTTGGGTGTGTGTAGAATCTGTCTGATAACCGGTGTTAATTGTGATGACTGTATTAGTGTGTTGGTTGGTTGGTTCCTCAGTTTAGGGGCTGCGACAACGCGGTCATGTAGCCCCGTGTACTTTGGGTGTGTGTAGAATCTGCCTGATAACCGGTGTTAATTGTGATGACTGTATTAGTGTGTTGGTTGGTTGGTTCCTCAGTTTAGGGGCTGCGACTACGCGGTCATGTAGCCCCGTGTACTTTGGGTGTGTGTAGAATCTGTCTGATTACCGGTGTTAATTGTGATGACTGTATTAGTGTGTTGGTTGGTTGGTTCCTCAGTTTAGGGGCGGCGACAACGCGGTCATGTAGCCCCGTGTACTTTGGGTGTGTGTAGAATCTGCCTGATAACCGGTGTTAATTGTGATGACTGTATTAGTGTGTTGGTTGGTTGGTTCCTCAGTTTAGGGGCTGCGACAACGCGGTCATGTAGCCCCGTGTACTTTGGGTGTGTGTAGAATCTGCCTGATAACCGGTGTTAATTGTGATGACTGTATTAGTGTGTTGATTGGTTGGTTCCTCAGTTTAGGGGCGGCGACAACGCGGTCATGTAGCCCCGTGTACTTTGGGTGTGTGTAGAATCTGCCTGATAACCGGTGTTAATTGTGATGACTCTATTAGTGTGTTGGTTGGTTGGTTCCTTAGTTTAGGGGCTGCGACAACGCGGTCATGTAGCCCCGTGTACTTTGGGTGTGTGTAGAATCTGCCTGATAACCGGTGTAAATTGTGATGACTGTATTAGTGTGTTGGTTGGTTGGTTCCTCAGTTTAGGGGCTGCGACAACGCGGTCATGTAGCCCCGTGTACTTTGGGTGTGTGTAGAGTCTGTCTGATAACCGGTGTTAATTGTGATGACTGTATTAGTGTGTTGGTTGGTTGGTTCCTCAGTTTAGGGGCGGCGACAACGCGGTCATGTAGCCCCGTGTACTTTGGGTGTGTGTAGAATCTGCCTGATATCCGGTGTTAATTGTGATGACTGTATTAGTGTGTTGGTTGGTTGGTTGGTTCCTCAGTTTAGGGGTGGCGACAACGCGGTCATGTAGCCCCGTGTACTTTGGGTGTGTGTAGAATCTGCCTGATAACCGGTCTTAATTGTGATGACTGTATTAGTGTGTTGGTTGGTTGGTTCCTCAGTTTAGGGGCTGCGACAACGCGGTCATGTAGCCCCGTGTACTTTGGGTGTGTGTAGAATCTGCCTGATAACCGGTGTTAATTGTGATGACTGTATTAGTGTGTTGGTTGGTTGGTTGGTTCCTCAGTTTAGGGGCGGCGACAACGCGGTCATGTAGCCCCGTGTACTTTGGGTGTGTGTAGAATCTGTCTGATAACCGGTGTTAATTGTGATGACTGTATTAGTGTGTTGATTGGTTGGTTCCTCAGTTTAGGGGCGGCGACAACGCGGTCATGTAGCCCCGTGTACTTTGGGTGTGTGTAGAATCTGCCTGATAACCGGTGTTAATTGTGATGACTGTATTAGTGTGTTGGTTGGTTGGTTGGTTCCTCAGTTTAGGGGCGGCGACAACGCGGTCATGTAGCCCCGTGTACTTTGCGTGTGTGTAGAATCTGCCTGATAACCGGTGTTAATTGTGATGACTGTATTAGTAGGTTGGTTGGTTGGTTGGTTCCTCAGTTTAGGGGCTGCGACAACGCGGTCATGTAGCCCCGTGTACTTTGGGTGTGTGTAGAATCTGTCTGATAACCGGTGTTAATTGTGATAACTGTATTAGTGTGTTGGTTGGTTGGTTGGTTCCTCAGTTTAGGGGCGGCGACAACGCGGTCATGTAGCCCCGTGTACTTTGGGTGTGTGTAGAATCTGTCTGATAACCGGTGTTAATTGGGATAACTGTATTAGTGTGTTGGTTGGTTGGTTCCTCAGTTTAGGGGCGGCGACAACGCGGTCATGTAGCCCCGTGTACTTTGGGTGTGTGTAGAATCTGCCTGATAACCGGTGTCAAATGTGATGACTGTATTAGTGTGTTGGTTGGCTGGTTCCTCAGTTTAGGGGCGGCGACAACGCGGTCATGTAGCCCCGTGTACTTTGGGTGTGTGTAGAATCTGTCTGATAACCGGTGTTAATTGTGATGACTGTATTAGTGTGTTGGTTGGTTGGTTCCTCATTTTAGGGGCGGCGACAACGCGGTCATGTAGCCCCGTGTACTTTGGGTGTGTGTAGAATCTGCCTGATAACCGGTGTCAATTGGGATGACTGTATTAGTGTGTTGGTTGGCTGGTTCCTCAGTTTAGGGGCGGCGACAACGCGGTCATGTAGCCCCGTGTACTTTGGGTGTGTGTAGAATCTGCCTGATAACCGGTGTCAATTGGGATAACTGTATTAGTGTGTTGGTTGGTTGGTTCCTCAGTTTAGGGGCTGCGACAACGTGGTCATGTAGCCCCGTGTACTTTGGGTGTGTGTAGAATCTGTCTGATAACCGGTGTTAATTGTGATGACTGTATTAGTGTGTTGGTTGGTTGGTTCCTCAGTTTTGGGGCTGCGACAACGCGGTCATGTAGCCCCGTGTACTTTGGGTGTGTGTAGAATCTGCCTGATAACCGGTGTTAATTGTGATGACTGTATTAGTGTGTTGGTTGGTTGGTTCCTCAGTTTAGGGGCTGCGACTACGCGGTCATGTAGCCCCGTGTACTTTGGGTGTGTGTAGAATCTGTCTGATAACCGGTGTTAATTGTGATGACTGTATTAGTGTGTTGGTTGGTTGGTTGGTTCCTCAGTTTAGGGGCTGCGACAACGCGGTCATGTAGCCCCGTGTACTTTGGGTGTGTGTAGAATCTGCCTGATAACCGGTGTTAATTGTGATGACTGTATTAGTGTGTTGATTGGTTGGTTCCTCAGTTTAGGGGCGGCGACAACGCGGTCATGTAGCCCCGTGTACTTTGGGTGTGTGTAGAATCTGCCTGATAACCGGTGTTAATTGTGATGACTGTATTAGTGTGTTGGTTGGTTGGTTCCTCAGTTTAGGGGCTGCGACAACGCGGTCATGTAGCCCCGTGTACTTTGGGTGTGTGTAGAATCTGCCTGATAACCGGTGTAAATTGTGATGACTGTATTAGTGTATTGGTTGGTTGGTTCCTCAGTTTAGGGGCTGCGACAACGCGGTCATGTAGCCCCGTGTACTTTGGGTGTGTGTAGAGTCTGTCTGATAACCGGTGTTAATTGTGATGACTGTATTAGTGTGTTGGTTGGTTGGTTCCTCAGTTTAGGGGCGGCGACAACGCGGTCATGTAGCCCCGTGTACTTTGGGTGTGTGTAGAATCTGCCTGATAACCGGTGTTAATTGTGATGACTGTATTAGTGTGTTGGTTGGTTGGTTGGTTCCTCAGTTTAGGGGCGGCGACAACGCGGTCATGTAGCCCCGTGTACTTTGGGTGTGTGTAGAATCTGCCTGATAACCGGTCTTAATTGGGATAACTGTATTAGTGTGTTGGTTGGTTGGTTCCTCAGTTTAGGGGCGGCGACAACGCGGTCATGTAGCCCCGTGTACTTTGGGTGTGTGTAGAATCTGTCTGATAACCGGTGTTAATTGTGATGACTGTATTAGTGTGTTGATTGGTTGGTTCCTCAGTTTAGGGGCGGCGACAACGCGGTCATGTAGCCCCGTGTACTTTGGGTGTGTGTAGAATCTGCCTGATAACCGGTGTTAATTGTGATGACTGTATTAGTGTGTTGGTTGGTTGGTTGGTTCCTCAGTTTAGGGGCGGCGACAACGTGGTCATGTAGCCCCGTGTACTTTGGGTGTGTGTAGAATCTGCCTGATAAACGGTGTAAATTGTGATGACTGTATTAGTGTGTTGGTTGGTTGGTTGGTTCCTCAGTTTAGGGGTGGCGACAACGCGGTCATGTAGCCCGTGTACTTTGGGTGTGTGTAGAATCTGCCTGATAACCGGTGTTAATTGTGATGACTGTATTAGTGTGTTGGTTGGTTGGTTGGTTCCTCAGTTTAGGGGCTGCGGCAACGCGGTCATGTAGCCCCGTGTACTTTGGGTGTGTGTAGAATCTGCCAGATAACCGGTGTTAATTGTGATGACTGTATTAGTGTGTTGGTTGGTTGGCTGGTTCCTCAGTTTAGGGGCGGCGACAACGCGGTCATGTAGCCCCGTGTACTTTGGGTGTGTGTAGAATCTGCCTGATAACCGGTCTTAATTGGGATGACTGTATTAGTGTGTTGGTTGGTTGGTTCCTCAGTTTAGGGGCGGCGACAACGCGGTCATGTAGCCCCGTGTACTTTGGGTGTGTGTAGAATCTGCCTGATAACCGGTCTTAATTGTGATGACTGTATTAGTGTGTTGATTGGTTGGTTCCTCAGTTTAGGGGCGGCGACAACGCGGTCATGTAGCCCCGTGTACTTTGGGTGTGTGTAGAATCTGCCTGATAACCGGTGTTAATTGTGATGACTGTATTAGTGTGTTGGTTGGTTGGTTCCTCAGTTTAGGGGCGGCGACAACGTGGTCATGTAGCCCCGTGTACTTTGGGTGTGTGTAGAATCTGCCTGATAACCGGTGTTAATTGGGATAACTGTATTAGTGTGTTGGTTGGTTGGTTGGATCCTCAGTTTAGGGGCGGCGACAACGCGGTCATGTAGCCCCGTGTACTTTGGGTGTGTGTAGAATCTGCCTGATAACCGGTGTTAATTGTGATGACTGTATTAGTGTGTTGGTTGGTTGGTTCCTCAGTTTAGGGGCGGCGACAACGCGGTCATGTAGCCCCGTGTACTTTGGGTGTGTGTAGAATCTGCCTGATAACCGGTGTTAATTGTGATGACTGTATTAGTGTGTTGGTTGGTTGGTTGGATCCTCAGTTTAGGGGCTGCGACAACGCGGTCATGTAGCCCCGTGTACTTTGGGTGTGTGTAGAATCTGCCTGATAACCGGTGTTAATTGGGATAACTGTATTAGTGTGTTGGTTGGTTGGTTCCTCAGTTTAGGGGCGGCGACAACGCGGTCATGTAGCCCCGTGTACTTTGGGTGTGTGTAGAATCTGCCTGATAACCGGTGTTAATTGTGATGACTGTATTAGTGTGTTGGTTGGTTGGTTCCTCAGTTTAAGGGCGGCGACAACGCGGTCATGTAGCCCCGTGTACTTTGGGTGTGTGTAGAATCTGTCTGATAACCAGTGTCAATTGGGATAACTGTATTAGTGTGTTGGTTGGTTGGTTGGTTCCTCAGTTTAGGGGCGGCGACAACGCGGTCATGTAGCCCCGTGTACTTTGGGTGTGTGTAGAATCTTCCTGATAACCGGTGTTAATTGTGATGACTGTATTAGTGTGTTGGTTGGTTGGTTCCTCAGTTTAGGGGCGGCGACAACGCGGTCATATAGCCCCGTGTACTTTGGGTGTGTGTAGAATCTGCCTGATAACCGGTGTTAATTGTGATGACTGTATTAGTGTGTTGGTTGGTTGGTTCCTCAGTTTAGGGGCGGCGACAACGCAGTCATGTAGCCCCGTGTACTTTGGGTGTGTGTAGAATCTGTCTGATAACCGGTGTCAATTGGGATAACTGTATTAGTGTGTTGGTTGGTTGGTTGGTTCCTCAGTTTAGGGGCGGCGACAACGCGGTCATATAGCCCCGTGTACTTTGGGTGTGTGTAGAATCTGCCTGATAACCGGTGTTAATTGTGATGACTGTATTAGTGTGTTGGTTGGTTGGTTCCTCAGTTTAGGGGCGGCGACAACGCGGTCATGTAGCCCCGTGTACTTTGGGTGTGCGTAGAATCTGTCTGATAACCGGTGTTAATTGGGATAACTGTATTAGTGTGTTGGTTGGTTGGTTCCTCAGTTTAGGGGCGGCGACAACGCGGTCATGTAGCCCCGTGTACTTTTGGTGTGTGTAGAATCTGCCTGATAACCGGTGTCAAATGTGATGACTGTATTAGTGTGTTGGTTGGCTGGTTCCTCAGTTTAGGGGCGGCGACAACGCGGTCATGTAGCCCCGTGTACTTTGGGTGTGTGTAGAATCTGCCTGATAACCGGTGTCAACTGGGATAACTGTATTAGTGTGTTGGTTGGTTGGTTCCTCAGTTTAGGGGCGGCGACAACGTGGTCATGTAGCCCCGTGTACTTTGGGTGTGTGTAGAATCTGTCTGATAACCGGTCTTAATTGTGATGACTGTATTAGTGTGTTGGTTGGCTGGTTCCTCAGTTTAGGGGCGGGGACAACGCGGTCATGTAGCCCCGTGTACTTTGGGTGTGTGTAGAATCTGCCTGATAACCGGTGTCAATTGGGATGACTGTATTAGTGTGTTGGTTGGCTGGTTCCTCAGTTTAGGGGCGGCGACAACGCGGTCATGTAGCCCCGTGTACTTTGGGTGTGTGTAGAATCTGCCTGATAACCGGTGTAAATTGTGATGACTGTATTAGTGTGTTGGTTGGTTGGTTCCTCAGTTTAGGGGCTGCGACAACGCGGTCATGTAGCCCCGTGTACTTTGGGTGTGTGTAGAGTCTGTCTGATAACCGGTGTTAATTGTGATGACTGTATTAGTGTGTTGGTTGGTTGGTTCCTCAGTTTAGGGGCGGCGACAACGCGGTCATGTAGCCCCGTGTACTTTGGGTGTGTGTAGAATCTGCCTGATAACCGGTGTTAATTGTGATGACTGTATTAGTGTGTTGGTTGGTTGGTTGGTTCCTCAGTTTAGGGGCTGCGACAACGCGGTCATGTAGCCCCGTGTCCTTTGGGTGTGTGTAGAATCTGTCTGATAACCGGTGTTAATTGTGATAACTGTATTAGTGTGTTGGTTGGTTGGTTCCTCAGTTTAGGGGCGGCGACAACGCGGTCATGTAGCCCCGTGTACTTTGGGTGTGTGTAGAATCTGTCTGATAACCGGTGTTAATTGGGATAACTGTATTAGTGTGTTGGTTGGTTGGTTCCTCAGTTTAGGGGCGGCGACAACGCGGTCATGTAGCCCCGTGTACTTTGGGTGTGTGTAGAATCTGCCTGATAACCGGTGTCAAATGTGATGACTGTATTAGTGTGTTGGTTGGTTGGTTGGTTCCTCAGTTTAGGGGCGGCGACAACGCGGTCATGTAGCCCCGTGTACTTTGGGTGTGTGTAGAATCTGTCTGATAACCGGTGTTAATTGTGATGACTGTATTAGTGTGTTGGTTGGTTGGTTCCTCATTTTAGGGGCGGCGACAACGCGGTCATGTAGCCCCGTGTACTTTGGGTGTGTGTAGAATCTGCCTGATAACCGGTGTCAATTGGGATGACTGTATTAGTGTGTTGGTTGGCTGGTTCCTCAGTTTAGGGGCGGCGACAACGCGGTCATGTAGCCCCGTGTACTTTGGGTGTGTGTAGAATCTGCCTGATAACCGGTGTCAATTGGGATAACTGTATTAGTGTGTTGGTTGGTTGGTTCCTCAGTTTAGGGGCTGCGACAACGCGGTCATGTAGCCCCGTGTACTTTGGGTGTGTGTAGAATCTGTCTGATAACCGGTGTTAATTGTGATGACTGTATTAGTGTGTTGGTTGGTTGGTTGGTTCCTCAGTTTAGGGGCGGCGACAACGCGGTCATGTAGCCCCGTGTACTTTGGGTGTGTGTAGAATCTGTCTGATAACCGGTGTTAATTGTGATGACTGTATTAGTGTGTTGGTTGGTTGGTTGGTTCCTCAGTTTAGGGGCTGCGACAACGCGGTCATGTAGCCCCGTGTACTTTGGGTGTGTGTAGAATCTGCCTGATAACCGGTGTTAATTGTGATGACTGTATTAGTGTGTTGGTTGGTTGGTTCCTCAGTTTAGGGGCTGCGACTACGCGGTCATGTAGCCCCGTGTACTTTGGGTGTGTGTAGAATCTGTCTGATAACCGGTGTTAATTGTGATGACTGTATTAGTGTGTTGGTTGGTTGGTTCCTCAGTTTAGGGGCGGCGACAACGCGGTCATGTAGCCCCGTGTACTTTGGGTGTGTGTAGAATCTGCCTGATAACCGGTGTTAATTGTGATGACTGTATTAGTGTGTTGGTTGGTTGGTTCCTCAGTTTAGGGGCTGCGACAACGCGGTCATGTAGCCCCGTGTACTTTGGGTGTGTGTAGAATCTGCCTGATAACCGGTGTTAATTGTGATGACTGTATTAGTGTGTTGATTGGTTGGTTCCTCAGTTTAGGGGCGGCGACAACGCGGTCATGTAGCCCCGTGTACTTTGGGTGTGTGTAGAATCTGCCTGATAACCGGTGTTAATTGTGATGACTGTATTAGTGTGTTGGTTGGTTGGTTCCTCAGTTTAGGGGCTGCGACAACGCGGTCATGTAGCCCCGTGTACTTTGGGTGTGTGTAGAATCTGCCTGATAACCGGTGTAAATTGTGATGACTGTATTAGTGTGTTGGTTGGTTGGTTCCTCAGTTTAGGGGCTGCGACAACGCGGTCATGTAGCCCCGTGTACTTTGGGTGTGTGTAGAGTCTGTCTGATAACCGGTGTTAATTGTGATGACTGTATTAGTGTGTTGGTTGGTTGGTTCCTCAGTTTAGGGGCCGCGACAACGCGGTCATGTAGTCCCGTGTACTTTGGGTGTGTGTAGAATCTGCCTGATATCCGGTGTTAATTGTGATGACTGTATTAGTGTGTTGGTTGGTTGGTTGGTTCCTCAGTTTAGGGGCGGCGACAACGCGGTCATGTAGCCCCGTGTACTTTGGGTGTGTGTAGAATCTGCCTGATAACCGGTCTTAATTGTGATGACTGTATTAGTGTGTTGGTTGGTTGGTTCCTCAGTTTAGGGGCTGCGACAACGCGGTCATGTAGCCCCGTGTACTTTGGGTGTGTGTAGAATCTGTCTGATAACCGGTCTTAATTGGGATGACTGTATTAGTGTGTTGGTTGGTTGGTTGGTTCCTCAGTTTAGGGGCGGCGACAACGCGGTCATGTAGCCCCGTGTACTTTGGGTGTGTGTAGAATCTGCCTGATAACCGGTGTTAATTGTGATGACTGTATTAGTGTGTTGGTTGGTTGGTTGGTTCCTCAGTTTAGGGGCGGCGACAACGCGGTCATGTAGCCCCGTGTACTTTGGGTGTGTATAGAATCTGTCTGATAACCGGTGTTAATTGTGATGACTGTATTAGTGTGTTGATTGGTTGGTTCCTCAGTTTAGGGGCGGCGACAACGCGGTCATGTAGCCCCGTGTACTTTGGGTGTGTGTAGAATCTGCCTGATAACCGGTGTTAATTGTGATGACTGTATTAGTGTGTTGGTTGGTTGGTTGGTTCCTCAGTTTAGGGGCGGCGACAACGCGGTCATGTAGCCCCGTGTACTTTGGGTGTGTGTAGAATCTGCCTGATAACCGGTGTTAATTGTGATGACTGTATTAGTGTGTTGGTTGGTTGGTTGGTTCCTCAGTTTAGGGGCTGCGACAACGCGGTCATGTAGCCCCGTGTACTTTGGGTGTGTGTAGATTCTGTCTGATAACCGGTGTTAATTGTGATGACTGTATTAGTGTGTTGGTTGGTTGGTTGGTTCCTCAGTTTAGGGGCTGCGACAACGCGGTCATGTAGCCCCGTGTACTTTGGGTGTGTGTAGAATCTGTCTGATAACCGGTGTTAATTGTGATGACTGTATTAGTGTGTTGGTTGGTTGGTTCCTCAGTTTAGGGGCTGCGACAACGCGGTCATGTAGCCCCGTGTACTTTGGGTGTGTGTAGAATCTGCCTGATAACCGGTGTTAATTGTGATGACTGTATTAGTGTGTTGGTTGGTTGGTTCCTCAGTTTAGGGGCTGCGACTACGCGGTCATGTAGCCCCGTGTACTTTGGGTGTGTGTAGAATCTGTCTGATAACCGGTGTTAATTGTGATGACTGTATTAGTGTGTTGGTTGGTTGGTTCCTCAGTTTAGGGGCGGCGACAACGCGGTCATGTAGCCCCGTGTACTTTGGGTGTGTGTAGAATCTGCCTGATAACCGGTGTTAATTGTGATGACTGTATTAGTGTGTTGGTTGGTTGGTTCCTCAGTTTAGGGGCTGCGACAACGCGGTCATGTAGCCCCGTGTACTTTGGGTGTGTGTAGAATCTGCCTGATAACCGGTGTTAATTGTGATGACTGTATTAGTGTGTTGATTGGTTGGTTCCTCAGTTTAGGGGCGGCGACAACGCGGTCATGTAGCCCCGTGTACTTTGGGTGTGTGTAGAATCTGCCTGATAACCGGTGTTAATTGTGATGACTGTATTAGTGTGTTGGTTGGTTGGTTCCTCAGTTTAGGGGCTGCGACAACGCGGTCATGTAGCCCCGTGTACTTTGGGTGTGTGTAGAATCTGCCTGATAACCGGTGTAAATTGTGATGACTGTATTAGTGTGTTGGTTGGTTGGTTCCTCAGTTTAGGGGCTGCGACAACGCGGTCATGTAGCCCCGTGTACTTTGGGTGTGTGTAGAGTCTGTCTGATAACCGGTGTTAATTGTGATGACTGTATTAGTGTGTTGGTTGGTTGGTTCCTCAGTTTAGGGGCGGCGACAACGCGGTCATGTAGCCCCGTGTACTTTGGGTGTGTGTAGAATCTGCCTGATATCCGGTGTTAATTGTGATGACTGTATTAGTGTGTTGGTTGGTTGGTTGGTTCCTCAGTTTAGGGGCGGCGACAACGCGGTCATGTAGCCCCGTGTACTTTGGGTGTGTGTAGAATCTGCCTGATAACCGGTCTTAATTGTGATGACTGTATTAGTGTGTTGGTTGGTTGGTTGGTTCCTCAGTTTAGGGGCTGCGACAACGCGGTCATGTAGCCCCGTGTACTTTGGGTGTGTGTAGAATCTGTCTGATAACCGGTCTTAATTGGGATGACTGTATTAGTGTGTTGGTTGGTTGGTTGGTTCCTCAGTTTAGGGGCGGCGACAACGCGGTCATGTAGCCCCTTGTACTTTGGGTGTGTGTAGAATCTGCCTGATAACCGGTGTTAATTGTGATGACTGTATTAGTGTGTTGGTTGGTTGGTTGGTTCCTCAGTTTAGGGGCGGCGACAACGCGGTCATGTATCCCCGTGTACTTTGGGTGTGTGTAGAATCTGTCTGATAACCGGTGTTAATTGTGATGACTGTATTAGTGTGTTGATTGGTTGGTTCCTCAGTTTAGGGGCGGCGACAACGCGGTCATGTAGCCCCGTGTACTTTGGGTGTGTGTAGAATCTGCCTGATAACCGGTGTTAATTGTGATGACTGTATTAGTGTGTTGGTTGGTTGGTTCCTCAGTTTAGGGGCGGCGACAACGCGGTCATGTAGCCCCGTGTACTTTGGGTGTGTGTAGAGTCTGCCTGATAACCGGTGTTAATTGTGATGACTGTATTAGTGTGTTGGTTGGTTGGTTGGTTCCTCAGTTTAGGGGCGGCGACAACGCGGTCATGTAGCCCCGTGTACTTTGGGTGTGTGTAGAATCTGCCTGATAACCGGTGTTAATTGGGATAACTGTATTAGTGTGTTGGTTGGTTGGTTCCTCAGTTTAGGGGCGGCGACAACGCGGTCATGTAGCCCCGTGTACTTTTGGTGTGTGTAGAATCTGCCTGATAACCGGTGTCAAATGTGATGACTGTATTAGTGTGTTGGTTGGCTGGTTCCTCAGTTTAGGGGCGGCGACAACGCGGTCATGTAGCCCCGTGTACTTTGGGTGTGTGTAGAATCTGCCTGATAACCGGTGTCAACTGGGATAACTGTATTAGTGTGTTGGTTGGTTGGTTCCTCAGTTTAGGGGCGGCGACAACGTGGTCATGTAGCCCCGTGTACTTTGGGTGTGTGTAGAATCTGTCTGATAACCGGTCTTAATTGTGATGACTGTATTAGTGTGTTGGTTGGCTGGTTCCTCAGTTTAGGGGCGGGGACAACGCGGTCATGTAGCCCCGTGTACTTTGGGTGTGTGTAGAATCTGCCTGATAACCGGTGTCAATTGGGATGACTGTATTAGTGTGTTGGTTGGCTGGTTCCTCAGTTTAGGGGCGGCGACAACGCGGTCATGTAGCCCCGTGTACTTTGGGTGTGTGTAGAATCTGCCTGATAACCGGTGTAAATTGTGATGACTGTATTAGTGTGTTGGTTGGTTGGTTCCTCAGTTTAGGGGCTGCGACAACGCGGTCATGTAGCCCCGTGTACTTTGGGTGTGTGTAGAGTCTGTCTGATAACCGGTGTTAATTGTGATGACTGTATTAGTGTGTTGGTTGGTTGGTTCCTCAGTTTAGGGGCGGCGACAACGCGGTCATGTAGCCCCGTGTACTTTGGGTGTGTGTAGAATCTGCCTGATAACCGGTGTTAATTGTGATGACTGTATTAGTGTGTTGGTTGGTTGGTTGGTTCCTCAGTTTAGGGGCTGCGACAACGCGGTCATGTAGCCCCGTGTCCTTTGGGTGTGTGTAGAATCTGTCTGATAACCGGTGTTAATTGTGATAACTGTATTAGTGTGTTGGTTGGTTGGTTCCTCAGTTTAGGGGCGGCGACAACGCGGTCATGTAGCCCCGTGTACTTTGGGTGTGTGTAGAATCTGTCTGATAACCGGTGTTAATTGGGATAACTGTATTAGTGTGTTGGTTGGTTGGTTCCTCAGTTTAGGGGCGGCGACAACGCGGTCATGTAGCCCCGTGTACTTTGGGTGTGTGTAGAATCTGCCTGATAACCGGTGTCAAATGTGATGACTGTATTAGTGTGTTGGTTGGTTGGTTGGTTCCTCAGTTTAGGGGCGGCGACAACGCGGTCATGTAGCCCCGTGTACTTTGGGTGTGTGTAGAATCTGTCTGATAACCGGTGTTAATTGTGATGACTGTATTAGTGTGTTGGTTGGTTGGTTCCTCATTTTAGGGGCGGCGACAACGCGGTCATGTAGCCCCGTGTACTTTGGGTGTGTGTAGAATCTGCCTGATAACCGGTGTCAATTGGGATGACTGTATTAGTGTGTTGGTTGGCTGGTTCCTCAGTTTAGGGGCGGCGACAACGCGGTCATGTAGCCCCGTGTACTTTGGGTGTGTGTAGAATCTGCCTGATAACCGGTGTCAATTGGGATAACTGTATTAGTGTGTTGGTTGGTTGGTTCCTCAGTTTAGGGGCTGCGACAACGCGGTCATGTAGCCCCGTGTACTTTGGGTGTGTGTAGAATCTGTCTGATAACCGGTGTTAATTGTGATGACTGTATTAGTGTGTTGGTTGGTTGGTTGGTTCCTCAGTTTAGGGGCGGCGACAACGCGGTCATGTAGCCCCGTGTACTTTGGGTGTGTGTAGAATCTGTCTGATAACCGGTGTTAATTGTGATGACTGTATTAGTGTGTTGGTTGGTTGGTTGGTTCCTCAGTTTAGGGGCTGCGACAACGCGGTCATGTAGCCCCGTGTACTTTGGGTGTGTGTAGAATCTGCCTGATAACCGGTGTTAATTGTGATGACTGTATTAGTGTGTTGGTTGGTTGGTTCCTCAGTTTAGGGGCTGCGACTACGCGGTCATGTAGCCCCGTGTACTTTGGGTGTGTGTAGAATCTGTCTGATAACCGGTGTTAATTGTGATGACTGTATTAGTGTGTTGGTTGGTTGGTTCCTCAGTTTAGGGGCGGCGACAACGCGGTCATGTAGCCCCGTGTACTTTGGGTGTGTGTAGAATCTGCCTGATAACCGGTGTTAATTGTGATGACTGTATTAGTGTGTTGGTTGGTTGGTTCCTCAGTTTAGGGGCTGCGACAACGCGGTCATGTAGCCCCGTGTACTTTGGGTGTGTGTAGAATCTGCCTGATAACCGGTGTTAATTGTGATGACTGTATTAGTGTGTTGATTGGTTGGTTCCTCAGTTTAGGGGCGGCGACAACGCGGTCATGTAGCCCCGTGTACTTTGGGTGTGTGTAGAATCTGCCTGATAACCGGTGTTAATTGTGATGACTGTATTAGTGTGTTGGTTGGTTGGTTCCTCAGTTTAGGGGCTGCGACAACGCGGTCATGTAGCCCCGTGTACTTTGGGTGTGTGTAGAATCTGCCTGATAACCGGTGTAAATTGTGATGACTGTATTAGTGTGTTGGTTGGTTGGTTCCTCAGTTTAGGGGCTGCGACAACGCGGTCATGTAGCCCCGTGTACTTTGGGTGTGTGTAGAGTCTGTCTGATAACCGGTGTTAATTGTGATGACTGTATTAGTGTGTTGGTTGGTTGGTTCCTCAGTTTAGGGGCCGCGACAACGCGGTCATGTAGTCCCGTGTACTTTGGGTGTGTGTAGAATCTGCCTGATATCCGGTGTTAATTGTGATGACTGTATTAGTGTGTTGGTTGGTTGGTTGGTTCCTCAGTTTAGGGGCGGCGACAACGCGGTCATGTAGCCCCGTGTACTTTGGGTGTGTGTAGAATCTGCCTGATAACCGGTCTTAATTGTGATGACTGTATTAGTGTGTTGGTTGGTTGGTTCCTCAGTTTAGGGGCTGCGACAACGCGGTCATGTAGCCCCGTGTACTTTGGGTGTGTGTAGAATCTGTCTGATAACCGGTCTTAATTGGGATGACTGTATTAGTGTGTTGGTTGGTTGGTTGGTTCCTCAGTTTAGGGGCGGCGACAACGCGGTCATGTAGCCCCGTGTACTTTGGGTGTGTGTAGAATCTGCCTGATAACCGGTGTTAATTGTGATGACTGTATTAGTGTGTTGGTTGGTTGGTTGGTTCCTCAGTTTAGGGGCGGCGACAACGCGGTCATGTAGCCCCGTGTACTTTGGGTGTGTATAGAATCTGTCTGATAACCGGTGTTAATTGTGATGACTGTATTAGTGTGTTGATTGGTTGGTTCCTCAGTTTAGGGGCGGCGACAACGCGGTCATGTAGCCCCGTGTACTTTGGGTGTGTGTAGAATCTGCCTGATAACCGGTGTTAATTGTGATGACTGTATTAGTGTGTTGGTTGGTTGGTTGGTTCCTCAGTTTAGGGGCGGCGACAACGCGGTCATGTAGCCCCGTGTACTTTGGGTGTGTGTAGAATCTGCCTGATAACCGGTGTTAATTGTGATGACTGTATTAGTGTGTTGGTTGGTTGGTTGGTTCCTCAGTTTAGGGGCTGCGACAACGCGGTCATGTAGCCCCGTGTACTTTGGGTGTGTGTAGATTCTGTCTGATAACCGGTGTTAATTGTGATGACTGTATTAGTGTGTTGGTTGGTTGGTTGGTTCCTCAGTTTAGGGGCTGCGACAACGCGGTCATGTAGCCCCGTGTACTTTGGGTGTGTGTAGAATCTGTCTGATAACCGGTGTTAATTGTGATGACTGTATTAGTGTGTTGGTTGGTTGGTTCCTCAGTTTAGGGGCTGCGACAACGCGGTCATGTAGCCCCGTGTACTTTGGGTGTGTGTAGAATCTGCCTGATAACCGGTGTTAATTGTGATGACTGTATTAGTGTGTTGGTTGGTTGGTTCCTCAGTTTAGGGGCTGCGACTACGCGGTCATGTAGCCCCGTGTACTTTGGGTGTGTGTAGAATCTGTCTGATAACCGGTGTTAATTGTGATGACTGTATTAGTGTGTTGGTTGGTTGGTTCCTCAGTTTAGGGGCGGCGACAACGCGGTCATGTAGCCCCGTGTACTTTGGGTGTGTGTAGAATCTGCCTGATAACCGGTGTTAATTGTGATGACTGTATTAGTGTGTTGGTTGGTTGGTTCCTCAGTTTAGGGGCTGCGACAACGCGGTCATGTAGCCCCGTGTACTTTGGGTGTGTGTAGAATCTGCCTGATAACCGGTGTTAATTGTGATGACTGTATTAGTGTGTTGATTGGTTGGTTCCTCAGTTTAGGGGCGGCGACAACGCGGTCATGTAGCCCCGTGTACTTTGGGTGTGTGTAGAATCTGCCTGATAACCGGTGTTAATTGTGATGACTGTATTAGTGTGTTGGTTGGTTGGTTCCTCAGTTTAGGGGCTGCGACAACGCGGTCATGTAGCCCCGTGTACTTTGGGTGTGTGTAGAATCTGCCTGATAACCGGTGTAAATTGTGATGACTGTATTAGTGTGTTGGTTGGTTGGTTCCTCAGTTTAGGGGCTGCGACAACGCGGTCATGTAGCCCCGTGTACTTTGGGTGTGTGTAGAGTCTGTCTGATAACCGGTGTTAATTGTGATGACTGTATTAGTGTGTTGGTTGGTTGGTTCCTCAGTTTAGGGGCGGCGACAACGCGGTCATGTAGCCCCGTGTACTTTGGGTGTGTGTAGAATCTGCCTGATATCCGGTGTTAATTGTGATGACTGTATTAGTGTGTTGGTTGGTTGGTTGGTTCCTCAGTTTAGGGGCGGCGACAACGCGGTCATGTAGCCCCGTGTACTTTGGGTGTGTGTAGAATCTGCCTGATAACCGGTCTTAATTGTGATGACTGTATTAGTGTGTTGGTTGGTTGGTTGGTTCCTCAGTTTAGGGGCTGCGACAACGCGGTCATGTAGCCCCGTGTACTTTGGGTGTGTGTAGAATCTGTCTGATAACCGGTCTTAATTGGGATGACTGTATTAGTGTGTTGGTTGGTTGGTTGGTTCCTCAGTTTAGGGGCGGCGACAACGCGGTCATGTAGCCCCTTGTACTTTGGGTGTGTGTAGAATCTGCCTGATAACCGGTGTTAATTGTGATGACTGTATTAGTGTGTTGGTTGGTTGGTTGGTTCCTCAGTTTAGGGGCGGCGACAACGCGGTCATGTATCCCCGTGTACTTTGGGTGTGTGTAGAATCTGTCTGATAACCGGTGTTAATTGTGATGACTGTATTAGTGTGTTGATTGGTTGGTTCCTCAGTTTAGGGGCGGCGACAACGCGGTCATGTAGCCCCGTGTACTTTGGGTGTGTGTAGAATCTGCCTGATAACCGGTGTTAATTGTGATGACTGTATTAGTGTGTTGGTTGGTTGGTTCCTCAGTTTAGGGGCGGCGACAACGCGGTCATGTAGCCCCGTGTACTTTGGGTGTGTGTAGAGTCTGCCTGATAACCGGTGTTAATTGTGATGACTGTATTAGTGTGTTGGTTGGTTGGTTGGTTCCTCAGTTTAGGGGCGGCGACAACGCGGTCATGTAGCCCCGTGTACTTTGGGTGTGTGTAGAATCTGCCTGATAACCGGTGTCAATTGGGATAACTGTATTAGTGTGTTGGTTGGTTGGTTCCTCAGTTTAGGGGCTGCGACAACGCGGTCATGTAGCCCCGTGTACTTTGGGTGTGCGTAGAATCTGCCTGATAACCGGTGTCAATTGGGATAACTGTATTAGTGTGTTGGTAGGTTGGTTCCTCAGTTTAGGGGCGGCGACAACGCGGTCATGTAGCCCCGTGTACTTTGGGTGTGTGTAGAATCTGCCTGATAACCGGTGTTAATTGTGATGACTCTATTAGTGTGTTGGTTGGTTGGTTGGCTCCTCAGTTTAGGGCCTGCGACAACGTGGTCATGTAGCCCCGTGTACTTTGGGTGTGTGTAGAATCTGTCTGATAACCGGTGTAAATTGTGATGACTGTATTAGTGTGTTGGTTGGTTGGTTGGTTCCTCAGTTTAGGGGCGGCGACAACGCGGTCATGTAGCCCCGTGTACTTTGGGTGTGTGTAGAATCTGCCTGATAACCGGTGTTAATTGTGATGACTGTATTAGTGTGTTGATTGGTTGGTTCCTCAGTTTAGGGGCGGCGACAACGCGGTCATGTAGCCCCGTGTACTTTGGGTGTGTGTAGAATCTGCCTGATAACCGGTGTTAATTGTGATGACTGTATTAGTGTGTTGATTGGTTGGCTGGTTCCTCAGTTTAGGGGCTGCGACAACGTGGTCATGTAGCCCCGTGTACTTTGGGTGTGCGTAGAATCTGCCTGATAACCGGTGTTAATTGTGATGACTGTATTAGTGTGTTGGTTGGTTGGTTGGTTCCTCAGTTTAGGGGCGGGGACAACGCGGTCATGTAGCCCCGTGTACTTTGGGTGTGTGTAGAGTCTGCCTGATAACCGGTGTTAATTGTGATGACTGTACTAGTGTGTTGGTTGGTTGGTTGGTTCCTCAGTTTAGGGGCGGGGACAACGCGGTCATGTAGCCCCGTGTACTTTGGGTGTGTGTAGAATCTGCCTGATAACCGGTGTTAATTGTGATGACTGTATTAGTGTGTTGATTGGTTGGTTCCTCAGTTTAGGGGCGGCGACAACGCGGTCATGTAGCCCCGTGTACTTTGGGTGTGCGTAGAATCTGCCTGATAACCGGTGTTAATTGTGATGACTGTATTAGTGTGTTGGTTGGTTGGTTCCTCAGTTTAGGGGCTGCGACAACGCGGTCATGTAGCCCCGTGTACTTTGGGTGTGTGTAGAATCTGCCTGATAACCGGTGTTAATTGGGATAACTGTATTTGTGTGTTGGTTGGCTGGTTCCTCAGTTTAGGGGCTGCGACAACGCGGTCATGTAGCCCCGTGTACTTTGGGTGTGTGTAGAATCTGCCTGATAACCGGTGTTAATTGTGATGACTGTATTAGTGTGTTGATTGGTTGGTTCCTCAGTTTAGGGGCGGCGACAACGCGGTCATGTAGCCCCGTGTACTTTGGGTGTGTGTAGAATCTGTCTGATAACCGGTGTTAATTGTGATGACTGTATTAGTGTGTTGGTTGGTTGGTTGGTTGGTTCCTCAGTTTAGGGGCGGCGTCAACGCGGTCATGTAGCCCCGTGTACTTTGGGTGTGTGTAGAATCTGCCTGATAACCGGTGTCAATTGGGATGCCTGTATTAGTGTGTTGGTTGGTGGTTCCTCATTTTAGGGGCGGCGACAACGCGGTCATGTAGCCCCGTGTACTTTGGGTGTGTGTAGAATCTGCCTGATAACCGGTGTTAATTGTGATGACTGTATTAGTGTGTTGGTTGGTTGGTTCCTCAGTTTAGGGGCGGCGACAACGCGGTCATGTAGCCCCGTGTACTTTGGGTGTGTGTAGAATCTGCCTGATAACCGGTGTTAATTGAGATGACTGTATTAGTGTGTTGGTTGGTTGGTTGGTTCCTCAGTTTAGGGGCGGCGACAACGCGGTCATGTAGCCCCGTGTACTTTGGGTGTGTGTAGAATCTGCCTGATAACCGGTGTCAATTGGGATGACTGTATTAGTGTGTTGGTTGGTTGGTTCCTCATTTTAGGGGCGGCGACAACGCGGTCATGTAGCCCCGTGTACTTTGGGTGTGTGTAGAATCTGCCTGATAACCGGTGTTAATTGTGATGACTGTATTAGTGTGTTGGTTGGTTGGTTGGTTCCTCAGTTTAGGGGCGGCGACAACGCGGTCATGTAGCCCCGTGTACTTTGGGTGTGTGTAGAATCTGCCTGATAACCGGTGTTAATTGTGATGACTGTATTAGTGTGTTGGTTGGTTGGTTCCTCAGTTTAGGGGCGGCGACAACGCGGTCATGTAGCCCCGTGTACTTTGGGTGTGTGTAGAATCTGCCTGATAACCGGTGTCAATTGGGATGCCTGTATTAGTGTGTTGGTTGGTTGGTTCCTCATTTTAGGGGCGGCGACAACGCGGTCATGTAGCCCCGTGTACTTTGGGTGTGTGTAGAATCTGCCTGATAACCGGTGTTAATTGTGATGACTGTATTAGTGTGTTGGTTGGTTGGTTGGTTGGTTGGTTCCTCAGTTTAGGGGCTGCGACAACGCGGTCATGTAGCCCCGTGTACTTTGGGTGTGTGTAGAATCTGCCTGATAACCGGTGTAAATTGTGATGACTGTATTAGTGTGTTGGTTGGTTGGTTCCTCAGTTTAGGGGCGGCGACAACGCGGTCATGTAGCCCCGTGTACTTTGGGTGTGTGTAGAATCTGCCTGATAACCGGTGTTAATTGTGATGACTGTATTAGTGTGTTGGTTGGTTGGTTGGTTCCTCAGTTTAGGGGCGGCGACAACGCGGTCATGTAGCCCCGTGTACTTTGGGTGTGTGTAGAATCTGCCTGATAACCGGTGTTAATTGTGATGACTGTATTAGTGTGTTGGTTGGTTGGTTGGTTGGATCCTCAGTTTAGGGGCGGCGACAACGCGGTCATGTAGCCCCGTGTACTTGGGGTGTGTGTAGAATCTGTCTGATAACCGGTGTCAATTGGGATAACTGTATTAGTGTGTTGGTTGGTTGGTTGGTTGGTTCCTCTGTTTAGGGGCGGCGACAACGCGGTCATGTAGCCCCGTGTACTTTGGGTGTGTGTAGAATCTGCCTGATAACCGGTGTTAATTGTGATGACTGTATTAGTGTGTTGGTTGGTTGGTTGGTTCCTCAGTTTAGTGGCTGCGACAACGCGGTCATGTAGCCCCGTGTACTTTAGATGTGTGTAGAATCTGCCTGATAACCGGTGTTAATTGGGATGACTCTATTAGTGTGTTGGTTGGTTGGTTCCTCAGTTTAGGGGCGGCGACAACGCGGTCATGTAGCCCCGTGTACTTTAGATGTGTGTAGAATCTGTCTGATAACCGGTGTTAATTGTGATGACTGTATTAGTGTGTTGGTTGGTTGGTTCCTCAGTTTAGGGGCGGCGACAACGCGGTCATGTAGCCCCGTGTACTTTGGGTGTGTGTAGAATCTGCCTGATAACCGGTGTTAATTGTGATGACTGTATTAGTGTGTTGATTGGTTGGCTGGTTCCTCAGTTTGGGGGCGGCGACAACGCGGTCATGTAGCCCCGTGTACTTTGGGTGTGTGTAGAATCTGCCTGATAACCGGTGTTAATTGTGATGACTGTATTAGTGTGTTGGTTGGTTGGTTGGTTGGTTCCTCAGTTTAGGGGCTGCGACAACGCGGTCATGTAGTCCCGTGTACTTTGGGTGTGTGTAGAATCTGTCTGATAACCGGTGTTAATTGTGATGACTGTATTAGTGTGTTGATTGGTTGGTTCCTCAGTTTAGGGGCGGCGACAACGCGGTCATGTAGCCCCGTGTACTTTGGGTGTGTGTAGAATCTGTCTGATAACCGGTGTTAATTGTGATGACTGTATTAGTGTGTTGATTGGTTGGTTCCTCAGTTTAGGGGCTGCGACAACGCGGTCATGTAGCCCCGTGTACTTTGGGTGTGTGTAGAATCTGCCTGATAACCGGTGTTAATTGTGATGACTGTATTAGTGTGTTGGTTGGTTGGTTCCTCAGTTTAGGGGCTGCGACAACGCGGTTATGTAGCCCCGTGTACTTTGGGTGTGTGTAGAATCTGTCTGATAACCGGTGTTAATTGGGATAACTGTATTAGTGTGTTGGTTGGTTGGTTCCTCAGTTTAGGGGCGGCGACAACGCGGTCATGTAGCCCCGTGTACTTTGGGTGTGTGTAGAATCTGCCTGATAACCGGTGTTAATTGTGATGACTGTATTAGTGTGTTGGTTGGTTGGTTCCTCAGTTTAGGGGCGGCGACAACGTGGTCATGTAGCCCCGTGTACTTTGGGTGTGTGTAGAATCTGCCTGATAACCGGTGTTAATTGTGATGACTGTATTAGTGTGTTGGTTGGTTGGTTCCTCAGTTTAGGGGCGGCGACAACGTGGTCATGTAGCCCCGTGTACTTTGGGTGTGTGTAGAATCTGCCTGATAACCGGTGTTAATTGTGATGACTGTATTAGTGTGTTGGTTGGTTGGTTGGTTCCTCAGTTTAGGGGCTGCGACAACGCGGTCATGTAGCCCCGTGTACTTTGGGTGTGTGTAGAATCTGCCTGATAACCGGTGTTAATTGTGATGACTGTATTAGTGTGTTGGTTGGTTGGTTGGTTCCTCAGTTTAGGGGCGGCGACAACGCGGTCATGTAGCCCCGTGTACTTTGGGTGTGTGTAGAATCTGCCTGATAACCGGTGTAAATTGCATTATTGTGTTGGTTGGTTCCTCAGTTTAGGGGCGGCGACAACGCGGTCATGTAGCCCCGTGTACTTTGGGTGTGTGTAGAATCTGTCTGCTAACCGGTGTTAATTGTAATGGCTGTATTAGTGTGTGTATCTGTTTTTTTTTATTCAAGTAAGGACTGCAACTTTGAATTTTTCAAATAGTTCCTACTTTTGCCGCCAAACGCCACCGTCAACGACTACTAGGCCTAGTTCAGAACTTAGCTACCAGACACCACCGCAGTCGGCTCTTGGCAACGAACGTAGTAACCTAAGAGCGTTGTTTACATTTTTAACATATACAATTTAGCTTCACAGAGGTGTAATTAGTGGAAGGTTCTTTAACATGCCATAAATCTATGACATGGGACCGCCGGCTTTACTTGCCCTCCGAAGGAAGGCAAACTGAGGGATTTTAACGCTCTTAAAAAATCCGACGGCTTCGGCCAGGTTTGAACCCGCTATCTTGGGCATAGAAGCTCAGCATGCTACCGACTACGCCACCGAAGCCGCCTGAATTAGTGTGTGTTATCTGTTTTAATTCAAGTAAGGACTGCAGAGAGTAATTTCTAGTAGTTCCTATTTTTGCTACCAAATGCTACCGTCCACGACACCTAGCTTTGTACTTCGCTACTACTAGATGTCATCGCAAGCAGTGCCTGGTGACGAACGTTGGAGCTTAGGAGCATTAATCAAACCTAACCTACAAATTTTGGCTTCACACAATATTGTAGTTAGTGGAAGGATCTCTTTCATGCCATAAATCTATGACATAGGACCGCCGGCGCCGGCTTTACTTCCCCTCCGAAGGAAGGCATACTGAGGGATTGTTAACGCTCTTAAATTATCCGACGACTTTGGCCGGGTTTGAACCCGCGAACTTGGGAACAGGAAAATAGAGGCACAACTTTCTTACGTAGAGGTCATGATCCTACTTCCTTTCCTCTATACCAGCCGCGGGGCATCGGCAGAGCGTGGGTTCGAATCCCACCTCGGTCGTCCTGAAAATGGTTACCGTAGTTTTCCATTTTCACCACCAGGCAAATGCCGGTTCCTTCCAAATCCCTTCCCCGAGCCGCCCTGAAAAGCAAATAAATGTCAATGGCTGCATGAATAAAATTATATTTCCTATACAGAGGTTCAAGAAAAATCTTGTATACCGTTTATTTTTATTTTATTGGTGGCTTCGGTGACGTAGTTGGTAACATGCTGAGCTTCTACGCTCGAGGTCACGGGTTCACACCCGGCCGAAGTCGTCAGTTTTTTTAAGAGCTTTAAAAATCCCTCAATATGCCTTCCTTCGGAGGGGAAGTAAAGCTGACGGGCCCATGTCACAGATTTCTGACATGTAAAAGAACCTTCCGCTAACTACAATTGTGTGAAGCTAAATGTCTACGTTATATTTTATTAACGATCTATTAAGTTACAAAGTTCGTCGCCAGGTGCCGGTTGCGGTGGCATCTAGTAGCCAAGTTCACGGCTATGTGTCGTTGACGGTAGCATTTGATAGCAAAAGTAGGAACTTCTTGAAATTGATCGTCTGCAGTCCTTATCTGAATCACAGATAACACACACTAATACAGCCATCCCAATTAACACCGGTTATCAGACAGATTCTACACACACACAAAGTACACGGGGCTACATGACCACGTTGTCGCAGCCTCTAAACTAAGGAACCAACCAATGAAAGTACACCATGGTCGATCTTACCGTAAGGAAAGTGATCGATCCTCATACAGTAATGACAGTGATCGATCTTCTTACAGTAATGGCAGTGATCGATCCTCATACTGTAATGACAGTGATCGATCTTCTTACAGTAATGGCAGTGATCGATCTTCATACAATAATGAAAGTGCACCATGGTCGACCTTCATACAATAAATGTTGTTTTTAATACATTTAGGGTCTTTGTGAAATCTTGATTATATAGCCCTGTGTAGTTGGGTGTGTGTGTGTTGATCGGGCCTCATAACCTGTGTTAATGTGATGGCTCTATTCGTATGTATATTCTATAACTGAGACTAGGATTAGAGATGGAGGCGCCCCTGGTCATTCTAGGGTTCGGAAGTTTAAGACCTAAAGAAGTGCAAAATATGCAAGCAAATATGCCCTAAAAACTATAAAATATGACCTAAAAAATTGCGTCTCGTCACCGAACTCTTTCAGATACTTTCTGAACTTGACAGCTTCACTACACTTAACTTTCGGCATAATGGGGTTTATTGCAGTACTACAAGTGTGACCGATCTGTTGAAATCCGTTGGCAGTGAAAGAGCAAGGGAGCTTTCACTCGGCCCTGCAAGAAAGATCTGGGTGAGGCACAACATGGCATTTCCTTGTTTGCTAATTTTATTGCTTCTGAGCTAAATATATCTACTGGAGTGTGGAGATGTGCTAAAAGACGTCCGTAGAGGAGCACCTTCTTGGAATCAGGTCTTCTAAACCTGCGATCTGCCTCTTCCGGGAAAAGAAAGAAAAATATATCTACTACACTATTCGGAAATCCTGTGTTTGAAACTCGACACAGATAACACGTACCTTGTTAACGACGCCTCAAATTAAGCAAAAATGCTGAAATTATAACGAAATATGACCTTATATCACTACAATATGACCAAATATGACCAAAACAATTAAAATGGCCAAAATATGCATTTATAGGCGACATCAAATTGCTTTAAACGTGGTCAGGGACCCGTCATTCAAACTTATTTTTCAGATTTCGAGTAAAATGAGCTCAGGAAAGAAATATGACTTTTCCTTAACATCCGAACCTTAGTCATAAGTAACCACCGCACCACCTCGTTGCCTAGTAGGTAGCATTATTGGCTGTCACCGTGGAGGGAGGCCGGGGTTCGATTCCGGGCTCTGCCAGGAAATTTAATTCTGTGTTGAGGGCTGGAATGGGGTTCACTCAGCCTAGTGAATCAGAGCTGAGAAGAGGTGGGTTCTATTCCCACCTGTTTGTCACGGTGGGTGAGTGGCTATCGTGTCGGACTGCCAACCCCCAAGCTTGCAGGTTCGCTCCTGGCCGTGGTAAGTGTTTTTTTTTTTGAAAGGCGACAGAAATCACGATACTCATGTCATACGATGTTGGCATGACAAAGAACCCATTTGAATTCAGTAGGCCGTGTTCATAATGGCAAAATTAATCTCGTGTTCCTCCATTCTCTACTAGAAAGCGCTATAGTGTCAAGGAGCTTAGGTATCTAACCTTCTTGACTTTCATAGCGCTTCAAGGAACGATAAAATTCGACATGCAAGTTGCCCTATGGGTGTCAATTAACAAATCTTGCTCCCGGCAGCCGAGGCCATACGATATTATTATTATCATCATTATTATTATTGATGTGTAACATCTTTCCACTCGGTATCTGGATATTTTTGTGGCACTCGGTAGCTGGACATTTTTGTGGGAGTGATTTTGGAAAAGAGACGGAAGTGGATGGGACGGAAGTGCATGGGACGGAGACAATGAGCGCGCGCGGTGGCAGAGATAGGTACAACGACGTACTGTAAGCCATGTGACTATGTGGAATGTAAATCGCATACGGTTTACCTCAAGGTTTGGGGGCCCCATTAAAGAAATTCCTACAATAAATCATCCTGAAGTTGTCGTTCTTTGGTGAGAAAATATTCATTATATCATGTTTGCTGAAAACAATTACGATTTATTAAATCTTCATGCTTTTGCTGTGTTCTTATTTAATGTAAGCACTCGATACCTCGAGTGCTATATCGCATCAACCAACGCTCCAAACAACGTAGGAATTCAGTATATTAACACCGACTACTAACAATAATTGAAACTTCGTTGGTCTAAACGTATCACTGGGAAAAACGCATTTAATATACCTACTGCACACCGAATTTTTAATCGCGCCTATACTTGGCAGTGAGCTATATCGGCAATAAGAGGCCATTTTCAATACCACCGCTGGCATGGGTTCACTAACTGACCGGTATAAAGCGCGGCTCGCATCAAGTAGGTAGTGGATTGCTCCCGCATACAGTTGCAGGTATATGTCACTGCTGCAGATGCATTGGAGAATCCTTTCATGTTTGCTGGCACAAGGTAGCACTATGAGTTCATTCTTTAATAAATGCGAGTAAGTAATATGGAATTATTCGAGTAACATGTCAGATGTTACACATCATATGCGACTACTGTAAGGCTCGTAATTTTTTTAAATTCCTACCTTACCTATCCTCGAATTGGTTTTCACTTTCTATTCAGGCAAATGCCGGGATTGTACTTAACATAAGGCCACGGCCGCATCCTACCTCAACTACAAATACACACCTTATGGTACTGTACATGACCACGATGTCGCGCGCAAAGCTCCTTGTACGGTAATTTAACGTGACCGTTAATCTCGCGGTCATGAGCCAAGGACCTCCTGTTTTACGTGGAATCCTATCCACAGAACGTGATATTTCATTTCGAAAATCTCACATGCATTAACCGGGAATTGAACCCGTTCCGCCTTGGTGAGAGGTAAGCAGCTTGACCACTATCCCCCTCTCCTAGTTAGTTAGTTATTGTTGTTTTAAGGGGCAGAACTACGAGGTCATCTGCCCCTCTTTACACAGATTAAAGTATACAAATTTGTAATGGAATTTATGTTCGACCCTGACTATTATAAGTCAGAAAACTGTATCATAATGATGGTCATTATCACATTTCATTATGAAACAGTTTCTCTCACCAATCAAAGCTCAAGAAACAGTTGTTTGACCAATTAGATAACGAGTTCCACGGCCTTCTAATTTACATTTCACTGCCTAGCCTAGTGTTATAGTAGGGTAATCTAGGAGGCCATGGTCAAATACAAGGCATTCTCTGCGTCTCATACGCTCTGTTCAGTACATAAAACTGGCGAAATCTCGACAGATATTTATGAATATTTATGTTCGAACATAAAATAGTTATAATAATTATCGTCGAACATCCTATGCAACTCGCCTATAATGGTAATTAAGACACTCGTATGGAAATTATAAAACTCGCATACGCTCGTTATATAAACATTCTCATGTCTTAATTATTGCCATTATAGGCTCGTTGCATAATGTACTATTAAAATTTAGAGGTGGACACCTAAATTGGAAAAGACCGAAAATTAATAAAACCAAAAATTAAATAAAACTAATAATTATAATATAAACCAAAAATACGGAAAAACAAAAATTCAGCATTCAAAAAAGAACAAGTCGTTGAGTCAATGTACACTGGAAAATTTAGATTGCTGGGCCTAACCCACTCTCACTTATAAAGCGGATGACGAGATCAGCAGCCACCGCGTCATCGGCTAATATACTGTAAGTTTGAGTGTCATCTGCAAATTAAGGTTTCTTTGTAAGTCCCCAGGGGCTCACTTCTGGTGGGACGTGGGTTGGCGACCATGGGGCTCCAGCTGAGTCCAGCATTCCTTCCACTTACTTGTGCCGGACTCCTCTCCGTCTTCTTTCCTGTCGACCTCACTTGGTCAACTCTTGTTCTCTTCCGACCCCGACGGTATTAGGATGTCCAAGGCCTAGGGAGTCTTTCACTTTCCCGCCTTAATTGGTCCTTGTCTCATCTTTTCTGATACCCTCCTTTTGCGAGGAGTCAGCCTTCTTTTTCTTTTCCTTTTACCTCCTGCCTTGTGCTCAAGGCCCTTAAGTAGGCAGGGTGTATGTTGCCCCACCACTTCTGGTACACCCTAGATATTGCTACACCCTCAGGGGCTTACGGCTGGTGAGTTCGGGAGGTGGCGACCCCGAGGAATTCCTGAGCTGGGTCCTGTTTTCCCCCTTTTATCCATTACCTGTGGGGCGGACCCTCTCCTCTTTCACTTTCCTATCTGCCTTTTATGGCTCTCCTTCCTTCCAAGTCCCTCAATCCGCCTTCTTCGAGGTTTGAGGGCATTTCTTTTCCTACTGTCCGTTATTTGCCTTATTCTCCTTTTGTTTTCCTTTTCTACTTCTAGTATGTAAGTTAGTTTTAGTTATAGTTTCCATTTCATTATCATCTTCAGGATCACCCAAACCATTAGGGGCCGATAACCTCGATGTTAGTCCCCTTAAAACAACAATTATCATCATCATCATCATCTTTGTAAGTCAGAAAGATCCACACACTCGGTTAAAATGTGGTCCACGGTGAATACGGCTCCACAGGTATAAAGTGGGTGGGGGGTCCTCTCCCCTAAAGAAGATGATCAAGAACAGTAACGTATTTAAGTTGAGCAGCCTGTGCGTGTTCCTAATAGCATCTGTAGTGTTTACTGACACCGCTTTCGTCAATATTGACTGTGAGACGGTTCCCTCAAACAGTCAATGTTTGTGTTTGGCTGCTCAACTCATAACTAATGAAAGTATTGTGCAGCTTTAACACTAATCTTTTGTCCGTCTCCGTGGCGAATTGGTTAGCAAGCTAGGCTTTAATGATGATGATAATTGTTGCTCTAAGGGTCCTAACATCTAGGTTATTGGCCCCTAATGATCTGGGTGATAGCGAAAATGACAATGAACTGGAAACCAGAACGAAAATTAAGTGAGACTGAAAATACTTACAAAATGGAACTCAGTTTGAAATGACTCACAAAATGTAGTTTAGGTTCAAAATACTTACAAAATTCGATGTAGATTCGAAATACTCACAAAATTCAATTGGAATTCAAAATACTTACAAAATGAAAATTGAAGTTGAAAATACGTACCAAATGGAACTGAGGTTCAAAATGTAGTCGGTAGCATGCTGAGCTTCTATGCCCAATATAGCGGGTTCAAACCCGGCCGAAGCTGTCGGATTTTTTAAGAGCGTTAAAAATCCCTCAGTATGCCTTCCTTCGGAGGGTAAGTAAAGCCGGCGGACCCATGACATAGATTTATGGCATGTTAAAGAACCTTCCACTAATTGCACCTGTGTGAAGCTAAATGGGATAGGTTAAGAATGTAAACAACGCTCTTAGGTGTCTACGTTCGTTGCCAAGAGCCGACTGCGGTGGCGTCTAGAAGCTAAGTTCTGAACATGGCCTAGTAGTCGTTGACGGTGGCGCTTGGCGGCAAAAGTAGGAACTATTTGAAAAATTCTAAGTTGCAGTACTTAAATTAAAAAAACAGATAACACACACTAATACAGTCATCACAATTAACACCGGTTATCAGACAGATTCTACACACACCCAAAGTACACGGGGCTACATGACCGCGTTGTCGCAGCCCCTAAACTTAAGAACCAAACAACCAAAATGTAGAGTCGAAATACTTACAAAAGGTAATTTAGAAGGAAAATACTCACAAAAGGAATAATATTGAAAAATACGCACAAAATGTAGTTTAGGTTCAAAATACTTACAAAATTCAATGTAGATTCGAAATACTCACAAAATTCAATTGGAATTCAAAATACTTACAAAATGAAAATTGAAGTTGAAAATACGTACAAAATGGAATTGAGGTTCAAAACAACTTACTTACAAAATGCAATTGAAATTGAAAATGCTTACAAAATGTAATTTAGATCGAAAATGCTTACAAAATGCAATGTAGATTTAAAATACTTAAAACATGTGGTTAAATTCAAAATACTCACAAAGTGTAATTTAGAGACACGGGGAGTCAATTCAGAAAAACAGGGCGGGAATATTTAAGAGAAAAGGAACTATAATGAATAGGGCTCGGATTTTTAGGTAAATACATATTTTTTAATGTAAATACATATTTTAAGCATTTTTTCTATAAATACATAAATTCTTGCTTTTCAATTATTACCACATAAAAAGATATAATATTTACATATTTTTAAATCAGTATGCCAGATCTGCATTTTTGTACTGTGTTACTTCAACGGGGTAGAACCTGTAAGCTATCTAATCTTCATGTAGAGCGTATGTCAGCTTGCAACTGTGTTATTCTTAACTTGTCACCCCGTGCCACTCACTGTGGAAGCCGGGGATTTCCTTGTCCATAGCCATATTGCACCACTTGTTAGATCTTCTCTCTCAGCTACGTGGAAACAATGTCTAACGATGCCTAAAATAAAAGCAACTACAAGTTATCGTCTGCAGCAGTATGTTGCGGAATTTAAGGATAATTATACTTTTGATGGAGGGCGTTCTGAACTGCCAATCGTGAGGGGAACCTATCAAGGCTGAACAGCGATGTCAAGTTACAACACCTCAAGGACAAGAAACACATTGCCGCTTTTTTATGCCTTCAGAATAAGTGTTTCGCGATAATCATCGGTCATTTGTGATGGACAACCTGAAGATGTATCTCGTTGTGTATTGTAATGCTTCAGCAGTCAGTGAGACATAGAATAAATTGAATTCGTGAGTACTGCATATTGTTTATATTCACATTAATAAACTAAATTATAATTAAATATTTTTACTTTTTGTCACATTTTAGCACCTAAAAATCCGAGCCCTAATAATGAAAAGAAAAAGAAGGCTGATCCCTAGAAAAATGAGGGATCAGGAAGAATGATAGAAGGGTCAATATATATATATATATATATATATATATATATATATATATATATATATATATAATATCGTATGGCCTCGGGTGCCGGTGCAAGCTTTGTAATTTGACACCCAGAGGGTAGCTTGCATGTCGAATTTCGTTGTTCCATGAATCACTATGGAAGTCAAGGAGGTTAGATATCTAAGCTCCTTAACACTATAGCGCTTTCTAGTAGAGAAATGAGGAACTTTGTGATGGCGGAAACTCCCGAGATTAATTTTGCCATTATCAAGGCGGGAAAAGAAGAGACTCTCTAGGCCTCGGATACCCTAATACCGTCGTGTTCAGAAGAAAACAAGAGTTGACCAAGAGAGGTCGACAGGTAAGAAGACGGAGAGGAGTCCGGCCGAATTAAGTGGAAGCAATGCCGGACTCAGCTGGAGTCACGTGGTCACCAACCCACGTCCCACTAGATGTGAGCCCCTGGGGGGACGCTAGGCTTTGTCCCGATGGATCCTTGGTTCGATTTTTGACTGGGCCCTCGTGAATTTTAATCTTCGGGACTTGATTGGGGACTAAATGAATGTGCCTCGCCAAGCGCTTGCATAATGGTCGACTATACTATTCCTTTCTTAGGCCTATTACTTTTTGTTTGCATTTTAAAGCATGGATCCAGTGTGGCCAACATCCACCTTAGAGATCTTACTAAATGTTGGTTGGTTGGTTGGTTGGTTGATTCCTCAGTTTAGGGGCTGTGACAACGCGGTCATGTAGCCCCGTATACTTTGGGTGTGTGTAGAATCTGTCTGATTTATTTATTTATCGTATGGCTTTTAGTGCCGGGAGTGTCCGAGGACATGTTCGGCTCGCCTGAGTCTGTAGCTGCTTCCAGGGACACCCTTATTAGGGTGAGCTACAAGTTCCGTTCAATTTCAAGTAGTTCCAACTTTCGCTACTAGATATCAATGATACCTAGTGGTGAACGTTGGAACTTTGATAGAGCGTTCCGACGAAATCTAACCTAATAATTTTGCTTTACACAAGTTTAGTCTGTGAAAGGATCTTTTACATGCCATAAATCTATGGCATGCGACTGCCGGCTTTACTTCCCCTCCGAAGGAAGGCTTACTGAAGGATTTTTAGCGCTCTTAAAAAATCCGACGACTACGGCCGGGTTTGAACCCGCTATCTGGGGCACAGCAGTTCAGCATGCTACCGACTACGCCACCGAAGCCTCTATCTCTCTGATAACCGGTGTCAATTGTGATGGCTGTATTAGTGTGTGTTATCCGTTTTTAATTCAAGTAAGACCGACAGCAGTGGCTACGCTGGCTAAAGTGCAGCGTTAGATCATGGGGCCAAGCTCTCTGCAGACTCGGTAGACGCGTGGGTTCGAACCCCACCATCGGCCGTCCTTGAAATGGTTTTTCGTGGTTTCCCATTTTCAACACCAGGCAAATACTGGGACGGTACCTTCTGATAGGCCACGGCCGCTTCCTACCACATCCTTGCCCAGTTTCATTCATCTTCATCCATTCCATCTCTCATCCTGTCGCGCAGGTCGCCCTCGGGCGTCGACTAGAAAGACCTGCACTCGGTCTCTCAGGAGGCTACACGACCAAAAAAAATCAAGTAAGGACTGCAGACATTCGATTTCAAGTAGTTCCAACTTTTGCTACCAAATGCCACCGTCAACGACCAACTCGTTCTGAACTTCGTTACTAGATGCCACTACTGGAGACGAACGTTGGAACCTAAGAGTGTTAGTCAAATATAACCTATAATTTAGCTTCATACAGGTGTAATTAGTGGAAGGAATCTATGACATGGGACCGCCGGCTTTACTTCCCCTCCGAAGGAAGGCATACTGAGGGATTTTTAACACTCTTAAAATATCCAACGACTTCGGCCGGGTTTGAACCCGCGATCTTGGGCATAGAAGATCAGCATGCTACCAACTACGCCACCGAAGCCTTCTTAATAATGTTACTCTGTGTGTTTGAGTCTTCAGTCTATTGACTGGTTTGATGCAGCACTCCATCCCTCGCTGTCCTGAACTAATCGTTTCAACTCTACATAGCTACCACACCTTATATCCGAGACAATCCGTTTAATATATTCTAACATTGTCTACCCCTACAGTTCTTGTCCTCGACTCTTACTTCCATACGTTTGCTATTCCTGGATGGCTTTGTGTCCTACCAACCTCTCTTTTCTCTTCATTATCAGTCTCCAGAAATATCTCTCCTCCCCCACTCGTCTTAATACCTTTATTTGTAACCCTATCTACCCATCTGATCTTTGCTTGCCTCGATGGGTGAGTGGTTAACGTGTCGGATTACCAACCTCAAAATTGCAGGTTCGCTCCTGGCCGTGGTAAGTGATATTTGAAAGGTGAAAAAAATCACGACATGCATGTCATACGATTTTGGCATGTTAAAGAACCCATTTGAATTCAGTAGGCCATGTTCATAATGGCAAAATTAATCTCGGGATTTTCCGCCAACACAAAGTTCCTCCATTCTCTACTAGAAAGCGCTATAGTGTCAAGGAGCTTAGATATCTAATCTCCTTGACTTTCATAGCGTTCCAAGGAGTGACGAAATTCGACATGCAAGTTGTCCTCTGGGTGTCAAATAACAAAGCTTGCACCCGTCACCCGAGGCCATACAATATTATGATATTATTATTATCTGATCTTTGATCTTCATTCTGCTGTAACACCACATTCCATATGCGTCTATTCTCCTTTCTGCTGCACCAAAAGTCCAAGTTTCACTTCCATAGAGCGCCACGCTCCAGACGAAGGCTTTGAAATATGACTTCCTAATACCTAAGTCTGCAGAAAACTTTTTATATCATCTTTGCTTCGTCCATCACTGGTTATTTTGCTTCCTAAAGCACCAGAAATCTTCTTCTTCCTTTTGCTTTTTACCTGGCTATTTGACGTCCATAGGGGTTTCTGTTTTCATTCGGCTGAATTCCAATATTTTTGTTTTACATTTATTTATTTATTTATTTATTTATTTATTTATTTTCATCATGAAGTCTTTCCTCCATGCCATATTGACATCAAATTGGCAGGTGGAAAGCTAAACAAAGTAGGAGACTTCTGTTATTTAGAAAGTAAAATAACCAGTGATAGATGAAGCAAAGAGGATATAAAAAGTAGGTTGGCTCAGACAAGGAAGGCATTTCTACAGCCCTCAGACCAGAATTAAATTTTATAGCAAAGCTGAGTATCGAAACTGGATCTCAGTGGTGACACCACTAGCTGAAAAGAAATCGAGAAGTATTTTTGGAGCCTGACATTAGGAACTAAAGCTTCTAGTTCTATTAGAATTTCTATGAACAAATCTATAATTATTTTCTTGGTCCTGATACAAATCTTGGGATTTCGCGTAAATTGGTTCTAAAAATTACTGCGGAAATAGAACTGACTGTTCTACGAATATCCTCAGGCGAAAGTTTGTGTTGTTATTGTCGGAAATTGTCAACATAATACAGTATTTACCCGGTAGCGATAGACGTCATCTGTCTTGGAAACGTGTCGGCTAGGTGGAAACAGGCAAGCTGAGACCGGTCTTCCACGATCGCTTGGAAACCAGATTTCTCTTTGTATATGTACAAGATTGCAATAATATTAGAGGGATTTCTTTGATAAGCGTCCCGCGCATGGCCACTGACAGAATTTAAGGGCCCCTATGCAATTTTCTCCCCCCTCCCCTTCCCTACCGCCCCCCTGGAAATGCTCAAGACAAAGAGGCATGGACGGCTGAAGTGCTTGCCGATGATTGCGAGCTGGTGACTGTATCGTTAGCGAAGGCCGTGTGTGTGTGCCACTTCCTTTAGTTACATTACTTGGGACTTTCCTCAGAACCAACTAGTGCACTACTGTGGGAGGTAACAAGTTCGTAGAACCTCTCTTTCACTGGCTCCAAGAACTCTCTGCGCTTTGTTCCATTCAGGGGTTTGGAACCTGTGTTGTTGTGGAGTGTAGATTGGGAAGGAGGCGCCCTTGGCTTTGAGTTAAGAAACCATCGCGGCATTTAGCTTCAATGAAGTGGGAAACCACGAAGAAGAACGATTTGAAGACCTGGAAAAAAAAATGAAAATCAACAGCCAGCTTCCAGTCGACCGACCGGGTCTGGGAATGGAATGAAGCCCCAGTCTAGCGGCGAGGATATGAACTGTGCCGGCTGCCGTAGCCTGTCGCACTCTCCTGGGGCCATGATTAAATGAATGACAGATGAAATGAAATGACAGTGGAGAGTGTTGCTGGAATGAAATTTGTGCCAGGGAAAACCGGACTACCCGGAGAAAAACCTGTCTTCCTCCGCTTTGTCCAGCACAAATCTCACATGGGGTGACCGGGATTTGAACCACGGACCCAGCGGTGAGAGGCCGGCGTGCTGCCGCGTAAGCCACGTAGGCTCTAATTTGAAGACCTACCGGAAGTTAATAATAATAATAATAATAATATCGTATGGCCTTGAGTGCCGGGTGCAAGCTTTGTTATTTGACACCCAGAGGATAGCTTGCATGTCGAATTTTGTTGTTCCTTGAAGCACTATGAAAGTCAAGGAGGTTAGATATCTAAGCTCCTTGACACTATAGCGTTTTCTAGTAGAGAAATGAGGAACTTTGTGTTGGCGGAAAAAAAACGAGATTAAATTTGCCATTATGAACACGGCCTACTGAATTCAAATGGGTTCTTTAACATGCCAACATCGTATGACATGCGTGTCGTAATTTTTGCCGCCTTTCAAAAAACACTTACCACGGCCAGGAGCGAACCTGCAAGCTGGGGGAGGGGGGTTAGTAATCCGACACGATAACCCCTCTCCCACCGTGGCAAGCTACCGTAAGATGATTCAATACACATGCAAAACCCTTCACTGTTTGTAAAATGTCATTTATTAACATCTTAACATTTGTTAGTTATTTTATATAATGCGATATAATTATATAATAATTAATTATCTCCATTAAAACTAAATTCATCATTATATAATTTAAAGAATATGAATTGTAAAACTTATGTCATCGTCTTTGAAACAATACTAACCTAAATGAGATATTATTCCCATAATCAGTGAAGGAGTTGAGTGTACAATTACTAAATTCTAGACACATCCTAGATCTTATCAGAGTATCAACATCAAGTATATCACAGTGAGGTTTATTTGTGTACGTCAGATCGCTAGTTTTATCCACAGATTTGAACTTCAGTCTATATCTAAAGCGGTACACCTCCGTCTCGTGACCAATAAACTGGACACAAAAGAAAACAGATTTACTACAATTTTCCTTTTTAGCGACGAACCAGAATAATTCACCATATAAATATAGGAGCTTCATATCATATCCTTGATCGTCGAATTGGATGTTCTGCCAGGAAGATATATCTCGGTTACCTTTTTTTACCAGAGAAAAATGTTCAGCTTCGAAATGATCTAACAATTCATATTTCCTTCCAATCCAGTGGCATCGACTTAACAGGCAATTATATAGTCTGTATGGGCAGCGTCGTTTGTGCTCTTCCAAATTCACGACCAAGAGTCTAACAGCACATCCTGCATCAGCATTTTCACAAGGATAGGGGATTTTCTTCGCCAGTTCCTCAGCGGTTCTGTTTCTCACATCTGTGAGGAGTGATCTGCATTTTGGACATTGGTACAGTCTACTTCTGCAGTCTCCGCAAATGTTGTGGCCGTTAGAACATTGGAGAATGGGGGACTTCATGTGTTTGTAACAGACTGGACATTCCAACAGCTCCAACAATTCATCGCTATGGATATATTGGTTTTGTTGACATACCGGCCAGCATTCAGAAGTCATCTTCTACCTGAAAAAATGGAATCTCTTTAGTTAAACATCATTTGGTGTGGTTTATTCGTTCATTCAGTCAATCAATAATTTATTTATCTGTATATTGATTTATCTATTTACTTATTTAAGTATCCATTTAGTTATATCATCATACTAGCAACCCGACCCGGCTTCGCCCGGGAACAGTTATGAATGCATTACGTGATAAGCACTTTTTTTTTTCAATGTCAATAAACAACGACATGAGGGGCATGAGGGGTTAAAATCACTGAATGGACTATTAATTATATTATCATGGAGATGCATGTGCAACAAATTTTTGTCAGACGTAATTTAAGAATGGCGAGGTGCATGAAACACAAATCCCCCTTCCGTCCAATCTTAACTTGATTGTGAAATTTGCGGAACGAAAAGTTCACAGGCGAAATTAAGAAAAGCCGAGTTAAACTTCCAGGGAAACTCCAAACACAAACACCCTTCTCAGAAGTTTTAACTCAACACGACTCAACGGTTTCTGCTGGCTGTACCTGGGGCAATAGGTTCGCCCGCTAGCTAGGCTGTAACAGGGATGATAGATTCGCCCTTAGCTAGCTCGTAAACTGTCACCTCAGTAGTTCAATGGACAAGGTTGGAAGAAATTAAAACGTAAACACACTTATAGTGGGCGATGTATTGAAGATAGAGATATGCTCTCACGGACTTTTTGTACAACTTTTCATGCTGAACAATTCTTACACTCATAGTATTTAGATATTTTTAACGGTTTGCCCAGCGTAAGCTTACAAAACGCTCGGACCCGTTTTTCCCTTCGACTTTTCCACTGAAATCGTTACTGCTCGGCTGCCTTTGATCATTAAAACATTATTTTCTACATAAATCATCCTCGAGATATCCTTTACAGAATGGTGAAAACCGCATCAAAATCCATCCAGTGGTTCTCGAGTTTACCCGTAACATCCAAGAATCGGGGACTTTGTTTTATACTAAGTAGAGATAGAGATATATTATTTCAGTAGTATAGATCCATCCTTCGGCGCTCACAAGCGACCTATCGTGACAAATGAGCATTCAAATGAAAGAGAATAGACATTAGCTGTGACTTATTGCACTATCATTTCATAAATATCTATAATTTCTTTAAAAATGACTTTAAGAAAATTCTACGATGTGTGCGATTTGCAAACACCGTTGATGTAGGAAAATACGCTCCATAATTGCTGTCCACGGGCCGCTGTGACGCCTGTTTCATGTCATATTAACATTCTGAGGTCTTTCCTTTATCCTGGAATGTAAATAGTGTTCTATAATCATTTGGTCATAAACATAACAACCTTCCTCCGTAAGTCTCTCATTATAAACCTATTGGGGAAAGTGTGGTGTATGAACATGCGAGATTTCTAGCTCGGGTCCGCTAGTATATATTATTTCAGTAGTATAGATCCCTCCTGCGGCGCTCACAAGCGACCGATCGCGACAAATGAGCATTCAAATGAAAGAGAATAGACATTAGCAGTGACGAATTGCACTCTAATTTTATAAATATCTATAATTTCTTTAAAAATGTATGAAGTATGCGATTGGCAAATACTGTTGCTGTAGGAGAATACGCTGCATAATTGCTGTCAGTAGGTAATGTTAGCCGGTTCTGGTGCAGGGGCTAATGGGCAAGATGGCCGCCACGTGAGTCCAACCCTATGTTATTCTTATGGAGGGGAGAGTCATAGCTGGCACAGGGGCTAATGGGCAAAATGGCCGCCACACCCTGAGACTGTGAATGACGTCATAGTAAAAGGTCAACCTGTAACAATGCTAAATGGGATATTATTATTATTATTAGGTTATTATTGATTGTTAATGTACAATCAAGACCAGCCTTATATTGTCCACTTTTTGCTGAAGTGGCTAGCATTTTTAGCTGTTTCCCCAGAGGTTGGGTTTGATTCCCGCCTCAGCCAAGAAATTTAATTCGGGGCTGAAGGCTGGAATGGGGTACACTCAGCCTTGTGAGGTGAAAGTAAGAAAAGGTGGGTTTCATTCCTACCTCAGCCATTGTGTAAGTAGTTTTTGTGGTTCCACAATTTTACTCTAAGCAAATGCTGGGATAACTGTTGTCCTTGGCCGCCTCTTTTTCAATCCTTATCTAAATTACAAATACACACACTAATACAGCCATTACAATGGCACAGGTTATCAGACAACAGACACTCAACAACAACAACAACAACAACAACAACGACGACGACGACAACAATGACAACAACTCATATTCATGAAACACCTCTTGGTTTAGTGGCTAGCATTTTTAGTTGTTACTGCGTAGGCTTGGTTTTGTTTCACTGCTCAGTCAAGAAATTCAATTCTGGTATGAGGGCTGGAACGGAGTGCACTCAGCCTCGTGAGGCAAAAGTAAGAAAAAGTGGGTTTCATTCCTACCCCAAGCATTGTGAAAGTTTTTTTAATGGTTTTCCGCTTTTACTCTAGGAAAACTTTTTGTCATGGTTGTTAGCAGCCTCTTTTTTCCAATCCGTATTTGAATGACAAGTACATACACACACTTATAACTACAGTAAACTCTCGATTATCCGCGGGTGGTTTATCCGCTTTGCGGATTATCCGTGGTGCCGGTAGGAGAACATTTTTACAAAAAAGGAAGGTTTTGAAACCGAAAATTATTTCTCAAAAATTGAAATAAAGTTGGTTGGTTGGTTGGTTGGTTCCTTAGTTTAGGGGCTGCGACAACGCGGTCATGTAGCCCCGTGTACTTTGGGTGTGTGTAGAATCTGTCTGATAACCAGTGTTAATTGTGATGACTGTATTAGTGTGTGTATCTGTTTGTTTTTTTTAATTCAAGTAGGGACTGCAACATTGAATTTTTCAAATAGTTCCTACTTTTGCCGCCAAACGCCACCGTCAACGACTACTAGGCCTAGTTCAGAACTAGCTACTAGACGCCACCGCAGTCGGTTCTTGGCAACGAACGTAGCAACCTAAGAGCGTTGTTTACATTCTTAACCTATACAATTTAGTTTCACACAGGTGTAATTAGTGGAAAGATCTTTAACATGCCATAAATCTATGACATGGGACCGCCGGCTTTACTTCCCCTCCGAAGGAAGGCATACTGAGGGATTTTAACGCTCTTAAAAAATCCGACGACTTCGGCCGGGTTTGAACCCGCGATCTTGGGCATAGAAGCTCAGCATGTTACCAATGAAATAAAGTTACTAAATACTTAAACGTAATAAAAATCGTAAATCGCAAATAATGTACAGTACAAAACGTGAATCGGTTGAATCGGAAGACAATGAGGAAACGCAGATGCAGAGGACCGTTACTTATGATGCAGCAGTAGGACACATTGACAGGATTCTTCAGTACCTTGAAGAGCAAGACGTCGCCTCTCTTTGTGACAAGATGGTGTTGAGAAAACTCAAATCACATATAAAGAAAGAGTGTTTCACTACGAAAAAGCAAAAGTAAATGACCGATTTTTTTGTTAAACAGTAAACAAGACTTTTTAATAACATCGACTGAGTTTTGTTATCATGTACGTCCTTTCATTGTATAATAAACTTATTTAAAGCACTTGTGTGTGTTTTTAGTGCCTTCAACCTTTGTTTAACCATTACCAGCAATTATGTGGCTTATCCGCGAAATTCGATTATCCGCGGTACCCGCTCCAGTCAATTCCGCGGATAATCGGGAGTTTACTGGATTACAATGACACATGTTATTGAGACAAACCTAAGTCAACCTAAGTAGGCTATATGAGAGTAATAATAATACTGTAAACTACAACATAAAGGCAACAACAACAACAATAAAGAGTATGGTAGTGCAGTGGTTAAGCTGTTAACCTTTGCACTTAGGTAGACCGGGATTCAATTTTTGGTTGGGCGCTAGTGGCACGATGGCAAATTGGTGGGTCGCTTGCGGCACGGTCGCACCCGGCACGACACCCTACTCTCATTGAGAGCCTTCCTCAACGCCAAGGTCACGAGCCACGACTGGATTGGTGCCTCAATACTTGCCTCTTGACAACTATTTTATAACAGATACTTACAGTTCTGGGAAACTCTGATACTCCGAAAGTTAAATATAGTGCCCGGCGTGTTTTCAGGGAACAACTTGTAATCAGTAGGGCTCGGATTTTTAGGTAAATAAATATTTTTATATGTAAATACATATTTTGAGCATTTTTCTATAAATACTTAAATTCCTGCTTTTTACTTATTAGCACATAAAAAGACATAATATTTACATTCTTTTAAACCAGTATGCTAGATCTTTCAGTTTATTACAATTTTGTTCTGTGTTACTTCAAAGGGGAAGAACCTGTGAGCTATCTCATCTTCATGCAGAGCGTATGTCAGCGTGCAACTGTGTTATCTTCACTCGTCGCCCCGTGCCACTCACTGTGGAAGCCGGGGATTTCCCTGTCCATAGCCATATTGCACCACGTGCTAGACCTTACCCCCTTCCCTCAGCTACCTGGAACCAGTGTCACTCACATGCAGACCATTTCTGGCACTGTGAAGTGTAAGGTAGTTCTACGATGCCCAAAGTAAAAGCAACTACACGTTATCATCTGCAGCAGTATGTTGCAGAATTTAAAGATCATTTTACTTCTGATGGGGGCGTTCTGTTCTGCCAGCCATGTGGGAAAGCAATCAAGGCTGAACAGCGATCTCAAGTTACACAACACCTCAAGGGCAAGAAAGTTATTGCCACAGTTCCGCGCCCTCAGAAGAAGTGTTTCGCAATAATCGTCGGTCATTTGTGATGGACAACCTGATGATGTATCTCGTTGTGTATCAGCAGTCAGTGAGGCATTGCATTCGTGAGTACAGTACTGCATATTCACTTTGAAAATGAAAATCCACAGCCTGCTTCCAGTCTCCAACCGGGTCAGGAATGGAATGAATGAAGCCCCCATCTAGCGGCGAGGATATGGACTGTGCCGGCTGCCGAGGCCTGACGCACTCCTCTGGGGCAATGATTAAATGAATGACAGATGAAATGAAATGATAGTGGAGAGTGTTGATGGAATGAAATTTTTGACAGGGAAAACCGGAGTACCCGGAGAAAAACCTGTCTGCCTCCGTTTTGTCCAGCACAGATCTCACATTTAGTGACCGGGATTTGAACCACGGACCCAGCGGTGAGAGGCCGGCGTGCTGCCGCCTAAGCCACGGAGGCTTTGTTTATATTCACTTTAATAAACTAAATTATAATTAAATATTTTTACTTTTTTGTCACATATTTCACGTATTTTTAATACATAAAAAATAAATATTTTCCCGATTTTTAGCACCTAAAAATCCGAGCCCTCGTAATCAGTGTGAATACATAAATTAGATAGCACAAATCGTCATTATCTAGCTAACCGCTACAGCTTCCAGGTTCCCTTTCTACTCAATACTCATAATGTGGCTGATAATCACGTGATCACAAGTCACGTGACCTTTCACCACTCATATACCGTATCAACTACTGTCGGGGAAAAAAGGATACATACTAGAGTTTAGGCGTCAATAAAAACATTACCCGTAGTCTTAAATAAAAACAAGTTCGGACAAACTTTTCCTTATTTTATTCTGCGTTTAGCTATGTAGAGTTAACGTTTGTATTGTAACCTGTTGACATTTTATAGCAGATTGAACAAAAAGAAGTGCCGCTCTTTTTACCAAGTTTAACGGAGCGCTCACTTAGAAAGATTGAAAAATGAAAATCCACAGCCTGCTTCCAGTCTCCGACCGGGTCAGGAATGGAATGAAAGAAGCCCCCATCTAGCGGCGAGGATATGAACTGTGCCGGCTGCCGAAGCCTGACGCACTCCTCTGGGGCAATGATTAGATGAATGATAGATGAAATGGAATGATAGTGGAGAGTGTTGCTGGAATGAAATTGTGACAGGGAAAACCGGAGTACCCGGAGAAAAACCTGTCTGCCTCCGTTTTGTCCAGCACAGATCTCACATGGGGTGACCGGGATTTGAACCACGGACCCAGCGGTGAGAGGCCGGCGTTCTGTCGCCTAAGCCACGGAGGCTTAGAAAGATTAAAAGTATTAATCAGATTGTAATGCAACTTTAATACCTCTTGAAGTAACTTATTGTTAACGTGTGTACGGAGTTTTAATCTGATCTGACTGTTCTGAAAATAGTTCTTGTTCATTTAGTTAGCCAACATTTTTCTCGGGCCTGGGCGGTCGTAGCAGTATGGAATATGGCTTGTTATGAGGCTCATAGCAATGCGAGGCTAAACGAGAAACTACGTTTTATGTACAAGTGATTGGTAATTTTATATGGATATATAGGACTGGTACACTAGGGTGACCAACTCTAAATTTTCAAATGGAGGACATACTCTTAATAAAAGGAGGACTTTTCATAAAAATGTTCTAAAAAGGAGGACAAATGGAGTTAGTTAGTTAGTTATTGTTGTTTTAAGGGGCGGAACTACGAGGTCATCTGCCCCTCTTAACACAGTTAAAAGAATACAAATTTGGAATTGAATTTAAAATTTTGAGGTGGACACCTAGATTTAAAAAGACCAAAAATTAATAAAACAAAAACAAAAATTAAATAAAAATAAAAATTATAAAAATAAACAAAAATTACGGAAAATCAAAAAATTATCATTCAAAAACGAACAAGTCGTTGAGTCAATTTACACTGGAAAATCTAGGTTGCTGGCCCTAACCTCCTCACTTATAAAGCGGATAACGTGATCAGCAGCCACCGCGTCATCGGTTAATATAAGTTTGAGTGTCATCTGCAAACCAAGGTTTCTTCGTAAGTCAGCAAGATCAACCTACTCGGTTAAAATGTGGGCCACGGTGAAAACGGCTCTTCCCTTCTCATTAGTTACGAGTGGGTGTATCTTGTATGACCTATCCTTAGCCTACACAAAATGACGGACTCTCTCCATGACCGGAAAGAGCTCCGCCACACGCGAGTAGTTCCCTTGATCGCCCTCAGTTTACTGGGCAGTGGGTGAGGACAATGGAATTTTATTATTTACATGCAAACTTTAGTTTTACATACCTTATAACTGTTCTGCTGATGAAGATGCTGAAGTTGTAGATATTTTATGCTGATACTTATCGACTGCACCCACTTTCGACAGTAAATATGAATTATTTTCTTGTAATAAACAATTGTAAAACTCTCAACAAGACATGTTTTTAAAGTTGTACTTCACTGTTATAATACCCTTAACCGACTCGGTCAGCAAATGGTTTCTTTCTTCTGACCACTGTGTATTAATCAGGGAAAATACTCTTTCAACGGTTGCATTGCAACCTGGAATAGCGAAATAAAAGTGACAAATTTTAAGCAGCTCTCTAAATGTTTCAATGTCAGGGCTATATTTGAAAACCTCACACCACTGCTTATCTAATGTTGTATGTTTATAAATTTCGGAACTCTTAACGTAATTCTGAACATTGCAAAATTGGTCAAAAAGTTTAGAATCGTCTATCTCCACACCGTTAGATTGCAAATACTCTTAACAAGGAAGAACATCTTCAAACTTAGTGTCTTTCATACTATGAAGCTTCATCTATTGGAAACATTTAAATTCTTCCATCATAGGGTTACACCACATTAACAGGTATTGAATGCACGTTTCATTAAAAAAAACATGTTCTACAAATGCAATGCATTCTCTTTCGAAGCCATTTTCAGTGAGGGATTTCAGAGACGTTTTGAGTTTAAGAGGTATGAATTTATGTTCCATCCTATCATTCAGTGTGGCCAGAGCTGAACCTAATATATCACAAACTTCTGCTATAGAGAGCGTTTCTTTTTAATGTATGACATTTTGTTGTGAAAAATGTGCATAGTGGAATGAACAAACCACAGGTAAAGCTCAGAAAACTCGTTTTCAAAAAAGGACCTAATTATAGCAGGAACAGAATTTGAAGGCTGAGAAAGCAAGTACGACTTTAGAGCTGCAAACAGTTTAAGCATTCTTTCTACAGCAGGAAACAAACTTAACCACCTTGTTTTGCTGTGACACAAAAGCTGTTCATAATTTATTTCAACAAACTCGCAGAATTCTTTGAGTTGTTCAGTGCGAATTGTATAGATATGGAAATAATTGAAGACTTTTAAAATTATACTCCCTACATGAACTGGCAGTACATCAGCACCTTGTTGCAAACAATTATGCAGTACATGTGCTGGACATCCAACCCCGATTATATGTTCATTTAATTTACTTTTAAGTGCTGAAAATACGTTTTTGCCTTCTCTACGATTAACTCCTCCAAAATTTTCATTTGCATTGTCTCCACTAAAAGCAACGTATTTAGCAGAAATATTATGGTTCTTAAAAGTCTCGGAAACATAATTGGATATTGTCTCTGAAGTTTCATTAGTACATGTTTGAAGTTCTAAGACTTTAGTTTGAATACCATTTTGTTTATAGTCGTAATATTGTATAACAATAGGAAAATGTTTCAAAGCCCCATGGTTGCTAGCATCAGTACCCACTCCGAACAAAGGAATACTATTATTCAATGTTTTAGTGATAATGTCAATGGAATGAGGGGCGATTACGTTATTTATGATAGCTTCAGTTTTGGTTCTGGCGCATGATATTTTGTTAGCAATCTCAGAATCTGCAAACATCACTTTATCCAACTTTGATGTGCAGTCCATAGACCTGTACGACTGATGGTGAGAAACAGTGTGATATGCCAATGTTTCCTCTGTTGCCCGAAATTTCTTGTCTAGTGGGGAATGTTTAATCAGGAAAAATGAATCAATATTACAGCTAGAAGAACTGCTTCTAATTGTTTTTTTATGCTTTTCACTAGGAATATGTCTCTCGAGATCACCTGCACCTATATTTCCAACAGTTACATAACAGTCACAAATATAACATTTTGCCTCATTTCGTTACGTCCCTCTCTAAAACACGGGTTCTTCTGTTTCAATTTCTCCGAGAACTTAGATTTCCTCTTTTGTGCCTCGCCACTTTTGAGTGATGGCATACTGATATTATTCAAACAAACAGTCCACTCACTCAGAAGGTCCGAATCCAACTAGCACAAAAACAAAACTACGTAATACCGCGGCCGAGCACGTTCATATCACGTCGGGAGGTGTCACCACTTTGGTGACAGGCCCTTCAGACAGTTCTAACTTAAGATTATTAAGTGAGTAAATGACGTAGTCTGATAGGGGTATCCAGAATATAGGCTGAGATAGAGGAAGTACAACAGAGAAAACAATAGGAAACTGAATGACTAAGAATACAATATGCAAAAAGCCGGACATTTAATAGCAAATAATAAATGCCTGCCGGACAGAGGACAAGCATGAAAAAAGGCCGGACGGTTGGTCACCCTATGGTACACTTATCGATAAATTTGAGTTCTTGAATAATGAACCAGAAAATACGATTGCTAATAATAACAATTAATCTATTGAACGTTTAATCGATTAATTCATTAGTCGTTTAATTGATTAATTGCTTGGTCGAATATTTGATTATTGTTTTGTCGATTAATCCATGTAGCCTACTTCACTACGCTCACACTGAAGGAACAGACATTTAATTAATAAAAGTATATTGTATCATATCTAAGGTGCGTTCAAAAAGTAACGAGCCGGAGGCTGTAATGCCCAAACCGGTGACGACATCGGCTAATCGTGGCGTGTGTAACGAGGTGTGGTTCCGACCAGAGCGTGGAAGGTCACGGCCCTCGCTAGAGGGCACGCGTGCACGTCACGTGACGATACAAAGCGAGCAGCAGCATGCTTCAATCGTCCAACGCTGCCAGTCACATTGCAAACAGTGACATGGAGGCGTCAACCGAAGAGCAAAGAGGAGTTGTTCGGTTTCTGACAGCGGAAGGAGTAGGGGGAACGGACATTCATCGCCGAATGTCACAAGTTTACGGCGAACACTGCATGTCCCTTGCAAGGGTCAAGGCATGGCACAAGCGCTTCAGGGAAGGACGGGTGTCGTTAGCCGATGATGCCCGATCTGGGGCACCCCCCTGCATTATCGATGACAACGTCCAGCTGGTTGATGCACTCATTACCCAGGACGGCCGAGTGACAGTGAACGCCATAGCCACCGTGGTCGGATTGAGCGTCGAAAGTGTGCACACCACCATGAAGGAACGACTGCACTTGCGCAAAGTGTGTGCCCCACAGTCTTCAACCACACCAGGAAGCATGTCGAATGGCCTACTGTCATGGTCTTGGTTGGACGATTGATGTATCGTCACGTGACGTGCACGCGTGCCCTCTAACGACGGGCTGTGACCTTCCCCGCTCTTGTCGGAACCACACTTCGTTACACACGCGACGATTAGCCGATGTCGTCACCGGTTTGCGCATTCCAGCCTCCGGCTCGTTACTTTTTGAACGCACCTTATAATTGCCGAAAGACAGAATAAGGAAAGAGGAGATACATAGAACCAGTAATAAAGACTTCATCAACACAGCGGACAGACTAAAATGGAAATGGGGAGGCCACATAGTGAGGATGGAGCATAGGAGGTGGACGCACAGACTAACGATGTAGGACCCCAGAACCGGCAGGAGAAACGTAGGAAGACAGAGGACACGCTGGGCTGACATATTCAAGAAATTTGCCGGACCACAATGGACAAGAAGAGCAAGAGACAGACAAGAGTGGAAGACCCTAGAAAAGCTCCTTTTCAAAACATAGTATATGCGAGGAAAGGAAAGGAGCAACTCAGTGCAACATAGTGCACAGTTAAAACTCTACTAGAAATAAAGTGAACGTGCTAGAAACATTAACAATTTTGCAAATATTAGATACTAGCTGTTACCCGCGGCTTCGCCCGCATTAACATTTGGAATCCCGTTATAATATTAGTTATATAGATAGATAAGCATGGGTCCTAGTGGAAAATAATTCTATCGCCTGAAACCAAAAATGCATGGGACGAAAAAAAAAACATCAAAATATCATGTTGGTTTCGGACCCTAAAAGACGTGAAAAATATAATAAAAGTATTAAAAAACCTACTCTTTGAAATTTCATTCGAATCAATTTTTATATCATTCCTGGGACTTAGAAAACTCCGGCCAAAAAGTACAAAATCATTAATAACTCCCTAAGTATTCGTCGTATGATGAAATAGCAAGAGACAAAAGAGATGTAATGTGTTATTGTTTACAACATAGGCCATGTATAATTTTCCACTCAGACATATTACCTGTTTTACCCCCCTTCATCAAGGCGGTCCGGGTTCGATTCCCGGTCAATGCATGTGAGATTTTCGAAGTGAAATGCCATGTCCTGTGGTTCGGATTCCACGTAAAAAGGAGGTCCCGTGGCTCATGATCTCAAGATTAACGGTCACGTTAAACTACAAGCTTCCTTCCTTCCTTGTTTTACCCCCCAGAATTACACCCCTCCCCATGGGCCCCTTAAATTGGATTTATGAAAAAAAAAACGGTCAAACACCTATTTACTTATTTTTTATGCTGATTTTTTCCGCTGAGTTTCAAACACCTCGGCTATGTCGTTTAAGAGATACACGCTCTGTTAGGAATCCTTCAACCCCCACTTTTCACCCCTTTCACCTCATAATATACACCACATCGAAAAACCCTCTGACACATGTCTTCTTATTTTTAATGATGAGTTTATATGCCGAGTATCACATCCCCCAATGAAACCAATCGGGAAATGCCGGTCTACCCCCTTAACACCCCTTTAGAACCTGAATATCCACAAATCCTTTCTTAGCGGGCGTTTGCGGCCCTTAAGGAAGCTGCATACCAAATTTCATTCCAATCCGTTCGGTGGTTTCTGAGATTTCGTGATGAATTAATGAGTGGTATTTGAGCTTTATATATTAGAAGATATGAACAAGACTACTCTTTAGGACTGCTCACCTAATGAGTGTAATGGAGCAAAATCCCTGCCTAGGCAGGAGGCCATTGCCCTTAGCGGATTAAAGGGCTGTATTTATTATTATTATTATTATTATTATTATTATTATTATTATTATTATTATTATTATTATTATTATTATTATTATTAGGAGCCTGCGTGGCTTAGGCGGCAGCACGCCGGCCTCTCACCGCTGGGTCCGTGGTTCAAATCCCGGTCACTCCATGTGAGATATGTGCTGGACAAAATGGAGGCAGACAGGTTTTTCTCCGGGTACTCCCGTTTTCCCTGTCAAAATTTCATTCCAGCAACAATCTCCACCATCATTTCATTTCATCTGTCATTCATTTAATCATAGCCCCAGAGGAGTGCATCAGGCCTCGGCAGCCGGCACAGTTCATATCCTCGCCGCTAAACGGGGGCTTCATTCATTCCATTCCTGACCCGGTCGGAGACTGGAAGCAGGCTGTGGATTTTTATTTTCATTATTATTATTATTATTATTATTATTATTATTATTATTATTATTTTAATTTTGCCGGCCCGTGGTGTTGGGGTAGCGCGCCTGCCTCTCGCCCGGAGGCCCCGTGTTCGATTCCCGACTCCATTAGGGATTTTAGAAGCTATTTAGTTAGTTATTGTTGTTTTAAGGGGCGGAACTACGAGGTCATCTGACGTGAGGACGGAAACGGGGTGCACTCAGCCTCGTGAGGACAATTGACTAGCTGTCTTACAGCGAGGCAGCGCACCGAACACGAAAACCGAGATTAACGGCCGAGGGGACCCGATGCGCTGATCACGCATCACCCCAATATCTGCAAGCCAAATGGATGGGCAGCGGTCGCTTGATCAGCCTAGGCCCTTCATGAGCTGTAGTGCCAGGATTTATTATTATCATATATCTTTAAATAATATACAGTACCTTCTTTGTGAGAACTAGGCTAAAACAAAGTCTTAAGAAAACGTTCCTGTCCTAAATTGTAAACACTGAACAAAACTTCAAAATCTGTGCTGAAAGAAAATAGAGACAGTCAGTCTGAAAGACTGGACTTTATATAATTTCAATTGCTAGCAGCCGAGTACCAGGAAGGCAGTGCGAGAACAGAGTTTCAAGATTCTATAAGGTGCGTTCAAAAAGTAACGATCCGGAGGCTGGAATGCGCAAACCAGAGACTTCATCGGCTAATCGTGACGTGTGTAACGAGGTGTGGTTCCGACCAGAGCGTGGAAGGTCACAGCCCGTCGCTAGAGGGCACGCGTGCACGTCACGTGACGATACAAAGCGAGCAGCAGCATGCTTCAATCGTCCAACGCTGCCAGTCACATTGCAAAGTGACATAGAGGCGTCAACCGAAGAGCAAAGGGGTGTTGTTCGGTTTCTGACAGCGGAAGGAGTAGGGGGAACGGACATTCATCGCCGAATGTCACAAGTGAACGGCGAACACTGCATGTCCCTTGCAAGGGTCAAGGCTTCGCACAAGCGCTTCAGGGAAGGACGGGTGTCGTTAGCCCGGTCTGGGGCACCCCCCTGCATTACCGATGACAACGTCCAGCCGGTTGATGCACTCATTACCCAGGACCGCCAAGTGACAGTGAACGCCATAGCCGCCGTGGTCGCTCCACGACAATGCACCACCTCATACGGCCAACACAGTCGCGGCACTCCTGAAGAAATTCAAATGGGAGGTTCTCGGCCACCCTCCATACAGTCCAGACCTCTCTCCCTGTGATTACGCCATGTTTGGTCCCCTGAAAAGGGCTCTGCGGGGCCAACGATTCACCTTGGACGCCGACGTCCAGCTGTACGTGCGGAACTGGTTCACATCGCAGCCCAGGGAATTTTTTGAGACAGCCATTCACCGCCTCGTGTCACAGTGGGACAAGTGCCTCAACAGCCAGGGCCAATACTTCTAACATGCAGGTACTGGTTTCTGTAATTATGCCTCCGGCTCGTTACTTTTTGAACGCACCTTATATTTTGTTTCTTCACTGCCTACTTGATTGTTCTCGCACTGCCTTCTTGAAACTCTGTTCTCGCACTGCCTTCTTGGTACACGGCTGCTACATCGTACTCTGACGTCACACACCTCTGTGCATTCTCGGTACATTTCGTGGCGTTGCCGTACGACGAAGTCGACTAGATCATTTAAAATGATAAAACTCTTCGCTTTCATTTATCGAAACCCTTCCCAATTGTATTGATGTTTGTCCTTCCACTGTCACTGACTGTTATTTGGTTATTCTTAACATAAACAAGGAAGGACACTTTGTAGACTATGTTTAGGCAAACATTAATTTAAGTTAAAATTAGGTAACTCCGTGATACTAAGCTTTTTTTTGTTACTATTTCTGAAATTTTAGATTTCAGTTATTTCGATTCATTTCATGTTAAAGAGGAATACCCTACGGAACATTTCCGGCATATATCTTACACATATTCATAAGTTATTTCGAGGTATTAACTAACAAAATCCGGTAGTAGAAGTAGGTAACACCGCGATATTCAAGTTACTCCGTGATAGTGTTCAAGTTACTCCGTGATAGCATGTTGTTCATCATTCAGGGTACTTTATAATCGTGAAAACTAATGATTAATGTAATAAAAGTGTTCAAATCGTATGTAGACTAGACGTTTCTATTACCCCATATAGCTCATATTGAAATATTTCACTACACATTTTTTTTTTAAACATTCTATTTAAAATATTCCATTAAACATATTTTAAGTCTTCTTAGTCACCATCAGATTCCTCACAACTATCACACATAAAATATACATTATAGTTACCAGACATTACAAAACTGATGATCAATCCATTCGGCTCCATTCTTCCTCTTGGTGTCATCCGCCAGGGGAGCCACCTCACGCACCACAACCATTATCGTCATTGTTCTGGGATCTAGAATTAGGCCAAGACCGATCTATTGTGTCTATCTTGACACACTATCTTCACTTCAAATGCAGGTGACACAACGAATGGCTTTCCAATTTTTGCAAGGGTTGCACTTCCTGGATCGGCTGAATATTTTGTGCAATAATCCTTTAGTGTACTCCACGGGTTATTAAAACGCATATTGGCCTTGTATACTGAACATCCTTCTTCCTTCATCGACCTCAATGCCTCTTTAAGTGTTTCAGCTGTGTAGGAGAGAGCCTCTTCATTCCGTTTTGGCGCCATTTCAGCGTCCAACTTAAGAAAAACGTACTTATTGCTAAGCTCACGCACCTTACATGCGTAACACTACATGCATATAAGTTTTGTATGCGAATGGTCTGCATCTTACCTCTGAACGGTGTTAAAAATGAAACATATACAATGAAACAACTGTTCATAAGAAATTAAAATCTTTACCACATATTTCACTGGATGTGGATCACTTGTTGAAATGTCAACTCTCTGTTGATATATTTTTTATCCTACTTTTCACATTTTGCAAAAATGAGGAAAAAGTAGACTTATGAGATCGATCCGGGAACATGTGTGTCTCTCTGTCTGTCTGTCTGTCTGGCTGTGTGTGTGTGTCCCCCTATCAACTCCTAAACGGCTGCAGCAATCAAAACGAAATTTAGTATGAGTAAAGATGTGCACCGGAATATCTCACGTCCATATTTGAAAATGATGTCAGTGCTACCAACTGCTGAAAAAACGCACTAGAAATTTGAGCTCCATGTTGGATATCTCGCAAGGTATGCATGGGAGCTATTCCAAAATTGGTACACATGCAGATAATACTATTTCAGTTTAATTTCCAGGAGGCCAACAATGACAGTGTTGCCAAAATAATTTTAAGCCTCCTGATAGGTCCAATATTTAAATGCATATAACTTCTACACTATCAATTGGATTTCAACCAAATTTTGTATGTAATATCTGTACATAAACAGATATGATTGAGCGTATTCTTAAGAGCCACCAGGGCTGCCAACTGTTAATAATTCCTCTCTCTATTTTTTTATCCAAATACCAATATATCAAAAAGTATGCAAGCCAACAGCTTTAAACTATGCACACGTATATACTGACATTTTAGATTAATTTGGAGTAACTTATATACGTCAGTTCTACCAACATGATTATAAGCCTGCTGATGGTACCAATTTTTAAATACAGACAACTTCTATACTATCAGTTCGATTTCAACCAAATTTCGTATGTGCTATGTGTACCATAACAGATATGACTGTAAGTATTGTTAAGAGCAATCAGGGCTGCCAACTGTTAATAAATTCTGTCTATTTTTTTACCCTAATATCAATATATCAGAAAGTATGCAAGCCAACAGCTCTATACTTTGCACACGTATAGCACCTGACATTCTAGAGTAATTAATATAAGGCAGTGCTGCCAACATGATTCTATGCCTGCTGATATGTCCAATTTTAAAATACATGTAACTTCTATACTAACAAATGGATTTCATCCAAAATTGGCACAACAAGATATCATAATATTTCATATTATTTCTGACCAGCACACGCATGGTATTGTTGGCAACATGCTTTTACGCGTGCTGATAGATCCAGTGTCTAACTGCATGTAACGTCCATTGGACTTCAACCTAATTTTGTATTCTGTACCTTAAGAGAGCCGGCCCCGTGGTGTTGGGGTAGCGCGCCTGCCTCTCGCCCGGAGGCCCCGGGTTCGATCCCCGGCTCCGTCAGGGATTTTAAAACTGACGTGAGGGTTGGAACGGGGTGCATTCAGCCTCGTGAGGACAATTGAGTAGCTGTCTGACAGTGAGACAGCGCCCCGATCACGAATACCAAGATTAACGGCCGAGGGGACCCGACGCGCTGATCACGCGTCACCCCAATATCTGCAGGCCAAATGGCTGGGCAGCGGTCGCTTGGTCGGCCTTAGCCCGTCATGGGCTGGATAGTGCCAGGGGTTGACTTTTGTTTGTTGTACCTTAAGAGATGGAACTAAGAATATATTCAGTCACCAGGGCTGCCAACTGTAGTGCTCTATTAGGCTACATTATACCAGGTATATTTTGAACTAATTTGATATTTCGATATTACTAACTTAATTTTGTCATTATTCTAGATAGGTTCATATACTGTAGAATAATCATTGGCATGAAAAGTAGGCTGTATAGTTCTTCACGGAACTTCTTGTTTAAACCTCATTCAGTTGATCAAAAATAGAACGCAAGGGCTTCCTGGATTCTACTGCCATCTGTTGGTAAAAACTTAGAACTTTCGGAATTGAACCTACGCAGTGATAGAGGAAATACGCTTTATCACGGTGTTACTTGATATCACGGAGCAACTTGACTATACCCTAGCCTCTTATTTATACATTATGTATGTTAAGACTTGTTCCCACGGCCTATGACTTGGCGAGCCTACTCACAGACGGATAGTCTGTTGTGACCTGTCGTGGTCTGTCGTATCCGAGCGGCCACAAGTCTAGTAGAAGAGTCACTACAGCTAGTAGGGACAGGTCAGTGTATTTATAGATTCCGAAAAATGGATTTGGACAGTGATGACGAGGAAGTAGCATGTGCCCTAGCGGCTTATGTATTATTGAGTGGCGATTGTATGAAGAAGGAAAAAAGAACGGCTCGCAAGAGGCGTTGGTGGATGGGAACACTGAATAAAAGTCGTGAAAGGTAATTATAATTGACTAGTTAACTATAAAAAAGTAACTAGGCAACTGTAAAATACAGGGTCATCGAAAAATAATGCCAACATTTAAAAAAATGATAGCACCGAAACCCTTTATGTTAAACGTGTAATTCTTTCACTGAACGCCAGCTGGTTAAAGTAAGTTTTGTTTTGGAGGGGACGTGACCTTGCTATGAGCACACTAGATGCGCAGTAGCCAAGGTCGGCCGGGGGCGCACGCGCCAATGAAGTCCTGACCTCACCCCTTTGGTTTTTTTTCTCTGGGGGTACATTAAAAACATTGTGTATGAAGAAAAAAGTCGGGATTTGGAGCACCTGCGGGACCGAATTTCTGCCGCAATCTTGACAGTTACTTCTGAAATGATTGCACGTACCAATCCAGCCATTGGGAAAGCGTGCGTTCAATGCTGATGTGGGTGGTCGGCCTGGCCTGGATTTTTTCTCTACTGCCCCTGTTTCCTTAAACTGATTAAACCATCGAATGACAGCTTTGTAATCAGGTGCAGTTTGTCGGGCGTTGCAGTCATTGGCGCGCGCGCCCCCGGCCGACAAAAAAGTCTGCGAGAGCATATGTCTATCTTCAATACATCGCCCACTATAAGTGTTTTTACGTTTCAGTTTCTTCCAACCATGTCCATTCTACAACTACTGAGGCGACAGTTAACGAGCTTAGGGCGAGTCTATCATCCCTGTTACAGCCTAGCTAGCGGGCGAACCTATTTCCCCAGATACAGCCAGCAGCAAACTGTCGAGTCGTGTTGAGTTAAAAACTTTAGAGAAGAGTGGTTGTGTTTGAAGTTTCGCCTGTGAACTTTTCGTTCCGCAAAATTCACAGTCAAGTTAAGATTGGACGGAAGGGGGATTTGTGTTTCATGCACCTCGCCATTTTTAAATTACTTCTGACAGGAATTTGTAGCACATGCATGATAATATAATTAATAGTCCAGTCAGTGATTTTAACCCATCATGCCGAGACGTCAAACGGATATTGGTCGTTGTTCATTGACATTGAAAAAAAAAGCGCTTATCACGTAATGCATTCATAACTGTTCCCGGGCGAAGCCGGGTCGGGTTGTTAGTGTATATAATAATATTATATAATATATATTATATACTGTACATATAGCAGCAACATGTTCCGGTTTGGCGCGAGATTGAAAGTGCGGTGAAGTGAAGATTGCAGAACTGAGTCAACGTTGCATTTTCGAATAAGGCGACTGATATTTTCGTCAGTTTACTGATCCAAAATTAAAATTTCGATAATTCCCTTATTAAAGTGCGAATATGGTGTTTTTAAAATGCAATAAGCATCTATAACTATGGCACAGTAAGTAGACACGACATTCCGAGTGATACATGCAGAATTACAAAAGTCCCCGCCAACTACACGAGTATCGTGACGAAGTGTTATATTTTATTTTGTATTTTGAATCTCGCGCTTCGACCTTGAGGCCAAGGAAGCTAAAATATCAGACAAAATGCTGGCGCAAATTTTAGCTTCCCTGGCCTAAAGGTCGAAACGCGAGATTCAAAATAGAAGAAATTATCACTGTGTCACTAAGTAACTTCTACAGTCACAAAGTAACCTCTACAGTCACAAGGTATTTACGGTACCTACTGTGGCCGCTTCGGTGACGTAGTTGGTAGCATGCTGAGCTTCTATGCGCAAGGTCGCGGGTTGAAACCCGGCGAAATCGTCGGATTTTTAAGAGCATTAAAAATCCCTCAGTTTGCCTTTTTCGGAGGGGACGTAAAGCCAGTGGTTCCACGTCATAGATTTATGGCATGAAAAAGAACCTTCCACAACTACGCTTGTGTGGAGCTCAAATTTGTAGGTTAGAATTGATATCGCTCTATTAGTTCCAACGTTTACCGCCAGGTGCTGACTGCGATGCCATCTGGTAGCCAAGTCCGCAAGCTAGGTGTCGTGGACGGTAGGAACTACTTGAAATTATTGTCTGCAGTCCTTAGTTGAATTAGCATGCCACGGTGCCTGAGTGGTCAACGTGTCGGTCTACTAACCCCAAGCTTGCAGGTTCGCCCCTGGCCGTGGTAAGTGATTTTTTAAAGGAGGCAAAAATTGTGACACCATGTCATGCGATGTTGGCATGTTAAAGAACCCATTTGAATTCAGTAGGCCGGGTTCATAATGGCAAAATTAATCTCGGGAGTTTCCGCCAACACAAAGTTCCTCATTTCTCTACTAGAAAGCGCTATAGTGTTCAAGGAGCTTAGATATCTAACCTCTTTGACTTTCATAGTGCTTCAAGGAGCAACGAAATTCGACATGCAAGCTACCCTTTGGGTGTCAGATAAAAAAGCTTTCACCCGGCATCCGAGGCCATACGATATTATTATTATTATTATTATTATTATTATTATTAGTTGAATTTAAAACAATAAGACCCACTAATACAGCCATCACAATTAACACCGGTTATCAGACAGATTCTACACACACCCAAAGTACACGGGGCTACATGACGGCGTTGTCGCAGCCCCTAAACTAAGGAACCAACCAACCGGTACCGGTACATACTGCAATTGTGCCGATTGTACAAATAATTGTCGTCATGACAATTGTGGAACGGCTTACCGTACGTAAATAAATGACATTCTCTGAAGATGCTTTAAATAACGTAGGCCTACATAATAAATGTCAGTAGGTATAGGGATTATCATGTGATTTTAAACATAGGTAATGAAGCACGACCAGTGCAACACCGCAGTAACTTAGGGTGTATATTTTAACGGCCCATTTACGTCTCACTTAAGTATAATTAAAACGAAAAACATTGGAAATTACCAGTGATAATGTATTCGCCTTCTTCTTTCACGAGCTTTGGCGGTGGTAAATATCTTGATGAACTTATCTACCGTTTCACTAACAAACACACCAGTAGTGTAAATATCATAGTAATAGTATTCCAGTAAAAGAATTTACGGATTCCCTCGTTATTTTATCAAAGAGACATAATTGTTGATGCACAGAACACTTATATATAATGCAGAAAACATGGCCTGCTGTTAACATGTAATTCCGAACAAAATAAAAAGAAAGATTTAATAGCAGCAAATCGTCTCCACAATGATGACAAGGTAATAACATGTTATTTTCAAAGAAGATAACCGCCATTTTATATCCCAGCCATTATGTATTCGCAAGTCACACAAGCATCGCTGTAGATCTTTACGTCCTGTTGTGGCACGTTTGTGAGAGGCACGTGCCTGCGCATTTACATGAAATTCGTAGACAGAACAGTGTAACCACAGAACACCAAATAGGCTATAGGCTAATGGAAGTGGTGTAGTTCTCTGTAGTTATGTTGCACCACTTCCTGTAGGGTTATGTATGACGGGAACATAATAAGCCGTATTGTTTACAAGATGCTAGAAATCACAGAATTAGAACATAATACTTAACGGCGGATGTAATCGGAAATGCAAGCTTTTTCTTAAAAAAGCATTATAACCTTAGTTTTTGAGTTAAAGGCATGAACTGTTGTGTGTAGATAGATAACTAACTGTAATAAATGACAACAATATAATTAGAGACCTAGATGTAAGGCATATGCATTAATAATAATAATAATAATAATAATAATAATAATAATAATAATATCGTATGGCCTCGGGTGCCGGGTGCAAGCTTTGTTATTTGACACCCAAAGGGTAGCTTGCATGTCGAATTTCGTTGTTCCTTGAAGCACTATGAAAGTCAAGGAGGTTAGATATATAAGCTCCTTGAACACTATAGCGCTTTCTAGTAGAGGAATGAGGAACTTTGTGTTGGCAGAAACTCCCGAGATTAATTTTGCCATTATGAACACGGCCTACTGAATTCAAATGGGTTCTTTGACTTGCCAACATCGTATGACATTGTGTCGTAATTATTGCCGCCTTTCAAAAATCACTTACCACGGCCAGGAGCGAACCTGCAAGCTTGGAGTTAGTAGAACAACACGTTGAACACTCACCCTCCGTGGCATTAATATTATAAGACTTAAACAGTTATGCCCTTTTTGTATGAAAGCCATAACAGGAATTCTAATGATACAATCACTTTGTAATTTTTACTGTAAGAAGTTATCACTAGAATATGAATACTGAACTAAAATAAATTACATGTGCATATTAGTTTTTTACTGCAAAAACCCTGAACTTATTGTTGCAGAAAAAATACATTTTTTCATCACATAAAACCCTATAAATAAACATTTAAATAAGTAATGATTACAATATAGTTCCGTATATTCCACAATGTGTAATGAACTACTCCTGACAAAATCATAGCTCTGCGATTTATAGTTTTTGAGAAAAGACTTCATATTCTACAAACAAACAAAAATGATATCGGTATTAGAGAAAAATGCATTTAAACATTTGGTTACCATATTCAAATATGAAAAATGCTTATTTGGTTTTAAAAATCCTCCATATTCATACTCTTCATCCTCCAACATTCTTTTCTGCCCTCTTCTATTCTGTAAGGCTTCCAACTGAAGATCAGACATCTCTTTCTCAGCTTTCATGAGTCTATTCTTGTCAATGGTGTTGAACGTCTTTATGGTGAACACTCCTGGATTCACACCAAGTATAGGTGCAGAGTTTGACATTTAATGTTATTTAATTAACTTCCACGCCTCCAATAACCATAAAATGAATACACAATGCAAATTACACTATGTAGATTACAAATAACACGTTTCCAAAAAATCGATTTTTGACACAAAATTCATTACATCCCCCCTTCTCATATCATATCAGGAAACGCGCTGTAAGAAAGAAGCATTGACCCAATATAACTTTGGTTTCTGGCAAAACATACATGGTAATTACATCTCAAGAGTAACACTGATCAATCTTATGAAGTCCAATACTGCGCCACAATTTACTTATTTATTAATTACTCTATGTACAACCAGTAGATCACTTATCTATCGTTGTAGTTCATCACAAGATAATACTTTTATATTCGATACATAACGAATGTTATCTTTCCCTGGCGGTGGCTTGTCAATTATGTGGAATTACTTGAAGGTTACAAAGTGTTCAGGAAGGTTATGAAAAGCTACGAATGGCGCCGGAAAATGTATGCAAGTATAACACTCTCATAATTGAACGATATACATAAATGAATCAAACGTTTTGATAATAGGAAGATATTCACGAACATAATATTCTACGGTCTTCGTTTTACTGCCAGAAGGAAGGTGCGGTAGTCATCTTGTCTACGTCATTGAACCTGTATGAACGTTGGTAACATTTATCACTTGTCTTCATAGAAGGTATTAATATGAGCCGTCAGTCGGTGGCGAGTGTATTCCGCAGATATCTTTTATAAACGTATTACTGTAATTTCTGTTCCGCCCCTTAAAACAACAATAACTAAGTAACTTAATACTTTCACTGCAAGATTCTTAATTACACTCATGTCACTGCTCATGCACACGTAAGTTACTCACAACGAAGGTCACGGTCTCTACACCTCAACTAACTGCACTCATTGCAGCTATTAAACAAACTCTTGAATCCTAGTTCGCGTTCCTTTTTGTAGCGAGTAACTTCAACATGTACATGGGCTATCTATAGCTGGCGTCGTTTTGTAAACCTATACAGTATAATTATCGTATTTGAAAACACATGGAACATCTAAACTGCGTCCATTTCAAGATGATAGATATAAAATATCACTTTTCTGCAGCTCATGATGCACTCGACTTAAACGTACAAGCACTGCATTGCCTACCACAGAGGGATTACGTTTACGCGCCATGGCCTGTCTTTCCCTTTGGCCGTGCCTGTACCGGAACTGCTGCTATATCCAATCTTAACGTAATAACCTGTACCATTTTAACTCTCCAATGCTCGCGGTACAACACATGCGGTATAGCTGTAACGTTACTGAAAATGAAAATCTACAGCCTGCTCCCAGTCGGCCGACTGCGTCAGGTAATGGAATGAATGAAGCCTCCATCTAGCGGCGAGGATATGAACTGTGCTGGCAGCCAAAGCCTGTCGCACTCCCCTGGAGCAATCATTAAATGAATGACAGATGAAATGAAATGATAGTGGAGAGTGTTGCTGGAATGAAATTGTGGCATGGAAAACCAGAGTACCCGGCGAAAAACCTGTCTATCTCCGCTTTGTCCAGCACAAATCTCACATGGAGTAACCGAGATTTAAACCAGGGACCCAGCGGTGAGAGGCCGGCGTGCTGCCGCCGAAGCCACGGAGGCTCTTGTAACGTTACTAATTATATGAAATGGAACGTTACTATCTGTACCATCTCTTGCAACGTAACGTAAATCTCAGCGTTAATAACGCTCATTTCAGTAAGTTACTGATCCCGACAACATTAATACTGTTATTATTAACCACATTTATTATTGAGACAATAGTTTGAGGCTATTGTGACTTCTTCCTTGGGAATAACTTATTATAAAAGGATCTACTTGGCTATGTATGCCTTTCAGTGAGGCAACGCTCTCTGTTGGCCATGGAATTGTCCTCGTTACTCGAAATTGTGACCTCTACGCGTCCTAGCGGTGACAGTAGTACTACTGGGTACTAACCTTGTACGCAAGATGGTGATGCATATTAGATATTTTAAGGGCTGGTTCGAAGGCATTCCTTGTTGGTTGCCCTTGACAACTGATTATTGACCTTGTTGGAAAAACAATCATTATTCATCGTGATCTGGACGAGGCAAGATGTAGTTAACATCTTGTGAAGAGTTTGGAGTTTAGGACTAGCCTTGAGCTAGGTCCTAGACTGATGATGTTCCGATGTACAGCTGTGGAACAAACAGGAAACAGTCTCCTGTGGATAATTTTTGGAATCCTTTATTTAAATATATGTGACAAACAGTGTGTCGACTGAATTAAGGTACGTTATTATGTAAGATATATTGAAATGGTTATGTCATTGAAAGGTAATTTGATGAATGTGGACATTTGTACAGTGAGTGTATCTTGTCGGATGTGTTGGTTGTAAAAAGGTGAAATGTTGTATGGTGTGTGTGTTCAGTTTGGTGTGGCAGTGACGGGCATATTCTCTCCAATCATTTGAGATTTGTGTTGTTGTACTGAGATATGTTCCTTAATTGTGGTGTGTATATTTGGGTGATTGATGTTTGATTGATATGTTTCGGCTAGCAAGTTATAACTTCTAAGTTGGTAGTACTGTTCGTGACTACTATCGCTTGCAGCTAGGAAACATATGGTTTGATTCACTATGAATGCTCGTATGTTGTTGTCGTTGTTTGTTTGGCTGAATGGATCGTCTACCTTCTATTCACGTGAGTAACCAGTTTAATCTGTCATAATTTGTTTGGCCTATGTTATTTTGGTGAAGGTTCTTTATTTTAATTAAGCCAGTCCTGGCATTTCTGCCCGTGTTCTTGGTGAACAATCTTGGTTTTTGGCAAGACAGTTTTACTAACCTATTACATTTTAGTTGTTAAAATTTATTTCTCCCTGTCTTGCCAAATTAGCATACTCATTATGAGTCTGTTTTAAAACATCTTCGATGATGTATATTTTATTTTTATTTCCTTGGTTTTGGTTGCGTTGACAACCTAAGGGATATTGCTTCTCTTCAGGTCAATTATTGACATATAGTTTCGGGGATAACAGCTGAATTTGACGACTCCATATTGGGAATTGGGATCATAAGGTCGCGTTTGCAGTTCGTTACGACTTGGTTGAAGAATTGATAGGTTTTCTTCGGTGATTAATTTATTAACTTCGTCTTACCTTAACGTGGGTCATCAGTAGGCCTCAAGCGAAGTTTTCTGTACGCATTACTGCGTTTGAAAAATAAACTAAATGGAATTGACATGACATAGTCCTATGGAAAGATACTTACATAATTTGAGTTTCCTCGCTTCTAAATATTTACCTTTGATGTTAGTATGGTAAGCCTTTATCTGTTTATGTACCTTTATTCTGTTTTAAAAATACATTTGTTATTATTGGGTCAAATTGACTTAATCGTCTTGTCATTTAAATAGTTCTAGGCCTGGTGATATACTATATCTCGTCTATTGGAACACTTGGTTCGATATGGGTCTTCTTGACACTAGTATGTTTCCACAAGAAGGTTTAATGGTATCGTCCACGATATATTTAAAATGTATCTTTACCTGGTCTCATTTATTTTTGGGGTGTCAACTATGACTAAATCTAACCTGATAGCCAACCACCATTTAAACAGATTTTTAGGTGTCGATTATCATTATTGTCTTAGGTGTGTGTGTATGTATGTATGTGGAATCTGTCTGCTAACCCGTGCCGTTGTGTTGCCTGTGCTCATATACGTATTCGTAAATGAGGCTAGGATTTGGAAGGAAATGACCGTGGACGTCAGTTAAGAACCATCCAGGCATTTTCCTGGCGCCATTTACAGAAGATCACAATGACAGATCACCTGGACGTAAACCTTCAGATAATTTGCAATCGAAAGGAGAATTCGATCGACGACAACATGATGAATTATGTTCCCTTCCAACGTCCGGATATGATCATACATCCTGACAACCTCAAACTAGAGGGAGGATTTAAAAGACCAGAATGCACTAAAATCGGGCCTGGAGATAAAGGTGACATAAAAAGACCCCAAGATAATTTAAGACCGGAAGGAGACTTCGACAGTGGTGAATATGTTGCCGGGCAACGCCCTGATATGATCAAACATCCTGACAACCTCAAACTAGAAGGAGGATTTGAAAGACCATACCACCTCCAGGATAGCTGTGACAGTTGGTCTGTCACAATACTTCTACTACTCCATAATTGCGTCAATCGCCAAAGCCCGGGCCATGGAAAACAGTGTAATCTCTGAGAAGGTTGGTAATCTCCGAGAAGATTGAAGATGTGTGATCTCCTTGGTTTTGTTAGTGAGGGACATATAGAGACTCAAGTGTGATATCTTTGTTTTTACTAGTGTTGGTCTACTTAAGTTCCTTGTTTTTAATTCTGTATTATAACAATTGGATGGTGACGCCATTAAGACTTGAGATAGACTGGATTACGCTAGCACATGAAAATGAACTCCCCGTATCGCCTTTAATGGCATTATAATATACGGTTATCCAACCGAGGTGACGGATTTTCTTTTAATTATTCAGTTTTCCAATAATTTGCTTGTCACCGTCCTCCTCTCTAGGGGTATTGTCTTAAGTGTGACCACGTGTATTTTGGTGATATATGTATTTTCCCTTTTTCTTAAATATAGGATATTTTGTCTGCATTATCTATTTTATATAGTAATGGTTTTTAAACCACCCTCTTCGCCCAGAGCCACTTCTACTCTAGATTTTAAACCACCCTCTTCGTCTAGGGTCCACTTCCACTCTCGGAGCAAGTTCTCCGTTATTCCTGTCTACCTCCCTTTCTTTCTGAGTCTCTTTATTCGGGGGCGGTACAGTAGTTTTGGTAGCAGAGCGCGGTTACGTTTCAGTAAATCTGGAGTTAGATAGTGGGAGTGTTTGGTGGTTATATTTGCTTCTGCCCTTTAATGAATATTATCACACCATCCATAACCATGAGTAATCGGGAAATTGAGATTCGACATCTATCTGATGAAGAAGTGGAGTATGAATTACTTCTGAGAAACCTTAATGTGCCGAGCGATCCAAGAGTTGCTAGAGAAAGTCTTATTTTGGGAGCTGCATTCCCAGTGTCCTTTCCTATGATACCTGAAGCGGAATATCATTTGCGTGAGTCAAGGTTGTGTCAATCTGTGAGTGAGTAGTGGAGTGAGGCGGGTTTAAAATAGTGTCATGGCCGCCGTGTGAGTCCAAGCCAATATCTCACGAATCCATGGTCCGATTTTGACAAATGAGGTGTCATTGGACTCAGGCTGATGGGGGCATTGCTATGGACCATGTATTGTATTAAAAAAAAAGAAATTTTTCGTTTTCGAAAATAGGCGATAGTTTGAAAACCAAACATGTTAGAACGTTGTGCCATGGCTCAAACGAATGGTCTTTATGACCTTTATTTTCTGTAATGAAACTTTTTTACTTTTTATATTTTTTTGAAAACACTCGAATTTTGAAAATTCTATATTTTGGAAACTAGGAATTCTACAAAACAAAATGTTTGACATAAATGAAAGGTGCCTATGCCCTCTACCCCCAAAATAAATTTCAAGTCTCTAGAGCAAAAAATTGTGTTTTGTAAGTAGTGGGATGAGGGGGAAGCTACGGCACTTCTTTTTGAACCCTCCTCGTATTTACCCCGAACCTGATATCTTGCTAACCAATCATGGGATTTGAACATACAGAGTGTCCTAGCACTCGTAGTGATGCCCCCTACTTTCCTATAGGCTCTTTATTTAATTAAAAGACCAAAACTAAAAGGTCATGCGCTTTTAATATCTCGCGAACCAATCATGATAGAGGCGTGTACGAGGGGTCCAAGGACTCGGGGAGACGTCCTCTTTGCTATGGACCACTCGTTATATTTAAAAAAATGGAAATTCGATTTTGGGGTAAACACGTGTTTTTGTGATTTTTGCTGATATCTCACGGACCAATAACGCTAGAGACGGGTACGAGGTGTCCTAGGACACGGGCTAACGCCCCCTTTCAAATGTGGTAGATATGTTTTCCAAAAAATAATTCACAAAGGGCCTAACGCCATACATGTTGAAAAAACTTTTTTTTCTTTACCTGTTTAAAATGTTCATGATGCGTGGTGGTTGAGAGAGACGATACTGCTGGGTGGGTGTGTTTCAACGAACCTGTCGTTAACCACAAGGACCATGCTTAATAGAACAATCGCTATTTCGGCGGGTCGGTGTATGACAGAGCGAGGGTTTGTTTTTTTTCACACATTTTACCCTCGCAGGGGATCTTTGACGTGTAAACGGTGATGAGAACTTGGTTCTATGTTGGTCGAAGCGAGTACAGAAAACCAACTTGCAGACGAGCAGGGGGTGAATTTCATTTGAGCTTATTGGAATGCGCTGATCTGACTTGACAACAAGTGCAATCGAAAATGACAATGACGCTTGAAGGTTAAATAATCTGACCATCGTGGTGGCATGGAAGTGCGAAATGCATGTGAACACATGTGAAACCACATGCACGCTAAACAAGTTACATCCTGTCTTGCTTCGTACGTGAAAAAATGCAAGTTCATGTGAAATTTGACCTGGCACAGGTGTTCGCCTGGGACGTTAGCTGTCCACGTGCGCGATAACTGTTAACAAGTTACATCCTGTTTTGCTTCATACGTGACAAAATGCAAGTTGACGTGAAATTTGATCTGCCACAGGTGTTCACCTTGGACGTTAGCTGTCCACGTGCCTGATAACAGAATGTTCAAAGCGTGGGAATCGCTGAATAAGTAAAAAGTATAATGCAACTTGTGGGAATGATGTCACTATAAATTGTGTTCAGTATAAATCTTGACATTGAGCAATGTGTGTGTAAATCACTTGTAGTCTAAAATTTGTTCATGTGATTATTATTCTTGACAGTACTTTGAAAATTCCACCTTTAAAAAATATCAATCCACTTCATTTATTTTACTGTTATTATTACTAAAGTGACTTTACTAAAATTAAATTAATGTGTATTAGTTAATATGGAAGTCTCAACAACCAGCCATGGTAAGCCATGTGCCTACTATAAAGGATATACATATATTGTAAAAACAACCAATAAAATGGAACTGTTATTTAGCGATGTTCAAAACAACGATCTAAAAAGTGTCGAGGAATGATTAAAACAAAAGACTCCAACGTACTTACTTCAAACGAGCATCATTGTGAATCTCAAATTAATACACATTTAAATGGACCAAATACTCTAACCAAGGTAAAAAAAAAAGCAAGTCCAAGAAAAAAATATTGCTGCTCAAGATAGTGCAGTGTTTGTTCAAAATCACTTATTATGTCCTCAAAAAGTCATGTTAGGACAGTTGTCAACGTCTAAGAAACCCTTAACACTATCAAAAGCAACGCAGACTTTAAAGGAGGTCCCTGTGGAAAAGGAACATGAGGAATTGGATTGTTCTAGTGATGTTGAGAATGATGATGACGATGATGATGATGATGATGATGATAATGATGGTGACAATGACTATCATAATTTTGATGATAATATTCATAATGAAGATGATGATGATGATGATGATGATGATGATGATGAAAAAGAGAAGGATGAGGGTTTTATGTCTATAAAACCACTGCGACTTCCCCAGTTTTTAAGAACAAGAGTACCTGGAGAAAGTTATAAAAGGATCTACAACAAGCGTTGTGTTTAAAAAATCTATATCAAACAATGGTAAATAGAGAGAGTTGTGTTCAGTGTGTATCTATTATAAAATGAATTTAATAATAATATTTTATGGTTATTGTCTGCTTTTTCTTAATTACTATCACTACATCCTCCCACTATTAATGCAATTGTTAACCATTGACAGTCTCTAGCTATGTTTAGAAAGAGAGAGTGGACTTAAACAATACACTCTATCTATGGTTTGTGTATCGAGTATCATAATAATACAGAATCGCTAAGCTATGTTAAAGCAATAGTTATGTCAGGTAAGGGGTTCAAATCCTTGCTTTCTTGTATTGAAAATGTGAACATAAGTCAAACGCCTTAACCACTCGATCAACTTGACAGTTAATAATGTAATTTGTTTTGTGCACTTGAGTGTTTACAAAATTTTCCAGTGTACATTGACTCAATCACTTGCTCGTTTTTAAATGTGTTTTTTTTTCTTTTTTTTTTTCTTCATTACATTGTAGTTATGAGTCTTGAGAACTAGGTGTTTAATATAGGGTTAAAGGCATCTTAAAATAATTTTAGAAAAGCTCTCAGGTATCGTGTCATGGGTGTTAGTAATGCATTAATGTTTGTTGACTAGTATTTACCATTACACAACATTATTTTGGTAAGCTCTATATGTTGTTTGAGTCTTCAGCCTTTCGACTGGTTTAATGCAGCTCTCCATGACTCCCTGTCCTGAGCTGATCGTTTCATCTCTATATAGCTACCACACTCTCCATCCAAGGCTATCTGTTTAACATATTCTATCCTTGGTCTACCCCTACAGTTCTTGTCCTCAACCCGTTCTTCCATAACTAAGCTTGCTATTCCTGTATGTGTGTCCTACCAACCTATCGATTTACTTCATTAGCTGTCGCCAAAAACATCTCTCCTCTCCCACTTGTCTTAATACCTCTTTGTTTGTAACCCTATTTACCCATCTAATCTTCATTATTCTCCTGTAACACCACATTTCAAACACTTCAACTCTCCACTTTTCTGCTACACCAAGAGTCCAAGTTTCCCTTTCATAGAGCGTCACACTCCAGACGAAGGTCTTTAAAAATGACATCCTAATACCTAAATCTATATTCAATGTCAACAAATTCTGTAGAAATGCTTTCCTTGCCTGAGCTACATACGAATCCTAATAATCTCTGGTATAATGTCTTCTTTAGCAAACATAGACGCTCAGTAGGTCTATGCATTTGTTGTATATAACCCAAAATAGCAAACAGTTTTTCTAAAACCCTACTCACTGGTCAATAACAAGCATAGTCGCCAAAGTGTTTCGTTGGTAGTTAACTCATGTCTGGTTAGTCAATTCTTATTGCAAGGCCAGTCAACACCTAAAAATTCATCTTAACATATAGTCTAATCATCTTTCTATCTACATACCAGTGTTTAATGAATAGTCAATATTAGTTTGGTCTTTACTTAAAATCTAAAATCCAATATCAAATTTCTAAAATCTAAAACCAAAATAAAATATAGTATAGAAAACATAATTCCAAGTAATACAAATCCTTATATGTTTTTCTTTGATAATTAGTTACCGAAAATTTAAAGTCATGACATTATGGTTTGATCGTTTCGTTCAATCTAAAATGTAAAATGTAAATTCTAAAATCTAAAGTCTGAAATAAAAAACAAATACAAAATCTTACTTGCATTAACTGTATATTGAACCCAGTCCTCCTTTGTATTTGTAATCCAAGTAATAATTTGAAAAAATATACAAGTGTAATCAGTCTTAAAACATTATCCCTGCTTTTTTATATGTTTTGACATGCGTATTAATCTAAAATCCAACCCTGGTCTACCTTAGTCAAAGTATAACAGCTTAACCACTGCACCACTAAAACCATCTTTCTTAGTTTGGTTCGTTCTAAGCCTTAAAGTTAAATCGAGTTAAGGCCTCTAGTGCAAGAGCCAAAAGTGCTTGCCACTGCAGCACAAAATGGTTAGCAAGTAACATTATACATTCAAAAAGGATTGTATTGGTTCGGTTTGGTTCAGTGTAATCACCATCTTGTTTTCTTAGCTACCCTCTTTAACTAAACAATTAAAGATAGTCTACTCTTATTTCCTGAATCGATAAATTGGATTTTGTACACACCGTTTGTCATGTCATGCCTGAAACATATACTCCCTATGTACTGCGGTCAGGTTTAAAAACAAGTTTCAATGGTCAAAGACTTGTCAGTCACCATACGTGAAGCCTACAATAATTCTTTCTCTACATAGCTATGTTTCATCACTCACCATAAACATCTAACATTATGGGTTTGCAATATATTAAGAGAAACAAAAGTCCATGACCTTGTTGTTTTTCAATCTTTTTTGGGAAAATTCATAAGCCATATAAAGAAAGCGTCATGTCAAGTTATAGGACACCTTATGAGTCCAAATCCCATTATTAGTTTATAAAACTCAAATCAGTAACCTTGCCGTTTTGGGATATTTAAATAAATGCATGCATAATAGGTAATATAAAAAATATTCTTAAAACAAGTCGTCGCATGACCCTCTTCAATCAATGCTTCAGAAAATAACGATTCATCCATTGAACATGGCCACAGTGATCGGCGACATACTCGTTTAAACACAACCGGTACTGTCTCTCTCTACTAATAAAAAAATAAAATTAATTCATAAATTTTTAAAATGTAAATTTTCAAAATGTGTGGTTAGGCCCTTTGTCAAAATTTCAAAAAATACATAATAAATTCAAGAAGAGATTGTCACCCTGAGTCTTATAACACCTCATGTGTCCAAATCTGATTATTGGTTTCCCTTTTCTTCCTGTAAAATCTACATGCATTGTTTTAGGGGTAAAATGACCAATCGTGGTAAAAGAGTATTAAATGTCTAATTTTTTGAGCTATCACACCTAATTTTAGGTTGCTTAATTTCCAAGATATCGATTTTTCAATTTTGGGGTAGTTTTCACCCCCTTACTATTTTTCATCAAAAACAAAAGATCTTAGGTTCATTTATCATTTTTAAGTGTTTAACCGCTTTTTTTCCCTGTAACATTACTATTTACTATGTTAGGGGTGAAATGACCTATCGTGGTAAAATCGTATCTTATAACCTATTTTTAAAGCTATCACACATAATTTTAGGGTTCTTAGTTTCCAAGATATCGATTTTTCAATTTGGGAGTGGAGGGATAGTTTCACCCCCAAAGGGGAACATCGCCCCAATTGCTAGGACCCCTCATACAAGTCACTAGCATGATAGGTTCGCGAGATATTAACAAAAGTGTGGTTAGGCCCTTTGTCAAAATTTTAAAAATTCATTCTAAAAGGGGGCTTCATCCCAAGTCCTACAATACCTCATACAAGTTCCTAGCCTTATTAGTCCGTTAGTTAAGCCCTTTGATATAATTTGGATAAATTCAAGGGTCAGTCCAAAGGGGCCGGTCCAAAGGGATCAGTCCAAAGGGACTCATCAACAAGGACTCATCCACAAGGACCTGTCAACAAGGACCCGTCCACAATGACCTGTCCACAAGGACCCGTTAGGTTGTGTTAGGTTAGGTTACACTACAGCCGCCATCTTTAAAAAGCCCGCCCTCTTACAAAAGCTATGAGTGGGCATGCGTAAAAACAAAAACAAGCATGTTAATTCATAGTGGCTATCCACCGAACACATGCACTTTATGTAGAACAACGTTTCATTCCATATTGGCATTCAAACTCTCACATGTTGCACTTGGAAAGAGAGATTCTCTAAAAAATTACAATTTCACCCCTTAGTAGGGGTAGGTTTTATTTTGGAGTGGAAATATGTTATCCAATGGAAAGGGGGTGTTAGCCCGAGTTCAATGACACCTCGTACACGTCTCTAGCCTGATTGGTTCGCGAGATATTGCCATTTTAGTATTCCAGCGGTGGAGCGGTGGCGGTGGTATCTGAACTCTCACAAACACACTATTCCATTCGTTTGAGTCATGGCCAAACAATTTCAAACGAGCCCGTGTCACTCTTTCGTTCAAAGATGGGTAGGCCTATACACACCTGTTTCTTCCCTTATTCTTTCATTCCTCACTCTGTCCTTCCTTGTTTTCTGGAACATAGTTCGCAGGTACATTAATGCTAACCACTTGTTTAGTTGTTGCGCAGGTTTCTAAAACATATGTTATTATGGGGGTGAAGTATGATTCAAAGAGGAACTGCTTTGATCGTAACGGAACATGTTCGTTCCAGAGAAGATTCCGAACTTGATGATAGAACTGAGCTGATTTTTAAGTTCGGTTATTAATCTCATGTTGTATTCTGTTATCACTTGAAATGATGCATCCAAGATATTTGTACTGGTCTACTGTATTTTCCAGCATTATTTTACCTTTCTTCTTCTGACTGTTGATAGACATAGCAACAGTTTTTGACTTACTTATTGTTAATCCGTGTGCTCTTAAATGGCCATTCAGTAATATATATCTAGCTGCCTGTGTCATGGAGGTAAATACAAAGAGTAAAAGAAATAAGGAATAGAGATGGTGGCGAAATATTGAACTAAAATAGTTAACTTTATACCAAGGACTTACTAGGCTTTAGAAGAAAGACTGATTTTTGAGAGTGATAAAAGAAAAAGAGGAAGGTCGATTTAGTTGGCAAATAAAAAGGATGTTTGGAAGTTATGTAAGATGATGGATAGACACTATACAGCATTTCTTGGAATACTAAAACAGTAATGGATGTCTGTCTGATAAAAAGAAGCTTATGTTTTCCTGTAATTCTTATAAAGTGATACCTTATTATTTATTGTGATCCTACAGTCTATTGATCTTTATCCCCAAGCCATCATATTTGAAAGTAAGTTTGGATTAATAAATATATGTATGTTATACAGTATTATGCCTTGCTTTTCTCATTGATATTCCAGTTGGTTAATTTATCACCCGTAGCTCAATACCTGCACCCACGAGATAATATAATCTCGTGTGATAGTAAAATCATAATATTTATTCATAAAACCATAAGCTTATGAATTGGCGCCCAACCCCCTTTTTCCTTTTAATTAAATAGAATTAACACATTACAATTCCAGGTGTTCAGCCTCTTTTGAATTTCTTCCTCTGTATTTCCCCAAATTACTGTATCATCCGCAAATGCATTGAGATCCATATTGTTATTTTGCTTCATGGCTTGCATACCTTCATTCATAACGCTGATAAAAAACAAGGGTGAAAGGAAACTGCCTTGTTGTACTCTTTTGGTTGTTTGGAACCAATCAGAATGACCGTTTCCAATCTGTACGCAACTGCATCAGTTTTTGTAGAGCATTTTGACTCTCTGGATGAGTCCCATGGGTACATTTTTCTTTTTAAAGCATTCCCACATAGTGTTCCTTGTGACACTGTCAAATGCTGTTTCAAGATCCAAAAACACAAGTGTTAAGTCTCTACCCTTCTCCCAGTGCTTTTCTAACAGTAGCCTATTCTAAGTGCAAATATGAGATCTGTAGTTGCTCGGTGTTCTCGGAAACCGTACTGCTTTTCACGGTAGTGTCCACTATACCGATGAAAACTTTAAATCTTCACGGACAAAAATCACACACCTAACCATCATGGAAGTAATAAGCTCTGAGAAAGTTAATAACAAAGGCAGTTTACTTGAGACTATTAACTTAATGGAACATTTTCAGAAATGGTGTGACATCCATGATGTCTGTAACACATCCCATGGCACACACTCCAGAAATGACAATAAGATGATATTTTGTGAGATGGACGATGAAAGACTGCACTGGTTAACAGACGTATTTCTGCCGTACACTGAGGGCATTCAGCAACATTACGAAAAGTTCAGGAACTTTACTAAAGAGACTTACAACGCTCTGGAGTTGACAACTCTCTCTACGATATTATTTTAATAAGCATCAATTTCCACCATGTCCTAACGAGGAATTCATCGAGTGACGATGTAGAGCTCTTTTTCAGTTACCGTACTGTGCCCTTATATACTGGACGATCCACCAATATCCTCCGGCTGGAAATAATCTGGGATTGTAGCATCTTGAAGCCCCGGCTAAAAACGACATGGTGCCACTTGGCGAAAATACTCAGAATAAGGGACAGGATTTTCTCAGACGGAATGTGCTGCAGTAACAAACTACAGAGCGGTAGGGTCATCTAACTACTTAGGATAAAGAGAGTCTCAAAAAATCTCGGGCGTAAGGATGCGGATTAGGTCCCTCAGGAACTTCCACCCTACAGCACATTCCTCTACCATCTAACTACAAATATAATGCCAGTTTCCTATAAAACAATCAGGAAATCGTCAACACGAATCCGTCTATTTATTATTAAAACCAATACACTTCTCGTGTCGTCGAGCTTCGATTAAACGCTCTCTAAAAACAATGAAATAACTAAGAATGACCAAGTGTCATTAATCCACATAAAAATACAAATCGTTTCCTTAAGAACCCGTAAAAAATGTTACGTGAAAGCTTCAGTAAGCTTCTATACAGCGAACAACTGCTGTGCCCTAGGTAACTGGAGTTTGTAACAAGAAAAATGTTATAAGCTATACATTTAAATAATCCCAAAAATAAATGATGTTACTCCTGACGTAGATCTCCGTCATTACAAATACTATTCATTACTCTATACAATTTATCTCCCGTACCCTAACATTAAAATGTCTTCCTCTAGGAAGCGCAAAATCTCTACACAACTCTAAAGTTTAAATTAAAAATATAAAACACTCCAAAATCTAATTACGAATCTATCTGACAAATATTTTAATACAACATTCTATACAATGAAAATAATCACGTCGTAGTTCATCGACTACTTACTTAAAACAAAAATATATACAACGCGTTCCTTTCTTTCTCCCGACAATACAACATGTAATTGTCCTTCTACTTCACTCCTGCCTCTCAACGGGCTTCAGAAAAATATAACTTCACTCTACTATGTCTCGTTCGTGGTTTGCGTTACAATCTGGGACTCTAAAATCCATACAATTAAGTAGAGACATAGCTCAAAAACCTCCTACAACTAATCTGTTCATGAAATAAATATACTTAATAAAAATACACATTTCCACTCGTCGAATAATTACCATAAATGAAAACATTAGGAAAAGAACCATTTAATAGACCTCAGTTTACTCTCAGCTTCAACAAAGATCCATTAAATCCTATAATTTCTATCAGATTTAACTTCATCCAGGATCCGCTGTCCTGTGAATTTCAAGGAGTTTCAACTACAGTATATTGAGACTATTTCAATAACATCCACAATTGATAAACTTCCATAACACTGCTCTCATAACTTCTTACTTCCTTGAAATACACACGTCTGTCACTACAGACATTTCTACAAAAATCGATCAATGGCTACACATTGGCTCATTGTCTCACAACAAATACCTCCGTCTACAACGGGAATAATAAATCTCATCCATCGAGATACTTCGCAGTTCCTTCAATACAATTCCTTTCTCTATACTCTCCAATAATAAACTCTTCTTTCAGTTACCACAATCTTAATAACAATACCATAAAAATACTGGTTCTATCCATGATTTTTTTTTTTTTTTTTTCGTGTGGCCTCCTCAGAGGCCGAGTGCAGGTCTTTCTATTCGACGCCCGTGGGCGACCTGCGCGTCGGGATGAGAGATGGAATGGATGAAGATGAATGAATGTGGGCAAGGATGTGGAAGGAAGCGGCCGTGGCCTATCAGAAGGTACCGTCCCAGCATTTGCCTGGTGTTGAAAATGGGAAACCACGGAAAACCATTTCAAGGACAGCCGACGGTGGGGCTCGAACCCACGCGTCTACCGAGTCAGCAGAGAGCTTGGCCCCATGACCTAACGCTGCGCTTTAGACCGCGTAGCCACTGTTGTCGGTATGAATTAATTTAATAGGTAATGCGATAAAATGATAATCTTCAAATAAAAATCTGATTTCTTTGCCTCACCCACATTTCTTAAAAAGCTTTCAACAAACTGTAATATTCCTTCAATTCCTTCGTTACATTATATCTTACTTCAAAATACGTTATTATTCGTGTTTGTTAAATCCACATTACAATTCTTTACAGATTCTTTCTTTACTATCTTTACAACAAATTCCAATGCTTTAAAAAATATTACTCACAAAATTTCTTCAACAAATCTGTTTAATTTTATATCAGATCGTGACTTTACATTGATCTCTACAATAGATCTTTCTGAATCGCATTCTTTGACATATACTTTCTATCACATACTTGGAAAACATTTCCATCATTACATTCATTAATAAAAAAATAGATATCGTGCGATTTAAAACACGTTTGAATTTTACTATAACTATTCTGAACTAAACTATAAAATCTCCCTTCAAATTTTGAATATCGTAAAAATTGAAAGATCGAAATGAAAAATCCCTAAAATTCCGAAATCGTCGAAAAATACGACTAAACATCCGCATGATGTTTTTACGAACATAAGAATGAAAACTGCAATAATCTAATAAACAACATAGAAAAATGGCATTCAACAATAGTTGTCGGATATTCTAGATATATACAATTCTACAAAGCGGGATGTTCAATGTTGGTCCGTAGACTACCTTGTGCTGGGTTAAAGTTGACATAAAGGGGACTTCCTTTGGTTACCCATTAGAAACGGAATGTTTCTAGCGGCTTAAGGCTGCGTGATGTTCAGCATTCTTGACCAATTCTCCCACCGAATATCTCGTGCGGTCAGGTCACGGGATACTAACTCGATCATCATCGTGCTGTCACCCCCTCCCGCCGATGACTCTTCTGTGTGAGATGGGATAGCCCTTTCTCGCTTCGGCGCCGGGTCATTCCCTGGCCGCCCTCATTCATGAATTCTCCTGGTCTTCTTTCCCCAAAGTTCCCTGTAGATCGTCATTTGAGATGGTAGAATGACTGATAATTGTAGAATTTCTATTACGGGAGAGATGAGATGTTAATCTCCCCCGAAATGTTGATGTTAAGTAATTTCGGATGTTCTTGATGCCATCATAGCGTCGTTCCCATAATTATTTAGGCGGTCATCACGACGCTTGTAGAATAGTTAGGAAATTCCTCCCTCAACTTTTGGAATTTCACTATGCTTGAAGCTGTGGATTTGTTGTTAATAATATAATTATTTCTTCGCTGAATGTCGACTTTTATGTTACTTGCACATTACTAAGTGCCTTCGATGAATATTTGCTAGTTGCTTTGTTCAACTTGTAGATTAGCTTGTTCGAACGTCCTTCTGCTTCGAAGTCGTGATTGATAAGAATCTCGCTGCCTCTTCTCTTTCCCCCGCGTCTAATTTCCAAAACCGCGTCTTTTCTCAATCCATGGCTCCGATTGGTCGCTTATAATAATTGATCAAACTCTTCATTAATTACTTAAATACTCGGCTGTAATTGTAGTCAATCGTTCTTAATTATCATTCAACACTCTTCATTATGGTTTCATATAGTAACTTTGTCCTAGTAATTATATATGTTAATTACTCTGTTGGTGTTAATTTTAATAAGGCGGCTTCTCATTGATTCCAGTCGCGTGTCGAACTCGCGCCTCTTCCCCTTTTCCTCATTCTTGCCACGTGCCTTGCTTCTCTGTCGGGAATCTAACTCGGGAGTCTTCGTTGCTGCTCGGGCTCTCTGTCGTCTCGACAAAACAAGTTCCAAGTCCCCTAGCGGCTACTAATCTGCTATTGGCTGGCCGAATTAACTCAGTTAATTCCCTCGCTCAACAAACCTGTCTTTGTGTCAACTTGCAGCATCGTTATATTTTAACATGGGCCAATTTATAAAACTTTCAACTAGATGTATGATTTTCTGGCTCGTATCTCCAAACGAGTACAGTACCTCAGACGAAAGGGGGGTTCAATGATATGGTGGATGTGAGATCCTGTATCAATGATATTGAATCTACCCTTCACTCTGGAATTATCGCAGCTTCAAGCCATGGAAACGTCGAACTAGGGAATGAAGAACTATTATCCAGCTTACGCTGGTTCTTTTCTAGAAACCAACTTCAAGAGCCAGGTGAAGAAGGACATGTCACGGATTCTGCCTCCGTACCGGAGCTTCCCGAACACGTCTTTTATAATTGGAAACCCCGTTGAAGGTACAATTTTAATCTGCCATTTATTTTCATTGTGATTTTATCGAAACACGATTACGGTATTTAACAATTTGGTGTTATTTTTAGGAACTCCAGCTACTGTATTCAACATAGCAGTGTCAATGGTGGCAGGCTACTTAGTGCGCGTAGAAGAAAATATCAGCTGTGAAGGTTGTTTGCAACCTATTTCTCTATCTACGAGTGAAAGCCCAGTCCTCAGCCTAATACGATTTCAAGATCGTGGAGGACTGAGGTACGGTACCCTAAATTATAATTTGTGGTGTTACTGGTACTAGAGCAAATTATGCAATCCGTATCATGTGTTGTCCAGTACGGTATCTGCCACGGAAGAACTTACTGACAAACTAAACACTTTTTTTTTAAGACAAACTCTGTCAAAAAATTAAGTGTGACCAATGCAACGATTCTGAACTTCCGATTCTCCTTTTGAAAACTTCACGAAGCCGCTCCTGGACAACCTAGCCTCAGTGGTTTAGTTGGACCGGAACGGGTCGGAACGCCGTTCCGGAAAATATCTTCCCGCTTTAGAATGACGTAACAATTTTACATTCAGTAAGAAAATCGTTTATAATCTACACATAGCGCTGAAACGTCACGGGTGTACTCTAGCGGACTAATATCGAACCTTACGGTTTTATGTTCATAAAATACAGTCGCTTTTACACTCCTGGGCGTTTTTCTGGTTCTCTAAGGTTGGCTACACTGCTATTGAATACGGAGAGCGGGAAGTGACCACAACAACTTTCTTCCGCTCGTTATGTTTGTGTGAATCCAAGTTATATTTTATGTTTTGCTCGATGTGTTGCTGTGAAGCAGATATTACGGAATCTCTCTGCAGTTAATGAACATCAGTAGCCCCGTAGTACCTTTCAAGTTTTCCAGTGACTGTGAAAGTGAGTTGTGAGTCACAACTTGTGACAATGAGTTTACTTAAGTGACTGGGTTCAAAGAAACGTGCTGGGGATGAAGATGAAGAATCAAAGAATATTAAAAAGGTGTGTGATGGCTCAAGTAAAAACGAAACTGAATGGAGTTCCGAGAACATTAGTTTCATTAAAGACGTGAGTATAGAGATAGACCGTGGGTTAAATGTTGCTGAAACGTGTGATGCAGATTCAAGGGAGAATCTAGGTTATGGTTCTACACCTTCTACCATCGACTGTGAAATTCAAGGACCCACCTACCGAAAACAAGATTTTCCAGACTGTTGGAACGAGTCTCAGTACCGTTATTTTTTGTCAGAGAACGAGTGGTTATTTGCAGGAAATAAAAATTTAGGCTGCAATATATGTAAAGAGGAAAGTAAATTAGGATTAGGAGTTTCTAAAGGGGCAGGACTTAAGCTAATGAAAGTATGGGTAGAATGCAAGGTTCATCCCAACGGAAATAATATTAATCAACAACAAACAAGCCTTAGGAAAAAAATATTTGAGCACTATGAATGTCAAACACCTAGAAACCACCGTTCGAGTATTTCGAACAGCATACTCAATTGCGAAAAGAAATAGACCCTTCGTAGACCTACAGGCTTATGTTGAACTTCAACAATTAAATGGTTTAGATGTGGGACGAGTTCTTCATACAAATTTTAGTTGTGCTAATATTATTGAACACATTTCACAGGAAATGAGAAATAAAATAGCAAAATCTATAACAGAAAATCAGAGGAAAATCAGTATTATGATTGACGAATCAACAACAGTTAGTATAAAATCTGTGTTAGTAGTATGTTTGAGATGTGCTCTTTCAGATAACTCTGAAGTTGTTTCCTTTTTCTAGGACTTGATAGAATTTGAATCAACTACAGCAGATGTTATTACTCGAGAGATATTGAAGAATCTTTCTTCATATGGGATGAATGAAAACTTTCTGGCAGAACATTTAGTTGGTCTAGCATGTGATGGGGCTTCTGTAATGTTAGGTAGAAAAAATGGAGTTGGAGCACAGTTTTTAAAGTTATTTCCAGATATAGTAATCTGGCACTGTTTAAACCATCGCTTGGAATTGGCCGTTTCTGATACAAGGAATGAAGTTACAGGTGTTAACCATTTCCATTCTTTCTTTGACAAATTGTATTCTTTATACAGCATGTCTCCCAAAAATCAAAGGGAACTCAACATTTATGCTGCTTCACTGGAACAAAGAGTTAAGAAGATTGGGAAAATATTTACAATAAGATGGGTAGTTTCAAGCCAGAGAACTGTAAAAGCTGTCTGGGAAAACTACAGTGCTCTAGTAAAACATTTTAGTGAAGCCAAAAATGACCACCAGAGAGACTCCAAAGAAAGGGCAAAATTCCAAGGTCTAGAAAATATGTTAACTTGTGTAGAATTTCTAGAAAATATTGCAATTATGTATGATGCTCTTGTTGAGTTAGCTGATTTGTCATTAGAGTTGCAGAAAAGAGAGACAAGTCTGACAGAGGCTCAAAATGCAATCAAGCGCACTATAAAAGTGTTTGAATCTATGTGTAACTCAGCTTCTGGAGAATACTACAGAACAGTTCTTAAAGCAGCAGAAAACAAAAAGTTTAGAAACATAGGATTACATGATTCTAAAAAAGTTGTAAAAATTGACAGAAAGCAGTTTTTCAGAAGTCTTGTGAACAATTTAAATAACAGGCTTATGGAAAATGTGTCCACATCATCTCATCTTGGTTCCAGCTCTAGTCAGCAGAGACATAAGAGAATGACAAAATTTATCAGTGATTCAAAGGTACTATACAAAAATAATTGGCCCTCCACTTCTACTTTGGATATCTGCTATGGTGATGAGAGTGTCGGCAACCTTTGTGACTTTTTCCACATGTCAGACAAGAGGAGGTACATTAATGCTTTTAGAAAGTATGCCGAGACCAAGGAAATTCCAGTGGAGCTGATGCCTTTAATCAAGACTGTACAGACCATTCCCATCTCTTCAGCAGAAGCTGAAAGAGCTTTCAGTACCATGAATGAGATCCACACCGAAAAGAGAAATAGGCTGCTGGTTGAAAGATCAAGCGGACTTATTTTCATAAGCAGCGTAGGACCTCCTGTGCATTTATTTAACCCACAACCATATGTCAAGTCATGGCTACGAAAGGGGAGACGTTCAGCTGATGAAACAACTTGTCGGAAATACGAGGCCGCTGATTTTGACACCCAATACGAGTCCATTTGGAAATTGCTGAATTAATAAGGTGAGTTCCTGTAAATATTTTTTTCCAACTAAATCACTGGCTAGCCTTCAATCGCACGAGCAGGATTGAACGATTTTTACAGCTTCACAATAAGCCTCTGAACAGGAAAGTACTGAAGCTCTAAGAGAAGTCTGCTTGTTTATGATATTCCGGTGAGTTATAGAAATGATTGACAACCACACTTTTGTAAATGTGCATGAAAATAGCCCGGACATTCTCTCATTGCTCAATACTAAATTCATATTGGCAACTCCAGCTATCTGATATGGCAGATCGTGGTAAATTCTTCGTGATTATACATAAGTAATACGTTTTATTCGTTGATAAGAGTGCAAAATGAGTAAAAGCAAAGTATGTTGCTCAGTTTACGGCTGTAAGTCGATGTATAACAGGGCTGCGGATATACGTTTTCATCACTTTCCAAAAGATGCAAATAGCAATAGCCGAAACGTGACGATACGAAATAAATACGGGCAACAAGAGCGGGTTGGACCACTCAACACTACACTCACTGACGACAGGACGGGTTGTTCACTTACGCCGTGTACTTACCTAGACAGCCAAGCACAGTCTCGCCGAGCCAAGTCGTACCAAGACAGCCAAGCCTAGGCCTACACTAGCCGAGGACAGCCAAGCTTCATCAGTCAGGTATCCTTTCCCGCTCCCTAGTTCAATTCCAATAACCCTACCAACCGTCATCACCTCGCTCTGCGATATCCGAGCCATTCCACTACGAGTCATATAGGCCTAATTTGACTTCGCAGGGTAAATACTTACCATCCAAATCAAGCAATTCCTGTCTACCCCGAGTTTTAATACAAGTTAAACTCATCCCATCGCCCTACCAAGCAGCAAATAATTTCTAGAGTCTATGGTACAGTGAGCAAACTCAAATATAGCTTTTAAACGTAACAGCGCCATGACTCGAACTGAACAAAAACAAATACCAGCAGACAACCGATGCTTGATAATATGCAATTGGCAACTCCAGCTATCTGATATGACATCTAGCGGTAAAAATGAGAAACTTACCAAGTAGGGTACATTTGTCACGTGGTGACTGTTTGTATATGGTTTCTTGTATTCGTAAACAGATCGTGGTAAATTGTTCGTGTCTTTACACATCAGTAATAAGTTTTACTCGTTGATAGAGTGAAAAATGAGTAAAAGCAAATTGTATTGCTCAGTTTACGGCTGTAAGTCGATGTATAAGAGGGCTGCGAATATACGTTTTCATCACTTTCCAAAAGATGCAAATAGCAATAGCCGAAAAGTGATGATACCTAATAATACCTAATAATAATACCTTTCCACCCCGGGAAGGATCTAACACTTGTCGAGGTAGACAGACAGAAGACCTGCGACGTAAAGCCAGCGAAGGTTATTCAGTTTAAAAACAGCTGTTACGATGGGCGCGCTGGTAAGATTGAAGTTACTTGAATAATTAATTAAATAAATAATTATTGGCTGCTTGGTAGGGAGAAGGGATGAGTTTAACTTGTATTATATCTCGGGGGGCGACAGGAATTGCTTGATTTGGATGGTTAAAAGGTGGGTTTGGTGTTGAATATTTGAATGGTAGCGGAATCACTCATTCTACAGTGCCCACGGGGAGGCAAATTAGGCCTATATGACTCGTAGTGGAATAGCTCGAATATCGAAGAACTTAGCGATTACGAGGTGTAGGTTTGGCGGAAAGGCTGGCGGATCATCAGTTTGACATCAATTCACGATATAAGTCGGAGCTTGGAACAGTGGCGTCTGGTTTGCGTGGATGCTAGTCTCGGAATGATAAAAGTAGCACAGCTTCGGTGTGTTATTTATTTGTTTATGTACCGTATTTCTCTATTTGAATGTCCTCGGCGTTGACTCAGGATCGACATTTACATTATATTGCGCATAATAGTACCGAAATAATGTCCGAAGTGTAGCCCTATGTAAATTTGAATCAGTTGATAAAACCATAAAAACTGATGCTTGATAATATGCAAATGACACCAAAAAATTCAGTGGAACACACAAATTAGATCACGTGTATCGCACAGTTATACATATATACAATTAAAATAACACTGTCATTACTTTAGAGACCACATTTACTGATTATAACCGAAAAATAAAAAGTGTTCCATATCAAACGCGTGTTATTGAGTATTTTAAACCCTACTTATCCAGACCGACCGCAGCGCCCCAAGTGTTAGTTTGAGTTGCCAATTGACACATAAAATCCAGTGGAACACGCAAATTAGATCACGTGTATCGCATAGTTATACATATATACAATTGAAAATAACACTGTCATTATTTTAGGGACCACATTTACTGATTATAACCGACAAATAAAAAGTGTTCCATATCAAACGCGTGTTATTGAGTAATTTTACCCCTTTACCCTACTTATCCAGACGACCGCAGCGCCCCAAGTGTTAGTTTGAGTTCGCTCATATTGAGGGTTACAATGCGATCCTAGCGGCAGAATGCTGAACTCCGTTGCCTCTCCAGTCGCGATGCGGCATCTACGGCAACTAAGTGTGTTCTCATTAATACTACTTGCACTCTTGCAGTTCCTCTATGCCTTTACTTTTGTCCACTAGTGTATAGTCATTGAGCATTTAAAAATATGTTCTTATTGCAAAAGGCACTCGATGTGCGTTTAATTTTTATCGTTTACTCATTTTAAAATAAATATTCTGTTTATAATTCTATCTATTTGTGTATCGATCAGGAATTTATGAGGATGGTGTTAAAATATCTTATTCTGTTTGTAACTTCCTTCCCCCTCCACCATCCACCATCTTCTTAGGTAGATTTTTGCGGACGGCAGTTTCTCCGGTTAATTGCTCGTTCCCGAAATATAAATTGAAATGGTTGCTTGGCGACAAGCTGGTTTGAAGTAAGAGAAATATTTGTATTTTTATAATGTACCTTATGTGCGAATGTTAATGTGACTGATACTTAAAAGAAGTGTTTAAATATGTAGTTGGAGCTTTCTGTGTTCAGTAAGGCCATTGGGGCAGATGACCTCGCTGTTCCGCCCCTTTAAACTATAACATAACTTAAGGTAATTTTGCTCAATTCCAAGCTTGGTTACCAACAGCTTTAAAGCTACTTGCTGGGAGGAGGACATTTCTCGTTGGAAAACATTATTTCGTTGCCGTACTTTCCGAGTTCCATCTTCGAATTTTGTTAGCCTGGCTTGCTAACCCTACAGTATTCGTATCCTAGCATTCTCTCGATTGGTGGCATTTCCGTCTAATTCGTTAGTTATTGTTTTAAGGGGCGGAACAGCGAGGTCATCAGCTCCTGTCTTATACATTGCATATAAAAAGCTATTCTACTTAAGAATAATACATAACAACAAGAACGGCAATTCATGTGTCTTATCACAAAGTATGTGAACCGACCGCTGAGTGCCAGTGTGTGCTATGTGGATCGAGGTGTGGGAGATATCACATAACAGCATGTGCAAAGAGAACTCTGACTAAATCTCTAATATTGTTATTGGTTTTACGTCCTTTTTAACTACTTAGGCTATAACCATTGGCAAAAACCATTCATCTGGACACGTTAGGCTGTAACCATTGTCAAAAAGCCATTGGGTTGGACGAAACGAAGGTTAGAAATGTTGGGTGTAGGTGCAGCCTTGACTGTGCACGGCTAGCGGGGCATAGTTGACAGAACCATTGATCTGGACACGTTTGGCTGTAACCATTGTTAGAAACCTGTGATAGGACAAAACGAATGTTATAATAGTCTGGTGTAGGTATAGCCTTAGTCGCGCGCAGCTAGCGGGGCACAGATGACACAAAACCATTGATCTGGACGCGTTAGGTTATAGGCCTAACCACTTTCAAACCATTGGATTGGACAAAACGAAGGCTAGAGTGGCCGGGTGTAGGTGCGGCCATGGTCGCGCACAGCTAGCGGGGCATGGTTGACACAAAACCATTGATCTGGGTGTAGGTGCGGCCTTGGCCGCGCAGCTAGCGGGGCACAGTTGACAAAACCATTAATCTGAACGCATTAGGCTGTAACCATAGGATTGGACAAATCCCAGGTTAGAATGGTTGGGTGCAGGTGTGGCCTTGGCCGCGCGCAGCTAGCGGGGCACGGTTGACACAAAACCATTAATCTGAACGCATTAGGCTGTAACCATAGGATTGGACAAATCACAGGTTAGAATGGTTGGGTGCAGGTGTGGCCTTGGCCGCGCGCAGCTAGCGGGGCACGATTGACACAAAACCATTAATCTGAACGCATTAGGCTGTAACCATAGGATTGGACAAATCGCAGGTTAGAATGGTAGGGTGCAGGTGTGGCCTTGGCCGCGCGCAGCTAGCGGGTCACGTTTGACACAACACCATTGATCTGGATGCTTTAGGCTGTAACTAATGTCAAAAACCATTGGATTGGACAAAACAAAGGTTAGAATGGTCGGGTGTTGGTGAGGCCATGGCCGCCTGCAGCTAGCGGGACACGGTTTACTCAAAACCATTTTGTAGCTCTGAATGAACGTAGAACGAGCGATAACATTCTCTATAATACATGATTTAGGCAAAATACCTTTTGAAACGATGAGAAATAAATCGGGGAGCGATGTTTTAATAGAAGTTTCCTCCTCCACCGTCTGACCCGCTCAGCCTTCCCAATTAAGATCACGACTTACATAGCGAAAATTACAGCTGTGAGCGCCATTGTTCAAATGAATCATCTTTAAAACAGTACCATAACAGTAATGCCAACCTCGCCCTTACAGTACTATGTAAAACAAGGAAGCGCCCAGTTCAGTCACTACTGCGCATTATTTGTACGCAGCACTCAGTTCACAGCTCTAATTAGGCTAGTGTGTGCAATATTTCGCTTCTCTGTAATGATTTTGGTGGCGTTACATAACAGGAGAACATGTGTTTAAAAAATTGTAAGTAATGAAATTTGCCAAAATAACTGTAATAATGGTATCTGGAGATGATATAGTAATAGATGTTCACTCGTCCGCTGCCGTAGACCCACCATCCTGCCCTAATAGGAGCACGACTTATATAGCTGAAATTGCTGCTCTGACGGCCATCTTTGTGAATGTTTGTGAAGGAGTCCATAATGCCAACCCCATGCATTCGGTATCAATGCGGTCTAGCTGTATGCCTCTCACCAAGGCGGTCCGGGTTTGAATTCCGGTCAATGCATGTGAGATTTTCGAAGTGAAATGCCATGTCCTGTGGTTCGGATTCCACGTAAAAAGGAGGTCCCGTGGCTCATGATGTCGAGATTAACGGTCACGTTAAACTACAAGCTTGCTTGCTTGCTTGCTTGCTTGCTTCGGTACCAATGGTTTTGACTGGACCAATATTTTCGTCTAGACCAATGGAGCATTGATAGCGCGGGCTACGGGACTCGTTAGCTAATAGATAACACCCCTGGTTTTTGTCTCGCACAGTGGGGAAGTCACGCATCAATAATCTTTATCCAGGCCAATGGTTTGGCTTTTATTTCATGTTTCATGTTGGCAACGTGTCACGTGGGTATGACGTAGTGTCCAGGGTGATTGTAAAATGGCCGACCTTGTTCAAATGAACACGACCAATAATGCTTTATTTACGTTAAAAGTAATTATTTCCGGTGCAGCAGTGGCAATTGAGAATGTGAAATGACTCCCAACAACTCCGAGAAAGGTTTGTCAATCATAAATACTATATTTTCAGTAATATACCTTGTTGAAAGTTACCAAAAGGCTTGTTCTGTTCTGTAGAATTAATATGATTTCTTTTTTCCACGGCTGAAATGAGTGTTTTTTGTCATCTGCTCTGTAATTACTACCCAGTATATCGCTCCGCTGTATTTTATATAAGGTAAATGCACCAATGGTCGTCATGTTAAGGGAGATTTAGACAAGAAATCATATACACCGTACACATTTTGGTAAATTTAATCAACAAAAGCACTGTACCTAAGCTCAAACTCTACTCAAACACTAGGAAAGACCAAATATCAAAGATATTCGTTTTAGGAAAAATGACGTATTTTTTAAAAAAGTGTGTTTTTGCGCCAGTGTTCGGTACAATATATTTAGATTTTTCCTATATTCGTTACCCGTTTGCACCAATTGCCGTCACATTGTTAATTTTCCTCGTCTGCTGTTTATAATACATTTCTGTCAATTGTTGCGTAATACACCGATTTATCGACTTGGAGGCTAACATTTACGAATAAAACAGTACCAGTAATTATGTTTTTTAATAAAAATGGAATATAAAAAAAAAAAAAGAGACGGGAAGCGGGATTGGTGGGTAGAAGACATACGAGCAAGAAAATATCTTAATTCTGCTCTAAACAAGTGAGACCACGGCATAACAGCCCGGAAAATGACCATTCGCCGAGGCCTAACACCGATTGTTGCCATAGAAACCCTCTGAATTCGCCACTCATGTACATTTTTCCTCCAGGCAGTCTTTAGTATCTTAAAAACCCCTACATCCGTGGATTGAAGTACGTGTGTGACATTAGGTAGTAAAGCGACCAAAACAATTCCATGATCCTCACAAAATTTACTAGTATGTATGGTCAAGTGTGAGAAGTGCCCGTCTATGAATAATGTCAGGGAGAGGAATTTCCTTCTCAACCAACCCAGGATGAAATATGTTACTGAGAAATTCATAAAACACTTCCCCCCGTCATTCACCCGTTTGGCGATTTGCCAATGCTCCAGTGTGCTGGCATTGAGGCAATAATGATGTCTTGCGGCAGACGTTCATACTTGAACACTACAAGGGAAGAAGAAATATCGCCGTGGGCATTGCCTGTTAGAAGTACCGTCAAGCATTCTTTCTCCTCCGAATTCACTTGCTGATATATTGTCTTGTAACCCCTGTTCGCCAGCACTTTGTTACCTTTCGGATTGAGAAAGAAAACAGTCTCGTCAGCGTTGAACAGTCGCCGAGGGTCTGACAAAATAGACTGGAAGTCGTTTTCCACTGAATAGCTGTAGACTTCTGAAACCCAGGTTTTATTTTGATGTTCTGTAATTGCAGCACGGCTTACTGTCAAATTTTGAGGGTTTCGTAAAAGATAGACCTGGATTTCTTTTTAGGAAAGATTCACGCCATTTCCTTTCTGGCGGCCATCTTTGAAAGGAAAGTCCCTCTTCAATTCTTGTGTAAGGCACTGGACGCTTTTGCAAATCGTCCTTTGTTACCGGGCCCCCTCTTTTCGTAGTGAGATTACCCATTGAACTACATAGCCTCAGCTTCCTTTGTTAAAATGGAACTCAGCCCCATTTTCCTCTCTCTAGGAGATTTTCCTTTAATTTTGTCCGAGAGGGTGTTTCTCGGAACACCATTCCTCTCCGCGGCCTTTTTAATACTCATGCCGTCCTCCACAACGGCCTTAATAGCAGCTTCCATTTGCTGAATATCATAATTCAGAACTGTGCGTTTCGACATATTGCCTGGGACAGATGACCTCGTAGTTCCGCCCCTTAAAACAACAATAACTATCTAACATATTGCCTGAAAGCAAAGATTTAGTCTTAGAATAATATATTATTTATCGTTGTTGTTTGAGTCTTCAGTCTTTTGACTGGTTTGATGCAGCTCTCCATGCCTCCCTGTCCTGAGCTAATCGTTTCATCTCTACATAGCTACCACACCCTACATCCGAGGCAATCTGTTTAACATATTCCAACCTTGGTCTACCCCTACAGTTCTTGTCCTCGACCCTTCCTTCCATAACTAAGCTTGCTATTCCTGGGTGTCTTAGTACGTGTCCTACCAACCTATCTCTTCTCTTCATTAGCCGTCGCCAGAAACATCTCTCCTCTCCCACTCGCCTTAATACCTCTTCGTTTGTAACCCTATCTACCCATCTGACCTTCATCATTCTCCTGTAACACCACATTTCAAATGCCTCAATTCTCCTCTTTTCTGCTGCACCAATAGTCCAAGTTTCACTTCCATAGAGCGCCACGCTCATTTCAATAAAAATAAAAATAAATCCTCTGTAGCACGCCTAGCCAAAAAAAACTAGGCCCACTGAGGTGCGGCCGTCAAGAAGAGAGACCTACGTAATAATAACAATACCCTGTAAATGTTTATTGGTTGCGAAACGTTAACACAAACATTAACATTATCGTGCACTAGTGTTCGTCACAAATGTGCTCTAAAGTTCGTCAGCTATGACGACTACTGGACACGATGCTCAAATGATAATTTAATTAATACAGGGTACTTTAGAGCTACATTATAAGTATATTGCCGCTGTTAGTTAGGTCTTGCAAGGAGAAATGACAATGTGCCAGTTTTCGTCACAAATGACGAGCATTGGTAAAGTGCATTTTTTTAAATCCAGTGTTCGTCACCGGCATTTCTAACAAAACTAGGCACGTGAGCACGAAATAACAAATCACATATGTTACAGAAACAATTACCAACTATATCACGCACTTGTAACATTTTAAAATGTCGGAACATAACACGTATGCACATAATTAACTCGCGCGCGTGCTTAGCACATGCGAGAAGCAAATGGCGCGTCAAGACAGCTCAGCTCACAGGAAATGTTTGACGCAGGGAATCACCTATTACATCGCACGCATGATTTCGCAAAGTTGCTCCTTATCGGCAAGGAAGGTATGACGCGATATAACAGCTTAGGCTTTCACGGCCGGCGTTCATAATTAAATACAAGTTTTTCGGGCTTGTAGGCTGTGGTCTTGATAATGCCGGACGCAGTTTCCGGTGAAACGTCGGGAGATATCCTGTCTGGACCACGGCCTACAAGCCCGAAAAACTTGTATTTAATTGAGGTATGACTCATCTCGTAAGACTTTTGTGCGTTGAGAAAGACCCGTTGACATGCTTATTTTTTGTACTTATATATGAGAGTGACGAAGACTGGATCAGTGACGAAAACCGGTACAGTTACCTTATGTGTTTTTTTCGCACAACTGAGGATTTGATAATGGTTACAGCCTAACGTGCCCAGATCAATGGTTTTGTGTCAACCGAGCCACGCTAACTGCACGCGGCCAAGGCCACACCTACACCCGACCTTCTAACCTTCGTTTTATCCAATCCAATGGTTACAGCCTACGCGCCCAGACCAATGGTCTTCTGTCAACCGTTTCCCGCTAGCTGCGCACGGCCAAGGCTGCTCCTACACCCGACCTTCTAACCTTCGTTTTGTCCAATCCAATTGTTTTTGACAATGGTTACAGCCTTACATGACCAATGGTTTTCTTTTGTGTCAACTGCTGCGCGGATTTGACAATGGCTACAGCCTAACGTGCCCAGATCAATGGTTTTGTGTCAACTGTGCCCCGCTAGCTGCGCGCGGCGAAGGCCGCACCTACACCCGACCATTCTAACCTTCGTTTTGTCCCAATCAATGCTTTTCGACAATGGTTACAGCCTAACGTGTCCAGATCAATGAGTTTTGGCAATGGTTACAGCCTAACGCGTCCTGATGAATTTATTTGATCAACAGTGTGTATCTCACATGTTGGCAACAATGTGTGCGCCTCGGTGCGTGCCGCTAGAGTGAGCCTTTATGACAGTTGAACGAGATGCAAGTGCTGTCCAAACATGGCAGCCAGTTTTAAAATAGCAATAAATAAAAACACATATTTGCGTACTTTATCACATACATATGGGGTTCAGTAGTGACCAGGGGCCGATAACGTAGATGTTAGGCCCCTTAAAACAACAATTATCATCATCATCCTAATTTCAATATGTAATATCGCCCAGAAGATGAAACTAGGACACAAGGTATGTAAAAGTCAGATTCATGTCTGCTGCAAATGTATAAGCCGCATTCCACTTACATTCAGAATTAATAACCATTTATCTGGATGCGTTAGGCTGTAACCATTGTCAAAAACCATTGGATTGAACAAAACGAAAGTTAGAATGGTCGGGTGTAGGTGCGGCCTTGGCCGAGCGCAGCTTGCGGGGCACGGTCTACACAAAAATGATGCGCACTAAAGAATAAACTGGGCACTTCTTGGTTTTACATAGTACCGTAAGGGCGGGGTTGGCAGTACTGTCTTGACGATAATTCATGTGGACAGTGGCGGACATAGTTGGAATTTTTGCCGTTATAAGTCTTGAACCTACCCCCAGGGGCTCACTTCTAGTGGGCGTGGGTTGGCGACCACGGGGCCCCAGCTGGGTCCGGCATTGCTTCCACTTACTTGTGCCGGGCTCCTCTCCGTCTTCTTTCCTGTCGACCCCACTTGGTCAATTCTTGTTCTCTTCCGACCCCGACGGTATTAGGGTATCCGAGGCCTAGGGAGTCTCTTCCTTTCCCGCCTTAATTGGCCCTTGTCTCATCTTTCCTGACACCCTCCTTCTGTTAGGGGTCAGCCTTCTCTTTCTTTTCCTTTTACCTCCTGCCTTGTGCTCAAGGCCCTTAAGGAGGCAGGGTGTATGTATCCCCACCCCTTCTGGTGCACCGTAGATAATGCTACACCCTCAGGGGCTCACGGCTGGTGAGTTCGGGAGTTGGCGACCCCGAGGGATTCCTGAGCTGGGTCCGTTTTCCCCTTTTGTCCCTTCATTTTGGGGCGGACCCTCTCCTCTCTCCTCTCCCCTCTTCTTTTCCTTATATTTCCTTTTCTCTTTCATATTCCTGCACTTTTTTTGTTACTTGGTTCCCCGTGTGTCTAAATTCCCTTTTAGCGTTTTTTTTTTGTAGGTATTTTTAATATACGTTGCATTTTGTAAGTCTTTTCGATCTAGATTGCATTTTGTGAGTGTTTTTCAATCTCAATTGCATTTTGTAAGGATTGACAATCTAAATTGCTTTTTAGTAAGTCTTTCAATATCCGGGCTTTGTTCAAGTAGTTAAGTCTCAATTGCAATTTTGTGGGTATTTTGAATCTAAATTACATTTTGTAATTATTTTCAATCTAAATTGCATTTTGTAAGTATTGTCCATCCTAATGAGAAGTTTGAATCTACCATACATTTTGTAAGCAATTTCAATTGCATTTTGTATTTTCAACCTACCCCGCTTTGTTCAAGTAGTTAAGTCTCATTTGCAATTTTGTGGGTATTTTGAATCTCCATTACATTTTGTGCGTATTTTCAATCTCATTTGCATTTTGTAAGTATTTTGATTTCACTTGCATTTTGTAGGTATTTCGACTGTACGTTGCATTTTGTACGTATTTTGGACCTAACCTACCTTTTGTGCGTATTTTTCAATCTATTCCTTTTGTGAATATTTTCGTTCGAAATTCCCTTATGTACGTATTACCGCTCTCCATTTGGTGCGTAGTTTCAATCTGAGTTCCTTTTTGTAAGTATTTTCCCTGCTACATAAGGCATTGTTGTTGGGGCTCACTGTCTATTTTATCTAAACCATTTTCGTTTCATCCATAGCTGTGAGCTGTTTTTTATCTTCATCCTTTCATTTCACGCCATTTCATTTCATCAGGGGCCGATAACCTCGATGTTAGGCCCCTTAAAACAACAATCATCATCATCATCTTGAACCTATTTGAGATGGCTGGGTGGGTTACAGACAGCGGAGATGTGAACATCTATTAAAACATCATTCCCTGATTTATTTCTCATTGTATGGCTAATTCATGTACGATAGAGAATTTTACCGCTCGTTCGTATTTCATTCAGTGCTACCACCATTCTATTGCACAAATCTTTTTCCACTTTACAATAGAACTTACTTTGTTCGAGGCTCTATGTCCTCTTCGGGTACATGTTTCGGAACTTTAAAATGGCTCTTCTTCAGCCAAGTTCAGCAATATCTTAGTCCAATGTTTTCACAATTTTTGGTGAACATAATTAAAATACTATGAAAACCTATTAAAATACATAACATTTTGTGGAGATGAAAATGATGCTGAAAGATGGATGGTAAAAAGTTTTTAAACTTTTTTTAAAGAATAGACTAAAACGTTGATTTTAGGTGTGTTCCTTGTTTCCTTATTTGATTTTGGTGCTCCAAGATGTTGTTCTGTAAGAATAAACCAAGCATGGGACCATTTCCAACAAAAAAAAAAAGAGTTAAAAATGGAATTCTTGATGGATAAGAAACAAAAAACATTGGACGAGAAAACCAATATTTCAGAAGCTAGACTCCGCCAAATGGACATTAACACAACTATACCAACAAATCATAATTTTCGAGATACGATTATTAATTTAACCTTCGGGCGGGCGCGCCTTTTGCACTCACACCAGTTGGCGCGCTCCGGCATTTTGGCCGCTCTCATTCACGTTCAGTTCTCAAAGCCAGAAGTGTTTGTTGACATGAAATTCACTGGGATTTCAATTGTTACACTAAAGACACATTATGTGAGCAAATGTTTTTTTATTTTTCAACGACTTTTATCACAACTGCAAACTGAAAAGGAACAACGCAACACACATCTCAATGAAAATAGTACTGTAAAAGAATAATATTCCAAATATAGGCCTATCACTTGTGTTCAGAGGCTGTGCACATGAGTTGCATATGATTTCTTGGACTGAATGTTTTTTACATACATATTTCGCACATTTCTTGCAGGACATCCGAGTCCGATTGTTCTTAGATCTACCACAATAAAAACAAATTTGCCTTTTTGTGGAAGGTGTTACTTCAACCTGATCAGGTTCTTCCTTATACCTTTCTAGAAAACAACGTAGTTCTCGAGGAAGAGTAGTTATTGTGGCCCGGTATTTTAGATTTTCTTCCATGAGGGTAAAACTTAAGTTGGATACTTAAGTTCTTCTCCTCAAATCACTGTTCCGAGTATTAGCCTTGAAGATCTTGAAGGAATTAATCCCAGCCACATCAAGAAGACGGTAAAATACCACCATTGGCCACCTTCGAGTTGTTCTGGAAGTGGAGCACCTTGAACACATGAGGTCCACTGTGTCCACCCCTCCTTTGGTGCCATTATAGTCCATAATTTGGTGTGGTTTGCCTGTCTCTTCATCAGTTTTGTTGTCGTCGTGCATCGTAGACAAGACGAGCACTGCTTTCTTTCTCTTTGTCACCATAGAGATCAAAGTCATATCAGGTTGAGCACCAAACTTGTAACTTCCGGGTACTGATGAAGAATTGCGCTCCACAAACTCGGGGGGAATCTCCTTTTTGCTACTTTTCAGGGTGCCCAAAAAGGTCAATCCGTCCTTCAGCAAATCCTCGGCTAGAGGATAGCTGCTAAAGTAATTATCTGTAGTGACATTACGATTTGTTTTCTTGATGGGATCTGTCAGTCTGACAACAATATCATGAGGCTTGTTGGTGGTAGCATAAGGGCCAGTTTCTTGCTTTCCACAATAAATTTCAATATTGTACGTATAGAATGTTCGAGCATCACATTTTGATGCCGTATTTGGCTGGCTTTTTAGCCATGTACTGCACAAATCGACAACGGCCCCGGGAAGCAACCAGCATTTCATCGACGGTCAGGAATTCACCAGGAGAATATGACTGTTGTGAATTGTGGACGAATTTATTCAGAATGTCTCGAATGGGAGCTAGTCTGTCACTGTTCATCCGCTCCGTTCGTGTATTCACATCATCAAATCGTATACATCTCAATAAAAAGCGGAATCGCCTTTCGCTGAAATTAGCGCGTAAAATTGTATACCCAGTCCCGTTTGTCGCAAATGGTTCAGCTAGATTCGTACGATTCTCCCTTTTGACCGCCATAAATAATAATGCCCCAAAAAAGCACGAATTTCTTTTATATCAGTCAACCTAAAATCCCTCTCTCGATTTCCAGTTTCCTTTTTCTGAATGTATATATTGGTGTTCTTAACAATACTATCAATAATGTCAGGGGACATTATTAGTGAAAAACATTCGATTTCAGTCATACAATGACGGGCAGTTACCTTAGGGCCTGAAAAAGTTTTGATAATGTTTCTTCCCCTTGTTTTTACAAGATTTGCGACAGGTTGATTTGCCCACAATGTTTCTCCATCTTTACCGATAAAAAATCGAAGACTCTCGCTATTTTCAGCGTCTTCTTCATCTTCACTTTCAATTTCCACTTCAGACTCACTGTCGTGGTCGTCCACATGTATTTCTTCAGTCTCGAAATCTGGATCATTCTCATCGTCTTCCGTCAGATCTTCTAGCTGGTCCATTCGTTCGTCTTCCTCCAACTCTTGAAGAATTGTAGAAATATCTTCAGGTCTGAGGTAAGGTTCCCTGAAACCCAAAAGTGAAGATTGAGTAAATCGTAGGTATTCATAAAATCCTACAGAGTAAAAACGAGAGAACGTGGGAGGACAGCGAAATAGATGTGTAAAGCATAAATATTTGAAAAATATATCGCCCTGAAATATATGATATTTGAGCAATTCATCATACAATATTACAAATCAAGTAAAAAGTAAAGAAATAAATACTTACATTGTGTGTGGTGGACGGTCAACGTTTAGCACTGTTGGGCGCGCGGCGGCAATGAGGCCGGTCGAACCTCCTACCGTGACATAGGCAACTTGCGTAATGAATTGCGCAATCCCTCTACAAGTCTGAGGTGGGGTTGGTCTGCCATCTGACGTCTTACATAGTAGTTAGAGAATACATAGGGGCGTGGTTGCCCCTCACGGGAGTATAGCAAAGTAGCGCGTCTTTTTTTAAAAACCCGGCCAATTTGCCGCGTGCGCGCCCGCCCGAAGGTTAACTAAAGTAGAACTCGCGCCTGAAGACTGTTCTAGAACAGGGCCATCCAGTCATTGTGCTCTCGCCGTCATCAGGGGGCACTGGGCAGTCAGACTAGCGCTCCTTCCCCTACCATTACTACACTGTGGCAGCGAGGAGACGGATCACGCTGACTAGATACGTACAGTACGTACAAACGTGCGGCCGACGGCTCATGTGGTATTGTTGACATCATATTGATAGGGCTGTTTTGCCATAACAAATATACTGCATTTACACATCGAATGGTACTCCGATGTATGGAATGTGCAGGAAACAAACGCAACTGTTGAGAATATTGTAATTTATTCCAAACTAGAATGTGAACATATTAGAGAGGAAAATTCAACAACAAATTGTGTTCTTTTTAACACATTAAATCTCTGTGGCACACTAAACATTTGGCATGCCCTTTATAAGCTGTACAGAGAAATGAAAATTCCCATTCTGCTTTAAAGATTGCTGCTTCACCACTCTTCCCTATTTGTATGATGTTCGGTCGAAACTTACACGCTGTCAACAAAGCGCATTGGACTAGACTAGCGACTGCGGGATCGGCTGCTCGCTTTGGCGTGGCGGGCAGACCGTGCGCTTAGCCAGCCTAGCTCCTCCCACCGCTACCTTCCACCAAAGCGCTCGAAGCACTGTGTGGATGACCCTATTCTAGAACATGTTTCTAAAGAAAGAAAAAAATTTGAAGCAAATTCCAGTTTTATACATTCAATAGACTTCAGCAATAAAACAAAAAATTTAACCATAGAAGATAATCAATCACACCATGCATTCCTTCGACATCCAGGACATGTATTCATATATCCCAACAAAGAAAGCCTTATCCGTAATTCAAAATAAACTTCAGAAGTAGGGCAACCTGAGTATAATTGAAATAGAAGAATTCATGTCATTGATAACATTTTTATTAGAAAACACAACTTTTACGTTCAACAATAAAATCTAACCAACAAAGCAGAGGTTTGGCCATGGGTTCCCCAGCTTCTGATATTATTGCAGACACATACAGGGTATTTATATTTGCTTGGCTAGGACTTACTCGCTCACACGCTCCGCCAGTGACGGCTCAGTAGCCGGCTGCCGCGTGCGCGTATGTATGGCAGAATACCGTGCTTAAAGTCATTATCCTGCATTTTTCTCACTATGTTCACAGTAGATGCTGAAAATGTTCCCCATCCGCTGCCAAACATAATCGGCATAGTCTTATGAAGTTTCTGGTTAATCCACTTAATTTAGCTTCGGTAAGGAAATAATGACCTTAACGTCTATTTTTATTGTTTACTGAACCTATACGTTTGAATCTCAAATAAGCCAGTTGTTTTTTTTGTCCGATTTATAGGAATGGGTCTCCCTGGAAATTTCACTCGAAACTTTTCTCTTCTGGTGCACGATTTCCTGCACTTTATGTACGTACAGTGGGTGATCATATTATTAGGGCCACTAGGTAAAAGTTGTATTTTTCGAACTTAATAGGTCTTACAAAACATATATATACTTTATTTATCTAAAATGGACTTTGCCATACATATTACACTAATTTACATTTGAAACATTAATGAAAATCATGAAAAACGTAGGGAAATCGAATATCTTGTGGCATACTGCATACTGCAAATGCACCTGAGGCAGTTACTTTTAATTTCATCATCATGATGCTACACATTGATGAGTCTTTCGAGCAATTGAATTTTGTTCGAGACATTGTGAGCTGAAATTTTCCTCTTCATTAGCTCCCAAAGGTTCTCGATCGGGTTGAGGTTGGGAGAATTTCCAGGCCAGTCCATAACTTTCACTTTGTTGTCCAGAAGGAACTTTATCACTGATTTAGCTTTGTGGCAAGGTGCAGTCATGCATAAATAAAAAATTGCCATCTGGGAACCATTTACGAACTTGTGGAAACAGCCGTTTCTCCAGAACCTTGATGTACTGGTGTTGATTCATCATTCCTTCGACAATATACAGGCAGCCAGTTCCTTCACTACTGATGACGGACCATACCATGTCACTTAACGGGTGCATAACGGTCCTGACAATGCAGTCACTATTGTATTTCTCACCCTTGCGCCTCCTCACAAATACAGATTTGTCATCTAGGATGTATATTGATGACTCATCTGAAAAGCAAACCTGAAAAAAATGTAGCTTTGTACAGTATAACATGTTTACGTGAGGTACGATTGAGCTTAACAGGCAGGAAAAAAACAAATCACATGACTGGCAAACAGCTTACCCTTTTCCAATCATCAGCAGTCCAATCCTGATGTTGCTTTGCCCAAAGTAATCGCTTCTTCATCATGGCTGGTGTCAATAATGGATTCTTTGCTGGACGACGACAAGAGAATCCCAACTCTTTGAACCTTCGGCGAGCAGTCATTGAAGATACGTTGATCCCCGCTTGTCGATTCTTTGTAGAAATGACTTTCATTGAAGCCTTTCTATGGTTAATGATGAGATTTCTTAACTGACCCTCTGCTCGTGGAGTGGTGATTCTTTTGCGGCCACATTTACCCACCTGTTTAGGGGACAATTTCGTCCCTTGGTCAATTTTTTAAATTAATTCTGTCCACAGTTGACTTTGAAATAAAAGCAATAGATGCTATTTTTCTGTGAGAATGATCAGTATTCAATAAAAGTGTTTTTATTTCCGAAATTTTACCCGGAGAAAGGTCTCTAGTTTTCCTCATGTTTGTTTTCTAAATACCATAATTTTTAAGTATGTACTTAACTATAATTAACTGTATTTAGCCTTTGTCACTTTACTGTATCGTATATAACGTAAAATTCACACAAAAGTTGCAATGGAACAAATCTACGATAAATAACACATGTCACTCCAACAACAGTCAGCAAGGAGCTGTAACATAATTGGCGCCTTTCTCAGTTAATGACCAGAGTTTTCATTATTATGCTTCTAAATATAGGACTGATTGTTGAATACAACTACAGAAATGTGTACTTAATAATATCCAACAATAAAAAGAAACAATGAGTTAATACTAATACAAGAATAAAGATCCAAACATTCATTCTCCAAGTTTTACCTAGTGGCCCTAACAATATGATCACCCACTGTATTGTGCAGTACACGTTCAAGTAACGAATATTTCGCATAAGGCATTACAGCACTATACACAATTACAATAAAACAACTGGCTAAGAGATTCAAACGTACAGGTTCAGTAAACGATAAAAAAAGACTTAATTTAGTGAAGCTAAATTAACCGGAATAACTGGAAACTTCATAAGTAGATATGTTTGGCAGCAGATGGGGAAAATTTTCGGCATCTAATGTAAGGATGGTGAGTAAAAATGCATTATACTGATTGTAAGCACCAACTCTGCTATACATACGTGGAGCTCGTGAGCGAGAAAGTCCTAGCCAAGCAAATATAAAGACCTGTATGTGTACCGCGTTGAAAACACAAGCATAATCAACCAAATACAAGGGGCAGATACGTAGATGACGTTTTTGCTGTCCTAAACGAAAGCACAAAAAAAGTAGACCAACTTCTAGACAAATTGATCAAAATAGACAATCAATTTCACAGTCGAGTCAGAAAAAGAACAATCTCTCCAACTACTTGGACCTCAAAATTCCAAAAGCCAACAAAAAACTAGAATATGAAATCTATAGAAACCCAATGCAAACAGATGTAACCATAAAACACAACTCAAATCAACCAAGAAAGCCAAAAAAGAGCAACATTCTATAGCTTACTAAATAGAGCCATCAAAATAGCCTACCACTGAAAAAAGAAACATTTAACAAAGAATTAGGAATCGTAGTGACAATAGCCAGAAATAACTGATACAAACAGATAACTTAATATTAGAAATGAAATTCAAAATAAATTTAAATCAACATTAACTAAAGAAAATAAATTGCAATCACAAGTTGTATAATTTATAATCAATAGTTACTCTTGAAAGTTTGCAATGTTGATTTTTATTATTCAATCTTCTTTTTCTTCATGTGCCATATCCTCAGTGGACGTTGGCTGTCATCAGGGCGTCCTGTTCATTTTCAGCAACTTGGAACAGTGTAGGAATGTTGAATCCATACCATTCACGTAGGTTCCTTAGCCAGGATATCCTCCTCCTCCCTCGGCCTCTCTTACCTTCAATTTTTCCTTCAATAATGATCTGAAGGAGAGTATATTTATCATTACGAGTAATATGACCAAAGTATTCAAGCTTGGTCTTTTTGATGGTATGTAAGACCTCTAGGTCTTTGTGCAGGTGTTCGAGCACTTCGGTGTTACGTACTTTATAATTATAATAATTTAATAAGATGCGCTCGAAAGAACATTACTTAACCTACATAATACACGAAAATATCATTCTAAATACAATTTGATCTTACAATGCTATTTAGTTTTCACTGTAGTCTCTGATGGATTTAGTTCTTTTTGCACACTTAGTTAAGTGATAACGGTCACATCTCTTGTCACACAACGAACATACGCAATCATCATCTGGCTGGTGAAAACCTTGAGTTAAGCAGATCTTATGGTGAAAACCATGAGTTGCAAGTCTCGTTACCACATGTCTTAGATCCTGTCCTGCCTCCGTCCATTGTCTATCCATCATTGCGCTAGTGCTATAAAAATCAGGGTCAATGTCATTTCTCTTCCTCCGCCGCAGTTCGAGATGCGCTTGGTAAGGGCCTGTAGATGGCAGCGTGAATTGCAGTCTCAGGTCTTCCAAGAAGAAGCTTTCCCTGGCTAATTCGTATACAATCCTTGAGGGTGCATAAATCCCAACTCCCAAAGCACTCTTCAGATATCGTGCTTTAACACTTTCTAATCATTTGAAATCGCTACTCGAAAGCTTATCCCATATTAATTCTATTCCATATGAGGCAATTGGAGTTATTACTGTTTTGAACAATGACATTGCAGTGGGCAAAGAAAGTTGTCGGATAATTTTAATTCGATGAGTGGCTTTCGTAGCTGCTGAAGCCCTTTCCTGAGTGTGTATCCTGTAGGAAGACAGTGTCGTTTGTAGATATATTCCTAAATACCGGAAATTATTTACTACTCTTAGCATATCTCCTTGCAGAGTTAAATGATCATCCAACGCCAGTTTGCCTCCTTTTCTAAAAGTCATGTGCACTTTATCGATCCATGATATTCTGAGCATGCATCTGTGGCACCACAACTCAAAGGCTTGAAGTTTTATCATTTTAAATGATCTTGTCGACTTCATCATTACGCTGGGGTCTGGCGTTACGTTACGGTGACGGGACGAAATGTACCCAGATGCACTGAGGTGTGTGACGTCGTAGTACTGATTGGTGCATGTGTTCCCCGACAATCTCTACTTTGTTAGTATAAGACAAAAATCCCCGATTCTTGGATGTCACGGGTAATCTCGAGAACCACTGGATGGATTTTGATGCGGTTTTCACCATTCTGTAAGGGATATCTCGAGGAAAGATTCTGTAGAAAATAATTTACTCTGGGCAAACTGTTAAAAATATCAATATACTATGAGCATAAGAATTGGTCAGCATGAAAAGTTCTACAAAAAAGTCCGCGAGAGCATATCTCTATCTTCAATACATCGCCCACTATAAGTGTTTTTAGACTGGGTGGAAGGGGCACGTCCCCGCGCGCTTGGTAAGCGTGACGGCATCCCGCGCGCTTGACCTTGCTTTGCACTTGCCGTTCGCGAGTAATTTGAAACAAGATAAGTATTATGCAGATAATTTTCTAACATGTCAAGAGTCTTTGGCTTCGAGCGAAGCGAGAAGCCTCCAGCCTTTCTAGCATTTCTCAGCATTTGTAGCATTTAAAATGATACAAAGTCTAGGCTTTCAGACTGACTGTCACTTTTTTACTGGTGTTCTCCGTGAGGGTCCGGGCTTCAGCTCCATACATCAGGATAGAGGAAATGTAACATTGAAGTAAACGGAGACGAAGAGCGATATTAAAGTCTCTGTTGCACAGTAGTTTATTCATTTTCTTAAATGCAGCTCTTGCCTGTTCAATGTGGGATCTAATTTCAATAGCATTATTCCAATTATGAACAAGTATTCATCCAAGGTATGCTGAACTTGTTCCAGTTTCATTCTAGCGACTGTGAGGTTAACAGGTGGAATTACATGTTTGCTTAAAACCAATACTTAGTCATTTTGGTATTCAAATACAGACCTGCTCTTTCACTGCATTGTACTACACATTCAGTAATGACTGTAAATCTTCAGCACTTGTTGCAAGCAAAACTGTATCATTAGGGGCAGATGACCTTTTAGTTCTCCCCCCTTAAAACTACTATAACTAACTAACTAAACTGTTTCATCTGCATATCGCAAATTATTTATGATGTTTCCGTTAACAATTATACCTTCCTGTTGACCTTCCAGTGCTTCAGAATTTTTTTTCTCTGAGTAGATATTGAAAAGAATTGGAGATAGAACACAGCCTTGTCTTACTCCTTGTTTTATTTCAACACTACTGGTGTTGATGCAATCTACTTTTACTGAAGTGGTTTGATTCCAGTATAAGTTGGCAACAAATCTTATATCTCGCTCTTCTAAGCCAATATCATGTAGGATATGCAGTAATGTTCCATGTTTCACACGGTCAAATGCTTTTTCGTAGTCAATAAAACAAGCATAAACATCCACAGACATATCTATGCTTCTTGGCACCAAAACCTGCATCCCCAATAATGCCTCTCTGGTGCCAAAACCACTGCGGAATCCAAACTGAGTATCTCCTACGTATGCTTCACATATTATTCAATAAGTCTAATAAAAAGAATTAATTCATTCTTCACAGGCCATTTGATCTGCACCACCCTGTAATCATATTTCTAAAGCTAACATTTTATAGGCTGGAGATGAGGCTCCAAACTTGATATGATCAATTTAATAAATACAGCATTGACTAGCCACGACAAGTTTGTTTTTCTTAAAATTTTCCATTGTCAAATATTGATAGTCAATGCGGTACCAACATCATCAAGTTTCCACTCCAGTTTCCCGGGTGTGGTTTACGAGCGCTCTATATTTCAGTCGAATCATGTACCACTGCTCCTTTAAGACTTCATCCCAGTTGATTCCCTTGGATGTGATATCTTCCTTCTCTTGGTCCAGCCATCTCCTCCTAGGTCTTCCAACAGATCTCTTTCCAGTAAACCCCAGCTGAGTCCGGCATTGCTTCCACTTACTTGTGCCGGGCTCCTCTCCGTCTTCTTTCCTGTCGACCTCCCTTGGTCAACTCTTGTTCTCTTCCGACCCCGACGGTATTAGGTTATCCGAGGCCTAGGGAGTCTTTCACTTTACCGCCTTAATTGGCCCTTGTCTCATCTTTCCTGATACCCTCCTTCTGTGAGGGGTCAGCCTTCTTTTTCTTTTCCTTTTACCTCCTGCCTTGTGCTCAAGGCCCTTAAGGAGGCCGGGTGTATGTAGCCCCACCACTTCTGGTGCACCGTCGATAATGCTACACCCTCAGGGGCTCACGGCTGGTGAGTCGGGAGTTGGCGACCCGGAGGGATTCCTGAGCTGGGTCCGTTTTCCCTTTTTGTCCCTTACCTTTGGTGCGGACCCTCTCCTCTCTCCCCTCTCCTCTCCTCTTTTCCTTATATTTCCTTTTCTCTTTAAGATTCCCGCACTGTTTTTGTTACTTGGTTCACCGTGTATCTAAATTCCCTTTAACGATTTTTTAAGGCATTGTTAATCTACGTTGCATTTTGTAAGTTTTTTCGATCTAAATTACATCTCGCGATTGTTTTCAACCTCAATTGCATTTTGTAAAGATTGACAATCTAAATTGCTTTTTAGTAAGTCTTTGAATTTCAATTGCATTTTGTAAGTATTTTCAACCAAAACCGCATTTCGCACAAATTTTGAATCTAAATTGCATTTTGTTTGGTGGGCATTTTGCACATATTATGATTCTCAATTGCATTTTATGGGTATTTTGAATCTAAATTACATTTTGTCAAGTATTTTCAATCTAAATTGCATTTTGTAAGTATTGTCAATCCACATGAGTCGTTTGAATCTACCGTACATTTTGTAAGTATTTTGAATTTCGATTGCACTTTGTTTGGATTGGAACTGGGATATTTCAATCTGAATTGCATTGTGTATTTTCAATTTCAATTGTATTTTGTAAGTATTTTGAACCTAATTTGCATTTTGTAAGTATTTTGAATTTCAGTTGCATTTTGTAAGTATTTCAACGCTACATTGCATTTTGTACGTATTTTGAATCTAGCCTACGTTTTGTGGGTCTTTTTCAATCTATTCTTTTTGTGAATCTTTTAGTTCTAAATTCCCTTTTGTAAGACCGTATTGTGAGTTGTTTCCATCTTGAGTTTCTCTTTGTACGTATTTTCCGTCTCACATAATTTTCGTTCTGGTTTCCGTTTCATTCTCATTTTCACTATCACCCAGATCATTAGGGGCCGATAACCTAGATGTAAGGCCCCTTAAAACAACTATCATCATCATCATCATCTTTCCAGTAATCTCAGTAAGTAACCATTGTTCTGCAAAGCTTCCTTCTGTCATATGTTTGACGTGACCAAACCATCACAAACTTGCCCTAGTTATGGTCTCCTTCAAGGACTGACTTATTCCAGCTTGTTCTCTTATCTTCTCATTTCTTACTTTGTCCTTCCTAGTTTTTTGAAACATGCTTCTTAGAAACTTAATTTCTGAAGTCTGCTGTCATCTCTTTTGGTAATTGTGCATGTTTCCAACCCATGAGTCAGTATAGAGACAAAGTATGTTCAAAACAGAGTTTGTTTTGATCTTAGTGGCACTTGCTTATTCCAGAGTAGATATCGAACTTGCTGATAGAATTGACTTGATTTCTGAATACGGTTATTTAATTCAAGCTGTATTCTGTTGTCACTTGATATTAAGCATCCAAGGTACTGATACTGGTTTACTGTTTCCAATTGTACGCCCTCCGCATTATATTATCTTTACTTCTCTGTCTGTTAACAGACATCGCATCAGTTTTTGAAGCACTTACTTTCAGTCCATATTTTTTCAAATGATCATTCAATGCGGTACCAAATACTTAAATGAAAGTGTTGTTTTATTTCACAGCTATGTTAATTACTCCAACATCGCAGCGAAGTTGGTGCGACGAGCTCTGAAGAAGGAGTTTAAAGCCGAGGCTATAAGGAGAGAGGAGTCCCATATTAGGTTTACCCCCTGGAAGGACGGCAAAGCCCAGAGTAAGTAGATGTTTTGTTTAACTTCCCAGTGTAGTGTGCCAAGCTCTGCTCTTCCCACGTGGTGGAGTGCTAAGTTACCCATTTATACACCCCTTGTAGGTTGTAGTATCGGCTACATCTCCCTGGTAGCTCTTCACAATAACACACATAATAATTTCTTGATATGAAAGTGGACTGTATAATTATTTATTAACACTGGCGCTGAGGCCTGAAACATGGTGTTGCCATGCTTGCTAGAACACAACAACTCTGATACCAATACTCCCGCTAGAGGGCGCAAGAGACCAACTATAACGAACAGATTATTAAATTGACAAATACGACATAATACATAATAAATAAACACTGATTAGCGACCTTCAGGATGCAACATACCGGCCGCCAAGAAATGTCCAATTTCTTCAAATACACAAAATTGTTCATAAACACATTAATCATACACAAAAGGAAACAAAAGAAAGTTGATACACTATATCAAGCACTATAAATCACCATCCTTTGGCAATAAGCACAGTCTTGTTATTGGCCTTTTGAAAAGACCTTGTGGTGTTCGAATGGTCACCACACGCACTAAACCGTCTGGGCCTGGATGAACTCCTTCGATGACTGCCAACGTCCAGCAGAGAGGGGGCACATTATCCTCCTTCACGATGATAAGTGCACCAGGCTGCACACTTGAGCAGGAACTAGTCCATTTGGATCTTTGCTGGAGATGGTGAAGATAGTCACAGGACCATCTACGCCAGAACAGTTGGAGCTGCTGCTGTAAAATATTCCACCTTGACAGCAAGCTAAGCTTAACATTCCCTAGATCTGGCTGGGGAATGGTGGTGATGGCAGTGCCAATTAAGTAGTGACCTGGTGTGAGAACTTCAGGGTCATTGGGATCACATGACAGAGGGATTAAGGGTCGAGAGTTCAAACAAGCTTCAATTTGACAAATGAGTGTTGTCATTTCCTCTAATGTAAGACACATGGTGCCCATATTAGGTACTTAAATGATTTTACACTCGCTTCCCAAGTACCACCAAAGTGAGGAGCTCTGGGTGGTATGAAGTGCCAACTGATGCATTCCGAAATGGTGAAACTTCTTATATCACTGTGTAGCTGATCATGTCCGAGAAGGTTTCGTATTTCTTGCAGTTCCCGTTCAGCTCCCACGAAGTTTGTTCCGTTGTCACTGAAGATATTTCGAGGTCTTCCACGACGCAAAATAAACCTTTTCAGAGCAGCCAGAAATGCCTGAGTAGACATGTTGCTGAATACCTCCAAGTGTACCGCCTTGGTTGCCATGCACATGAATACAGCGACATAACACTTTTCCTTTAACTTAGACCTGCGTGAGCCTGATTTTATGTAAAATGGTCCAGTAAAATCGGTGCCACAATTGGAAAATGGTCTAGTAGACTCCACTCGAGGACGAGGTAGTTGTCCCATGAGCTGATGTGTGGTTTCTGCCTTTAACTTATGGCATATCAAACAATGGTACAATATATGACGAACAGTAGTTCTGCCTTTCACAATCCAGTATTGCTGGCGTAATGACGAAAGCAACAATTGGCAACCAGCATGAAGCATGTGCTGATGTTCATGTTCAACAATTAACTTTGTCAGGTGATGTGGTGGTAGAATTATTTGATGCTTCTGTTGATACATAAGATCGGAATGCTGCAGTCTACCTCCAACGCGGAGTAGGTGCATCTTGTCCAGGAAGGGATTCAATGATTTCAGTTTACTATTACCATCAAGAGGCACGTTGTGTGCCAGTTGATGAATCTCCTTGGCGTATTCAGCTTGTTGAGCCATTCTAATACATTGGTGCAATCCTAATTGCAATTCTTGAAGGGAAAGATCATTCGTTGCTCTCTCATCGCGAGCTTTTCTACAATTAGCCACGAATCTGTTGCAGTGTGCTACAACCCGTTGTAATCGAATCAGCTTAGAGAAACGGCTAATAATGTCATTTTGGCAGTTCGTTGCAACGTGACATATTGTCTTCGATTTCTCGTCCAGTACATGTTGAGAAGCGGGAACAACATACAATTTGGGCCATGAAGATGAGTGTTGAGTCAGCCAAGAAGTTCCTTCCCACCATGATTGATTGTCAATGAGGCCATCAGGAAAGATTCCATGTGGAATCATATCTGCTGGATTGTCGAGCGAAGTCACATGCCGCCACTCAGCAGTTGTTGTAGCGTCTTGTATCTCTGACACTCTGTTTCCTACAAAGGCCTTCCAACGAGTAGATGGTGCAGCCAGCCATGCTATAACGATAGTGGAGTCAGTCCAAAGATAGACGTTGCTTAACTTCATATTCAAGGCTCTGACAACCTTCTTGTACAGCCTTGCGAGAAGAAGAGTTCCGCAAAGTTCTAGGCGAGGGAGTGATGTTTTCTTCAAGGTGGCGACTCTTGACTTGGAGCATAACAATGTTGATGTTGTGAGCCCTTGCTTGTTAGTTGATCGTATGTAGATACAACAACCATAAGCCTTCTCAGAGGCGTCACAGAATCCATGGAGCTGAATGTCGTTGACTGGCCCATCAGTCAAAATTCTTCTATTGATGCGTATGGCGTCTATCATGGGAGGTTGATCGCAGAGTTCTTGCCATGAACGTGAAAGTTCTGGAGAGAGAGGTTCGTCCCAGGTAAATTGTTGTTGCCATAGAATTTGGAGGAACATTTTACAGAGAATTACAACGGGGCTAATGAAACCCAAGGGATCAAAAATAGATGAAATAGCTGAAAGCACACAACGTTTAGTGTACCTATGGCCATGTACAGCAGATCTAATGTTATTTACAATTTGGAACTTGTCAGCTACTGGGTGCCACAAGAGACCTAATGTTTTAATATCATCGTCAAGGCGAAGAGGAAGGTGGGATTCTCTTAGTTCCGGTGAAATGCTCTCTTAACAATTCAGGGCTATTGCTGCACCACTTACGAAGAGAGAATCCGCCCTTACTAAGCAGGTCTATTAGGTTTTTCTGTGTCTGGAGTGCTTCCTTCAATGTTTGGGACCCTGACATGCAATCATCAACATAAAAATCGTTCAATAAAATATTCGATTCCTTCGGGTAAGTTTGAGCTTCATCTTCGGCAAGATGTTGTAGGCAACGTGTGGCAAGAAATGGAGAACATGCCATTCCATAGGTGACGGTCTTAAGTTGGTATTCTTGTAGTGCATCAGTCTGCTTCCTTCTCCACAGGATTCGTTGATAGGCACAATCTCTGAGGTCCATTTGCATCTGACGATACATTTTTGCAATGTCAGCAGTAAACGCTATAGGATGAGTGCGGAATCTAACAATGATAGAACAGAGGTCCTGTTGAATTGTAGGTCCAACCAATAGTAAATCGTTTAAAGAAGTGCCACTGCTGGTTTTGGCAGAACAATCAAATACAACCCGTGTCTTAGTTGTGGAACTGGAATCCTTGAAAACAGCGTGATGGAGCATGTAGTAACCTGGGGTAACAGTAGAGTGAGTTGTTTCCATGTGACCCAGATCTTCATATTCATCCATAAAATGTGTGTAGTCTTCTTTCAAGTTTTGGTTTCTACTCATTTTTCTTTCATGTAAATAGAACCGCTTGGCTGCCATTTGCAAGGAACCACCTAATTTCTTGGGATCTTCACGAAATGGTAGTCGAACCACAAACCTTCCTGAAGAGTCTCTAATGGTGTTCTGAACAAAATGTGCTTCACATTCCCTTTCATCCCTGGTTCTAGGAGGCAAGTGCAACTCTTCTAGTTCCCAGAATTTCTGAAGTTGAGTATGGATATCAATGTCAGTTTTGGCAAAGCATGAGACCACCGGCCACCGTGAGGTATTGGTGCAGGATGCATCACCCTTGTACCTTCCAGAAAGGGTCCAACCAAACTCAGTTTCCTGTAAAACTGGGTGATTGAGGTCTCTGGTTAGTTTACCTGACCGCTGAATATAAGAAGAGACTTCTGTACCGAGTAGAATGTCAATCTTACCAGGCTGAGAGTTTGCAGGGTCTGCTAGTGGGAGATATGTGGGTAAATTTCAGCTTGAAGAATCAATGAAATGCCCGGGCAAGTCGTCAGTAACCTTGGGAAGCACTAGGCAATCAACTGACACCGTAAAATTTCTTGAGCATGAACTGATTTCAACAGAGATTGTGTGTTTTGTTTCCGAAGTAGTGTTACCTATGCCTTGAATTGGTACCCTACTGGGCCTTCTACGAAGTTTCAATCGCTGTGCACACGATTCTGAGATGAAGCAGGATTGTGAGCCAGAATCCAGTAAAGCACGACATGTCTGTAGTCTACAGTTACTGTCCTTGACCTTCACAAGAGCTGTAGATAAGAGGATTTGTTTACTGGGTACTACCTTTAATGTGCAATAACTAGCAGTCATAGACTCTGATTGTTGACGACAGTCATTGACGCCATTGTTAAGGGAAACATCTTGTTGATGATGACGAGGTTCTGATTGTTGTGAAACATCTAGATGAATAAGAGTATGGTGCCACTTACCACAGGTACGACAGCCAACAGATTTGCACGTATTTACCTGATGATCCGATTTTAAACAATTGAAGCAGAGGTTTCTTTGTTTAACAATGTCTTTGCGCTCTTGGACAGAAAGTCTGGTTAAACCATGACATTTATATAATGCATGGGATTGGTTGCAGTAAATACAACTTAAAGCAGTTGACATATAGACTGCTTTACTACTGTAGTATGCTTACGGCTGGAGGAATCTTGGATCCTGTTACTAGTCAAGTTGTTTAGCCTTGCGGGAAGACTAGAATTTATAATTTCAATCAATTTATACTTGGTTTCTAAAAATTCATAAAACTGTTGAAGCGTAGGAAATGTTTTAGGGTCTAATGTAGATTCATACTCCTTGCGAATTGACATCTCTGTTTTTTCTAAGATCAGTTGAGACATCAACAATTCTTCTAGCGGGACCGTCAACTCAAGGGCCTTAATAGCATTCATGTTACTCATGGCTTGATTTAGCAGAGCACGAAGTTCACTCTCAGAAACTTTATTCATAGGGGGCAAACTGAGTAATTGTTTTATGTGAGCAGATGCAATTAAACGTGCATTGTTGTAGCGAGTACAAATGCTGTCGAATGCTACTTGAAAATCAGCATTTGTGACTGGGAGATTTGCAATGACATTGTGGGCCTCGCCAGTTAGTGAGCTGAGTAAATAATGGAATCTTTGTATATTGTCGAGAGATTCATTATTAACAATGAGGCTGACGAATGTGTCGTGAAAGTGTCTGAACTGAGTTACGTCGCCGGCAAATGACGGTAACTTAATTGTAGGGAGCTTAATTGAATGTTTACTGGCACTAGTGCTTGAAGAAGGATGTTGATCACTTTCCTGATGACTGTTGCGTACGCCTGAGCTGGGCATGACTAATGCATTCATTCTAGCTTCCGCGACAAAGAACATGGTTTCAAAACAATCCCTGTCTTGAGCATGCAGTTCAAAGTCTTCAAACATTTCTAGCTGAGATTGGGCTCCTTCAAATTTATCACGAATGTTGGATAATTCCTTCAGTCTTACTATTATACCCTGGATATCAGAGCCTACAGAGAAATCCTCAGACAATATATATTGTACAAGACGCGTGAGACTGGCTTTGGCAACTGCGCACGTCGCATCCATGGTAAGAGTGATTGGGAATATAAACAATAGGACAGGATAACAGAAAGATAGATAGTATAAATAATAGCCAGATCTAGGCACTTACCTCAATAATCCAAGTCGTGGCCATGCGATATGTTTGACGAAACTTCATCCAATAAATCGGTTCCGGATGACCAAAAATGTAGGTTGTAGTATCGGCTACATCTCCCTGGTAGCTCTTCACAATAACACACATAATAATTTCTTGATATGAAAGTGGACTGTATAATTATTTATTAACACTGGCACTGAGGCCTGAAACATGGTGTTGCCATGCTTGCTAGAACACAACAACTCTGATACCAATACTCCCGCTAGAGGGCGCAAGCCACTACCACCCTAGTCAAGAGACCAACTATAACGAACAGATTATTAAATTGACAAATACGACATAATAAATAAACACTGATTAGAGACCTTCAGGACGCAACACCCCTGGTTTCTGTCGTGCACAGTAGGAGTCCTCGCGCATCCATAATCTTTATCCAGACCAATCGTTTTGCCAATTAATACTTTTTCACATAATTTCAAGGTGTATTTTTTTCATCAGTCGCCTCCGTAGCGTAGCGGTCAGCATGGTTAGCTGCCGCCCCGGAGGTCCTGGGTTCGATTCCCGGCTCTGCCACGAAATTTGAAAAGTGGTATGAGGACTGGACTCAGCCTCGGGTGGTCCAAATGAGTAGAGGGGGTTTGATTCCCACCTCAGCCATCCTCGAAGTGGTTTTCCGTGGTTTCCCACTTCGTCTTCGGGCAAATGCCGGGATGGTACCTTCTGTAAGGCCACGGCCGCCTCCTTCCCTCTTCCTAGCCTATCCATCCCAGTCTTCCATCCCTTCCCATCCCTCATGAGGCCCCTGTTCGCTTTGCAGGTGAGGCCGCCTGGGCGAAGTGCTGATCACACCTCCCCAGTTGTATCCATCCCACCCAGATGTTCCAAGCTCCAGGACACTGCCCATAGAGGCGGTAGTGGTGAGTTCCCTCGCTGAGTCCGTGGGAACCACCAACCTAGAGGGTAAATTGACTAAATAAAATAAAAAAAATTCATCCCACATGTTGGTAACAGTTGTATGACGTCAATGTGGGTGCCCAGCTAACAGTTGAAGAGACCTCGTGCACCTGACAAAACTGGCTGCCGTCTTTGAGCGAGCAAGAAATAAAATTGATATTTACGTAATTTAGCACATACAGGGTCATTATCTATGTGTGCCCCGATAAACACGGCAAGCTAAGCCGGCTTCGACTGGCGTGCATACGCGGTTCAGCCGGTGGTTGGCGCGCTCCACTGACTCATGTGGTTAGTTCACACGTGTTTTGTCATTCATATGGACGTGTATCTGCAAAGCTTAGACGTTAGTGTTGCACGTTTAGAGAGTATTGTGATTACTGTGATTGTTGGTCATGCCTAGACACCAATTCACATTGCGCGAACGTGTACATCCAGAATACCTATATGAAAAGCAGAAAATCTTGTTCTGAAACTAGACGAAAATTTCGAATCGAGTTTCCAGGAAGACCTGTGCCTAATGCTAGTACAATTTAGGAGGCTCGCTAAACGATTCAAGGAAACTAGCTCCGTAAATAATAAAATAGTTGACAGGCATTCTTTCATCAGAGGATGTCAGGTGTGTGTTGCAAGAGAGGGAGGACATTTTCAGAATCGCCTATGAGCACTGTAAGTACACATTATTGAACATGTTTGGTATAAGTGCGCGCCACCACCGGCTGAACAGTATACGCTCTACGCCAGTCACAGCCGGCTTAGTTTGCCGTGTTTATCGGGGCGCACATAGATAGTGACCCTGTATTTTCGACACAGTAGCGATCCTGGTTAGTAATTTCAACGGGTAATGTCTCCCAGAATAAGAATTAAGGTAAGAAAATCATATATTATTCTGTAAAAGCCAGGCTCTGCTCTCCTAAATTAATTACTTCATGCAAAGTTTAGTTTGTTAATCCTTAATTCAAACGAATATAGTTTCTATCCTTACATAATAAAAATAACCCCTGGCACTACAGCCCATAAGGGCCTTGGCCTACCAAGCGACCGCTGCCCAACCATTAGGCTTGCAGATATTGGGGTGATGCGTGGTCAGCGCGTCAGGTCCCCTCGGCCGTTAATCTTGGTTTTCGTGACCGGGGCGCTGCCTCACTGTCAGACAGCTGCTTAATTGTCCTCACGAGGCTGAGTGCACCCCGTTCCAGCCCCACGTCAGTTTCTAAAATCCCTGACGGAGCCGGGAATCGAACCCGGGCCTCCGGGTGAGAGGCAGGCGTGCTACCTCAACGCCACGGGGCTGGCTTCCTATCCTTACATATTCTCTGGGAACATGCACATTAACATCAAAGGACCTTAGCAAAATACAAGCCTGTGAAATGAAGTTTCTTAAAACTGCCCTCCAAAATATATGACTGGACCAATATAATGGGGTAACAAAACATATGGCTTCGGTGATGTAGTCGGTAGCATGCTGAACTTCTATGCCCAAGATGGCGGGTTCAAATCCAGTTGAAGTCGTCCGATTTTTTAAGAGCGTTGAAATCCTTCAGAAGGCCTTCCAGCGCCACATGGTGAAATGAATCTTGCCAAGAGTTAAAGGATTGAAAAAGGTAATCGTTTTGGGTCGGTTGCCTAACTTACAGGGTGGAGGGCCTGAATCAACCCTTATTTTAGGGGTTAAGGGGACCGCTCCCACCCCAAAGTTCCCTATCTCAAATTACTTCTATACCTGTCCACAACACGACCTATTATTCTCCAAAGGTACTTAAAAGACACCCTGTATAATTAATCATTTTGTCACCCCGTTGTACTGAATTGTCAATACAGAACCGAAAATGAATTCTAATATTCCTAAATGGACCATAGCCTATAAGGTGGACATGGGCAAACTTTTTAGGGGCAGGGCCAAATGCAATACAAAATAATCTAGGCGAGCCGAAGAAAAGAACAACGCATGTTTATAGACAGATTATAAGCTTTTTATTTCTGATTTTTAAATAAAACAAAACTAATAGCCCAGGCTACAAATGGTGGAAAACTTGGGGGAAAAGATCATACCTTCATTACGGTATTTGTTGAAAGAGGAAGGAGTATGTGACAAGTTATTTATTTAACGTATGAATTTTAGTGCCGGGAGTGTCCGAGGAAATGTTCGGCTCGCCTGAGCCTGTAGCTGCTTCAAGCGGACACCCCTAGGGTGAGCTACTAGCTCCATTCAATTTCAAGTAGTTCCAAATTTCGCTACCAGATGTCAATGATACCTAGTGGTGAACGTTGGAACCTTGATAGAGCGTTACAACTAAATATAACCTAGAAATTTAGCTCCGCACAAGTTTAGTCCGTGGAAGGATCTTTTACATGCCATAAACCTATGACATGGGACCGCCGGCTTTACTTCACATCCGAAGGAAGGCATACTGAAGGATTTTTAACGCTCTTAAAATTCTGACGACTTCGGCCGGGTTTGAACCCGCTATCTTGGGAACAGCAGTTCAGCGGTTGAAACTGGGATGAGCTGATTGTTAATAGTGTAGCTAAATGGAGGTCTGTTAATCTATTTGTAACGCTATTTTTGCGAAGCTTCATTGTAGAAAACACCTGTTCACAGATATAGTAAGATGCGTACATGGCAGTTACCTTTTGTGCATGAGATTTTAAGTTTGGGAAGCTTGATTCTTGTAGGGCCTTTTAGAACTCAATTTTCGAAACGTTGAGGAATAGTTGCTTTAATTCATTGTTACATAGTAACTCAATCAGTTCTATCTGCAACTCTGATTTTACTGTTTCACAGCCAACATTAAATGGCATGCTGAAAATGTCCTAGTCCTGTTCAATAACGTTGAAGTTCTGAAATCTTCATTCAAATTTGTCGTGGAGATTTTTCGCACAAAAATATATTACACAAAACGCATAAGCACAATGAGATTGAAATAGGTTTTCACGTCTAGGTACACAGAACAGGAAATACTGTATTTACTCGGCTATAGAACCCCCTCGCCTATAGTACACCCCCCTTTTTCTGAGAGCCAAAATACAAAATTCTTGGAAATCGCCAGGAATACTGGTGGATAAGTGAGGTTATGGCAGTCTCATAATGGGCTGATTAAAGATGTAAACCTCGTTTATTTTGATTAAATATATTGTACAGTGAGTCCGGGAATGTTCTCCGCAGCGCCTACATGCGTCTGCGAGAGCTAGCTACAGCAGTTACGTTGGTAGCACGGGTGCCGCTTGCATCATAATAAAACGGTAAACTTTGTACTCACCACAGCCATTCATAACAGATGCTGAAACCATTCACAGTACATCACTCTCTTTCCGTAATCAGATTGTTTTAAATAATGAACCATGGTAACTTTATAAAGGAACAACTGAAGCTTGTCTCTTACAGCTTTATGTGCTGTCGACTTAGAGATTCCTGTTTGTTGAGCTAATATTCGTGTTGATTTACTCGGACTATGCAGCGGAGTAACAAGAAGAGACAAGGTGAGGAATGAAAAGGTCAGGGAAATAGTGAAAGAGGAGCCCTTGCAAGGTAGGATAGAGACATCAAGACTGAGGTGGTATGGACTGTAGGCAGAGTGAAGGAGATGTATTGTGGAAGTGTGAGTTGTGTGAAAGTTGGAGGGGAAAGAACAGACTGGTTCAGACAAATGAGTGGCCTCAAACAGGGTAGTACGCTGTCACCCCTTCTCTTTATTGTGGTTATGGATGAGGTAATGACACGGATAGCAGGAAAGATAGGAGAAGATAAGATGAAAGCAATGGTGTTTGCAGATGATCTCATGGTCTGGGGAAACAAGGAGGAGGAAATTCAGGAGCAACTGAAGGCTTGGGAAGAAACAGTGGGAGAGTACGGATGGAAGTTCAACATCAGTAAATGTGAGATCCTGTTAACGACCCGGAAAAAGGACAGACCAATGAGTGGGATAAAACTTGGAGGTGGACAGCTGAAGAAGGTGGAAAGTCTCAAGTACTTGGGAAGTATAGTGGAGGAAAATGGGAGAAATGACAGAGATTACGGAACGTGGCAGACAGGCAGAAGCATTTCTGAGAAGCATTAGGAGCTTAGTGTGGAATAAAGATGTCCCACAAAAAAGCAAGGAAGTGTTATACAGAAGCTACTATATCCCGATACTGACCTATGCTTCAGAAACGTGGACAATGAAGAAAAGAGACATAAGCAGAATACAGGCAGGTGAAATGAAGTTCCTGCGAAGTAGGATCGGAGTAACAAGAAGAGACAGGGTGAGGAATGAAAAGGTCAGGGAAATGGTGAAAGAGGAGCCCTTGCAAGGTAGGATTGAGACATCAAGACTGAGGTGGTATGGACACTTAAAGAGAATGGATGAGAAGAAGATTCCCAAGAGGATACATGAGATGCAGATGCAGAAGAAACGACCAAGGGGATGACCAAGAGATAGATGGCTGAAAGGAGTGGAGGAATGTGTCAAGAAGAGAGGCGAGGACTGGACCAGAGTGACAGCGGAGAGGTGGTGGGAAGAAAGGACTAAGTGGCAAGGCTTATGTTCCAAACTGACCCAGCCTGGGGCTGGAAACTATACATGATGATGATGCAGCATTATATCGGAGATTTCACCACGTGTTTCGTCGGTTAAAAGCGTAGGCCTGCCTGTTGCCGGTACATCGTGAACTGAGCCAGTCACACGAAATTTACTTACCAAATCCTGAACAGTATCACGGTTTGGACACTTTGAATTAGGAAACCGTGCCTCGAATCTTAATTTTACATTTTCTGTAAACCGATCGCCTTCGCGAAAAACGTATTCCACCAAAAAACTCTCGCTTCAGTAGTAAACATTACCGCCTGTATACTGATGCACTCTGAACACTTGCTTACTGCAATACACGCTGAAGATATGCAGGCTCGCTCGCTTATCGCAATACACACTGACAGCCAACACACAGGAGTCCCCCTTTCAAGGACACAGTGCAGCCAACTAAACTTATGACTCAACCACTCACAGCTGCACGTACCCACTGTGGAGAACATTCTCGTGCGCCCTTTACTATGTAGTATCAAAATAAAATGGCTTATTTTTACTCTCTCCCTTTCCCAAAATAATGGAATTTTGCGAAGTTCGCATCTATAGTACCCTCCCTCCCTCAATTTCGGAACTAATAGTTAGGAAAATAGGGGGTCCTATAGCAGAGTAAATTTGGTATGACATGTGTGTAATTGTAGGTAATATAATTTGAAAGCATGCCGCGGGCCGGATTAGCTCAAGGGCCACACTTGGCCAGTGGGCCGTACTTTGCCCATGACTGGTTTATAACTAGTGGTGCCCTACCCAGCACACCAAACATGGAGTGTGAAGGGAGACATCGGGGGGTGAAGACCATTATGTTAACTAATTGTACCCGGTTCGCTAGAACAATAAACTGATGATGATAGTTACTGAGCTACTTTTTCTCCTGACACTAATGTAAGAAGTATGCCAGCAAAGAATTATAGGCCTGTGGTTGTGTTATGATTTGTATTTCCATGAGAAATGATCCCCCTTCATACGAGGCTGCTAGTAACTTCAGTTCCAATAAGCATACGTGCTCAATGGCATATGAGTGTGGAGTGACTACCTTGAGTATTTGGGAATGCTTTGACAAGAGCCATGAGAACCTTTCATCATTGGGTTCCTTGTCCATCTTTATTAGCTTTGAAATGACCTGTTTATATCCCTTCATTAATTATATCTTTTGGTTTTGAACTTTGTTTCTTTGATTTCTTTATTTCCAGTGAAGGATGGTAAATAAGCGGGTCTGGATAATGTTGTAAGTTTATGGTAATGTTTGGTTTGTGTGTTCATAAGAGTGTTTCTATTTACCTTTAATAGTGTTAACTAACCTTCATCAAACTTATTCTTGACCTGTCGAATGTGTGTTGAATACTTCAGTAAACCTTTTCAAAGAAAATTGATGATATAAATTAAGTTTGATTTGATTTCTTTATTTACTAATGAATTTGGTTTGACATACATACATAATGTGCATGCCACCTGTCCGCCTTATAAGACGGGGTATTATCTAGTGGTGCACCCATGAGATGATCCTGGCAGGTGAGCTGGGATGAGTACACTCCAGGGTAGGTTTCTGACTTAGTAAATCCATTTTACAATAGGTAGCGCACAAGTAGATTCAATAAATGAGTGATGGCATGCGAATCGTTGCAACACGTACATATACCATTCATCCGATGCGTAGAAACTTTGGTGAGTTGTTATGTACACTCCAGGGAATGTTTCTGAATTACTAGTGTATATCCATTTTACAATAATAATTTAGAAACAGAGTGGAAAAATTTAAGTACTTGGGAGAGATCATCATGAAAAGTGGACTGGACAATGAAGCACTCAAGGAACAAGTACGCAAACTCGAAATAGCCTATCAAACATCGCGCTCGATATACAACAAAAAATGCCTGTCCAAAAATACTAAACTACGTCATTATGAAACTGTTCTGAAACCAGTAGTTATGTATGCAGCCGAAACCCTATCCCTAAATGCTAATAAAGGACTCCTTGAAGAACTGGAGAAAAAAGAGCGCAAAATCGTCAGAGGTATAATGGGATCAAATTACAAGAATGGTATCCACTATAAAATATCCAACAAAGAAGTCTACAGTGAAATAGAGAAAATTTCAGAATCGATCCGTAAAAGGCGGGCACGGTATTATGATCATCTCAAACGAATGGACGGAAGCAGGCTGACTGAAAGATTTTTCATTTCTTTGACTCCAAAACCACAATGCCCTCGTTTATGAATACCAAAGACGACCTCAAAATACTGCTTCTAAAACCCGACGACGCCTTCAATAGAGATCTCTTCCGCAAAAAGATACTGACTAATGGGCTAACTCGAGACGAGACATCGAACCCGAAAAGAAGACAAGGTACCACTTGGACAGCGGAGCGCAAGATAGCCCAGTCACAGAGAATGAGGGAATTCTGGGCTCAGAGGAAGGCGAAACAAATTGCCAAGTGTAGCAAGACTTAACGTGGTCCTAGATGGCCTCAACGAATTATATACGGTATATATATTTAGAAACAAGATACAGTGTATCCAAAAGCACTTCAACAAACAAAATTACAACGCCAATACTTTCTTTGATTGGCATTGCAACGCATGCCGGGTACAGCTAGTAATAGTCATAAAATTGAACAGTTTTATTTCATGTACAGTCGAACCTCCTTTCTGCGGACACCATCGGTTCCGAGGGAAAATGTCCGTTACGAGAGGTATCCACTGACACAAGTTTGTAAAAATAATCGAACATTTTAACGGCAAAATACATCCACCTTAAACATAAAGATACATGTTTTTATTTTGATTATTCTCAATCTTCAAATTATTTGTGATTTCTCGCGCTTTTTCTTGTAACATTGGCCCACTCGCACACAGTTTCTCCGCCCGAGCACACTTGAACCACTCATATACCGCAACGTTTACTTCTGAAAAAACTGACTCCCGCTTTCTTTTCATTCCTCGATTCCTATTTTCCTCCCATTCCTTTAAAATTTAATTTCTATTCTTCACAATAGTGATAATTTGAGTTTTCCCGCATTTTAATTTTTCGGCAAGCTTTCTCACTGAAAGTCCCTTGTCACTTTCTACAATCACATTTCTTCTTGTTTCGAGGTCTAAACACGTTCGTCCCTTGTTACTCATGTTCACTTGACAACTGAAATAATAATAATATCGTATGGCCTCGGGTGCCTGGTGCAAGCTTTGTTAATTGACACCCAGAGGGTAGCTTTCATGTTGAATTTCGTCGTTCCTTTGAACGCTATGAAAGTCAAGGAGGTTAGATATCTCAACTCCTTGACACTACAGCGCTTTCAAGTAGAGAATGGAGGAACTTTGTGTTGGCGGAAAATCCCGAGATTAATTTTGCCATTGAACACGGCCTACTGAATTCAAATGGGTTCTTTAACATGGCAACAACGTATGACATGAGTGTCGTGATTTTTGTCGCCTTCAAAAATCACTTACCATGGCCAGGGGCGAACCTGCAATCTTGAGGTTGGTAGTCCGACACTATAACCACTCACCCGTACGGTATTTCTGTCTCACTAATTAGCGCATGTACTGCAAGTCTTTTCCTTCTCAAGTTGACTACTTGAGCTCGACCTTATTGGTGGCAATCTGAGTTATGAATAGAATGATGCAAGCAGGGAAGAAAATCTCCAGGTAACTCGTGAGCAGTCACTGGCAGCAATCCTGGACAATTAGAATTCTCAGAATGTACACCAGTAGGTAGAACACCATAACGAAAGGTTTGGAAAGAGGAATGTACAGAAGAATCAACTTTACGGCTACTACAACGTTGCGATGTAGCCTGCATTTCACTCTCTCTCTCCTTTGACTCGAAATAGGTGTAGTACAAACATTCAAGAGGGATTTCTGTATGTCTGCAGAATGGTTTTAAAAGAAAGGGTGACATGGTCCCATGTAAAAAATGTCCTGCAGCGTGTGAAGTGTCCGCTTAAGTCAAGTGGACGGGACAGATGGCGATGCCCGCTGTCCGGACTTCAAGGTGTCCGCTGAAATGAGGCTAATTTAACACTTGTCTTATGTAAAATTAAATCGGTTCCAAGGAAAAATGTCCGTATAGGCAGGTGTCCGCTGAATAAGGGTGTCCGTTATGGCAGGTTCGACTGTATTATCTACCCAAACTTGTTACAGGCTAGCTTATGAACATTCTATTAAAATTAAAGCCCTTCACATCGGACAAATCTTGACCAAGCGACAAATTGTCATTTTGAGATATTGACATAAACGTGTAAGTTACGATATAAATTCGAGTTTTGAATCAAATGCCGGATTTCTTTCACCAGAACAGGGACAGGGATAAGTTCTTTTCTTGGACCAATCACCAATATCATAGCAGTATTGATTCAATAGAACACAGGTTAACATATTTAAAATACATCAACATTAACGTAACAACCATAAAAGTGACCAATAATATCTGTAAACAAGATTGGAGCGTTACCGAAGTTTTTTACGAACTTATGTAATCTGAAAATTGTATATTTGTGCATAACAGCAATTCATAAACATTGCAATAATTAATTAAGCCTAAGTGAGTAGTATTTGAGGATGTACGCTTGACGTTCAAAACGTCATCCATTTTAAGTACCCCCATTTTTGTACATAAAAGCGTCTTATTTTGTGATAAATATCTTATGTAGTGTTTTCATGTTAGGGCATATAAGTACTTGTTTCCCCGCCTAATTTAATTGAGCACAATTTGTGTTGACCAACTGAAAAGCTTTCTTTGTTAGAACTAGGCAACACTGGAAATTGTTTCTATCACTTCAATATACTTGGTAAATTAAGCTATGTGGAGCCTCCGTGGCTTAGGCGGCAGCACGCCAGCCTCTCACCGCTGGGTCCGTGGTTCAAATCCCGGTCACTCCATGTGAGATCTGTGCTGGACAAAACGGAGGCAGACAGGTTTTTCTCCGGGTACTCCGGTTTTCCCTGTCAAAATTTCATTCCAGCAACACTCTCCACTATCATTTCATTTCATCTGTCACTCATTTAATCATTGCCCCAGAGGAGTGCGTCAGGCCTCGGCAGCCGGCACAGTTCATATCCTCGCCGCTAGATGGGGGCTTCATTCATTCCATTCCTGACCCGGTCGGAGACTGGAAGCAGGCTGTGGATTTTCATTTCAAATTAAGCTATGTAAATCTATGACTTTAGTCATAGTTCTATCTTTTCCCGTATTGATTATGATTAAAGTTCGGATGTTAAAGAAAAGTCATATTTTTTTCCTGAGCTCATTTTACCCGAAATATGAAAAATAAGTTACCTATAAATGCATATTTCGGCCATTTTTATTTTTTTTGTCATATTTGGTCATATTGTAGTGACATAAGGTCATATTTGGTTATAATTTCAGCATTTGTGTTTAAATTGAGGCGTCGTTAACAAAGTACGTGTTATCTGTGTCGAGTTTCAAACACAGGATTTCCAAATAGTGTAGTAGGTATATTTTTCTTTTTTTTTTTTCCCGGAACAGGCAGATAGCAGGTTTAGAATACCTGATTCCAGGAAGGTGCTCCTTTACGGACGTCTTTTAGCACATCTTTCTGGACATGTTAGATTGCGACACTGCACGCATGAGGTCACGGAACATGACGATAGTGTGCTTCCGCCTTTCAACAGGATGTCACTCCAGTAGATATATTTAGCTAAGAAGTAATTATCCCAAAAATTCATGTCATATTTCGTAGTTTTTTTAGGTCATATTTTACAGTTTGTAGGCCATATTTAGCTAGTGTTTAGGGCATATTTGTTTGCATATTGTGTACCTCTTTAGGTCTTAAACTTCCGAACCCTAATTCAGGCGCGGATTCAAGGGGGGGGTCACGGGGGTCATGACCCCCCCCCCAAACAAAGACCAAATTTTTTTGCAAACTCAAAAAACGAAAACACAATTACCAGACAAATAAAACTTAACGAATTTTAATTGAAAAAAGAAGGATTTTTTTTCGTTTTTTTTTTTTTTTTTTTCAGTACTGAAATATCTTTATTCGAATTATTATGTTCTGTTACAACTGTACATATTTACAACTTCAAACCTCTTATATAAAAACGATTATTTATACAACAAAATCAACTCGTCTACTTTGTTTAGCAAACCTTGTGATGACCGAATCGAAGTTTATAGTGATGTCAGGATGAATGTGCAGCAATGCACGGATAGGAATTTTGGGCTTTTTTCGCATCAAAAATTTTTGCCGACGTCCAAACTGCAAGCTTGGTTGGCAATTTGAGCTGTGACTTTCTCCCTTTGTCGGTACCAACTCGATTTGCCGAAACTGTAACGTACCTTGATACTTTTCTCGAAGCTCGATGTAAAAGTCGCAAAACACGCCGTTGCAATTTGTACGAATAATTTTGGTTCGCTAAATGCATCAAATTTCTATCCATGAAGCTTGCAAAAAAATTGGTCTGGTTTTGTACGTTTGGTTATTTTGTGATTGCGTTTTTAGTGATACCATTTTTCTTGTTGTTGTTTGAGTCTTCAGTCTTTTGACTGGTTTGATGCAGCTCTCCATGCCTCCCTGTCCTGAGCTAATCGTTTCATCTCTACATAGCTACCACACCCTATATCCGAGGCAATCTGTTTAACATATTCTAACCTTGGTCTACCCCTACAGTTCTTGTCCTCGACCCTTCCTTCCATAACTAAGCTTGCTATTCCTGGGTGTCTTAGTATGTGTCCTACCAACATATCTCTTCTCTTCATTAGCAGTCGCCAGAAACATCTCTCCTCTCCCACTCGTCTTAATACCTCTTTGTTTGTAACCCTATCTACCCATCTGATCTTCATCATTCTCCTGTAACACCACATTTCAAAAGCTTCAATTCTCCTCTTTTCTGCTGCACCAATAGTCCAAGTTTCACTTCCATAGAGCACCACGCTCCAGACAAAGGCTTTCAAAAATGACTTCCTAATACCTAAATCTATATTCGATGTCAGCAGATTCCTTTTTTGTAGAAATGCTTTTCTTGCCTGAGCCAACCTACTTTTTATATCCTCTTTGCTTCGTCCATCACTGGTTATTCTGCTTCCTAAGTAACAGAAGTCTCCTACTTCCTTCAGCTTTTCACCTGCCAATTTGATCTCCATAGAGGTTTCTGATTTATTTCGGCTGCATTCCAGTATTATTGTTTTACATTTATTAATTTTCATCATGAAATCTTTCCGTAAGACAGAGTCCATACCATTCAAAAACTCATTCAAATCCTCAGGCTTGTCGGCCAAGATGACGATGTCATCAGCAAATCTCAGAGTTGAAATTATTTCTCCTTGAATCTTCACTCCCACTTAAAATTTTCTCTAATTTTCTTCATTGCTTGTTCAATGTAAAGATTGAAAAGTATGGGTGATAAGTTGCAGCTTTGCCTTACACCTTTCTGAATACCAGCTTCTCCCTCATGTCCTTCAACTCGAATGACTGCTGTCTGGTTTCTGTACAGATTGTATATCACCCTCCTATCCCTGTACTTTATTCCAATCAATTTCAAAATGTCAAACAATTTAGTCCAATCAACGTTATCAAAAGCTTTTTCTAAGTCTACAAAAGCCATGAACGTTCTCTTATCTTTCCTTATTCTACCTTCCAAAATCAGCCTAAGACTTAGTACAGCTTCCCTTGTTCCTACATTTCTCCTGAAACCAAACTGGTCTTCACCCAACTCCGTTTCTATCTGGCTCTCAATCCTCTTGTAAATTATTCTAGACAGGATCTTTGAAGCATGAGTAATCAAGCTGATTGTACGGTAATCTTCACATCTGTCAGCTCCCACTTTCTTTGGTAACAATTTCGATTCTCTGACACCCCCCCCAAAGCCAGACTCTTGATAGATTCTCTGACCCCCTCCAAAACCAAACTCTAGATCCGCGCCTGCCCTAATTATGATATACTACAATAAATATCCACTTGACAATACAATGTTTATCAATCACAATATTTTTTTTTTACAATTGATACATGTTTTGGCTCATTTGAGCCTTCTTCAGTCAAATGGCACAGTACTCATAGTTCAATCTAAAACTAATAAGTATGACATTCTCACTCAAATTTAAGATTTTTACAGTCGTCAAATACAATTAAAAATAAAGAAATAAAATACTTAAAGAATATTTAAAATCTGGGTAAAATCCCTTTGTCTAAATATCTATGAAGTAAAACAGCCGCCGAGTTGAATTTCATCTATTCATCGCGGTGCATCTGTTACAATAAAAAGCCTACCTTAACGACAATCTCTTTTTGTGTGTTATTTTGTGTTCTATACTCTATGTTCATATACTTTCCGAATGTGTTTGTTATTGTATGTACAGTACTTTTGGATTTACGTATGTGGAAAAAAAAAAAGATTGTCGTTAAGGTAGGCTTTTCGTTGTAACAGATGTACTGCGATGAATAGGTGAAATTCAACTCGGCGGCTGTTTTACTTCATAGATATTATTGACAAAGGGATTTTACCCAGATTTTAAATATTCTTTAAGTATTTTATTTCTTTGTTTTTAGGGGGCATGGTGGCTCAGCGGTCTAGCTGAATGCCTCTCACCAAGGCGGTCCGGGTTCGATTCCCGGTCAATGCATGTGAGATTTTCGAAGTGAAATGCCATGTCCTGTGGTTCGGATTCCACGTAAAAAGGAGGTCCCGTGGCTCATAATCACAAGATTCACGGTCACGTAAAACTACAATCTACCTACCTTTTTCTTTGTTTTTAATTATATTTGATAACTGTGAGAATCTTAAATTTTAGTGAGAATGTCACACTTATTAGTTTTAGATTGAACTGTGAGAGTTCAATGTGTCATGTGACTGAAGAAGGCTCAAATAAGGCAAAACATGTATCGATTGTAAAAAAAATAGTGGTTGATAAAACATTCTATTGTAAAGTGGATTTTATTGTAGTATAAATTAAGCTACAGTGTGTTATTTTGGCAGCCTGTTATAAAGGAAGCACATATGAAGTACTTCCATGCATTAAGTAAATGTCAACATTCAGATATTTTGATCCTAATGGCATGTCGTTATTTGATTAGATTGCTTGTCAGAAGAGTGATCTATATTAAAGTGTGTGTGTGCTTCTTTTAACAACTCAAATATTTATGGTAGAATATTTATGCAAGAATAGTTTGTGTGATATTTTCTGCTGAATGCCCAATTAATTACAGCTCATACATTATTTTCAAATTCAGTTGAAATATAGGCTTGAAAATAAATATATATATATATATATATATATTTAATGTCCACAAAGAACTGAAAATAAGGGTGTTTAATTGTGTCTAAAAATTGTCCTACACCCTGTCAGATCAGTGTGGAGAAATATTTTTCCATTGAATATGAAGAAAGTAAACACTCTTGTCAGCTATTTTGAAGATTGAGGCATAGTTTAAAATATGTTTTTCTTTTTTCTTGCAGAGCATCTCACCACCCCGGCATCGCAGTAACCTTCTTCCCTGAGAAATTAGTGTCTGAATGTTAATAATGTAAAGTTTGACATTTTCTAATATGTGGTATTGTCTTGTGTATAAATAAATGTTAATGCTATACAGTTAATGCATATTTTATTTTATATTTCTTTCCAATCTGTGACAGGATGTATAATCACTGGGTGTTGGTTTATTACTGTATTGTATGCTTTAATCCTTAACCTCTTAACTGGGTATTTTTGGGCGCCTGGTGTAACCTGCCCTGTGTATTATTTCCAGCCAATTGTTACGACAGTATAGGCGGAAAGGTTAGCGGGAATATTGTGTTATAGTATAATAAAGAAATTTCAAAGTATTAAGTATAATCAACAGAAATTTTGACCATTTTTACAGTAACTACAAGGTCATTTGCCTGATTAGAACTTGAAGAGTTTTGTCCGTATGACCTAAAGAACTGTTCATTTGCGTGCACTGAGAGCTGCAAATAAAACGTATCAAATGCTATCGAGATCAAACGTGTAGGTTTGCTTTCATTGATTGTCTTGTATTGCTCCCCGCACAAAGCCAAAACACACACATGACCAAAACAGAAAGCAAAAAGGAGAATTCAAAAGCAAAAGCTATATTCAAAAGAAAAGAAAAAGCAGAAAACGAACTCAAAATCAAAAGCAAATACAGAAAACAGACACAAAAACCACAAAGCAAGAACAAGAAAAGCAGAAAATGAACACAAATTTAAAAATCAAAAACAGAAGTTAATACAGAAAACAAACACAAAAACAAAAATTCAAAGACAAAAGAAAAAGTGGAAAAAGAACATAAAATTAAAAAAAATAAGTAAAATTCAAAATCAAATACAGAAAACAAATCATAAACACAAGAAAAAGAACACAAAACAAAAGCAAATACAGAAAACAAACACAGGAACAAAAATAACACAAAGCAAAAACAAACAAGGAAAAGCAGAAAACGAACACAAAATCAAATACAAAAACAAAAATCAAGAACAAAAGCAAATACAGAAATCAAACACAAAAACAAAAGAAAAAGCAGAAAATGAACACAAATTTAAAAACAAAAAAAGCAAAAATCCAAAACAGAAGCAAATACAGAAAACAAACACAAAAACAAAAATTCAAAGACAAAAGAAAGAGCAAAAAATAAAATTAAAAAAATGAAGCAAAATTCAAAAACAAAAGCAAATACAGAAAACAAAATAAAAAACACGAAATAAAAGCAAATACAGAAAACAAAAAGAACACAAAGCAAAAACAAAAATTTATAAAAAAAAGAAAACTAACACAAAATCAAAAACAAAAAACAACCAAGATACAGGAGGCGGGAAAAGTCATATCTGCTGCCGACGTGCTGCCAAAACATCAATTTTCTCGAAGATATTCGCCATGCCGTGAAAACTCGGCACGCCCAGGAGGCGTTAGCGGTAAAAGAAGGAGTACGGATATGAGTTGTCTAGTATCAAAACCGGCCAAGTCACTGAAGGCATATTTTTCAGTATGGATGAAAAACCTCTAGAGACAAAGCAATGGTGGTCACAAAAGATTTTATTGCATAGTTATATCCGTAAAGGTTTAATATTTAAGTTCTGCTATTTTGAGAAATCTGATTCGTAATGAACCCGTCTTTTTTTGATAATATTAATTTTGACTTGGCCGTTTTTGTTGTTGTTGCAATTTGGTCTAGTTTTAGTCTTTTTTTGTAAAACTTTTCTTTTTAAATTCCAAACTCCAGTGAAAAAAGGCAATTAAATTAAAAATAAATTTACATTTTAATTACCTGTCTTTATTGCAATAAAAAACGAAAACCGACAGTAGTGGCTACGCTGGCTAAAGCGCAGCATTAGGTCATGGGGCCAAGCTCTCTGCTGACTCTGTAGACGCGTGGGTTTGGACCCCACCGTTGGCCGTCCTTGAAATAGTTTTCCATGGTTTCCCCATTTTCAACACCAGGCAAATGCTGGGACGGTACCTTCTGACAGGCCATGGCCGCTTCCTTCCACATCCTTGCCCAGTTTCATTCACCATCATTCATTTCATCTCTCATGAGGTTGGCATCAGGAAGGGCATCCGGCCGTAAAAACCATCGCCACAAAGACTTCCATCGCATCTCATCCCCGACCCCGTTGGAAAACGGGAATAATAAGGGGTAGACATACATTGCAATAAAAACGAAAGCATTCTGCTTAAATTGGATAGTAATATATGAAGATGAACATCAGAACGCTGAGGAGAATACAAAATAGGTATTATATCATTAAAAGTTAGTAGTTCACTTAGATCTTGATCACAGTAAAAGAAAATGAGTCACTTATTAAAATGGGAACCATATACAAGTTACACTACACAATAATGACAAAATACGAGCACACAGGATATATGATTGCTTTCGCGCCAATGCGGTAAGAAGCCTGCGAATACGGAAGTCAGTGTTGCTAATGAACAAAATACAAATTATTATGACTTCGAAGGGCATACAATATAAGGAACAATGTTGACTACTGATATTATCACATTCTTGCATAATCTAACAACACCAGATTCCAAACAATAATGCTGCGACATGAAGATTGCTACTCGTTCTTTGACATGGCCGGTTATGAAAGCACTGCCTGCATGACTTGGCCCATTTTGTTGCACGACCAAGAATTCAGTGCTTTGTAACATGAAGACATGGACGATTTTGAAGCATATTCTTGTTTCGCCTGATAGTGCTGTACTTCTACTTCAAATTGATAACCATAACTCATTTTCGTAAATTTTGTGACTTGGCCGGTTTTGATACTAGACAACTCATATATTCGTCATGCCCCCGGCACCTGGCCTGACAGTCGCCGTACCGTGACAGTCAGGTTAGTCCCAACCGATATTTTTCTAATTTCATGGCTGTGTCGCTGGCTCATTTCAAAGTTTTATATAGATGAATGATGAAAAACTTATTGAACAATTGCGCAATTATCCTGTGCTGTGTCATCTTTCTAACCTTAAGTACATGGACAGGAATTTTAAGAATAATATCTGGAGTTTAAATAAACAGTAGCAAATTCACCTTCTGTTCTTCTCTTTCTCCAGGCTTGATGAACCCACTTCCGTTTTCTCACTTGTTGCTCCTCTTCATCCAAAATAAAAGCAATCATCTATAAATCCGCTTCTGCGAGTTTTGCCATTTTCCGTGGTATAGAAAACACTGCCTGATGCCAATCATGATACGTTTAAGTGTGAATAGACATCACTGTGAGTTCACTGCCAGCGGATTCATGTGCTGGTAACGTCACGGTTACGCCACTGCTAAGTATTTGTATTGATTGGGCGGAGACCCCCCTTAACCCATTAAATTGTCACTGCTAAATATAAATAGACCTTTACCCCTTGCCAGTCAGGTAAGCCCCGACATAACGAATTTCCCGTTCCAGTCGTGTGTCGGGCGAGTCCCTACATAATTGTGTCTTCTATTGCTCGTCTGTCATTTCTGCCCTGACAAATTATCCATTCCTATTTGGTGCTGGTTGCATGAGGAACGTCCTGAAATCGCTATATTGCGAAGCAGGCAACCGTTAAACTCTTATTTGGGAGGCCGTGGAACCTGTCAGATGTTACTCAGCGACCGCCAGACTGATAGTACCGTATTTCCTCGCATAATCGTCGCACCCCACTTTTCAAACACTAAAATAGGTTTATAAAATTTCATCGCATAATCGTCGCATAGCATGTTCGTATTTGTGCGCCAGTCACTTGCACATTCTGCCGTGACTTTATAACCTGGCGCGACTTTGTCAAACGAAAAATATCCTTATGCTTGCGGGAAATGAACTGTGACGCGAGCGGCAAGTTTCGTCACTTAGCACATTCTGCGAGCGTATAATCTGGCGTGATCTTGTCGGCAGAAAGTAATTTCGTCTTTATGCCTACGGGCTATGAACTATGACGCGAACGGCCAGCGCACATTCCGCGAACTTATAGACCTAATCTGGCGTGATCTTGTCAGCAAAAAGTAATCTCGTCTTTGTGCCTGCCGGCTATGAACTGTGACGCGAGCGGCCAGCCCACATTCCGCGAGCGTATAGGCCTAATCTGGCGTGGTCTTGTCAGGAGAAAGTAACCTCATCTTTATGCCTGCCGGCTATGAATCGCGACGCGAATGGTCAGCGCACATTCCGCGAGCTTATATGCCTAATCTGGCGTGATCTTGTCAGCAGAAAATACTCTCGTCTTTATGCCTGCGGGCTATGAACTGTGACGCGAAGGCCAGTGCATATTCCGCGAGCGTATAGGCCTAATCTGGCGTGATCTTGTCAGGAGAAAGTACTCTCGTCATTATGCCTGCGGGCTATGAACTGTGACGCGAACGGCCAGCGTACATTCCGCGAGCTTATAGGCCTAATCTGGAGTGATCCTGTCAGGAGAAAGTAATACCGAATCGTCTTTTTGCCTGCCGGCTATGAACCGCGACACGAACGGCCAGCGCACATTCCGCAAGCTTATAGGCCTAATCTGGCGTGATCTGCGGGCTATGAACTGTGACGCGAACGGCAAGCGCACATTCCGCGAGCTTATAGGCCTAATCTGGCGTGATCCTGTCAGGAGAAATTAATACCGTATCGTCTTTATGCCTGCAGGCTATGAACCGCGACGCGAACGGCCAGCGCACATTCCGCGAGCTTATTGGCCTAATCTGGCGTGATCTTGACAGCAGAAAGTAATTCGTCTTTATGCCTGCGGGCTATGAACTGTGACGCGAACGGCCAGCGCACATTCCGCGAGTTTATAGGCCTAATCTGCGTGATCTTGTCAGGAGAAAGTAATCTCGTCTTTATGCCTGCGGGCTAAGAACCACGACGCGAATGGCCAGCTCCGTCAGCACATTCCGCGAGAGTTAACCTGTCGTGACCTTGTTAGAAGAAAGAAGCCTGTCTTTGACTGTAGGCTATGACTCCCACCAGACTCATGCTACACGAATGACTGGCCCGTGCAGCAAATAATGATACAGTGTATTCTTTGAACTTAAATATTCTTCACATAATCGTCGCACCCTGCTTTTTTCCACGAATTTTTGGCAAAAAAAAAGTGCGACGATTATGCGAGGAAATACGAGCAAACATGGCCGATCAGACATTGAGAGAGGATAAATTACGGCAAGTTTTTTGACGATAGTGATGACAAATCTGAGTCTCAATTTGATGAATGTGATGTAGTAAGCAGTGAAGGTGATAACACACACAGTGATAGCAGTGACAGTGAACGGAACGACTCTGATATTGACGAAAATAATGGACCGTTGTTGTTTTCACTTGGGGCGGATGACCTACATGTTTATGCCAAAACTACTTCATGTATACATGTTGATGGTGAATGACAGTGTTCCCATTGTTAAAATTTCTAGGTAAACATAGCTTGGCTGAATTTGACAAATATAATAATTGATAATTATTATTATTAATAATAATATTATACAATAATTAATTATTTTGCAAACTGCATTTATTTGCTTAATAATGACTTAAGTAGAAGAGCGTATAAGGCATCCAACGTTTAGAATGAAGCACTGGTTAGATAGGGATATTCTTCTCTCTTTCTGTTGCACGCGAGACATGTATGACGCTGTCATTTTCTAGCACTTCACTGTTGCCATATCATTCAAAAATTTTTCTTTGGCGAAAAAACAGCATATTCAGATAAAACTATGTTTTGCCGCTCTTTTATGTCCTATATTAGAACTACGTAAACTTGATAGAAATGCTAGAAAAATTAGATATCCATATTTTTTTTAACTATAAACTGAGTCCCCTTTTTAGTAAAATCGATCTTAAATCATAATGCATTGACTTTGTGATGCCTATTTTTCACACACATGTAGCTAAATGTGCCGTCTTGATGATGGATTATTGAAATATTTTATAATGGCAATATTACAATTTTCATGTAGGTAAAACTTCTGAATATTCTCTCATAACCGTATAGCTGCATTGAAAAAGTTCGTATGCTGCCAACTTTTCTATTTTTAAAGATAACCATGTCATGTCAGTTTGAGAGTTCTAGAAGAATGTTGGAAGAAGTTTTCTACCTGCTTACCCAGAGTGTAGGTTTAATTGTTTACACAGGCCGGCCTGTTCATTGACCGCGGATTATAAAAATGCGGTTTCGAAGGACAGCGGGATGCAGTATGCTACTCAGAGCTTTATTACTGTGGCCTTCGAGCTTGAATTTCAGTAGTTCGGCTGTCTCTATCTTGAGTGTGTGTGCAGCAGTTCTGTTAGATTGAACGTGTTGTGTTTTACGTATTTCACATACAACAATGGATAGTTTTGTGAAAAGAAAGCGTGGTCAAGTACTCAGAAGGAGGGAAAAACAGGTCGTAATTAATGTGTTCAGTTATTTTAAGAATCTTAAACCCAAAGGAAGTATAAATCATGAAAGGTAAGCCAGCGAGGAGTATTTTCTTTAATAACGTACTTTAACTGCAGTCGAAACTTCACACATTTCCTTGTGTTTGTTCTTTATTTATTTTATTTTGATTGTTTTCTTTATGTCACATTGAGCATAAGTTATAGTTAATTTAATTTAATTTCGTTGTATGTGTTATGTTCGCCTACTATTAGTATTATTATACAGTACTTAATTCAAGTCTTCGTCACTGCACAATCGCTGAATATGCGGAAAGTGTACGTGAAGCGCTTTGTACTGCCTCCTCTCATGGAGTGGCAACCCTGTCGTAACACGCCATAAGACCAATGCTTCATTCTAAACGTTGGATGCGCTATAGAAATATATGTATAATTTAGGAGCTAGTTATAGTTCTAAAGCAGAGCTAAATAAATACAAGTAATAGAAGGTAGAAGTTCATAAATTAAATAAGAGCTGTAAGGATAGCTAAGAGAATTTTAATTCGAGGGGTAAGGGACAGAACAGCAGTAAGTAACAAATCGGACAACAGCTTCATTGTGCATTCAGGAGGGAACATAGAACAGCAAAATATCGAGATGTCGAAAAACCGACTCCATGTGCCACTAGTGAACTTGGAGAAAATTAGTAACATTGTGATGAGACAGTTATTTTGTATGCTTAGATATGCATCTATTTATATCAAATTTAGTTTTTTTTTTTTTAACGAGTGCACATCCACAATTTTTCTTCACCAGTCACTACTGCTACCTTGTATCCTGTGAACATGGTTAGGTATTGGAACAAAACTACTAATTTTCTTAGTTGAAACTTATTTTCTCAAGAAGAGGTCTTACAGCAAATGTGTTCGTAAGTTTCAGCGTCGTGCAATGTTTACATGTAGGGGGAACCTCAAACAAAATGTATACAGAAACAATCCGCGTACTATGGAGGCTCTCGAGAACGAAATAACTGCACTGATACCATACATCAGTGTGAATGAATTACAGCGAGTGTACCAAATTGCCTACGTTGGTGCAGCGTGTGTCTATTGAAGCATTTCCAACAACTCTGAAATTCATGTAATGATTTAAATAATGTGTTGGGCACTATGCTGCTGCTAACACCGGTGCCTTGCTCGGCACGCTGTTGCACATAGTTGCCACGCGACCTCTGCGAGATTCTGTCATTTAGAGAAGGACTTCACTGTAGTATATACAAATTATTTCATCGATATGAAGCTTCAGTGCCAAATGCCACTTCTATTGTTTTTGTGCACTGCTATATGGGCTGAATGAAGTCGCTTGTGTAATTGCCTGCGTATTTCATGCACGAATATGTTGACTTGGTTCTCATTTACGGGGAATTTGTTGTAGACTCTACGTCAGTGGTTCGCAACCTTTTGTGGCCCATTTCCCCTTTCTGGAGGTTGACTAACACTTATCGCCCCTTTTTCATTTACATTGTATGTCTAACTTGAAGTAAAGTGTAAATAATAAAGCAGTTTTATTATTTTGAAGAATTTTATTACTGTATATAAAAACAACCGAAGCAGTTTTATCCGGTCACTCTTAAATGAAATAGAAAAAATGAAATGTACATTTTTTACAGATTTTTTAAAGAACAATGACGTGAAATAATTAACTAAGATCATTGACGTACATTTAAAAAACAGGAGTACATGTTTTCATTTTCAAATTGGAATCTGGAAAAATTAAGAAAGTTGACAGTTGAAATTTGTAAAATTAGATGAAAGTTTGAAAAATTAGTTATTGTTTTATTTTACCTTTTCAATGGCTGCCTTGTGGTTGGTGGATTTGAGTTAAAGCTTGAATATCCGGCTTTATGTTCGTCAAGTTCAGGTGCAAGTCTCTTTTGAGGTAAATGTACAACTTATTTCTTTGTTTTGTTTTGTGAGGATCTGGACTACAGAACTAAATCCTTTTCAACTAAATATGTTGGCGGGAACGATATGAGAAGTGGTTCAGTCTTTCCCTACAGTTGTGGTTAAGTGTCCATAAGCTAACTCGTAACCGCTCTGCTCAAAAATGATTTTTGGCTCACATTCATACTTCAGATCTAGAAACACCGTCTACAAAGAGTTATCGAGCTTATCCACAGCTTCAAACGAGAATGGATCTAGAATCCAATCCGAAATTTGTAACTTAGTCAAATCTTCAAATCTTGATTCCATGTCAGTTTTTAACTGGTCAAGGTGATCAGTAAAAATTAGGATTTTGCGTTCTGGAAGTTCAAGGGTCTCGTTATCTGACACAGAACACTTTTTAAGGGTCGTAAAGGAAACTCAATCAGCGCTTTACGGCCAATATTTACCACGTGAAAATCAAACTTTGCGATGACGAACGAGCGAACGGGAGGCGCTTTTGTCATATTTTTTCCGTGTACTGCCCGGCAACTTCTACTGCACAGTACTATTTAATTTTTTTCCCCTATGAATACACATGCCCCCCATTTATTTATTGCCCCCTGATAACACAAATCGCCCACTTCGGGGCCCTATGTTGGGAACCACTGCTCTACTTCTATCAGGAAACTGGCGACCTATGGCTGCAAAGTCTTTCCACAGCGTTGAAAACAGTGCCACCTATTTGAAAGAAGACTATCTGTTTTGGACAATCTCATGGTCACGACAAGCTTAGGACGTTTATGCACGATACATGTATCTTCCCACTAAAAATGGTTTAAAATACAAAATGCATTTACTAGCCTGTAAAATTGAATCACAATTCTCTTCAGTGCTTGCGAGTCTGACTGTCGAGTGTTGAACCTGTACGCTGTAGCTCACTTTTCTTGTCAACATGTACATGTTTCCCAGCTCTTCCAAGAAAGTTAATTCTGGTCTGTGGGCTGAAACGGGGTACACAAAGCCTCGTGAGTCGAAACTGAGAAAAGGTGGGTTCGAGTCCCACTTCAACGTTACTGGAAGTGGTTTTCCTTGGTCTCCTCACAGTAACAAACAAACTAGCGTAAACACAAAAATTAACATGGGACATCTACAAAAAAATGCCTATGTGTAGATGCAAAAAATAAAAATTACAATACAGTTATAAAACTGGAAGTCAGATTCCAGCAGAAACATTCTTCCACCTGAACGGATAATCCAAAACTGACAAACTACAGAAGATCGAAAGTAGAATTGGAAGAAACTGCATCAATATATACTGCTCAAAAAAATTAAAGCACCACTTTTTTCAAAGGCCGCCAAATTTTGAAAAGTTGACCTACAAGCTCGAAATCTCAGTATGACGTTTGTCCTGACGCCTACCAAGCATATGCTTCAGCACAACTCCCCAACTTGAGTAGTTTCGGGGTAGCACCACGAAAACCAGCCCATTTTCGATAACCGCAAATTGAAGTTTGCGAAAAACGCTGCTGGACTTGTCGCAGGTTGCCAAAGCAGTCGAAAATGAATGAGTCTTGCTCTTAAAGGTTCCACAAACACGTTGAAATCGTTACATTTGACGTTTGGGCATTTTCAACCCCCTTCATCATCCCCTAAACATGGACTACCATTGGGGGCGTCTGAGAAGGTACCGGGTGTGTTTAACCACCTGAAAACCTGTACACCGTCCTCAGTTGCTGATTGCAGTAAGTTCTTAAGGCCTCCGGCAATGTCCACACCCCCTAACACCCTCAACTGGCATGGGACCTAACCACCCCTTCTCGATTCACCCCTAAGGAAGGTTTTAATCGAGATGTTTATCAGTGCTGCTAATGGGGGGGTCTTCCCCTAACGTTTCAAAAAAGGAACTGTGCCTTTGTCACCACCCCTTCCCCTGAAACCCCCGTTTGTATGATTTTTCGAATCAGGCCCTTTTTAAGGGCTGAAACGACGTCTTAATCGCTGAAAGGGCTGTAAAGGTCCTTAGAAGTAGTGGTGACACGAAATCAACCCCTTCCGATCGATGATTGACATTCCGTCCCCCAAATTCGAAATTTTTGCACCCCAACCCTCCCTGTCTGGACGCGTAATGCGTCATGGCAGAGTTTTCAGAGTTGGATCAAAATGAAGCTTATGGCCTGCAATGGAGCCCAAAACAGCAGGCTGGATAGAAATTCATCTGTAGGTTGGGAAACGGGACCAAAATTTTTCAAAAAAGTGTACAGCCTACAGTAAGTACGCCCATGCATAGGCAACCCACATCACGTCCGTGCGTGTGGGTTGCCTATGATCGGCAATAGGTTACAAAGTTTGGCAATGGGAGAAAAATGACGTGATGTGGGTTGCCTATGCATTGGTGTACTTACTAGAGGCTGTTAACTTTTTTGAAAACTTTTTGGTCCCGTTTCCCACCCTACCGAAGAATTTCCATCCAACCTGCTGTTTTGGGCTCCATTTCAGGCCATAAGCTTCATTTTGATCCAACTCTGAAAACTCTGCCATGACGCGTTACGCGTCCAGACAGGGCGGGTTGAGGGTGCAAAAATGTCAACTTTGGGGGATGGAATGTCCATCAAACATCGGAAGGGGTTGATTTCGTGTCACCACTACTTCTAAGGACCTTTACAGCCCTTTCAGCGATTAAGACCTCATTTCAGCCCTTAAAAAGGGCCTGATTCGAAAAATCAAACAAAAGGGGGTAGCAAGGGAAGCGGTGGCGACACAGGCGCAGGTCCTCTTTTGAAACGTTAGGGGAAGACCCCCCCCCATTAGCAGCACTGATAAAAATCTCGATTTAAACCTTCCTTAGGGGTGAATCAAGACGGGGTGGTTTGGTCCCTTGCCAGTTGAGGGTGTTAGGAGGGGTGAACATTGCCGGAGGCCTTAAGAACTTACTGCAATCAGCAACTGAGGACGGTGTGCAGGTTTTCAGGTGGTTAAACACATCCGGTACCTTCTCAGGCGCCCCCAATGGTAGTCCATGTTTAGGGGATGATGAAGGGGGTTGAAAAATGCCCAAACGTCAAATGTAACGATTTCAACGTGTTCGTGGAACCTTAAGAGCAAGACTCATTCATTTTCGACTGCTTTGGCAACCTGCGACAAGTCCTACAGCGTTTTTCGCAAACTTCAATTTACGGTTTTCAAAAATGGGCTGGTTTTGGGGGCTCTATCCCGAAACTACACAAGTTGGGGAGTTGTGCTGAAGCATGTGCTTGGTAGGCGTCGGGGCAAACGTCATACTGAGATTTCGACCTTGTGCAGTCAACTTTCCAAATTTGGTGGCCTTTGAAAAAAGTGGCGCTTTAATTTTTTTGAGCAGTATATATCAGAAAGATGGACAGTGGCGGATTGTAAAGTGATCCTATGTGGTCAAAAAGTATTGGGAGGACCGCATGGCCCGAACGGTGCCTAAGAAGAAGACTACTGTCGACCAAAGTATTATGTGTACTCGAGTTTGAAGGTTGTTTGTGAAGTAACCAATAGACCTGCATAAAATCCAATACCATCAACATTTTCGTCATTCTATTTTAGGTTAGTTCATGTAGGTTTGGATTTTTAATTCATATTTTAATATTTTTTATCGCAGTTGGGACACAAAAAGTGCACGTTTTTAAGCGTGTTTCAACCATGCGTCACATTTAAGAATTATTATCTCAAAAGCCCGTCATCAGATCGAATCCAAATTTTAACACAATATACAATGGAATGTTGTATAACTGGTTTATTAATTTCACAATTTTGTGTGTCCAAGAAACAAAGTTGTTATTATCGTTGTAAGGTAACTTTTTCTCGGCTCGGGGTGGTTGGAAAATGCAGTTCTTGGTTGCATTGTAATCGTTATACATCAAAAATGTATGCTGTATGACTGTGAAATACGTAAATTAATTCACTTATTTTTTATCGGTTTGTATTTGTACGAGGAAATAACACATGGTTCACTAGCTAGCCTCTCCGGACAAAGCTGTACAGCGTTGCTGAGATGGAGCCCATCACTTCCGAGCGAGACGCGCCATGATGCGTGTGGGCACCATTTCGGCAACGCTGTACAGCTTTTCCCGGAGCGGCTAGCTGGTGAAACATGTGTTATTTCCACGTACAAATACAAACCGATATAAAATAAGTGAATTAATTTACATATTTCATAGTAATACAGCATAACTTTTCGGTGTATAAGGATTACAATGCAACCAAGAACTACATTTTCCAACCACCCCGAGCCGAGAAATAATTACCTTACAAAAATGATAACATTGTTTCTTGGACACACAAAATTTTGAAATTAATAAACCAGTTATACAACATTCCAATGTATATTGTGTTAAAATTTGAATTCGATCTGATGACGGGCTTTGGAGAGAATAATTCTTAAATTTGATGCATGGTTGAAACACGCTTAAAAAAGTGCACTTTTTGTGTTCCAACTGCGATAAAAAATATTAAAATATAAATTAAAAATTCCAAACCTACATGAACTAACCTAAAATAGAACGTTGAAAATAATGATGTTATTGGATTTTATGTAGGTCTATTGGTTACTTCACAAACAACCTTCAAACTCGAGTGCACATAATGCTTTGGTCGACAGTAGATAGTGGACTGACTAAAGTGATCCTGTGTGGTCAAAAAAAGAAGCAGAAGCTCACCTCCTTCATTATATGTTTGATTTTTACCTGTTGAACCATTTCCTTCAACAGCACTAAGAATATTATTGTTTTATTTGTACTGTGACCGATCCAGTCAGGGTCAATTACCAGCCCCGGATGACAGAAGATGAAGGAACTCGGAGAGTCAGTATGACGTCATGGCATGACGCGGCGAGAGCAGGGGAATGCTCCAGAAGGTTCCAACCCCTCCCACTTTCTTTTTCTCGAAGAAGGACGGAGTTCCGGAATGTTTAGTATGTGAATCAGCAGTATGTGAGTCAGTAGTGCGTGGACGAGAATGTCACACAGCGGAGCACGGAAGATTAGCCCATGTCATGTAGACAGTGATTTTACATCGGGAACTTGAATGGTTTTTGTGAGTAACCAGCAGGCCATGAAGCCTGAAACTAGCGTGCATATATTGCCAGTGAGTTTTTTTTTACAGTGAAGTATGTCAGTTTGTTTGTCGAACAGTGTGAATTTCAAGGCGATATCGGACTTGCTAGTATGTGAGGAAACAGTTAGAACTGATAAAGGAAGTCCGTTTATGCCGACAATTTATGTTCATTAAAGATTGATACCAGGAGGTGTTTAAATTTACGAGTATCAGGGGAAGAACTATATAAGGATAGTCGAGGCGAAACATTATCGCGAGGCCCTATATTTTAACTGACATTCATTCGGAAATAGCATAGCAGTACGGCGTTTTAAGACACGTAGTGAAAACGCAGTAAGGGAGGCCACATCTACTTTAAGCTTGGGTTGGAAGACTACGGGCCGCAGGCAACTTGATATGTCGGTCAAGGCCAGCTCGAAATAGCTCCTCGTGGAAGGAAGTGTGTCACCGGGCTAAAGGAAGTGAAAACATATAACTCAAGTGAACCAGGAACTAGACGCTTTAGTGTGCGAGCATGAATGTGCTCTGATATAGTGAGGTGTAATATTGCCGCATGGCAGCATGAACTTAATAGCCATGGACTCACATATTCTGGGCATCAACATGCATATTAACACGCGAATTATGCTGCACTGAACTGCTAAGGGGCCATAATGGGGTGAACGGTCTCAACGAGGTGGACGAGTGGACCATGGTTGGGACGTCGATCCACGGCGCTGATGAAGGTGACGGGGGACGACCTGTGGGCAGACATGGGCGTCGCCAGGAGATCGGGAGTTGCCAGAGGCGGATATCTCTACCAGTACGCTGGGAGACCACATCGCGGGGACGCTGGAGGGACGCCGCCGCCCTGACGCCGCAGACGATGACGACGCCGACGCCATGGATTTCCGAGGACGCCAGATATAAAGTAAGACGTTTCCTTTCCATCCTTGTTCATCAGAAAGAAGAGAACTTCTACCTCGAATAGCCATGCAATGAGATAACCTGAGATCGTGTAACTTAACGCCCTTTATAATAATTTATTCCAGATTGAATAAGAGCATCATTTTTTTTTCTTTTCATAGGGTCGTGCAGATGTTTTTTTGTCTTTCTTCTCGGGTCATTTGACCTATATAAATTTACAGCATCAATGGTAGGAGTAAGACATGTATTTATTCTCTGAGTCATAATAATAATAATAATCTGAAATTGGGTAACCATAATAAGAGATGCCCATTTTGCTGGGAGATCCTAGCACGTCGATTTCAGAGGTCATTATTCGAATTCTATTCTGAAAGGTTTGTCACGGAATGAACAGATTTTTTTTATAGCAATGAATATGGTTGAAGATTGCCGGATAAGGTTCCTTGGATAGGATGCCATATTATCATACGACCTCGTGGTCCCGATAAAGTTGATACGCTCTGTTAGTGTGGGTTCTGGACACATGCTGATAATGCCTGATTTATTTTGTAATGATGTTGTGTAAAGTTTATGTGATAATTATGTGGTAATTAGATATGGTATTTTTCCGTCAAAATGTGACGAGATTATTCACGGGGCGACGGATGTCCGTGGAATTGTAGTTGTAAGGACAGGGTCCTCTTGACGAACGTGCCACGTTCATTGATGAGTTGTATTGAATAGCGCAGGGGTGTAATTGATGGTGCGCTCGACAGTCAGGTTGTTTGGATCTTCACACAGAGTGTTCGGCGGAAGGGTTACGATTAAATGTTGGTTATGTGAGTATGAAATACGCTAGGGCGCCTTATTGCGAGGTTCTTAACCTTTCATAAACATTTGACAATGCTATAATTTAATTACAAGGACAAATATGACCATGTGGATCAAGGTTGTTGGAAAGAGGAAGATAAATTAATAATAATAATAAGAATTAGTAGTGTAAATATGTAAGCACAATCTGGGTGTGTTAATAATTTATGATAGGCTATAATTAATTGTTGAAATGTCATCTTATGTGAAGCTGAGTCGATGTTTGAGTGCTATTTGATGTAACATGATGCTCTTTAATTATTCATTTGCAGTTCGATAGAGGAGATCCGTCCATTACTGTATAAGGGTAGACAGTTGTAATTTATATATACATTCGATATTTTCTTAAGAGTTTTTTTTTTTGCCGCAGGTGAACTTTATGTTGATTGACTAGTGATTTTTACATGCGTGTGCACCGATAAATTATGGTTAATTTAGCTTTTTGAAAGACGATCTCCCTGTCGGAACTTTAAGAGAGGACACCCACGAGTTTGAATAAGCGTAATTTTCTTTTCTTTGTTTAGGGACTATGAACTTTATTTCTTTTCCGGACTTTGTCCCACCATAACATTATACTCGTGCGTGATAGGCAGGTTGCATATTTATTTATCCTTTGGCCAATAAAGGAGCAGATGTGATTTTACGAGGGCTTTTACTTTCTTTTCTGTTTGTCAATTCAAGTTAGGGTTTTGCTTGTGAATCCTGATTCAGTCTATTTACCATCCCAACCCGTAAACGACCCGAGACCCTTTGTCTCTAGCTCACTGGAGCTTTTCATAGTATTGTCTGTATGAACCAAGATTCATGACCTAATTTTTTTGTACCCACTCCCTTGGCTGTTTATTCTAATGGGGCCGGGGTGCTAGCCGGGTGATCGCCTGTCCCATTGGAGAAGCGGGCACAGGGGGGGGGGGGGGGGAGTGGCGCCGCCAACGTGTTGGGCTCGACGACGATGGTGTGTTTCGTTTCCGTCATGGGCATGTTTTTTTTTGTACTCAATCATTTGTTGTGGTGATGGGAGTATACTGTGTGGTCAGATTCGTGCCTTTGATGGGAGCGCGATACTTGCCATGTGTAATTCTTGTGTAAAATTAACCTCGTATCACACTGAGCCTTTAGTGAACCATTTGACAGGGTTGGTACACGGTCTCAGGTTATGGCTATACTCGACGACCTACATTCCCATGTAGGCCCCTATATTTAAGTTGTATTGTAAGATGTCACAAGTAGTAACCACAGAAAATATTGCTGATATATTAAAACAAATCCAAGTTGGATTAACTGGTCTAACCACTGAAATTAATAATGTTAAGGATAGTGTTGGGTCAATTAAAACAAACATGAAGAGCGATATGGATCGCTTATGGACGGCACAAGAGAGTGTCGGCATTCAGGTAGCAGAGGTACAGAGGACACAAGAGAGTGTCGGCATTCAGGTAGCAGAGGTACAGAGGACACAAGAGAGTGTCGGCATTCAGGTAGCAGAGGTACAGAGGACACAAGAGAGTGTCGGCATTCAGGTAGCAGAGGTACAGAGGACACAAGAGGGTGTCGGTATTCAGGTAGCAGGAATAAAAAAGGATGTTAGTGATAAAGTTGATGGTCTCAGAACCGACTTATTAGAAGTCATGGGATCTAATCTTAAGAGTTTAGAATCTCATTTGCAGAAAAACATTGATGCTGTAGAACGTAATCTTAGGCTATCAGGAAAGGCTATAGACAATAAGATTAATCTACTCGATAAAAAGGTAGAAACTACATTCCAAGTGCTCACCGCGGAGCTCAAAGATTCTATGGCACGGCAAATCAGGGATACTCAGAGTTCGCTTCGGGGGAATATTGAAGGACTTGAGGAGAAGTTGAACAGTAATATTAAATGCATGGGACAAGATTTGACGGCAAAAATTGAGCAAATTGGTCAGTCTAGCGAGGAAACCCTGGATAAGTTGAAACAGGACGTGTCAGGTTGGAAAGAAGAGGTTGCGAAGGACGTGAAAAACATGCAGATACAGGTTGAATCATTCCAGGACACGTATGACAGGAAAATCACTCATTCACAAACGACATTAATCGAACATGTGAGAGAATCTATCCACACTTCCATTGTTGAGTTGGAGGAGAAGATCATTATTCAACAGGGAAGGCAGCTCACTCGATTAGGCAACTTAGAGGCGGAAATGACGCAGATAAAAGACAAATCGGAGTCAGAAAGGGTTAGATGGTCCGAAATTGAAACCACGCCACATCTTAACGGGACGGAAAGTGAAAACGCCCCATTTTCTAGAAAGGCGGGTGAGGTAGATGCAACGCCGAGAATACGGATTACAAATCCCGCGGGACACCTAACTATCATTAGAAGTATAGACCACCAGCCGAGGAAATTCTCGGGGAACAATGGGACTAATAACGTCACACCTATCGAATTTATGAGGGAGGTCCGTGAATACATGGCGGAGAATAAGATACCACGTGAGAGGGAACTAAGAGTTATTGAGAGGTCCCTGGAATCGACGGCATTAACTTGGTTTCGCGCATTTCGATACACGTTCACGAGCACGGATGAGTTCGAACGATTATTAATCAAACGTTTTTGGAGCCCTGAAGAACAATTGAACATACGGGCGGAACTATACGCTAAACGGTATGCGACATCCAATCCGACTAGGTACGCGGGGTACTTCGCGTCGCAACTCGCCAGGCTGCAGTATTTGACTCCACCAGTGCCGGAGGACGAATTGGTCCAAGCTATTATTCGACAGTTACCTGTAGAGGTCCAGAAGAGTGTAATAGCGTCAGGAGCCGAGACTTTAGAGGGATGTGAAGAGATTCTTCGAAAACTGGACCACACTAGCGCACAGTTACAGGCGAGGTCCGGACGACAGGAAAATAGAGATGTGAACACGGTCGTGATTGACAAAATTGCGCAGACGGAAGAGCGAACGCCGCGGGAGACGGACAGGCCAAGGGACACGGGGTACTATCGGAGCCGAGATAGGAGCTACTGTGGAACAGACGAGCGACCCAGATGGAGGAATAAACCGTATGAAGAACGTAGGAGATCCCGATTCAACAATACGAAGGGACGATATGGTGAATATCAACGAAGGCAGTCAAATCAATATTATCAAAGACAGAATGCCTATTGGGATTCTCGTTCGCAGGGGTCGCGGCCGAGCTATACGGAAAGACATCGAGAGAGCCAGGAATATTTACAACAATTACGGAGTAATCCATCCGCACCACCGGGGGAAGCTGACCGACCACCTGACACAAGTCGGTCAGATCAACAAAAAAAAACTTCAAATTAAGAAATTCCTCAAACCTTGGTCCTCCCGAACTGATAGAAATTCAAGAGATATTTCAGGCTACCGACGAAGACTTGATTCATGAGGAAGACGTTATCCGCCGCGGGAAAGTGTATTCTTTGCCGATCATAACAGTAGAGGTGCTCGGTAAACAAATAAAAACCCTGGTTGACACCGGAGCGATGATTAGTGTGGTGTCTCAGTCATGTTTGGACGAGATAATGGAGGCAGGACCCGTACATACTCTACCAGTAGCGAATGTAAAGGTTAGAGGTGTAATTCCCGATCGCTCAGTGAGATGCAAGCTGCAGGCCCTGTTGACGATCAAGATCGCGGGGAGGTTTTATGAGCACGTGTTCGTGGCCATCTCCAACATCAATTTTCAAATAATTCTGGGTGTTGACTTCATTTCGGAGTACGGCTGGATTATAAATATGCAAGAGGGTGTTATGTATGTCGGAGAAGAATCGCCGAGCAGAGGATCGAAAGGTTATATCAATGCCAGCTCGAGCACGCCCTTTTTGGAGAACACACTTGAGAATATCGTGGAACGTGAGGAAGAGACGATCACCCACATGCCCGTTGGTGTAAAGGAAATTTTGGATCCAACCGTCCAGAAACAGTTTGATGACCTAATACAGGAGTTTCAGGATGTATTTAGCGACAAACCTGGAGTTATCAAGAACTTTCAGTACGATATCAAGTTGAGTGATGACTCACCATACAGGAAGCACATATATCCAGTCCCAGAGAAATGGAAGGAGGAGTTGAAGGCCATGATAAACGCCATGGAGAAGGATGGCATAATAAAGAAGGCTCCGACTTCTTTCCTAAACCCTTTAGCGGTTGTAAGGAAACCAAACGGTCGCCTAAGGATTTGTCTAGATGCACGTGGAATAAATGCACGCATTTTGCCAGAATATGACCGCCCACCGCAAATTAGAGAGCTGCTGAGGCGCTTTAAAGGAAAGAAATATTTCTCGACCGTAGATCTCACAAATTCCTATTATCATGTCGAATTAACAGAGAACAGCAAGCAATACACTGGCTTCCTGCATGAGCAGAAGACCCACGTCTTTAACCGCCTTCCCTTCGGTTTGAAAAACAGTGGCCCTGTGCTGATTCGAGCGCTGGACAGCAACTTGAGTGAAGAGGTCAAGAAACACGTACTATGTTATGTGGACGATTTGATCTTGGCATCCACGTCAGTAGAGGAGCACCTGAAACACTTGAGATTGTTGTTTGAGAACTTGCTTACGGCCGGATTCAAGGCAAACCTGGAGAAATGCAATTTCTTTCATCGAGAAATTCGATTTTTGGGACATCTCATTGACGAATATGGATATCGGCCGAACCCGGAGAAAATTGAAGCGATAGCTGAGTTTCCCAGACCAGAAAGGGTGAAACAAGTGAGGCAGTTCCTGGGAATGACTTTATTCTTTTCTAGTCATTGTCCCCGTTACACGGATGTAGTTGCCCCTCTACAGAGCATGCTCAGGAAAAACAATCGTTGGAAGTGGGATCAGGCGTGTGAAGAGGCCTTCACGGAAGCCAAACACATGCTCCTTAACAACGTTAAACTGGAGTACCCAGACTTCTCCAAAACATTTTATGTTGACACCGATGCTTCAAAGGTAGGAGTGAGCGCTGTGTTGTACCAGTTGGATGACGAGGAGAAACAACATTATCTGGCATTTACCAGTAGGAAATTGCGACAGCCTGAGCTTAATTACTTTGCCACGGAACTGGAGGCGCTGGCTATAATTTATGCTCTAAAGATGTGGAAGAAGATTCTTCTAGGGCATAAGGTCGTGATTGTGACGGACCATCGCGCGTTACAGTTTATGTTAAAGTCTGACATTTCCAGCGAAAGAGTCACACGCTGGACCCTGTTCCTGCAGCAATTCGATGCAGAAGTTATTCATAGGCCCGGAAAGCAAAACTTTCTAGCGGATGTTTTGAGCAGAAACCCACGTGAGGAGGCTGTTTTGCACCAGGTAGAGCTAATACCGGACGATCAGGAAACGGTGGAACGTTTGAAACGCCTGAGCCAGGCGCAACGGCGATATACTCCGTTAAGACGGATATACCGGTATTTGAAGAATCGCATGGGTGCAGATGATCCTGATTATGCTGGAACGGCGAAGATTGCTCACTTTTATCACATTGTTGGTGACGTGATTCACAAGTTTGTCGATAAAGACCACACAAGGCTACGTATTGTAATACCGCCGAAGTTGATTTCAGCAGTGGTTTGGTTGGCTCACCGATCTATTGGGCACGGAGGATGTGATAAAACCTTACATGCCATAAGAGAAACATTTACCTGGGAGTATATGGGAAAAACCGTACGAGCGGTAATCAGGACATGCGACATCTGTCAGAGATGCAAATTCCCATCGGACGTATCTAAGGAGAAGCCTAGGGCTATTATACCGACTCGTCCGAATGAATTAATGGCTACGGACCTGTATGGCCCCCTTCCGAGATCCACCAGGGGTAACCAATACATCTTGGTGACGATGGATGTGTTTACCAAATTAGTCATGTTGCACCCTATCCAGAAGGCAACATCCCGATACGTGATTCGCAGGATTGAGACCGGCGTGATTCCAACTGCAGGGAAGCCAGAGTTCCTTCTGAGCGATCACGGAACGCAGTTTACGAGCGCTGAATTTCAAGAAGCTATGGCACGACTCGGCATAAGGCATATCTTGAGCTCCATAAGATACCCAGAAGGAAATCCTGTTGAAAGAGTAAATGCGGAGATTGGAAAGTACTGCCGGATTTACTGTCATGAACAGCATCATCGATGGATGGAAGTGGTACCCATAATTGAACGTTGCTTGAATTCTACAACACATGAGAGTACCAGACAAATTCCTTGCCTTCTGCACCATGGACGAAAACCGAGTAGACCTTGGCATGCTGTTATACAGGCACCCCCAGAGATTGAGCCGTCGGTGCAAAGGAGAAACGAACTGGCTCGGGAGAGGATGCAGCTACAGGCGCAGAAACGGGAGAGAAGGAAGGCTGGCCGCCGTTTTCGCGAGCCACTTCGAGTCAATGACCTAGTGCTGATTCGAAAACCCACGTCATCAAACTTACCACTCAGAGTGTATGGGAAATTTGCGCGCCCATTTTCGGGACCCCATAGGGTTGCCAGAGTGATGGACAACAATTGCTATAGGGTGGTTGACAACGTCACGAATGCACTTGTTGGGAATTTCAATGCTGCGAATCTGCGGAAGTATCACCGGCAAGCCCGTTAGTCAGCATTGAGGAGATGACTGAAAAAGATCGTTCACATGCATCACTTGAGGAAAAACATAAGCTATGTTCCCACCGCTTATATTTTGAAGGCCGCGGGAGAGATGTGACCGATCCAGTCAGGGTCAATTACCAGCCCCGGATGACAGAAGATGAAGGAACTCGGAGAGTCAGTATGACGTCATGGCATGACGCGGCGAGAGCAGGGGAATGCTCCAGAAGGTTCCAACCCCTCCCACTTTCTTTTTCTCGAAGAAGGACGGAGTTCCGGAATGTTTAGTATGTGAATCAGCAGTATGTGAGTCAGTAGTGCGTGGACGAGAATGTCACACAGCGGAGCACGGAAGATTAGCCCATGTCATGTAGACAGTGATTTTACATCGGGAACTTGAATGGTTTTTGTGAGTAACCAGCAGGCCATGAAGCCTGAAACTAGCGTGCATATATTGCCAGTGAGTTTTTTTTTTACAGTGAAGTATGTCAGTTTGTTTGTCGAACAGTGTGAATTTCAAGGCGATATCGGACTTGCTAGTATGTGAGGAAACAGTTAGAACTGATAAAGGAAGTCCGTTTATGCCGACAATTTATGTTCATTAAAGATTGATACCAGGAGGTGTTTAAATTTACGAGTATCAGGGGAAGAACTATATAAGGATAGTCGAGGCGAAACATTATCGCGAGGCCCTATATTTTAACTGACATTCATTCGGAAATAGCATAGCAGTACGGCGTTTTAAGACACGTAGTGAAAACGCAGTAAGGGAGGCCACATCTACTTTAAGCTTGGGTTGGAAGACTACGGGCCGCAGGCAACTTGATATGTCGGTCAAGGCCAGCTCGAAATAGCTCCTCGTGGAAGGAAGTGTGTCACCGGGCTAAAGGAAGTGAAAACATATAACTCAAGTGAACCAGGAACTAGACGCTTTAGTGTGCGAGCATGAATGTGCTCTGATATAGTGAGGTGTAATATTGCCGCATGGCAGCATGAACTTAATAGCCATGGACTCACATATTCTGGGCATCAACATGCATATTAACACGCGAATTATGCTGCACTGAACTGCTAAGGGGCCATAATGGGGTGAACGGTCTCAACGAGGTGGACGAGTGGACCATGGTTGGGACGTCGATCCACGGCGCTGATGAAGGTGACGGGGGACGACCTGTGGGCAGACATGGGCGTCGCCAGGAGATCGGGAGTTGCCAGAGGCGGATATCTCTACCAGTACGCTGGGAGACCACATCGCGGGGACGCTGGAGGGACGCCGCCGCCCTGACGCCGCAGACGATGACGACGCCGACGCCATGGATTTCCGAGGACGCCAGATATAAAGTAAGACGTTTCCTTTCCATCCTTGTTCATCAGAAAGAAGAGAACTTCTACCTCGAATAGCCATGCAATGAGATAACCTGAGATCGTGTAACTTAACGCCCTTTATAATAATTTATTCCAGATTGAATAAGAGCATCATTTTTTTTTCTTTTCATAGGGTCGTGCAGATGTTTTTTTGTCTTTCTTCTCGGGTCATTTGACCTATATAAATTTACAGCATCAATGGTAGGAGTAAGACATGTATTTATTCTCTGAGTCATAATAATAATAATAATCTGAAATTGGGTAACCATAATAAGAGATGCCCATTTTGCTGGGAGATCCTAGCACGTCGATTTCAGAGGTCATTATTCGAATTCTATTCTGAAAGGTTTGTCACGGAATGAACAGATTTTTTTTATAGCAATGAATATGGTTGAAGATTGCCGGATAAGGTTCCTTGGATAGGATGCCATATTATCATACGACCTCGTGGTCCCGATAAAGTTGATACGCTCTGTTAGTGTGGGTTCTGGACACATGCTGATAATGCCTGATTTATTTTGTAATGATGTTGTGTAAAGTTTATGTGATAATTATGTGGTAATTAGATATGGTATTTTTCCGTCAAAATGTGACGAGATTATTCACGGGGCGACGGATGTCCGTGGAATTGTAGTTGTAAGGACAGGGTCCTCTTGACGAACGTGCCACGTTCATTGATGAGTTGTATTGAATAGCGCAGGGGTGTAATTGATGGTGCGCTCGACAGTCAGGTTGTTTGGATCTTCACACAGAGTGTTCGGCGGAAGGGTTACGATTAAATGTTGGTTATGTGAGTATGAAATACGCTAGGGCGCCTTATTGCGAGGTTCTTAACCTTTCATAAACATTTGACAATGCTATAATTTAATTACAAGGACAAATATGACCATGTGGATCAAGGTTGTTGGAAAGAGGAAGATAAATTAATAATAATAATAAGAATTAGTAGTGTAAATATGTAAGCACAATCTGGGTGTGTTAATAATTTATGATAGGCTATAATTAATTGTTGAAATGTCATCTTATGTGAAGCTGAGTCGATGTTTGAGTGCTATTTGATGTAACATGATGCTCTTTAATTATTCATTTGCAGTTCGATAGAGGAGATCCGTCCATTACTGTATAAGGGTAGACAGTTGTAATTTATATAGACATTCGATATTTTCTTAAGAGTTTTTTTTTTGCCGCAGGTGAACTTTATGTTGATTGACTAGTGATGTTTTCATGCGTGTGCACCGATAAATTATGGTTAATTTAGCTTTTTGAAAGACGATCTCCCTGTCGGAACTTTAAGAGAGGACACCCACGAGTTTGAATAAGCGTAATTTTCTTTTCTTTGTTTAGGGACTATGAACTTTATTTCTTTTCCGGACTTTGTCCCACCATAACATTATACTCGTGCGTGATAGGCAGGTTGCATATTTATTTATCCTTTGGCCAATAAAGGAGCAGATGTGATTTTACGAGGGCTTTTACTTTCTTTTCTGTTTGTCAATTCAAGTTAGGGTTTTGCTTGTGAATCCTGGTTCAGTCTATTTACCATCCCAACCCGTAAACGACCCGAGACCCTTTGTCTCTAGCTCACTGGAGCTTTTCATAGTATTGTCTGTATGAACCAAGATTCATGACCTAATTTTTTTGTACCCACTCCCTTGGCTGTTTCTTCTAATGGGGCCGGGGTGCTAGCCGGGTGATCGCCTGTCCCATTGGAGAAGCGGGCACAGTACTGACTTGTTTCCTTTATTCATTGCTCATGAAGGTCATAAAGTGACCGAAATCAGTTCTTTAGATCTAGAATATTACTTATTGACTGAAGGTATCTTATTATTATCTCTCAACCTGTGCTGTTGTAGTGATAGTGCTTGTAACTACAGTAGAGGCTAAGATCAGGGGCGTATATACATTTTTTTTTGGGGCGGGGGCTGACTATCCTAGAAAATTGTGAGTATTCTCAGGGGATTGTCACTGCAAAATACCCAGAAATATCAACCAGTATCTTGGAGAGCATATAACTTTGTGTAATTGTTTTAGATAAGAGTTAATTGTAAAATTCTAACTTTATATAACCTACAATTATTGGCATTACAAAAATGTTGTAAAATACAACATAAAACACAAATAAAATTTTATACTTGATGCATTTACTATTATGGCCTATGGAGTATGAATGGCAAATATCTAAATATATGTCAATTTACTGAGCAGAAAGATAAACAGTTATTATTTTTACAAACTGTTAATTTATTTCTCAAAAGTACCGTACTGTGGACTTCTCACTTTTGCCTCACAAGGCTGAGTGTACCCCGTTCCAACCCTCAGACCAGAATTAAAATTTCTTGTCACAGCCAGGAATCTAATTCGGACCTCCGGGGTGGCAGACAAGAATGCTAGACGATATACCACGAGGTAGTCTAATTTCAATCTTAATATTGTTTATAACTTAGCCAATAAGTTAAGATTAGGGTACAACCAAATGTACAATTATTTTATGCTCTTACCAAAGCAAAACATTCTTAATTTTTATTGGATATTTTGGAGAGGGGGGGGGGGGCAGCTCCCCCCTTATATACACCCCTGGCTAAGCTTGGGAAATAGACAGCTGGGAAACCACGGACAACTTCTACGATGCCCGAGAGTAGATACGATCTCACTGTCCTCTAGAAGCTGACCAACCTCATGACAGAGCCGGGAATCAAACTTGGGCCATGTTCGTGGAAATCTGCCATTGCCAATTCATTATTTTTTTCTATAGTTTCCATATTACTGTTCAAATCAGGCTTATTATATTACACAGGGTGTTTCTGAATTCCCATTACAGACTTTGAAGGCTTGTAGTAGGGACCAAGACGGTAAAGTTTAGCAAATGATACGTACTGTCTTCCCGCTACTCGCCACAGAACTCGCTCACTGCTCCCGCATTTTCTGCGCTCTGTCCGACTCCAGCTGCTTGTCATCTGGGACCAATTACAGTAGGGTTATTTATTTATTTATTTATTTATTTATTTATTTTATGTCTTCGGTAGTGGCGAAGTTAGGGCTCATGGCCCTCTCTTACACTTAACCACGAAGTATGGTACCAGTACATAGCTTATGACAATTTCGAAAATACAAAAAATATTATGATGATATATAAGGAGTAAATTAATTATGCTAATACTAATATTAGTAAAAAAAAGGCACATGAATAATGATAGTAATAATTATAACAATACAAATAATATAATATAATATACTAGATATAATCCTAGCTCAGTCATACGTCCTATCATCCATCACCATTCACACGGGGCAATCAGCAGTATTCAACAGGTAATCTCGGCATGCGGCCTTAAATTTATTTATTGTTGTGGAATTTCTGATATCGGGAGGAGTCGAATTCCATAGTCGAGACCCAGCTACAGCAAAAGAGCGGTTAAACATGGATGAGTGGTTGATGGGGATGGCGAGGGAAGAGCCAGATCGAGTGCTTTGATTATGATATGAGGACAAGTAACTACATTTTGATGACATGTACGTGGGGGTGTTTTCATGCAGAAATCGATAGATGGATGTCAACAAGTGAAATTTACGGCGTTCATCAGGTTTAAGCCATGAAAGAGCACGGTAGCTTGGGGTTATGTGGGCATCGTATCTTAGATTGAAATCGAACCGAAGACAAGAGTTCAATGCTTGTTGAAGTTTCATTGTTTGTCCATGAGTCGCGTCAACGAGAACGACGTCACAGTAGTCTAGAATTGGTAGTATTAGTGTCTGGATGAGTTTAATCTTAATGTCTAGTGGTAAAATATTCTTATGGCGCACGAGTGGGTGAAGGGATGCGTATATCTTTTTACGTGTATTTCTTATATGTGGTGACCAGTCAAGAGTTTCAGTTAAGGTTAACCCAAGGTTCCTTACTTCTTTACTAAAGGGGATGGTGATTGAATTCAGTGTTACTGGAGGAACAACGTAGTTGTTTTTTAATGAGTTTAGTAACTTATGAGAGCCGATGATGATAGTTTGGGTTTTCTTAGGATTGAGCAGGAGAGAGTTGTCATCGGCGTATACACTAAGTTAGTAGGGAGGCTGGGGGGGTTTTGAACCAAATACGGTTATTTATGCAAATTAGGGGGGCGTGGCAAGGTCAATGACCTTGAGGTAGGTCATGCTCAATGACCTTGAGGTAGGTCATTGACCCCCAAGGTCGCCGGGACCCCGGAAGGTAAACAAACCTTGGAGGGTCCAGGAACCGGTTTGAGGGGGTGTGGGTGGAGGGGGAGGAGTGGGGGTGGGGAGGGGAGGAGTGGGGGTGGGGAGGGGGGGAGTGGGGGTGGGGAGGGAGAGGGGGGAGGGGGGGTGGTGGCGAGGGTGGGGGATGAGGGGGAAGAATGGAAGAGGCTCTGCACGAGACCCTCCTCGACCCAGTCTCTCTCTTGGACTGAGCGCCTTCTCTGATATTATCCTGGGCTATATAGCTTTGCTTTGAGCCCGATGAGATCCGAGTGTTGCCGAAGGTTTCCGAATCTTTGTCGGTGAATGAATTGTCAGAGAATTGAACGGTCAACTGGTGTGTGTGACGTCACAGCAGATTACGGGATGTGAGGTAGGTCATGAACGGGAGAGTGTTTTGAATGGAAAACATTAGTGTAACTGGTGTGTGTGTGACGTCACAGCAGATTACGGGATGTGGGGTAGGTCATGAACGGGAGTGTTTTGAATGGAAAACATGAATGGCGGTGGATGGCGATGGTTGTTGAACCCTGACGTGGTAGGTTGCTTAGGTGTGAATGGGTCTGAGAGACAAACAAGATGGGGTTGAAAGCGCTCAATGGTAAACAAACATCAATGGTATCGGGAGTAGTGAATGGAATTGAGAGAGAGGGGGAATGAACTGGTTGTTGAATGTGCTCAATGGTAAACAAACGTCAATGAATCAGGAGTAGTATTTCCTGTAAATGGTAGGGTGGGGGTAGGATACAAATCGCATAGCATGTTGAGTCGGCCAGCTCGACATGAAATAAAAACAAGAAAATGTACACCAGATCTGATTTATTAATCCATGAATTATATGTGGCATTAAAACCTAGCCACTTAACAAAAAGTTTATTGCCACGTTTTTGTACAATTTTTTCAACAAGATAATGCTTGGGATATTGCGTCCTTTGCAGTTCCTCCATGTAGAATCCTCCTTGGATTGGCTGCTTGTTGAGGTCGTCAAGTAAATAAACAACTGGATTAGAAAGTTTTACCTTGCGAATACGAAATATTTCTGTGCTCCAGTTTGGTGTGTATCCTTTGGCGAAGATTGATTTATGTTTACTGATGCGCACATAATCACCAATACGTAATTGATGACGTCGTGGATCTACTGTTTTGATTTTGTGATGAATGCGATCCAATTGCGCAATGTTCTTGGTTACAAGGCATGGTTTCATTTTGATGGTTCTATGTTTAGTGTTGTTGTAACGTGTCACCAGGTCGCCTACAAGTTCAAGCCAGCGATAGGATCCTCTTGCTGTAAATTGTTCCCACATGCGCGTCTTGAGTGTGCGGTTGAAACGTTCTACAACACTTGCCTTTAGATTGCTAAAAGTGGAATAGTGATGGATGTCAAGCGATTTGAGATAAGCGGAAAAAGTCTTGTTGAAAAATTCTTTGCCTTGATCTGTTTGAAGCAAACGAGGTTGTCGTCTTGACCGCTGAACGATGGTCTTGAATGCAGCGGTGACCAGTTGTGCAGATTTATTCCGAACAGGTTCAACAAAGGCCATTTTGGAATAAACGTCGATGACGGTGAGCAGATAGTTGACCCCGTTGTTAGCTTTGGCATAGGGAATCATTTCAACCAGATCAGCTTGCCAAAGATCGTCAACGCCCCGTGTGATGACACGACGACGATGGTAGAGACGACGAGCTGGTCTATGCAACTCGCGAGCAATGGCAGCCTTAACAGGCGAGGGTTGTGAACACGTTGACTCATTAGACAATAATGCCAGCATGACGAAGCTCCTCTTCTATTTCTAAAACTTCCGCCTCGTGTCCGGTATGACCGGCCTGTTCCGATGCACGCAACAGTTGCAGACGTTTAACCAACTTATTTGGATTGTTCCAATAGGCGAAATCGATGAATGGTTTCAAAGTATTAAACGTGATACCGGACGCTGAATTTGCACGGCGAACACTTGCATAGGTGGGAAACAATTTTGATATGATGGTTTTATATTTGAAGCCCTTATTAGCATTTATTGCTTCAGAACGTTTATAATTACGTCTAAAACCATTTGTAGCCATCAAGATGTCTTTATACTTTTCAAGATCTTCTTTATCATAGTCCTCGGTAGAAGGTGTACGTGAAAATAAAAGTTCTAAAAGCCCTGGCGTCAATTTGTAACGAACTGTTTTAACAATCAAAACATTGTCACTTATCTTGATTGCTGAATCGCCAATTCGAAATCTATTGTTTTCATAGCGAACACCATAGGTAGTATCAGTTTTCTTAGTAAAAAGATCTTCAAGGAAGGGGGTAACCAACGCACCATAATTTTGTAGTAAAATGGATTTTAACCGCACATATTGTTCGGGCGTATTCAATATTTCTTTAAGAGTAGGCTGCTTTTCTTTGGCTCTAGTGGGTGTTTCAGCAATTATTGATGTTTTCAAAAACTGGGGCAGCGGTGATTCTTTGGAGTCAGAAGACGGAAACAATGGAGAAAAAACATCCTCAGGTTCTTCATCATCTTCTTCCTCCTCTTCAATTGTTTGTGTTTCTTTTGAGCGTGTACTAGGCTTTGTTGTTCCTTTCAACACAGCTTCCAGAGGTGACTTCAAATGTTTTTCGACAAACAGTTCACTGTCGGCATGTGCACGTTTTAGATAGCGAAACTTTTGTCGAATGCTATTTCGTGCACGGATTATGTGCTTTTTTAATTGACTCCCTGTTGTCGCCATGACATCTGAACTAATGATGTTCAGAAAAGCAATGCAGCTACTTAAATACGAATGAAATGATCAAATCCCATGCGGTAGCGTCCATTGTTGATGTTGCTCTGCTTATCAATAACAAGACAACTGTGGTGATGAGCGTTCCAACACATGGCACACAACTGTGTAAAGGCTTGAAAGGTCATGTCTGGGTTCACGTGATCATCGTAGACGTGATGCATGTTGCGCTCATCCTGTCGGAAGAGAACAATCACGTTGGCATTGTCACGAATCAACTGTTTTGGTATTCGCGAATAGGTTTGAGCGAGATAAAAACAATCAATATATTTATGACGTCCCATGTTAAAGTAAGCCTGAATAATACCCTGTCGTTCTGTGGCCACATCGTCAAAAATCATAAGCGAATGGGGGCGAACATTGTCTGGAGAAATGACATCTTCGTGTGCTGCGAATGTGAAGTAGCCCATGTTGCGCAGACCTGACATGACCTGTTCCAAGAACACATACAGCGGTTGATACAGCGATTTGGCAAAAATATAAATATTTTGAAAGCGCACTCCGTTTAAGGAGGTGATGAGGGTAAGCAGAAGATTGGTTTTTCCACATCCCGACGGGCCGGCGATGAGACAGCGAATGGAGGATGGGAAGAGTGATCCATGACGTTGTTCGGACGATGTTGAGAAGAGGTGTGAAACCAAGTCTCCCACCGGAAGTGAATGTTGTTGCTTAATAATCTGCATATCAACTAAATGTGAAAGGGGAAGAGCTGGTCTCTATATACATGAGGCAAACGGGTGTTTCAGTTCCAGTGTAACCATGGACGCCTTTGGAAGAACTCTCAAAACAAATGAACAATTTGCTTTGACAAACGATCCAAAACATGATACAGATCCGGCTACTAAACGATATGTCGATGCTAATGTATTGTCACGCACTACAGATGGCAATTACGACTTTAATGGAAAGCGATTGACCAATATAACAGAACCCGTATTACCCTCGGACGCATGTTCAAAAAAGTATGTAGATTATTACCGATTACGACGTATCAAAGGAGATTATGAGGCCCAGAATAAACGTATTACGGGCGTTGCAGATCCTGTGAACGATCAAGATGTGTGCACCAAAGCCTATGTGTTAACCAGTGCTGTGGTGTTAACAGAAGCAAAGGACTATGACGTACACCAACGTCGAATCACTCAGCTGGCTCTTCCAACAAACAACACGGACGCTGCTCGAAAGGACTATGTAGATAACAAGGTGAAACAGGTGCTCAGTATTGTGCCCACCCTAACTGTAAAGGGCTATACAGCAAATAATGCACGCCTTGTGCATGTGGCCGATCCTGAAGATGATCAAGATGTTTGTACAAAACGGTTTTTAAACTCTGAAATGGAAAAGGTGTGGGAAATTAAGGAGAACGCTCTACAGATGAAGCGAAGACGAATAGCCGAAGTTGCTGATCCTGTGCAACCTCACGACGTGACGACCAAACGATTCTTGGAACAACGGTTATCGCTTTTTATTAAATCAATACCCTCTATATTTCTGCTTCACATTGTAAACCAACAACCGGTAAAAGATCCCAATAACCTCGCCTACATACTACGTTCGGGGTATGACAATTACCGTTTAATGTATGATGGTGCCATTCGTGTAATTGAGTATGCACCAGATTTGAAACATTTAGAGGTACGATTAAACGGTAGTGTTCAACCACTTATTGATCAACCGGTGAAAGCCGGAGACAAATTATTCTTTCACTTGAAACTCTCGTCTGAAGAAAAAGAGGCGGGGAAAACGATGAACGATTTTCCTCTGTATATAGAACTTGAATATACAGCCACCATTGAATAAATAACTACAGGTTCCCTTCCTGAGGAGCGTTAGTTGTGTTCTATAATTTGCGGTGTGAGGTTGTCTTGTTCTTTGGTCGCGATGGTGAAACAGAGATATGTGGTGAAGAAGAGGAAGAAGTTGTCCAGAAAGGGAGGTTTTAAAGCTATTCTTCATGCGGCACGTCAAGCTTCGCGCGGAGAAACAAATAGTGAGTTGGCTATTAAGAAAGCACTCCGAGCAGCACGATTGCACGCGAATCCCAAAAGTAAACTACGTTTTAGAAAACGTGCCCGAGTTATTCCTGTGCCGAAACGTGGTGGATTTTTACCTGCACTGTTTGCTGGACTAGCAGCCCTGGGTTCACTTCTTGGAGGAGCAAGTGCGGTAGCACGAACGGTGAAAGCTGTTGAGGAGGCGAAGCAACAGTTGAAGGAAAGTGAAAGGCATAATAAAACTATGGAGGCCATAGCACTGCGCGGCAAAGGTGTGAACATGAAGCTAGCACCCTACAAGAAAGGACTCGGCATTTACATGTCGCCAAAAAACGGTTAATCGATGCACTGCCACGACGAGCCATGACGCATGAGGAAGTTATAAGATATGCAAAACAGCTTAAGATCTCCCACTTTCGAGGCGTGTTTATGCGCAACCAGCTACCGTCTCGACCACGGAGCCATGAAAGTGCAGTTGTCAATTTGGATGACAGTCATGGACCGGGAACGCATTATGTGGCCTACATAAAGCATGGGCGAACCGTGTGGTACTTTGACAGTTTTGGAAATCTTCCTCCTCCGACAGAGCTTGTTCGCTATTTTGGAAGCAGTGCAACAATACACTATAATGTGAAACGAGTGCAAAGTTTTAACACGCAACAGTGCGGTCGTCTATGTTTGACTTTTCTATATAAGACCGAGCACGGCGGGTGACGTGGTCATTATGACAACAGAAAGTAGAACGTTTACAGTGCACGGACAAGGTGCGGAAGTAACTGTTGACTTTTATCCTCCTATTGAATTGGGACGACGACCCTACGTGCTGGGACTTGTTTCGTTTGAAGGCTATAATAGAATCTGCAACATAATTGAAGACGTTAATGATAAGTTCTACTACGATGACTATGTGTTAACTCTACCGTCTGGCAGCTACACCGTAGATGATATTCACGATCACATCTACACAACTCTCACCAAGGAATTTAGTCTGAAAGCATTTCTGGACGGGACACGCAAGTTTGAACTCATAGCCAACAACGTGACACATCGCTGCAGTATTCTTTCTTCTTTTAGGATTGATTTTAAATCTCAACCAGATTCGATTGGGTCATTGTTAGGCTATTCACCACAAGTGTTAGTACCGAACGTGATACACAAGTCTGACCAACCGGTGAAAATAATTGAAGATCATCACATATCTGTCACGTGTAATATTATTACAGACGTCTACACCAATCAAGATCCCTCGCATTCGCTTTATGATTTTATTGTTACTTCACCTGGTGGTTATATCATCCGCGAAAACCCGTCGGTGGTGCTCTATCATCCTGTGAGTGTGAGCAACATCAGGAATATTACCTTAAGACTGGTGAATAGAAACCAACGTCTCATCCGGTTAGACCCTCATACACCTGTGACCTACAAACTGTATCTGAAGCCAGCATGAAACAAGTGTATAAAGCGGCAACGCTGTCAAGAGCAGGTGTTAGTTGTGATCAACACGTGTACAGGTTAACACGCGTCAACAAGCAGATCCTACAACAACTTGGTTACACCTTACGTCATGAATTCGATTCTAGACGTGACAAACCCTGTCGAAGTACAGGAGGGCATTGTAAGAATTGAACACCATTCCTACCAACCGTATACTCAGGGACTAAATAATAATGATGAGATTCGAATTACTATTAACCAACAAGATATCTACACGCTTCCACATGAAAGTTACATCCAGATTGAAGGGCAACTCACCAAATTGGATGGTACCATTCCAACAACGTCAAAGTTGGCCAACAATGCTTTGGCCTTTTTGTTTTCTGAGGTTCGCTACGTGATCAACGGTATTGAAGTGGATACTACTCGAAATGTTGGCATAACAAGTGTCATGAAACTTTATCCCTCGTACGGAAGCGAAGAGAGTAAAGCTTTTTGTATGGCTGGTTGGTGTCCCAACTCAACCAACGACTGGATGATTAACGATGATGGTACATTTACTGGACATTTACCTCTAAAATTAATACTAGGCTTTGCAGAGGATCATAAGCGCATTGTTGTGAACGCAAGACAGGATCTGATTCTTGTACGAGACAGGAGTGATTATAATGCGTTAAAGGGAGCTGATACAGCGCCAATAGATACAAAAATTCTACTGCAACGAATTCTATGGAAAGTACCGCACGTTACTCTATCAGATCAGAAAAAATTGAGTCTGCTCAAGATTGTGGAGAAGGATACAGCTTTACCCATTCAATTTAGAAGCTGGGAGCTGCATGAATACCCGGTATTACCACTCTCCGATACACATACTTGGTCTATAAAAACCTCACGGTATACAGAGCGGCCACTCTACGTCGTGGTTGGATTTCAAACAGATCGCAAATATCAACAGAATAAAGATGCATCAAAATTTGATCACATCCAATTACGAAATATACGACTCTTTTTGAACGGAGTTACCTTTCCCTATGAGGGAATGGATTTAAACTTTAACAAGAACAAATATGGTAAGCTCTATGACATGTTTGTAAACTTTCAGTCTTCCTATTATCAGAAAGAGGCATGTCCGCTATTATCACCACAAGACTTCAAGTCCAAGGCGCCTCTGGTGGTGATGGACTGTTCGTATTTGGAGGAGTCGATGAAGGAAACAACAATTGATATCAGACTAGAATTTGAAACATCGACAGTTATTCCAGAAAAAACAACAGCCTATTGCCTTATTGTTCACGAGGCGCAAGTGTTTTATCAACCGCTGTCCAATATGGTGACCAGAGTATAAATAGCATGTCTTCCTGTATTGCCCTTCACAGTCAAGGAAAGCTACGATGAAGTCACAAGCCCCTCTGCGAGGTGGGTCTGCAAATGTGAAAGTGATTCACCAGGCTCAGATGAAGATTCAAGGTTTACCATTTATCGCGCCCTAGTGAGTGAAGCTATAACTGCCTATCACAAGAATCATACTGTGCTTAGAATGCCGCCGCATCTGGTTCACTATTTACCAGATGGATTCATGTCTACGTTTGGTATTCATGACAGGGGCTACAACAACAAGCCCATCGCTAATCAAACAAATAATGTGGACGATGGCGTTGCCAAAGCTTCATCTTGTCATGTTGGAGAGCGGGTAGATTGTATGGATTGCAAATGCGATCGTTGCTCAACAAGTCGAGACGCTGATGCAGCATTTGAGATTTATCGCACCCTGGTGAGTTTAGCAATACGCGCCTACCATAAAGCACAATTTCTTCGTGAAATGCCACAGCATCTGATTGCCTATTTACCAGCTGGATTTCTGACCGCGTACGGTGCACACGACATTGACCTTAATTGGGATAAGCTACCATTACACCTCCGTATGTCGGCGGATGTTGCAGCCTGCCGTCCTTGTCGTAGACACTTTATGCATCGAGGAGATTCTCACTGTGATTGGGATGGTCCAAATCCTATGATAAAAAATTGTAAGCGATGTACTGATAACTTTATGAATAAAATTGTGTAATTGATTCTTTGTGTGTATATTATTTTCCCGCTCCTATCCAATCAGTTAGTTGTTAAGAAGCAGCGGTGGTGGAAGGTCTGATATCCGTCGCCATGCCGAAAACATTGATTGTCGACGTGCAGGGTTTCAAGGTGAACGGAAACAAGTTTGTATTTAAAGAAGTAGGAATTATTGACTGCACAACCATGTGGCACCAAGAGTGACCAGTTTTGTCTTTGAACCACCGTTTCCATTGCATTTGCAGTCAGACGAGGACAGAAGACAAACAGAGTGGTTGCAACGCAATTTGGGACTAATCTGGAAAGAAGGTGACATTCCTTACCAGCATCTATCACTTGTTCTGAAAGCTCACTTGTTTGGTGCTGACCTTGTATTTGTAAAGGGAAGTGAAAAAAAGGAATGGTTGCGTCAGTATGTTAATTCATCATGTCAACTTGTTGACCTTCATGATCTGGGATGTCCTGCACTGTACAACCTGTCCGTGCCTGATGAACCTCTACAAAATAAAACACTTCAAAATGTTTGGAAGCTTTTTGATTGGCTAGCTCGCAGAGCATGTCAAAACTTGCATGTTGAGTGCAAAGCGTCGTAACGTCAGCTTCAGTGTGAGACATACCAGTGATCAGTGTGGACGTGTAGTAATATGGCAGCAATTGAAGGTTTGGACTCAAACCCCACAGAGCGAGCTATTGTCAAGTTTTTTGCCTGTAAAAAAAAGCTTGACAGTTTCACAGATGAGGAATTGAACGCTTTGCCCAAGGCGTTCCTTTTTTATGTTGCTTCAAACGCAGTGAAAAATATTTGGCACAGTGTACCTAGTGAATGGAGCAGAGATCCTGGTCTGCGTGAACTACAACCATGCACTGACTTTAGTCATCACCAGCAAGTGTCTATTACTAAAATGCCATCCATTAGACAGTGTGGAACGTGTCAGCTCATCAAATTGTACCACGGCCATACAAATATACCGTCCTGTAAAGACTTTGCTTCATCATTCCATGGTTGTGATGACGAAGAGGAAGAAGAGACAGCAGCGGCAGTATCGCCAGCACCAAAAAGTAAGACAACGATTGAAAAAGATATGCCGGACCTTTGCTGGTCATGGTCTAGTTAACAAGGCCATTGATGTACTTCCCATTGAACTGCATATTCCCGGCTATCAATTTTGTGGACCTGGGACTAAACTAAACCAACGTCTAGCACAAGGTAATTCTGGAATCAACAAATTGGATGCTGCGTGTAGAGATCATGACATTGCTTACAGCAACAAGAATGCAGAAGTACGTCGAGTTGCAGACCACATTCTTCTGAGAAAGGCTGTGCAGCGCGTGACATCATCTACTGCTTCCATTGGTGAAAAGATTGCAGCCTTGATCGTGGCAGGAGCTATGAAGTCAAAGCTAATGATTGGTGGTGGTTGTGGATTAGCGAGGAAAAGGACAAAGAAATAACCTTGAATCAAATATTGTTAAGTATTTATTTGAGAGTCAGTCCACCAGATTACAGCATTCACAAAAGATGTTTTGGTTTCTTCTTGTAAAAACATACAATTGTAATAAAAAAGAATTGAAAAATTAAAGTGTGTTCTTATTTACTAGGTGTGGAAATGTCCAAAAGGCAAGCTATTTACACCATCCCACAACCGTTTATTGTCATATGTAGACAGCGATGTTTTATTTTGATTTACTGTAAATATATTATGGTTCTTTGAAAGAATGCGTGTTTGCTGGTACAAGCGAGAGGTGTTTGTGTAGAGTACACATCGATATTCCTCAACATTAAGGAATTGTGTGACGCTACGAAGAACACCCTTCGCTTTGCATTGACCTTTATTCTTTTGTGTTGAAAATGCGTACATTTTCGGCGCCAAAGCCACAAATTCCGTCATAACATCACCAGCACACTCATCCTTAAATAGACCAATGTGTTTTTTATTCATGGGAATTATGCCAAACATATTGTTAACCTCATAGTTTGAGGTATCAAAGTAACTTGGATGTTCTCTCATCACAGAGTAAATATCCGTCTTATTGGTTTGATAAATAAGACTGTCTGTATCCATATACAGTAATTTTACATCTCCAAACTTTTGTTTGGCAAACTCATAATGAAATTGATACATTACAAATTTTGAATAATCAAGTATTACCATTCCTAAGTAAATTGGTTTGTTATACATGATTTCTGTCTTTGACAATTCAATGGTTACTAAATCAGTTTCAATAACTCGTACTGAATGGAAATTGGGCATAGCAATATATTTTCGTGCGCCATATCGACCATCCCAGTGGTTTACCAAATGAATAGTTCTTTGCTTTCTAATATTTTCCATAGATTTACCGTAGCATGCATTGTTCATTAATTTATAAAAATTTGACTCGAATGTAGTCTTGGCGTGCTGCCGATAATGAGTATTTAATTGCATGTACGGTTGTAACCATGGTTTCTGGTCAAAACAAATAATGCGGTGAATGGTTTGTAGCTTCAAACCGTGTTTCAAACATTGCATTAAATTTTCGATGTGTATGACGTAGCGATTTTTCGGATTTAACGTTGCCATCAACTTTTTATTGTTGGAACGTGAACTGGGAGGTTGTAGTTTTTCAACACAAAATGGTAGATCAGAATGATCATTGTGTATCTCGCGGGGATATAATATGTCAACTTCTAGAACATAGCCACGTGTGTTATTGCTCAACGCGTCCTGTAAATTAAAATTTGAAACTTCATCTGAAGTCAGCCATCGAAAATTTTGATACGGAAGCGGTTTTTCCATAGCATATCCGTATAAATTGTTACAATCCAGGTAGGTGAGGTATGTTGTAGGTTGCTTTGGTTTGTATGTATCCATATATGGATTATTTGCTTTGGCATGCTTTTGCACAAGCGATACAAGCCCGCCACGTATCCCGCGTTCAAAAAAGAGCAACATGTCGATGTCAGTTAATAGTTCCAGTTCTATTTCAGTCACCTTCAACATACAGTCCCAACTGTATCCGGCAAGGGTGTAGTAATGGGCTGGATCTAGATTGTAGATTTCAAGACACAGTTTGCGAAAGTGTTCAAACACGTCTGTCAAAAGTAGTGTATCAATTTTGAGGTATAAATCAGCATACTCGCCCAAAGTTGATATCTTGAACACGTCCCATACTTTTTGGGCGTGTAAATAGTCTTCTTCAGAAATATGACTTTTTGTTAAGTCATTGTAAAATTTATCCTTTGAAGGGAGTGCAGTTTCCTGCAAACATGCCCAATTGTTTACATGATTATAGGGAAACACCCCTTTTCGAATGCATAATTCAAATTGTTCGTCACCAGTAAAGTTTTGACGTACAGAAATCAAATTGTTTGGGTGAAGCCCTTGAACCAGCGCATCCAATGATGATGCGAGGAATCTATACGAATCTAAAAATCGTATACTAATTCCATTTCGCCATTTTGTAAACGAAATAAAATATTCATGATTTTGTGGAATTAAAGAAAACTTTTGGTTTTCAAGGTTAACAAATTCCTTAATAATTAGATGACTGTCATACCGAGACATGTTGTGCAAGAAACAAGAAATATAGCGTGCCTTTTTATAGGCCAAATTACATGCACTATGAGCCGCTCCTCTAAATTTGCCAGTGTACCGATTATGGTCCCTCACCGGCGTGTCACAAGTTGCTATTGGTTTTTGACAAATGTGGCAAGTGGTTGCTGTTGCAAAAGCCACCTCGTCTGCATCCAACATTTGAAGCGGAATTGGGTTTTCCAGGATATTGTACACCCGATCTGCCAAGGCGTCCAATTCATTTAAAAACCAAGCAGCAGCATTTGCATCGCGATAAGATTTGAAGTAAGAAAGCGAAGGGTCATATGAGCAAATCACGTTTAGAGCACAACTGAATGGCACATGTTGCTGTACTTGTTGAGTGTACGGGCGTGCTGGATCCGGGTTACATGTGTCAATGGGTGTGGTTAAACATTCAAAATCTGCATATACTGTAAATGGAAGCGGTTCTTGACGAGACACATTTTGAAATTTCATACTGGCTTTATCCTTTTCTGGGAATGTAATTTTTACAGCTGGTTGTGTAATGCAATCAATAGTATGGGCTGTCAACTTTTGATTGCTAGTAAAATATTGCAAACAGCGATCACATATATATACCCTATTTTTACTCTTTGTAACTTGTGAACGAACTAGTCTGGAAAGATCTTTGATATAACAATAATGGTTGCACAATTCCCCTTCAATGTACAATAAATTAAAATGCTTTTCTTTTTTTTCCTTTGTCACATAGAGTGGCCCAATAACTTTGTCCCCTTCAACTCCGTATACATTAATGGAGTAAAGCGGATTTTTAGATTCAAAACGAGAAATGGCGTTGAGGTCCATTGGGAATTCTATGTCTGCTAAATTTAGACTGATCATTAATTCCATAAATTTCTGGTGATATTTGCCCATTCTGTGAACATGTTTACTTGCAGAACATAGCCCAGCAGCCAGGGACCAAATAAAGCAGAAAACATCATTATTATCCACATTGATAACTGCGTGACGGTTTTCCAACTGTTTAGGCAAATTAACATGAGATGACCCACTATTTATGGGATCAAAGGTGCATACATTAATTTTAAGATGATTGATAGCTTCCAGCGATTTGCCGCTTTCTAATTCTTGAAACTCAGCAAAGCGTGTTGTGAGTTTATCAACAATGTTTTTACTATACCAACTGTGTATATTATCAGTGCGGTATAATTTAGTCATGTGTGTGTGTAAATAGATTGGCTGAATAATTTCGACACCTTGTTTCAAAATAGCAAAGTCACATAATAATTCAGCGTTAACCTTTAACGCTACATGTTCTCTTAAACAGTCTTGTATTTTGTTTTGAAAAATGATGTAACTAGTGTTTAAATATTCATTGAGATTTAAAATGTTTGCATCATTATTGACTTTAGTGCAACAGATATTGTTATTGAAACAACTATCCACATCTTGCCAACTTTGTATCGGTGACGACATGATGTCCCTTAGTACTTAACAATTACAAAAACTGAACGGTTTGCAGAGAGAGTGAACCAAAGTTTATTTTCCCTGCAAATTCCGTTTTACATAAACTAATTTTAAATTTTATTTTTTTCTTCTATGAATTCCACAAGACATCTTTTGTTTTCCAGTCCCATGTATTTTAAATAGATGGTCCCTTTGTTGAGATCGGCTACATCTTCCTCGCTGAGTTCCTTGAATCTCGACGGTAGAAATACTACAAAGTCCTCCAGTTCACAAAGAATACGTTCCCCAAATTTCGTCTTGACTCGACGAACAGCAGTTACCAAATAAGACTCGTTTACCTGCAGATCCTGCAGTCGTTTAGTCTCTGGTCCAGCATCTTTCTCTATGGAATTCGCATTTTTTATTGCCGACATTCTGAAATCGAATTTGATATCTATAATAGTGTTTTAGTATACCTAATCCATTAGCAAATATGTATATGCACACAAAAGTTATCAAAACCCTTCTACACACCCATTATCGCTAGCCACTAATTTAATTGTCAGCAGCTTGCGTTCACCATTTTCCTACTTCTCCTCAATCCATTACAAGAACACAGGTTATCAAACAAGTTATACACCCAGGTGCTACATGGTCAGGAGCTGGCCATGACTGTACTTTGGTGAAGTCGGGTCAGTTTGCTTGTATAATTTAACTGTTCCCGGGCAAAGCCGGGGGCAAACTGCTTGTGTAATTTAACTGTCCCCCCCCCCGGGCGAAGCCGGAGCGGGTTACTAGTATATAACTGTTCCCGGGTGAAGCCGGGGTGAATTTCTTGTATAATTTAACTGTTCCCGGCGAAGCCGGAGCGGGTTTCTAGTATAATATATGACTGTTCCCGGGTGAAGCCGTGGCAGATTGCCTGTATAATTTAACTGTTCCCGGGCGAAGCCAGGGCGGATTGCTTGTATAGTTTAACTGTCCACCGAGTGAAGCCGGAGCGGGTTTCTAGTATAATATATAAATGTTCACGGGTGAAGCCGGGCAGATTGTTTGTATAATTTAACTGTTCCCAGACGAAGCCGGAGCGGGTTTTTAGTATAATATATAACTGTTTACGGGCGAAGCCGGGGAAGATTACTTATATCATTTAACTGTCTCCCGGGCGAAGCCGGAGCGGGTTTCTAGTATAATATATGACTGTTCCCGGGTGAAGCCATGGCAGATTGCCTGTATAATTTAACTGTTCCCGGGCGAAGCCAGGGCGGATTGCTTGTATAGTTTAACTGTCCACCGAGTGAAGCCGGAGCGGGTTTCTAGTATAATATATAAATGTTCACGGGTGAAGCCGGGCAGATTGTTTGTATAATTTAACTGTTCCCAGACGAAGCCGGAGCGGGTTTTTAGTATAATATATAACTGTTTACGGGCGAAGCCGGGGAAGATTACTTATATCATTTAACTGTCTCCCGGGCGAAGCCGGAGCGGGTTTCTAGTATAATATATAACTGTACTTGGGCGAAGCCAGAGCGGGTTTCTAGTATAATATATAACTGTTTCCCGGGCGAAGCCAGGGTGGATTGCTTGTATAGTTTAACTGTCCACCGAGTGAAGCCGGAGCGGGTTTCTAGTATAATATATATAAATGTTCCCGGGTGAAGCCGGGCAGATTGTTTGTATAATTTAACTGTTCCCAGACGAAGCCGGAGCGGGTTTTTAGTATAATATATAACTGCTTACGGGCGAAGCCGGGGAAGATTACTTATATCATTTAACTGTCTCCCGGGCGAAGCCGGAGCGGGTTTCTAGTATAATATATAACTGTACTTGGGCGAAGCCGGAGCGGGTTTCTAGTATAATATATAACTGTTCCCGGGCGAAGCCGGGACGGATTGTTTGTATAATTTAACTGTTCCCGGACAAAGCCGGGGCAGATTGTTTGTATAATTTATCTGTTCTCGAGCGAAGTCGGTGCATGCTTTTGGTATAATATAACTGTTCCCGGGCGAAGCCGGGTTGGGTTTCTGGTATAACATAACTGTTCCCGGGCGAAGCCGGGTCGGGTTGTTTGTATATTATATCTGTTCCCGGATGAAGCCGGGGCAGGTTGCTTAAATAATTTATGTGTTCAATACACCCAAGTGCATTGGGGGCTACATTAGTTGGGAGGTGATGATTTAAATGTCCTTAACTAAATAGGTTACTTGAACTGGAACTAAAGTATAAAAGTGAATGCCTGTCTCGGCGGTAATGTTACATAAATCCTTAACCTTTGCAATACATAAGAGATCATTATCTATTACGTGACTGCCTCGAGCACCGTAATTATCTCGCGGGCAATGCAGTGAAATCGGCAACATTTAATTGGATAATAACAGTAATTATATATAATTGAGCTGCATTCATTTTATATATCCCAGGCAGCTAGTGGTTTAAGATGCAAGTCACGTTAAGACCAATCTTATTACATGCTATGAATTCTGCTCGTTTCATACTTGAAGTAATTATTGCTTGTCTGATTCATACCGTATAACTTTTAAACCAGCTTTGTCAATAGGCCATTATACTATTAAAATTCTAAACATCTTCATGTGGATTTAAGCCTACCATCTCAGCATTTACAAGTAGTGTAATGTACAGTTGTTGTTTGTGTCTTCAGTCTTTTGACTGGTTTGATGCAGCTCTCCATGCCTCCCTGTCCTGAGCTAATCGTTTCATCTCTACATAGCTCCGACACCCTACACCCGACACAATCTGTTTAACATATTCTAACCTTGGTCTACCCCTACAGTTTTTGTCCTCGACCCTTCCTTCCATAACTTAGCTTGCTATTCCTACTGTCTTAATATGTGTCCTACCAATCTATCTCTTCTCTTCATTAGCAGTCGCCAGAAACATCTCTCCTCTCCCACTCGTCTTAATACCTCTTTATTTGTTACTCTCTCTACCCATCTGATCTTCATCATTCTCCTGTAACACCACATTTCAAATGCTTCAATTCTCCTCTTTTCTGTACAGTACATTCACTTATTTTGTAAACCATCTGAATGAGTTAGTCTCCCAGTAGCACATAGTCAAATATATACACTAGGATATACTTTAAAGTTATATACTTAAGTATGTTGAATATTACCTGATAGACAAGGATCCAATTGCAATCTAGTGTGAATGCTGTAAGCTCCTAGCCAACTCTACTTTCATTTCAATTCTGCTCGACTATTTATACCCCCCCGAATACAGGAAACGCCCATGGATTACCGTTCCTTTCACACAAAAATGACCTCCATACGACATTACCCTGCATTAATACAGGAATCGTTACTGACCTTCCTTTCACCAGAAATAGCTCCACACTGTATAACCCTGTACAACTACTTTAAACACTCCTAATTAATCCGCCTTTCACCACAAAACACACAGTATATAAAGAGAATGATCCTTTTCACAACATATCATTCGCTGCAATGTCTGGGAACAAGATAAATGAAGTCATGGAGATGGAAGAAGAAGAAAACAACGAGGAGTTGACGCTGGATCTGTTAATGTAAGTATTATTTATTTACTAAAGCCTTATGTAGCAGCACGCCAGTCTCTCGCCGCTGGGTGCGTGGTTCAATTCCAGTCACTTTATGTTAGATCTGTGCTGGGCAAACCAAAAGCAGACAGGTTTTTCTCTGGGAACACCAGTTTTCCCTGTCAAAATTTTCTTTCGACAACACCCTCCGCTATCATTTCTTTTTATCTGTCATTCATTTAAACATTGACTGACAAAAGTGAGACAGGCTTTGGCAGCCAACACAGATCTTTTTCACCGCTAGATGGAGTTTAATTCATTCCATTCCTGATCTGGTCAAATACTGGAAGCAAGCGGTTTTTTTTTCTTCTTCAAAATGATTAGAAATACTGAGCGTAGTTACCGCCTTTGTAGCCCATGTTTACGTGGGTGTGAGTAGAATTTGTCTGATAACCCGTGTTATTGCGATGAATAAAAAAAAGGATTGGGAAGGAAGTCAGATTTTTTTAAGTGTGTTAAAATCCTTCAGTATGCCTTCCTTTGGAGGGGGAGTAAAGCCAGTGGTTACATGTTCTTACTTTATGACATGTAAAAGATCCGTCCACAGACTAAACTTGTGTGAAGCTACATTGACAGGTTAGATTTTGTCAAAACAAGTTCCAACATTTACCACTAGATGGCATTATTATCTGGTAGCAAAAAAAAACTTGGAACTTGTAGCTCACCCTAAAGACGTTCGCTGAAAGCAGCTACATACTCAAGTGAGTCACACATGTTCGTGAACACTGCCAGCACAGAAACCCATACTCAAGTTCCAACATTCACCACTAGGTATCATTATTATCTAGTAGCAAAATTTTGAAACTACTTAAAATGAACAGAACTTGTAGCTCACCCTAAGGGCTTCCGCTGGAAGCTGCTACAGACTTAGGTGAACTGTACTTGCTGTCACACACTCCCAGCAATTCACAATACAATATTTAGATAAACAAGCGTTATAAAACAATTTTGTTGTACTCTTTATTGTATACATTTTTTTTATAGCTTTGGAAATGATCCCGTTTTAATGGAGTTTTTTGCCGATTTGATGTCGGCGATGGAAGGGCATTGGAGAGAAGAAGATGAAGAAGAAGAAGATGATGATGATGATGAAGAGGAAGATGAAGGTCAAAATAAATCATAATTTTACTTTTTTTGCTTCTGGTTTTATTTGTTTTTACATTCACCCTACCAAGCAAGCCAGAGTTCAACACCCACCATCCATCTCCATTCATGATTCAGACACGTTTAGCTCATCATTTGTCCCGCACCCTCTCAATCACCGTAAGGTCATTCCCAGACATGACCTACCATACAACCCGTTGTCAATCTCAGGATTAGTCATCCCATGTGACGTCACACACAGGTTAACCGTTCAAATCTGTTTATTCATTCACACAAACACCTATGTTCATTAAACATCCACCCACGCATCGATGTTTGTTTACCATTGAGCGCTTTCAACCCCATCTTGTTTGTCTCTCAGACCCATTCACACCTAAGCAACCTACCACGTCAGGGTTCAACAACCATCGCCATCCACCGCCATTCATGTTTTCCATTCAAAACACTCCCGTTCATGACCTACCCCACATCCCGTAATCTGCTGTGACGTCACACACACACCAGTTACACTAATGTTTTCCATTCAAAACACTCTCCCGTTCATGACCTACCTCACATCCCGTAATCTGCTGTGACGTCACACACACCAGTTGACCGTTCAATTCTCTGACAATTCATTCACCGTCAAAGATTCGGAAACCTTCGGCAACACTCGGATCTCATCGGGCTCAAAGCAAAGCTATATAGCCCAGGATAATATCAGAGAAGGCGCTCAGTCCAAGAGAGAGACTGGGTCGAGGAGGGTCTCGTGCAGAGCCTCTTCCATCCTTCCCCCTCATCCCCCACCCTCGCCACCACCCCCCTCCCCCTCTCCCTCCCCACCCCCACTCCCCCCCTCCCCACCCCCACTCCTCCCCTCCCCACCCCCACTCCTCCCCCTCCACCCACACCCCCTCAAACCGGTTCCTGGACCCTCCAAGGTTTGTTTACCTTCCGGGGTCCCGGCGACCTTGGGGGTCAATGACCTACCTCAAGGTCATTGAGCATGACCTACCTCAAGGTCATTGACCTTGCCACGCCCCCCTAATTTGCATAAATAACGGTATTTGGTTCAAAACCCCCCCAGCCTCCCTACTTAAGTTGATGGATATCAGTGTTTATATCCCTTATTGCATTTGATATATTGTTGATACTAGTGTGGCAATATATTTGGAGATCATCTGCATAAAGATGATATTTATTATAGTTAATTGTGGAGGAGATATCGTTGATATAGAGCACGAAAAGTAAGGGCCCAAGGACCGAACCTTGGGGGGTTCCTGCCTTTTTCTGACGCCACTGTGAGGTGGTGTCCTGTACAATCACACGCTGATTTCGACCCGTTAGGTAAGCAGAGAAAAAATTTATGGCTTCGGAGCCAAGAAGGGATTTTAGCTTCTTCAATAGGGTCGGTATATCTATGGTGTCAAATGCTCTGCTGAAATCGAGGAGTGTGAGTATTGTTACTTGTCTTTGGTCCATTGCTTGTCTGATGTCATCAGTCACCTTAAGTAAGGCAGTAGCTGTGCTGTGGCCCTTCTTGAAACCAGACTGGAGTGGGTCAAGTAGAGAGTGAGTGTTCAAATATTCCAGTATTTGGGTTTGTACCTAACCGTTCCAGTACTTTGGAGAGAGCAGGGAGAATAGATACAGGGCGGTAGTCGGAAGGTAACAGTGGGCAAGGTACTTTAGGAAGAGGGATCACGTTGGCGTATTTCCAGATAGAAGGCAGTGTGCCATTGTTTAAACAGTAATTAAAAATGTGTGTGAGAATGGAGAGAACAGCACCAATAATGTAATGTATAAATTTTATAGGTATATCATCAATCCCGCTCGCCTGGGATCTAATGGAATACAACACTCTCTTAACTTCATTAGTGCTTACGTTACGAAATGCAAAGCTGGGTCGATCTGGTGGTGGAAATGATGGGCCGTGACTGGCAGCGTTATTTGGGCTGGATTGAGTATCTGCATCCGTGAAATATGCATTTATCTCGTCTAGTGGAATGTCAGGTATAGGAAGTTGCTCCTGGTTTTTTCCTATGCCCAAAGCACCGAGTTGTTGCCACGCTCTAGCTGTGTTTAGTCGGCAGGGGTGGCTGCACCTAATGTGCTGAAGTGCTGCAGCACATTGCTTTATTTGAAAATTATTTATCTTAATAATAATATTATCTACAATCAAATACAACGCATTAGAACAGACGTCAGCCAAATAATAGGATTTATTTCAACCTCCCTCTCGACGAGGTATCTAGTCGGGCGCTCCACTCCGCTGTGCAGATCGCAGCTCAGCGAGAATCCCTACGTTTATTGCCAGCAAACATGAACTCTGCCTTTTGGGCATGCGTACCCAACTTTTCCGTTGTGCTGTTGGGACAACAGCCAAGACCAGAGCCAAGAAATCACAGCAATTCGTCTTTCGACCACAGAGTGGCAGCACTGGTTACACGAAATGAGAGCGTGAATATGTTGTAATTGCAGGTATTATTATATTGAGTTACTGTATGAGGAGTGTGTTGAGTTTGTTCAGTATGGAACACTCAGTGGAGAGCCTCTTGAGTTTTTCTGAGTGTCTCTATACATTTTGTTTCTGAATATTTTTACTTTTTGGAGAGGGGATGGGTTACAGCACACAACTGATTTTCTACACCAGCCGCCACTGTTTGCCAGACGTTCCGTTTTACGTTGGTTGGTTCCTTAGTTTAGGGGCTGCGACAACGCGGTCTTGTAGTCCCGTGTACTTTGGGTGTGTGTAGAATCTGTCTGATAACAGGTGTTAATTGTGATGACTGTATTAGTGTGGGTATCTGTTTTTTAATTCAAGTAAGGACTGCAGACATTGAATTTCAAGTAGTTCCTACCTTTGCCGCCAAACGCCACCGTCAATAACTACTAGTTCGGAACTTGGATACTACACGCCACCGCAGTCAGCTCCTGGCCAAGGATCATGTAAGTATGAGATTCGTACTTTTGGTTATAGAATTTCCGAGAGAAAACAGCGCCTGAGGCTATGGATTGTACTGGCAAGTCTGGCAACATAAAAAGTAAAAAGCCATATGAATGTAGCCTTTATTACACGTAAATGAACAGTATGTTCTGCGATGAGTTATTGATGAAAATAACACAAACAAAACTGCGCCTTTCACTAGGCGCTGAAATATACGTCCAGATAGGAAAATAATACATTTTGATATATCAATGTTGGCAATAGATTTGTCACGAAGGACCCAGTTATGCATTTCTAGAGCTTAATTCACCTCTAGGCTAATTAAAAATGCTCTCATACTCTACAGAATTGTTGGGATATTCGATGAATATAAAGAAAACTGTCGAAATGCACACACTACATTGCCATAACCTAACTTTTGGCCTAGCATGCCCGCTGCCACCCACCCCTCCCCGTATTGCAATGCAAAGGAGAATGGGTAAGAAAACAAACAAGAGATGAAATGCACACATTTATTCTCTATATATTTTTATTCGAGAGTAGTCCATATTGCCCACTAGTTTTACACATGGTCAACACCAGGAAGATGAAAATTGCCGTATTGTTCTTACTATCATTATAATTCTTACATTTCGGTGCTTGGCAATTTTTCCTCGCTTGCAGTGGCATGATTGACTCTCAATTCAATTCAAATAAACAATCAAAATACCGAACAAATCAAAACAACCAACAACACCACGAGGAAAATCAATCAAAACAGTCTATTCCCGCTTTCGCCAGTCGGTTTGATGTGAACGTTCATGAGTGCCAACCAGGCCTAAGAAACTCCCTAGTACTTTCTCCGTCTGTTAAATAATTATTCTTTTGTTTGGGCCCAAACTCGGTAACAGTTTTGTGACCAACCCTGTTTGCTTGTTTGTCACTGGATTTTAGGGGCTTTCTGTTCATTTTGTTGGTCCTTGGGAAAATTATATTTCCATGGCAACGTGAACATGGACGGTGAATGGATACATGTGATGAGGAGTATGCAAATCAAGATAATTATTACGTCTCGACATTTGGTGATTTTCAGAAAGGTAATGGTAGTTTCAGTCGATAAAATGGCAGTATATTGTTGGTTGATTGTGTGTGAATTAAGTTCTGTTTTAGGTCGTGCTAAGTTTATAATAATAAGAGACATAATGAGATCCTGTATAGGTTAACTGATCTTAAGCTCTTCAATATTTGAGAATTAATGATGGATGTGATGTGTGTTGCTCGTAATCCAGCCATCGGCTAGCAGTTTAGAAAATCTGCCCGCGAATGAATGAGAAAGTATTATAGGCTATATATTGAAAATGTGTTAACACATACAGTACCAGTAGACTTTTTCTATTGGGATTAATGGTGTAAGTAGTGGTTTTGTAGCGGTTCAGATGCCTCCACCTCCACACCCTCTACACAAGATGGCGGCGGTGCGATATCTCTCGAACTCATGGTTGGATTTTAACAAATGAGGTGTTGTTGAACTCGGGCTGATACCCCCTTTCCAATGGACAACATATTTCCACCCCAAAAATGAAACCTACCCTACTAGGGGGGTGAAATTGAATTTTTTAGAGAATCTCTCTTTCCAATTGCAACATGTGAGAGTTTGAATGCCGATATGGAATGTAACGTTGTTCTGCAAACCAATAATCAAAGAGGGGCATGTTAGGCCTTGAGGTGAGAGCCCCTGTTATTGTTGACGAGCCCCCTGCTGTCGGGCCCCTGCTGATGGGTTATTGTTGACAGGTCCTTGTGGACGAGTACTTGTGGACAGGTCATTGTTGACAGGTCATTGTTGACGAGTCCTTGTGGACAAGTCCTTGTGGACGAGTCTTTGTCCCTTTGGACTGATCCCTTTGGACGGGTCCCTTTGGCCTGGTTCCTACGGACTAGCCCATGAATTTATTTAAATTATGTCAAAGGGCCTAACTACATTTTGTGTGTGTTGAATTGTCGTTGTTCACTAATCCCCCACTACTATAATGGGATAACGATATGAAAGGAAAGTGACGAAATACATGTGAACACGTGTGAAATGACCTTATTACCGTCCTCCTTGTGAAACAAGTCACATCCTGTTTTGGTTCATACGTGAGAAAATGTGAGTTCATGTGTAATATGATCTAACACACAGGTGTTCACCTGTACACGCGCACGATAAGAGCTAACAAGTCACAACCTGTTTTGACAGTGGTGGGAGGTGAAGGGGGGGGGGGGGGGGTTAGTGTAAGAGAGAACACAGGTGAAGAGAGAAAGAAATATGAATTGCTCATAATACATGTATAGCTGAGGACTGTACATAGGACTGTAGGTTAAGTACAACATGAGTAAATAAATAAATACAAGGCACACAGGTTCACACAACATGTAATTTATTAATCCAAGAATTAAAGGCTGAGCTAAATCCTAACCATTTTACATATAGTTTATTTCCTTTTTGTTTCAATACTTTTTCCACAAGGTAATGTTTAGGAAACGCTGTCTTTTGAAGTTCTTGAAGATAAAACCTGCCTTTTATGGGTTGATGGTTGAGGTCCTCGAGTAAATAGGTGACTGGACTGTTCAGGTTGACTTGACGAATTCGAAATAGTTCAGTCCCCCAATTTGGTGTGTAGCCCTTGTCGAAGACGGACTTGAATTTGCTCACACGAACATGGTCCCCAATGTTAAGGCGATGACGTTTAGGGTCTGCTGTTTTTATGGGGTTAAACAGTTTATCCAGTTGTGGAATATTTTTAGTTACAAGTCGTGGCTTGGTCCCAATGGTTCTGTGTTTGGTGTCGTTGTAACGTGACACTAACTCAGGTAACAAGTCCAACCAGCGATAAGTGCCCTGAGCGGTAAACGCTTTCCACATATGGGTTTTCAATGTTCGTTTGAACCGCTCGACCACGCTGGCTTTGAGATTGCTGTACGTGGTGTAATGGTGAATATCCTTAGATTTGAGAAAACTGGAGAAATCCTTGTTGAAAAATTCTTTTCCCTGGTCGGTTTGTAGCAGCTGAGGTTGACGTTTAGATTGTTGAATAATATGTTGAAAGGCTTTGGTGACTAGTGGACTAGACTTGCGACGCACAGGTTCAACAAACGCCATTTTGGAATAAACATCAATGACCGTCAACATATAGCGTACACCATCGTTAACGTTAGCATAGGGAATCATTTCAACCAAGTCTGCTTGCCAAAGTTCATCCACACCCTGTGAAATCACCTTGAGTCGCTGATAGTGACGTCTAGCTGGACGATGCAACTCGTGAGCAATACCCATTTTAATGGGTGAGGGCTTAAACAATAATTTTGGCATTTCGAAGTTCTTCCTCAATTTCTTGAATTTCCCAATCGTGACCAGTATGGCCGGCTTGACGTGAAGCATGCAACAGCTGTAGTCGCTGGACGAGTTTATTTGGATTGTGCCAGTAGGTAACATCCACAAGGGGTTTTAATGGTTTAAATGTCACCCCTGAAGCGGACACTTTACGACGACCACTTTGACTAGTGGGGAACATTTTTGCAATGATGGTTTTATATTTTTGGGATATATTAGCAATCACTTGTTGAGTGGGATCATACTGTCTTTTGCGAGCATGGGTATCCAATAAAATGGATTTATATTTACTAAGCTCCTCTGACGTATAATCTTGAGATGAGGAAGTCCGAGAGAATAGTAGCTTTAACAGTCCTGGTGTTAATTTATAGTTGATCTTTTTAATGACAGCTTTAGTACGACTAAATTTAATCGATGAATCACCAATTTTAAAACTATCATTCTCATAGCGAACGCCATATGTGGTATCTGTGTTTCCAACAAATAGATTGGTGAAATAGGGTTCCAGTGTTGATCCATAATATTTTATTAAAATGTTTTTCAGTTGAGCTTTATGTTGAGGGGTGGCCAAGAGTTGTGAAAATGGAGACGATCTGGAAAGGCAAGGGGTTTCGACCATGGCCAAGGATTTCCTTTTTCTTAAAAACTCTGCAAGGGGTGATGCCTTTTTTTGAGGCGTAAACACTTGTTCCTCATTATCCTCAACTTCGCTAACACTAGTTAAATCTTCCTGTTCCTCTTCATCTTCCTCTTTCTCTTCCTCAGAGTCCTCGTGGTGCGTCTGACTGGTTTGTGAAACGGTAGGTAGCGTTTCAGATGGCTTGAAAGAGGGTTTCAACATAGCTTTTAGCGGAGGTGCTAAATGTTGTTGAATAAACAAAGCATGATCCGCACGCGATCGTTTCAATTGACGAAACTTTTGGCGAATAGTATTTTTTGCTCTAATAATATGCTTTTTTAATTGACTCTCTGCTAACGCCATGATGTCGTGACAAATGCCTTGAGAGGGAATGATACAGTGCCTTAAATAGCAATAAAATGATCAAACCCTAAGCGATACCGCCCTTGGTTGAGTTCACTTTGTTTGTCAATCACTAAACAGGCATGACGTTGTGTGTTCCAGCACTTGCCACACAATTCTGTAAACATTTGAAAGGTCATATCCGGATTCACATGCTCATTATAAATGTAACGACTGTTCCTCTCGTCCTGGCGAAATAAAACAATGACATTGGCATTGTCACGAATCAACTGTTTGGACATTTTAGAATATGTTTGTCCAAGATAGAAGCAATCGATATGTTTGTGTCGACCCATGCTGAAATAGCTTTGAATGATACCTTGTCGTTCAGTGGATACATCATCGAAAATCATGAGTGAATCAGGCTTTACCTCATCCGGTGAAATAACATTTTCTTGCGTGGAAAATGTAAAATACCCCATATTCTCATTTTTTAATCCAGACATGACTTGATCCAGAAACACGTAGAGGGGTTGGTAGAGAGATTTTGCGAAAATATAAATATTTTGAAATCACAGACCATTGAGCGCTGTAATAAGTGTCAGCAAAAGATTGGTCTTTCCACAGCCGGAAGGTCCCACAATGATGCAGCGAATGGAAGATGGAAACAGTGAACCATGGCGTTGTTCACGTGATGTGGGGCAGAGATGGGAAACCATGTCCCTCACGGGGAATGACTCTTGCTGCTTAATTAGCTTCATTTCAACTAAGGCTTAGAGAGGCTAGCAGGCTGTCTATATACATCGCACCGAGCCTTGTCATAGAAACAGTAGACTCGTACTACAGGTTGACGATGGATGTCTTTGGACGTGCGTTGATGGTCAAAGCTAGGTCTGTTCCCATACATGATCCTAAACAAGAAACAGATCCTGCTAATAAACACTATGTGGATAGGTCAGTAGTGCCACGCACAAAACAAGGAGATTATGACTTTAAAGGAAAGCGGTTAACTCATGTAAAACATCCTCAAGTGTCTACAGACGTTACTACAAAAAAGTATGTGGATAACAAGGTGTATGAGTTTTATGATAAAGTGCCTCAGCTTACGGTGGATGACTATAGCGCTAATATTCACCGCATTATTCACGTGGAAGACCCACAAGAAGATAATGATGTCTGTACCAAGCGATACGTGAACTATGAAATGAAAAGGCTTTATAAATTTATCCCATCTGTATTTTTAGTGCATCTGACAAATGTAAAACCTGTGAATGAGAGAAACCATATACCGCTAGTTCATGACCAGCACTTGACCTATGTGCTTGCTTCGGGTTTAAGCCACTATCGACTACACTATAATGGAACCATTCACATCAAATATGCCATACCTGATGAGAACCATTTACAAATAGAGATAAATGGTCATAGGATGTTGGTCCATAACCATGAAATGGTCAATGCAGGAGACGAATTATCATTTCATCTCCTGTTGACATGGAATGAAAAGCAAGCTGGAAAAACCATAAATGATTTCCCACTTTATGTAGAATTGGAATATACAGCCATGAAATAACAATCTAATGTTAGTTGTGACTTAAACTTTCTTGTGAAAGGTTGTTGGTCATCATCATCATGATGAAACAAAGATATGTGGTGAGAAAGACAAAAAATATGAGCCTGTCCTTGGCAAAGCCTGGGCTTATGACATTCGTGGACAAGCCCTTACGAAAGAAAAAAAGAAAAAATAATGTGTTGACCATAAGGAAAGCTCTTCGAGTAGCACAGAGACATGTCATTCCAAAACGTCAGCGACAGGGTTCAAAACAAGGGCGAGTGATCCCCGTCCCCAAACGAGCGGGATTTTTACCTGCATTATTCGCTGGTCTGGCTGCTCTAGGTTCACTTTTAGGCGGCGCCAGTGCAGTGGCAAAAACCATTAAAGCCGTGCAACAGGGCAAGCAACAACTCAATGAAAGTCAGCGACACAATGAAACAATGGAGGCCATTGCTATGGGGGCTAGAAATGTCAATTTGAAGCCAGCCTTTTATCAACAAGGATTTGGAATTTCACCTTTTCGAAATAAAATAAAACATCTTTAACCTCAGCCATAGCAAGACATGCCCTGACGCATCAGCAAGTGGAAAGCTATGCTAAACTACTAAAGCTTTCTCATTTTCGAGGTGTGTTTATGCGAAACCAATTACCCTCACAACCCGGGAAACATGAATGTGCTGTTGTCAATTTGGATGATCACCGAGGACCTGGAACACATTATGTAGCTTATGTCAAAGAGGGATCTACTGTAAGGTACTTTGACAGTTTTGGGAATTTGCCCCCGCCCATGGAACTAGTGGCCTATTTTGGAAACAGGATCAAGATATATTATAATGTGAAACGTGAGCAAACGTTTAACAGCCAACAGTGTGGACGTTTGTGTTTACTTTTTTTATATAAGACGCAACATAAGCAAAAACGTCAACAGTATGTCGGTGGAAAGTAAGACGTTTACACTGCATGGACGTGGACCTGAAGTGAGTCTAGACTTTTACCCACCTATCGAATTGAGTGAAAAACCTTATGGTTTAGGACTTGTTTCTCTTGAAACGTACAATCGAATATACAACATACGTGAAAATGTGAACAACAAGTTTTACTATGATGATTCTGTGCTCAACCTGAACTCTGGTGGATACACGATAGATGACATTTATGAACACATTTATGTGGTGTTGATCAATGAATATGGTTTAAAGTCATTTCTCGATGGAACGCGCAAGTTTGAACTTGTAGGAAATACCAACACTCATCGCTGCAGTATTTTTTCTACATTCAAAATTGACTTTAAAACTCACCCCGATTCCATTGGTCCATTACTAGGATTTAAACCATGTGTGTTAGAGCCCAACAAAAAACATGAATCAGACCATGAAGTGAAATTCATTGAGGACCATCATGTGTCGGTGACGTGTAATATTATTAGTCAAGTGTACACCAATCAAGAACCGTCGCATTCGCTTTATGACTTTATTGTAACATCGCCCAATGGCTATATTATTCGTGAAAACCCTCCAGTGGTGCTTTTTTCATTCTGTGGCTGTCGATGGTATTAGTAATATAACATTAAGACTGTTCAATAGAGAGCAACAACTCATTGATCTAGATTCTACCACACCAGTGACTTACAAGTTGGTGCTAAAACCACTATGAAGTTTGTATATAAAGCAACAGCACCGTCTAGGAATGGTGTTAGTTGTTTACCACGTGAATACACGTTAACATCTCAGAACAAGCAGATTTTACAGCATTTGGGTTACCACATTAACCCCCGCGATGAATTCTATTCTAGAGGTAGCGAACCACATCGAGGAGCAACCAGGAGTGGTAAGAATTGATCTGCATTCTTATCAAGCTCAAACACCTGGACTCCATAACAATGATGAAATTCAATTTGTTATCAACAAGCAAGATATTTACACTCCACCGCATGAAAGTGTTATTCAGATCGAAGGTCGGCTCACCAAAACCGATGGTTCTACACCCACTACATCCAAGTTAGCCAACCATGCTTTCGCCTTCCTGTTTTCTGAAGTACGTTATGTCATTAACGATATCGTGGTGGATAGCACTCGAAATGTGGGTATTTCCAGTGTCATGAAACTATATCCCTCTTATAGTGAGGAAGAAGCTAAAACACTTTGCATGGCGGGTTGGTGCCCTGACTCGACCAATGACTGGATGGTACACACCGATGGCACCTTCACTGGATATTTACCTCTTAAACTGATTTTAGGCTTTGCTGAAGATCACCAGCGCATTGTGGTCAACGCAAGGCAAGTGCTTTATCTGGTGAGAGACAGGAGTGATAATAATGCACTCAAGGGAGTCGACAATGCCCCCATTGATTCAAAAATTCAACTTCAACGCTTGCTATGGAAAGTGCCTCATGTGACCCTTAACGATAGCAAAAAACTGGACATACTCAAAATGGTAAAGAGAGATATACCTCTACCCATGGAATTTAGAAGCTGGGCACTCCATGAGTACCCGTTATTGCCCACCACCAACACACACAGTTGGTCTATAAAAACCGCCTGCTATACAGAGAGACCTCTCTACATGATTGTGGGTTTTCAAACGAATCGCAAGTATCAACAAACCAAAGATGTCACGCAATTTGATCACCTGCAATTGAGAAATGCACGTCTTTTCCTCAACGGTGCTGTGTTTCCCTATGAAGGGCTGGATTTAGATTTTTCAAAAAATAATTTTGCCCCCCGGTACGACTTGTTTTCTAAATTTCGATGGTATTATTATCAAAAAGAGAATTGTCCAATGTTGTCACCCCAAGCTTTTAAGACAAGGGCGCCACTGATTGTCTTTGACTGTTCCTACTTGGAAGAGTCTGTCAAACCATTCAATATTGACATTCGACTAGATTTTGAAACGGATGACAATGTTCCAGCCAATACCACGGCCTACTGTTTGATTATTCATCACAAACAAGTCAACTATTATCCACTGTCCAACCAAGTGACAATTGTATAAATAGCAGGTCAACACACATCAAACCACTCAGTCATGTCTTGCTTTCAAGCCTCAAGAGAAGTTACATCCATGAATTTAAAATCTGAGGAACAACGTTTCAAGACCTTTGCGACGTGGCCGGTGCCTTTTATAAACCCTCAAGCCTTAGCAGCCGCTGGATTCTACTATTTAAAAAGAGGAGATGAAGTGAAATGTGTGTTTTGTCCCATCATCTTAGACCAATGGCAAGAGAGCGATGAACCCATGCAGGAACATCAGCGCTGGTCACCTGCCTGCCCCTACCTGTGCAGAATGGAGGTGGGTAATATACCCTGTCATTCAAGTTACCCCTCACTCATGCCTCTGAGTGATGAAAAAAGTTATGATACGTGTGGACTTTATGGTGCCGGCAGTGCTTCAGTGAGCAGTTCACAGTTAAAAACATCCAGTTTAGAGACATTGGGATATCATCGGTGTTATGGACACTATAAACACAAAAGACTTTTTTGTTGTATGAGATGGTACCGCCTCTATCCTAGAATGAAAAAAGAATGTAAAACTTGTTATGCCAATAAAATAATGAAATAAAAAAATTGGTTGTTGTTGTTATATTATTATTTCTTATGCCCCCTTGTCATATCCTAACCTCTATAGTGACTACTCGATGTTTTTCTTTTCTTTTACTAGAATGGAATGTAAGTAAATGACATGGGTACACCTTACTGAACAATTGTCAGTCTGTGGTCAGTTGGACTTGATCCAGACAAGAGTGAACATGTTGCGTACACTGATTGTCGACTGTCAAGGGTTTAAAATTGGAGATAACAAATTTATATTTAAAGAAGTGGCCATCATCGATTGTTCCACTTTTTGGATATCACAAGTTACTCATTTGGTGTTTAAACCACCTTATGCGCTTGATTTGTTGTGTGATAAAGACCGTAAACAAACCCAGTGGCTTGAAACTCATATGCAACTAGACTGGAAGCAAGGAACCATTTCATATAAGCACTTGGACATGGGCATGAAAGCCCACTTGTCTTCTGCCCATGTAATATTTGTGAAAGGTAGTGAAAAACGTCAATGGCTACAACCATTTTTAGCGTCTTACTGTCAATGTATCGATTTAATGGACATGGGCTGTCCATCGCTGCAAATACTCATGGATCGCTGCCCCTGTGACAATATTACCCATAAAGCCTTGGCACAGGTGTGGCAATTGTTTCATTGGCTATCCACCGATGCCTGCTGGGAGTTGTTAAATAAAATTAAAACTAAAGGTTTACCTGTGGATGACACCAGTGAGATTTCTACAAGCGACGTGTAAACATCAACGTGATACCATGGAGAAAGGGGATGCTACCGATAAAGCGATTGGAAAGTTCTTTGTGTGTAAAAAGAAACTAGACAGTTTTACTAAAGAAGAATTATTGGCTCTTCCAAAATCATTCATTTATTATGTCGCAGCAAATGCAGTGAAAGAAATCTGGCAACATGTACCAAAATCATGGACTCAAGACCCTGTGTTAAGTGAATTGCAATCATGTACGGATTATGATCACCATAAGCAAGTGGCTATGGCAAAAATACCCTCTATGCGACAGTGTGCTACTTGTCAGCTAGTCAAACTGTATCATGGTCATAAAAGTCAGTGTAAAGACTTTGTTTCCTCATACCACGGGAGTAATGAAGAAAAAAAGCAACAACAACAAACATCATCCACAGAGGAGGAGGAAGATCAAACCTTTTTACCATCGATGGAAAAGGATATGCCAGACCTGTACTGGCAATGGCGTCATTAACAAAGTAATTCAATACTTGACTTTCAAAATCTACCTACCTGGTTATTATTTGTGTAGTTCTGGAACTTGTCTTGAAGAACCTTTGCAGCATAGTGATATACCTATTAATCCTTTGGATCAAGCATGCACCTTTCTTATCACCACAATCATTCTGCATTAAGACGTGTAGCGGATAAAGTATCGTTGAAAAGCTAAATAACTTTTGACATTCTGTGATGTCTCAGTGGGAGAGAGGTTGGCAGTCGTCATTGTGATTAGTGTTATAAAAGGAAAGTTAATAATGAGTGGACATGGACATTGAAAAGGATTGAGGAATTGGTATTTCTTTGTATTCTATTTTTGTAAAGCTCTATTTGTTGTGAAATAAAAACAAGGTTTACAAGAACACAATGTCTTTTATTAAAAAAATGGTGATAGCCATTTCATTTTTTTTCACACATGAATATTTACAATTTCCACTTTACATTTTTTTACATTCCCCTTGTTTAGTTTAAACATTCTGTACATTTTTGTTGTTGTGAAATAAAAACAAGGTTTACCAGATCACAATGTCTTTTAATTCTAAAAATGGTGATAGTCATTTCTTCATTTTCATTTTTTTCACACATGAATATTTACAATTTCCACTTTACATTTTTTACATTCCCCTTGTTTAGTTCACACATTCTGTACATTTTTTTTGGTGAAATATAAATAAGGTTCACTAAATCACTATATCTTTTATTTAAAAAAAATGGTGATAGCCATTTCATTTTTTCACACATGAATATTTACAATTTCCACTTTTCATTTTTTACATTCCCTTGTTTAGTTCACACATTCTGTACATTTTTGTTGTTGTGAAATAAAAAACGAGGTTTACCAGATTACAATGTCTTTTTAATTTTAAAATGGTGATAGCCATTTCACTTTTTCACACATGGATATTTACAATTTCCACTTTACATTTTTTACATTCCCCTTGTTTAGTTCACACATTCAGTAAATTTTTTTAAATCTTTTTCGTAATATACAAAAGGAAACATTTTACACTAAAATGTATTACTTATCTTATTTTTACTAAACTACTGTAGCCTAACATTATACATTCTACTTACAGTTTTTACAAAAAATATTACGATATAAAACACACTACAAATATTACAATATAGTGATCATTAGACTTAAGTAAAGTAATAGTCGTCAATACGACTGTTTCCCCAAGCAAGAGTATTAAATGTGTTGGGTATAATGAATCGTTTGTTGTCTTCATTACTTAAAGCAACTTTGTTCAACAAATTGGTATGTAGCTGATGATTTTTACTTCTAAATACACACATTTTCTTATATAATACAGGTGGGTTACTAACTATACAGTTTTTATAATCACTTATATCTAACTCTTTACTAACAACATTCTTTTTCACTCCTTTTAATTTTTTTACTACTACATCATCAATTGTCATATAGCTGTATGATTTAGATTTTGTGCCTACAAAGGTGTCTATAATAACACCAGCACATTCATCCTTAAATTTCCCAAGAACCTTTTTTTTTAGAGGTAAATGGTAAATATTATCCTTGGGGTAGTCACTTGTATCAAACCTATTTAGCTCAGTTTTGATATCCTCGTAAAAATCATCAGTTTTAAACTCATAAATAAAAGAATCTGTGTCTGTGTAGAGTAATTTAGCATTATCAAGATAGTTTTTCTTTACATAATCATAGTGAAATTCATACATAAGTATTTTTGATAATTCCAGAATGGTGTAACCCACATATATGGGTTTGTTGTAAGTTACTTTAAGACGATTCATTTGTATTACAACTAAATCCTCATGAATAATTGAACAGCTATGAAAGTTAGGCTTGCTTATTAAGTTGCTCGCACCATACCTTTTACCATCATTCTCGCACTTTGTTATCAGCTTTACATCAACTCGTTTATCAACATTCTCCATAGTCTTTCCAAAAACACTATTATTCATGAGTTTATAAAAATCTTTTTCAAACGCGTTTGTTGACTGCGTTCTTAAATTATTGTTTAGATCAATATACGGTTTGAGCCATGCTGACTGATGAAATTGCAATACGCGATGAATTTTAGTTAATTTCAATCCATGCTGTAGACACTGTTTCAAGTTTTGTTAATGTATTACATATTTCCATTTATCATTTACATTAGCAATTAACATTTTTGTTCGTGATGTGATGTATGGAGATTTCATATTCTCAGGACAAAATGGTAAATCATTATGATCATCATATAACTCTTTAGGGTACTCAAGATTTACCTCTAAAATATATCCTTTATCATCGTTATCATTAAGAGTGTCAACATGTAAGACATCAATTTCAGGTTGTGTCAGCCAGCGAAAATCTTTCAGTGGTAGATATTGACTCATAGCCCAACCATATTGGTTATTTGCATCGAGGTAGACAATATACTTTGACTCTTCACAAGGGTTGTAGCTAGGCATGTATTTATTATTCGCTTTAGAGTACCGTCCACTACATTGACTTAATCCACCTCGAATTGATGATTTTATAAAATTGATCATGTCTATATCAGTCATTAATTCTAAATTTACTTTCGTTTTTTTTTTTTTCAACATTGAACTGAAACTTAACCCAGGAGCTGTGAAATACTGACAAGGATCAAGGTCATAAGTTTTCATACAAACATTCCGAAAATTTTCAAAAACATCTGCTAATAACAACACATCTGTCTTCAAATATATGTCTGAAAATTCTCCTAAAGTTTGAATGTGGAACTGTGCCCATACACGTTGTGCATGTAAATATTCCTGATCACTGATATGACTTGTGTTTAAGGAACTGTAAAATGCATTTTTCGGTGGTAAACAACACTCCTCAAGACGTTCCACACAGTTAATATATTCATAAGGGAATATACCCTTTTGACGAATCAAATTAAAATCATCTTCTTTAGGAAAGACACGTTGAATTTCATGAAACATCTGATTTTAAATTACTAGCCAGCTTATCAAGACTACTCGACATAAAGCGGAATGAATCTAAAAATCGCAGTTTAATGGTTTTTTATTGCTAGTTTTGATGTATTTTGTGAACGATATGTATTGTTCCTTATTATTTGCAATAACATCAATTTTCACATCTGAAGCTCCAAATTCTTTAACGATAAAGTGGTTATCGTATTTGCTACCATTGTGTAGAATGACCGGAATGAATTTACTTACTCTATAATTTAAATTACATTCTTGGTGAGCCGCACCACGATATTTTCCTGTTAAATGGTCATGATCGCGAACCCTGTCTGTATATAAACATTCTTACTTACTTACTGGTCGGCGCTACAGCCCTGAAGAACCTTGGCCTCCTTTATCACCTGCCTCCACTCATCTCTATCTTCCGCCTTCCTTCTCCAGTTCCTGATTCCCAGACTCCTAAGGTCGTCTTCCACATCATCTATCCACCGTCTCCTGGGTCTTCCTCTTCTCCTCCTTCCATCCGGTCTTTGCGTAAACACCTTTTTGACATATAAACATTCACCACATATAAAACAATTAGTTTCAGTTTCAAAATTCATTTGCTCTAATGAAGTTAGTGGCTCCATTGGAATGATCGTATTTAAAATAGAGGATATACGGACGGCATCTGTCTAAAGCTTTTCCATAAAAACTTTAGGTGCATCAGGTCCTCTATAGAGCTCAAAGTTATTTAAAGAGTCATCATAACTACATTTAATATAATATGCAAAACTAAAAGGTTCATGAATGTGAGTAGTGTTGGTGAAAGGTTGGGCTGGATTCGATGAACATGTATTAAATGGTTTTAGCAAAGCCTCGAAGTCAGCATATATAACAAATGGTACTCGAAGCTGTTTCTCATAATCCTTAAATTTTAGAATGTTATTTTTAGGAGTCGGTAATACCGTACTTGGTGTGTAGGATTTATGAGACAGGTGAGGTACCCCCTGATTTCAAGAAGAATATAATCATCCCTATACCAAAGAAAGTGGGAGCTGACAGATGTGAAGATTACCGTACAATCAGCTTGATTACTCATGCTTCAAAGATCCTGTCTAGAATAATTTACAAGAGGATTGAAAGCCAGATAGAAACGGAGTTGGGTGAAGACCAGTTTGGTTTCAGGAGAAATGTAGGAACAAGGGAAGCTGTACTAAGTCTTAGGCTGATTTTGGAAGGTAGAATAAGGAAAAATAAGAGAACGTTCATGGCATTTGTAGACTTAGAAAAGGCTTTTGATAACGTTGATTGGACTAAATTGTTTGACATTTTGAAATCTATTGGAATAAAGTACAGGGATAGGAGGGTGATATACAATCTATACAGAAACCAGACAGCAGTCATTCGAGCTGAAGGACATGAGAGAGAAGCTGGTATTCAGAAAGGTGTAAGGCAAGGCTGCAACTTATCACCCTTACTTTTCAATCTTTACATTGAACAAGCAATGAAGGAAATTGGAGAAAAATTTAAAGTGGGAGTGAAGATTCAAGGAGAAATAATTTCAACTCTGAGATTTGCTGATGACATCGTCATCTTGGCCGACACGCCTGAGGATTTGAATCAGTTTTTGAATGGTATGGACTCCGTCTTACAGAATGAATACATGATGAAAATTAATAAATGTAAAACAAAAATACTGGAATGCAGCCGAAATAAATCAGAAACTTCTATGGAGATCAAATTGGCAGGTGAAAAGCTGAAGGAAGTTGGAGACTTCTGTTACTTAGGAAGCAGAATAACCAGTGATGGACGAAGCAAAGAGGATATAAAAAGTAGGTTGGCTCAGGCAAGGAAAGCCTTCCTACAAAAAAGGAATCTGTTGACATCGAATATAGATTTAGGTATTAGGAAGTCATTTTTGAAAGCCTTTGTCTGGAGCGTGGCGCTCTATGGAAGTGAAACTTGGACTATTGGTGCAGCAGAAAAGAGGAGAATTGAAGCATTTGAAATGTGGTGTTACAGGAGAATGATGAAGATCAGATGGGTAGATAGGGTTACAAACGAAGAGGTATTAAGACGAGTGGGAGAGGAGAGATGTTTCTGGCGACTGCTAATGAAGAGAAGAGATAATTTGGTAGGACACATACTAAGACACCCAGGAATAGCAAGCTTAGTTATGGAAGGAAGGGTCGAGGACAAGAACTGTAGGGGTAGACCAAGGTTAGAATATGTTAAACAGATTGCCTCGGATGTAGGGTGTGGTAGCTATGTAGAGATGAAACGATTAGCTCAGGACAGGGAGGCATGGAGAGCTGCATCGAACCAGTCAAAAGACTGAAGACTCAAACAACAACAACAATACCGTACGAACATGATTACACCCCCATTTTTAATGTTGAGTTAGTTGGTCCTCTCTTGTAAAATAGAGCAAACAGCCTTCACACAACCACTTCTTACCTTCGTATTTTGATAGTTGACTACCAACAAGTCTACTTAAATGTTTTATCCAACAATAGTGGGCGTTTTCACCTTTAGTTATGTACAGTAAATTTACATGAATATCCTTTTTTTTTCCTGAGTATAATATAGAAGACCTGCTATTCTCTTATTTTCAATTCCATAAACATTAATACTTACATTGTTCAGCTCTTCAAAACGTTGAATGTCTTTTATCGCCATAGGAAATTCCATTTCTTCTAAATCTAACACTGAAGAATAGTGAGGATATGATGATGTTCTCATCGTGTCCCTCACTGCTGTATGGAGAGCTGAGGTTACAGCCCATGCAAAGCGTGCGTCATCATTATTCATAACGTTTACACAAGCGTGCTTACGTTTGATCCAACCTGGCAAATCAATATATGATGATGCTCGAAGGGGGTTGTATTTATTCATGTTGGTTTCTGAATAAAGTACTTCAACTAACGCCCAGCCTGACTCCCTTTCCTGGAACTCTTCACTCTTCACAATGATAGCACTTGAAATATTTTGGTATATATCACTAATATTAGTTGATACGCTAACAATTATGTTTTTTGTATTAAAAGATTTGATATCCGTAATTTCACCTTCGCTCCCAGTTTTTACATAGAGTCCAAAAAGTTCAAAATTAATTTTAATTGTTTTATGCTCTAATAAAACATTTTCTACTAAGCCAAACACAGTAGGTCGAACATTTTTTAAAAATGATTCAATACTTTGAGTTTTTTCTTTACTATAAAGTCTATAACTAGCAATTCGACTTTTAAATGCACTACCAATTTGTTGAATATTTCCAGAATTTCTTTCATGGCAAGCGTTATTTTTATGTTGAATACTGCGTAAATGTCCATGAATGATTGAAGAAGGTATATCAATATTACATACATCACAATGTGTTATTGAAGGTTCACCATTCTTTTTTCTTTTTGTTGCACAACTATTTTCACAATCTTGAGAACGTTTACGCTTTTGAGCATCACATTCATTTAAAGGTTCCGTGCTAGTTGATGGTTTTACAGATTTCAATTCCTGTTGTTCTCCATGCACTTCAACCATGTGGAATTGATATCGCTTTACAGCAGAAAAACCAAGTTCGCAAACTGAACACGAAAATAGTGCTGAACTGACATGCATTAAATTTACATGTCGTGTAAGACTATCTTGTCTGTTAAATGTTGTAGCACAATGACTGCACACAAACATTTTCTGATTATGTTTTGTACTTGCATGACGTTGAAGGTTGTCAGGTCTTGAGAACTGTTTCCTACAGTCACCACACTTGAACATTATGATCACTTTCGAAATTACCTATAAAAGAAAGAAATCATCAATTTTAATAAAAGAGAAAACAAAAAGTACAATATAAATAGTTTAATTATATTCCAGTCAATGGTTATAGCAGGGTATTTAAATCAATCATCTGTGAACTCCTAGCAAGTCTAATTTTATGTAGTTCTAACTGGGGGTTACTATATACCACTGTCACTGACACCTAGCAGTGAACATTAGAACTTGATAGAGTGGTAGAAACCAGAGGTCGCCTGTTAAGTGAGCTAAGTGTGGCGTCATAGCCAGTCTTAAAACAAGTCTAAACTTGTAGAACATGTCACGTGATAGAAACCAGCGATCGCTAGTTAAGTGAGCTAAGTGTGACGTCATAGCCAGTCTTAAAACAAGTCTAAACTTGTAGAACATGTCACGTGATAGAAACCAGCGATCGCCAGTTAAGTGAGCTAAGTGTGACGTCATAGCCAGTCTTAAAACAAGTTTAAAATTGTAAAACATGTCACATGATAAGGTTAAGTTAGGTTATGTTAGGTGAACTGAGGTTAAGTCTTTAAATATTCCCTCTGACACTGACACCTAGCAATGAACATTCAGACTTAATAGAGCGGTAATCAAAATCTAACCTACAAAATTAGCTTTACACACCATGGTCAAGTAGTTCCAACTTTTGACTGCCAAATATACCATTTTCACTGACATGTAGTGGTGAACATTGGAAAATATCACTCTAACTGTTTAAAAGTTATTAGAGGGGGCACTTACCTTTTTATAATTTATCAACTGCTGTCACTGAATGAACAGATTGTAGGAATCTGGTAACCTACAGGTACCCAATTATCTGCAAACAAATCAATCAATCAATCAATAAGTACATTCCAATCAATAACTTCAACATCAATTAGTAATAAAAGACTACAATCCATTAATAATAAGTACTTACCTTGCAAAATAATTTAATGATTTTCTACCAAAACGGCTTTGTTTACAACTCTTGAGCAGTAATAGAGCACTGTTCACTCAAAGCGAGTAATAAAGACTGACAGTAGGGAGATATATGACACCCCTCTTATATAAACTCTCATCGCTCGTGTCAGCAGTTTTTTGCAGATCATTGCAATTCCTTTCTCAATACAGTTGAGAGTCCAAAGTACACTAGGAACACCTGTGTGGTATTCAATGACTGCTGACTTTGCATGATCATCACCCATTGTCTTAATCAACATATGGGGTTTCAAATTACTGCAGCGTCAGTCATAGCAACAGCAGTGTGCGCTCTCTGGTATGTCAGCAAAATGACACCGGAAGGAACACCTGTGTAATATCCAATAACTGCTAACTTTGCATGATCATCATCCATTGTCTTAATGAACACTTGCGGTTTCAAATTACTGCAGTGTTAGTCATAGCAACAGATCTGCGCGCTCTCTGTCATGTCTGTAATATGACACAGGAAGTAACAAGACGTCTTACTGCACGTGCCATCTCCTCAGTTTTAACATCTTAAGAACATGTATTATTCTCTTTCAACTACAAATGACTCGTTAGAACTCATCCATCCACCAAGTTAGATCCCTTGTATGTTCACATGTATTTCGTCACTTTCCTTTCATATCGTTATCCCATTATAGTAGTGGGGGATTAGTGAACAACGTCAATTCAACACACACAAAATGTAGTTAGGCCCTTTGACATAATTTAAATAAATTCATGGGCTAGTCCGTAGGAACCAGGCCAAAGGGACCCGTCCAAAGGGATCAGTCCAAAGGGACAAGGACTCGTCCACAAGGACTTGTCCACAAGGACTCGTCCACAAGGACTCGTCAACAATGACCTGTCAACAATGACCTGTCCACAAGGACTTGTCCACAAGGACTCGTCCACAAGGACCTGTCAACAATAACCCATCAACAGGGGCCCGACAGCAGGGGGCTCGTCAACAATAACAGGGGCTCTCACCTCAAGGCCTAACATGCCCCTCTTTGATTATTGGTTTGCAGAACAACGTTACATTCCATATCGGCATTCAAACTCTCACATGTTGCAATTGGAAAGAGAGATTCTCTAAAAAATTCAATTTCACCCCCCTAGTAGGGTAGGTTTTATTTTTGGGGTGGAAATATGTTGTCCATTGGAAAGGGGGTGTCAGCCCAAGTTCAACAACACCTCATTTGTTAAAATCCAACCATGAGTTCCAGAGATATCGCACCGCCGCCATCTTGTGTGGAGGGTGTGGAGGTGGAGGCATCTGAACCGCTACAAAACCACTACTGGTCAGGGGCGAATGCTGGTCATGAAAGTCAGGCTTGCTCTTCCATTCATGAATGTTGGTGGGGGTGGAACATGCATAGTTCTGAATGAATAAAGTGTAGGCCTATACATCCTTTAAACGCTAAATCACATGATCATTTTAACTATCGGTTACATGAACATGCATTCAAACTGGTTACGACGCACCTTGTATTCAAGAAGGGCCAAAAAATAACAAATTTTCAAAATCAGACACATTTTATAATTATTAACACATCATGACAAACCAGTGATTATATAACGTTCTCACATACTGAACTTATTTCAGCTATTAAATCATATTGCATTGCAGACGACGCCCTTCTAAGAATGGTAGAGTCTTTCAGATGAGAATTGAATAGTCCTCCGAAAAAATGGATTTGATAACAAGCTGTCAATAATGCACGGTTCGGAACCCATTCCCGCGCGTCAAATCATTCAGAATAGATGAGCGGTAACTTACAGTATACACGTCACTGTAGCTCTCAGACGAGAGCTTCCAACTGCACATTACATACGTGACAACTTGTAGCCGGCCCTGGAGAGAAGAGACCTGCGCGCGCATACATTTCTCGCTGTGTCGACAGCTCCGCTGAAGCTCTGAAGACACGAGCAAGCCTCGCTGTACTCACCAAGACATATGCAACATGCGATTTGTATAACGCACATCTATTACAGATACAGTGCATATAGTAATTGTTTGAACTCGCCTGCTTTGGAAGAATATTGCGCTTGCGCAGCAAGCGTAGCATGCTCGGAGAAATCGCCCCTGCTACTGGTGTACATTATATTTAGGGGAAGGATGAACATCCTCTTTATTTTCTACATGTAGCCTTCATTCTCATCATTTCTCAAACTTTTGTTTCACTTGTTCATGATGAATAGTTTTGTCACTTTATTGCAGAATTACCATGCTGGCAAGAAGGTCGTGTACTGCTCTGAATTGTGATGGTGACATCTAACCAGCATAGGCACCTGCGTGGATTTCCCTTGGATGACCGTATGGTAGTAGTTTTATACAAATCCTTTGTATAAACCAGGTACAGTATTGTCCATTTTAGTCACCTTTATCTGTGATGTAGATTTGTGTCTGTTCATCCCTGTAGTTAGGCTATTATCAGTCAGGTAGTTGAGGTTTTAAGGGGCAGAACTACGAGGTCATCTGCCCCTATCAGTAGATAGCATAAGCTTCACCCAGATGTTCTCCATGAGGAAGTTTTGTTTCTGGTTTGACAAATCATGATCATTATGTCTATGGTGACACCTTGAAAGAAATATACATGTAATTGCAAGTTTCCACGGTTAACATAGAGCCAAAAAATTAGGCTTGTGACTGTTTGGAGTGTGATAAGTTATCAGCAGGGCCCGGATAATCGTGTACTTAACTCCCTCCTCCCAAATGCCTTGCTGTTTGGTGGGTTGAAATATCTGGACGTGTAGCGATGAATTCATAGACTTGCTATTATTTCGAAATGCCTCTGGAGCTTTGTCCCTTCAGAGGTAGAAAAGTCTTAATTGGAACAACTGTGAATGGGGATGCCATTGCTATTGTAAACCGGATACCAATTGCCTGATCAGGTATACTGTACTGCCACTTGTCGCACATCGACTATGCACAGTGACCATATAAATAACTTCTTTTGTGCCTCATAGTGTAGTGGCTAGTACTCTTGGCTGCCACTGCGGAGGCCCGGGTTCGATTCTCAGCTCTGCCAAGAAGTTTAATTCTGGCCTGAGGGTTGCGCAAAAACTGAGAAGAGGCAAGTTCCAATCACACCTCAGCCATCCTGGAAGTGGCTTTCTGTGGTTTCCCCACTTCTGTTCCAGGCGAATGCTTAATTAAGACCACAGCCGCCTCCTTCCTAATCATCATCTGAGTTACAACTACATACACTAATACAGCCTTCACAGTAACACCGGTTATCGGACAAATTCCACACACACCTAAGTATACGGGGCCACATGACCACAATGTCGCAAAGCCCCGAAATGAATCAACAACACAATATAATTTCTTTAGGTGGCTTCAACACTGCAGCCCCCTGTAGGTGGGGGTTTAGACTACACCCATGGTATCCTCTGGCTATCGTACAAGGCGACTAAAAGGAGCAACCTTGGCTATTCTTTGAGGCTTCCTACTTGTCTTATGAATTGCCCCCCTCAAGGGTGGGAGGGACGGAATACACCCACAGGCAGAGTTGGACGGTTGGCACACGTGCTGTGAAAGTATTCTGGAAATATATATAATCTGGTGTAACAATATGTTAATGTTGTAGTAATTTCTAAACATTGCACTTTGTCAGTACATTTGTGTGTACTGTATATAGTTTAATGTAAAGTTTTTACATATTTGGTAGCTGCAATCATGTAAGTGCAGTGCTAGGCCATGGGGGTCTATCTATCTGGTGACTGGTTTTGGATTTTTTCTGGTCAGGTTTACCATTTTCAACATCCCCCAATGGCTTGGACGGTACCTCGCTTCATTCCAACTGCTTGGTCATATTCATTTATTTCATCCTTTTATCAGCTCCTTGTGATGTTGCCATCTATTACGACATCCGGCTGTACACATTGGCTAGGTGGAACCGCATCGACTTAAATTAATGCAATATTTCAATGGTGGTATTGTATTGGATGGCAGTTCACTGAAATCTTGTTTCAATTTTTATAGCAATTCATTGTATCTCATCTCCGAACCCTCTGAAAGAATAATAATTAGGTGTAGGTATGCCAGCAGCTAAAACGCAGCGTTCGGCCATGGGCCCAAGCTCTCTGCTGACTCGGTGTACGTGGGTTCGAACCCCACCGTCGCCATTCTCGAAATGGTTTTCCGTGGTTTCCCATTTTCAACTCTAGGCAAATGCTGGGACGGTACCTCTGACAGGCCACGGCCGCTTCCTTCCACATCCGTGCCCAGTTTCATTAAATCATCTCTCATTCCGGTGCGCAGGTCGCCCACGGGCGTTGACTAGAAAGACCTGTACTCGGCCTCTCAGGAGGCGACACTACAAAAAAGATGACAGGGGGTAGATATACGTGCACATGTTTTGAACTTCACCAGTCCTCTTCAACAAAGCAACGTCATCATTGCCTAACTTTAAAACGATAGATTTTAGCATTTAATGTGTACATTTCAAAACACACATGTTGTGAGATAATGGGTGAAGTTTAAGTCCAATGTAAATTTATATTTAAAGGGCATAGAGCATTTTCAAGAATATTGACAACATGTCTGTAGGACACACTCTTTCCCGGTGGCTTCGTTGGCGTAGTTGGTAGCATGCTGAACTTCTATGCCCAAGATAGCAGGTTCAAACCCGGCCGAAGCCGTCGGATTTTTTAAGAGCATTAAAAATCCCTCAGTATGCCTTCCTTCGGAGGGGAAGTAAAGCCGGCGGTCCCATGTCATAGATTTATGGCATGTTAAAGAACCTTCCACTAATTACACCTGTGTGAAGCTAAATTGGATAGGTTAAGAATGTAAACAACGCTCTTAGGTTTCTACGTTCGTTGCCAAGAGCCGACTGGGGTGGCGTCTAGTAGCTAAGTTCTGAACTATGCTTAGTAGTCGTTGACGGTGGCGTTTGGCGGCAGAAGTAAGAACTATTCGAAAAATTCTAATTTGCAGTCTGTACTTACATTAAAAACAGATACACACACTAATACAGCCATCACAATCAACACCGGTTATCAGACAGATTCTACACACACCCAAAGTACATGGGGCTACATGACCGCGTTGCCGCAGCCCCCTAAACTGAGGAACCAACACTCTTTCCCCTCTCTCTTTTAAATCAATGGGCACAATAATCCTGTGATGCAGAATTTTTTCTGTGTATTTAACAGTAATATGATGTGGCTTCGTACAATTTGCCTGCAGGGGTCATTTTAACATGCCCGAAACAGAGGTTTTAATTGCCATTAAACTGAGGTGGGGGTATTATATGTAATTGGTAATGTGTTGCACCATTACGTTTAACCACATCTTCCAAATGTCCCCTCCTTCTTATTTCATGCAAGAAATGCTGCGTTAACTGGAATTGTGTTGCTTTACAGGCTGAAAATTCATGTTCAGCATGAGGATTGGTCGAAGCTAGCCAAGAGGTTTTCCTGCGTTGGTGTGTAGGCCTACTTGGCTGTGGGTGATCAGTTTGTTGAGAAAATTGTAAATGTTAAGGTTGGTAACGTTTCGTTCCTATGTACAAAACTCTTTGGTTTTTACTATTCTGTGAATTGTTGTTAACATATTTGTTTGTGAATAAAAGTTGGTTAGAAATCTTTGAATCTCAATAAAGTGTTCCAGATAATGTGTAGTTACAACTAAAAGAACATATGGCGACCGTGACAGGATTTTAACAAGCGTGTATAAACTTTGTTGAATTACAATTTGATAGTAGCGAGTATAACTGTGCCTGTATAATCCAGTATACCGTATCCTGTTGTTTACATCCGTAGCCCGTAATTATGGCGGGTACACAAATAACTAAGAGGAGAGCGGTTATCCGCACATTGTTCACGAAAGCTTGCAGTGCTTTAGACGAACTACTGACGCAGAGAGATGCAGATTTACAATTAATAAGTGCGCGTTTATTAGTGCTCGAAGAAAGAAGACACGAGTTATCGGAGCTGGACAGTCAGATTTGTGAAAACATCTGTGCTGAAACAAAGGAAGAGGAGATCGAAGAAGTACTGATGGCGGAAATGGAGAAAGCAGAGGAGTATACCTTACGTTACCACAGCATTAAAGGTAAGGCCTCTGATCTGATAACAAGGAATAGCGCTGCTCATACTTCATCTAGTTGTGTTGGCGATCGTTCGGGAAACGAAATATCTCTTCGCCTACCGAAATTAGAATTGAATAAGTATGACGGGGAAATAGCCGGTTGGATCTCATTCTGGTCACAGTTCTCACAAATTGACGAGTGTCAGTCGTTAAGTAAGGAGGAAAAATTTCAGTACTTGATTCAAGCCACGAAAGAGAACTCTCGAGCACGCGCGGTTGTTGTGAGTTTCCCTCCCTCAGGCGAAAATTACGGAAAGGCCATTCAAACACTTAAGGACAGATTTGGACGTAATGATCTCCTTATCGAGTATTATGTACGGGAACTACTGAGTTTAGTTATGGAAAGGAAGACGGTCAAGATCAGCATTTTGTATGACAAACTAGAAACTCAATTACGGGCACTAGAGTCATTAAATGTGTTCTCGAATAATTATGCCGCATTATTGTTTCCGCTAATAGAATCGTGTCTGCCCGCAGACATACTGAAGGTGTGGCAACGTTCCAATGAACCCAATAGGACACTGAAGGAACAGATGGATAATTTAATGTTGTTTTTGAAGAGAGAAGTAGAAGGGGAGGAGAGAGTTGCAATGGCAAATAATCAGTCCCTTTCCTACAACCAGGCTAAGAGTCCAGGAAAATCGCATGATATGGACAAAGTTAATTTTGCTTCTGCGATCGATCTTGCCAGTCTGAGCATTGAATCTGACACTCAGAAGTGTGTATTTTGTAAAGGGGTGAATCATTGTTCCACAGAATGTCTCCATGCACAAAAAATGTCCCTTGAAAACCGAAAAGATGTTCTGTATAAAGATAAGCGCTGTTTTTCTTGTACCAAAGCAGGCCATTCTGCACAGCAGTGTCGAGCACGATGTGTTATTTGTCGTGGACGACATGTACCATTATTATGTCCAGCTGTTCAGAAGTATCAAGCAGAAGAGAAAGGTTGTGTTGAGGGGAAGAATTCTGAGATCAAAAGAGAAGAGGTTTCCTTGTTTAATACTTCATCTATTGACAGCAATTTGTCAGTTAGCTCTCAAACGGAGGTCTATCTCCAGACTCTGTTAGTTTACGTTAAGAATGGTGACAAAATCAGGAAGGCCAGGTTACTGATAGACAGTGGATCCCAACGTTCGTATATTTCTAGTAGTTTGGCTGAAGAAATGAACTACTCTCCGATTGGGGAAGAGAGCATTATCCACTCTCTTTTTGGTGGTAAGCCAACAGGGGTAGTTAAGCACCGATGTTACAAGGTGCACTTACTCAGCTTGAATAACGACTTTGCATGCAATTTCGTAGCGTTAGACCAAAGGACAATTACAGCTACGATTCCATCAGTAGAAGTCAGGAAAGAAGTGAGGGAAGAATTACTAAGAGAACACATTCCGATGTGCAGAGATTCTGTAGTTCCTATTGACATCTTGATAGGTTCTGACATTGCGGGAAAGTTGTGGACAGGTAAAATTAAGACTCTACCTTCTGGACTGGTAGCCATTGAAACCTGTTTAGGATGGACGGTAACGGGGAAGAAGAAGGTAGTAGACACCGTGGGAAAAAAGGAGCTAGCGAAGCATGCAAGTATTGCGAATGCAGTCACTGCACTCAGTATTACTCAGCTACCCGTATCTGATCTGTGGAAAATGGAGACCATTGGGATAACCGATCCTGTAGAGAACACCACAAAGGAGGAGAAGAGGATGTCAGCACTGAGGTATTTCAAAAATACGGTTGCTTTTGTAGATGGCAGATACGAGGTACGTCTTCCATGGGGGAGAGATGCTCCAGACCTTCCAACCAATCGAGGGATTGCAGAAGGCAGATTGATTCGAATGACCCGAAAATTAAAGGCAAAACCTGGTCTCTATGAAGAATATGACACTATTTTACGAGATTGGGTGAAAGAAGGCATTGTGGAAATGGCGAGGGATCTATCTACTGGACACTATCTTCCTCACCGTCCAGTGCTGAAGGAAAATAGTACAACTACGAAAGTGCGTCCCGTGTTCGACGCATCGGCGAAGGAGAGAGGTTTGCCATCACTGAACGACTGCCTTGAAGAAGGACCTAACCTTATTGAAATCATACCCGAACTACTCTTGAGGTTTCGGCAACGAAAGATAGGCATCACAGCTGATATCAAGAAGGCATTTTTACAGATAAGTGTACACCCAGAGGAGAGAGACTACCTGAAGTTCCTGTGGTATGGTAATAATAGTGAGAAAGACCTACAAGTCCTTCGTCATGCCAGAGTGGTGTTCGGTGTTACCAGTAGCCCGTTTCTTCTTGGAGCAGTAATTGGCTACCACCTGGAAAAATATATGGAATCAACTGATCCAAAGGAGGCTAAAATTGCATCATCATTGAAGAACAATTTTTATGTTGACAATCTGGTGACAAGCCTCGATCGAGCAGAAGAAGTTGAGGAATTCGTTTACCTTTCAAGGACTATCATGGCGAGGGCCGGGTTCGACCTTCGGGGATGGGAGTCAACCGGAGACGGATCTTCTCAGGAGTCTTCACTGCTTGGCATTAGGTGGAATCGCCAAGACGATACTCTGAAGATCAATATGGATTGGTGGGAGAGATCGTGTGAAATAGGAGATTTGACGAAGAGGACTATTCTTTCAATAATCCACCGCATTTTCGATCCGATTGGACTAACCATTCCAGTAACGATTAGGCTGAAACTGTTAATTCAAGAGTTATGGACCAGAAAGTTGGGATGGGACGAGCCTATCGACAAAGATACTCGACGGCGGTTGGAGAAGTGGCTAAAGGACTTGCCTCACTTAAGAGAAATTGAGGCGATACGTCACCTTGGCAATGAGGAGGACATCTCACTACACGTATTTTGTGATGGAAGTCAAAACGCATATGCAGCTGTTGTCTTTATCAGGAGCAGTTATCAGGGAGAGGCACATCTTCGGTTAGCAGTAGCTAAAGCAAGAGTAACACCGCTTAAGCCCCTGACCATCCCTCAAGTGGAATTATTAGGAACTCTTATTGGAGCGCGTCTGCTGAAATCAGTTCAAGAAAGTCTAGGTTGGAAAGAAGTAGCTGTTTATTGTTGGACCGACTCAAGTACTGTACTAGCCTGGATTCTTGGCAACGGAGACAAGACAGTATTTGTTAGGAACCGAGTGAAGGAGATAAGGGAGCTCACTGATGCACGAAGCTGGAGACACATACCAGGGGATTTGAACCCCGCAGACCTACCCTCAAGAGGATGTACTGTCGCACAACTAATCGAATCCAAATGGTGGGAAGGGCCTAAGTGGCTTGTTGAAGGAGAAGAAAACTGGCCTGAATCTTCTATACGCTATGAAGTGGTAAACGAACATAACCTTATTGCCATCACTCATAATACGACATGGCTGTATCACCGGTTCAGTAAATATGAACAAATTGTGCGGATGGTGGGATGGATCTACAGATTTCTCAACAACTGTCGACGCAATGAAGTTAAAAGAAGTGGTCCGTTATCGACAAATGAGGTGGCTACAGCCGAAGACAAAATTGTTTTGTTCATTCAAAAAGAGTCCTTCGAATTCCCAGACGATCAGAGACTTAAGAGCTTTGAAGTATTCCAAGATCAAAAGGGCATAATTAGACTCAAGACACGGATAGTCGAACGTGTGGATAAGGGTCCGTTCAAACTACCAGCCGTGCTACCTTCCGAACATCCGTTGGTCAAGAGGTATGCAGAAGAAGTGCATTGTAAAAACAATCACCCCGGTCCAGCAACTCTCCTAGGTTTGTTACGCGAGAGATTCTGGATCCTTAAAGGACGCCAGTTGGCGAAGGGAACAGTCAAGAGATGTGTTGTTTGCCGACGTTTTCAAGCAAAAAACTTAGACACTCAGTCTCCTCCTTTGCCAGATCTTCGAGTTAACGATGCGGCCATATTCGAAGTCATTGGAATAGATTTGGCAGGACCCTTGTATATTCGTGATTCATCGAAGACATGGGTTGCTCTATTCACTTGTGCTTGCTACCGAGCTGTACATCTGAAACTAGTTCCGTCTCTGTCAACTGAAGCATTCATAAGAGCACTGAGGCGTTTTATCGCACGGCGTGGTCGACCTAAAGTGATCATCTGTGATAATGGAACAAATTTTCGAGGAACGTGTAATGCTTTTGAAAGGTTAGACTGGGAGAAAATCGTTACCTACAGCACTGGAGAACGCATAATTTGGAGGTTCAATCCGCCTACGGCGTCGTGGTGGGGAGGCTTCTGGGAACGATTGGTGAGCCTGGTGAAGCAAATTTTACGGAAGACTTTGGGGAAGGCTTCATTGTCTTGGGATGAGCTCCAGACCATACTTATTGACTGTGAAGCAGTGATTAATGCAAGACCATTGACTTATACGGCAGAAGATAATAGAGATCCTATTCCATTGACCCCATCCATGCTACTGCAAGAAGTACGAGAGACAGGAGTTCCTGACCTGGACTGCATTGAGTCAGCAAGCATCACTCGGAAAATTCGGTATCTGCAAAGACTGAGAGAAGAGCTAAGAAGACGCTTCCGATCAGAATATCTGGGGCAGTTAACCTAGACCAAGCGGCGCGAAACTAGAAAGCCTATAATTGGAGAGGTGGTTATAATAGGATCGGACAATCGGAAGAGAATAGATTGGCCTTTGGCAAGAATTGAGCAGCTCATTCCAGGGCGAGATGGAAGAGTCCGGGTGGTTCAACTAAAGACTAGCAGTGGTACTGTTGTACGTCCTATACAGAGAGTCTACCCCTTGGAGGTCCAGTCCTGCACCGAGAGTTACCAAGAAAAAAAACACTTCATGGACGATGATGACAAGGATGTGTCCAAATCCCCTGAAGAATTGAGGACAAGAGCAGGAAGAAAAGTGGCCCCTCCTAAAAGACTAGATCTTTGATTTCATGTTACAGAGGAGAAGAAATTCAGTTGACATACATTGTACACCTGTTTGACACTTTGATAATTTCCAATTTTGAGAAAATTGTAAATTAGGTGGGAGTATGTTGAGAAAATTGTAAATGTTAAGGTTGGTAACGTTTCGTTCCTATGTACAAAACTCTTTGGTTTTTACTATTCTGTGAATTGTTGTTAACATATTTGTTTGTGAATAAAAGTTGGTTAGAAATCTTTGAATCTCAATAAAGTGTTCCAGATAATGTGTAGTTACAACTAAAAGAACACAGTTGTTTCCCACCGTCCTGCAGCATAGCCGATCATCTGAGTGCAGCCCGGCATGGTCTTCTTCAATCCTGTCTCCAGTCGACTAAGCCATTGACGTTCACACATCAGAAGTTATGACTTACATGTGAAAGGATGTACAATGTGTACCGTGATTGAACATAAATTAATATATCAATTGAAACTGTCTGGAAAATCAGCTTTCTCATTTCCTTGAAGACAATCCTCAACCCTGCCTATATTTTTTCTGTAGATACAGTTGAAAATCATTTAATCATTGAGGCCAAGTTAATTGTAATGAAATGACATTATTGGGCATATACAATTTATTTAGAGAAGGAGGTATAGCAGACAAGAAATCGGCCATAGTGGCGTACTGGGTCGGAATAGGGGTACGGTAATTTTGAGGTTATGGTATCTTAATATTGCAAACTTGCATGAAACTTCATAATTTATTTATTTTTATCGTTGAAATTTCAAAAAGACTATTCGCTTGTACTTAAACGTCTTAAAAGGGCGAAGCAACTGAAAAAAGTAGGAAATAAAACAACGACCGTCCTTTTTTTTCTTCTCATCGTACCAACGTCATAGACCACAACGGACGTATGAAATTCAAGTTGACGGTGTCCGTTGCCTCTTACTATTCAATCTAAGTAATATATTGGCGTTCAAAAATAAAACGTAGTTGCTTTAAAGCAACAATAACGATGTGTATCCAGATTAATCAAACTCGATTCAATTTCCTCTCCTTTCGTAAGTTGGGTAACGTACTCGGCGAAAGCAACCTAGATCCTTCGTTCACTTAAATTTCTTGCACAATAAACGGCCAATTATTGCATCTCAGTGGCATTGGAATTCGCCACGTGGTGCGCACCATGTAACGCTTTTTGGTAGCTTTGCGCACCATGTGCGTTTGAGTTGGAGCCCAAACAATGACGCAATCGCTGAATTTAACGGAACGCAGAAATAGCAGAGAGTCTCTACTCTGTTATTATATGCTCCTTGGCCACCATGTTATCAACAGCACAGAGTACCAAAGCCAAATCAACCAATTACGAGGTGACCTTTTGTCTAGCAGCGCTCGTAGTGGGGTGGCGGTGAAGTACCCAGTGTTGTCAGTCACTCGTATCGTAGCTTCAGCCCCGTAACGTTGAACTCTTTGGATCGATCTAGGCAAGGCCCGGCAGCATGTTCACCGATCCCACTTCGTATAGCATAGGCCCTAAAATAACGGCCTATGATTCGGTTTCAGAAGAGAATGAAACACAATCCAAGTAATAAGGAATATTTTGGATGACATTGAAAATGTACTCAGATTGCCTCAGGGAAATCTTCATGCGGTATTCATTGACTTGACGAAAGCTATCGATAGACTTAACAGGAACATCAACTCTTCAAAACTTGAGTTGTTAGCGGAAGAAAACACAGAGATCACTGTTCTGGTCCATAACGTGTTGAGGGTTAACATTGTCAGAATCTCAGACAATAATGTGACGACTTCTAAGAAGATCGTCCAAAACGAAGGCGTATTGCAAGGTGACCCTCTCAGCCTATTATTAGTTAATGTTTCCACTAATGATGTTCGGATTATTAGAGAAGAATCTAAGGAAGTAAGGATATATTTATACGCTGATGATATGGTTCTAGGGTCGCATGACATCAATGAATTACAAGTGGCAGTAACTGCAGTGGAAATATGGGCCAATGCTAATGATCTATAAGTGCGCCTCTACCTTAAATGACAGTACGCGTTAAATGGGGCGTGCTGATGCCAGATCTATTGGCAACTCAAACTAACACTTGGGGCGCTGCGGTCGGTCTGGATAAGTAGGGTAAAAATACTAATTAACACGCGTTTGATATGGAACACTTTTTATTTTTCGGTTATAATCAGTAAATGTGGTCCTTAAAATAATGACAGTGTTATTTTCAACTGTATATATGTATAAATGTGCGATACACGTGATCTAATTTGTGTGTTCCACTGGATTTTATGTGTCAATTGCATATTATCAAGCATCGGTTGTTGTATTTGTTTTTGTGCAGTTCGAGTCATGGTGCTGTTACGTTTAAAAGTTATATTTGAGTTTGCTCTCTGTACCATAGTCTCTAGAAATTATTTGCTGCTAGGTAGGATGAAGGGATGAGTTTAACTTGTATTAAAACTCGGGGTGGACAGGAATTGCTTGATTTGGATGGTAGGTATTAACCCTGCGAAGTCAAATTAGGCCTATATGACTCGTAGTGGAATGGCTCGGATATCGTAGAGCGAGGTGATTGCAGTTGGTAGGGTTATTGGAAATGAACTAGAGAGCGGGGAAGGATACCTGACTGATGAAGCTTGGCTGTCCTCGGCTGGTGTAGACTTGGCTGTCTTGGTACGGCTTGGCTCGGCGAGACTGTGCTTGGTTGTCTAGGTGCGGCTTGGCTCGGTGTAAGTGAACAACCCGTCCTGTCGTCAGTGAGTGTAATGGTGAGTGGTCCAACCCGCTCTTGTTGCCCGTATTTATTTAGTATCGTGACCTTTCGGCTATTGCTATTTGCATCTTTTGGAAAGTGATGAAAACGTAGGCCTATATCCGCAGCCCTCTTATACATCGACTTACAGCCGTAAACTGAGCAATATACTTTGCTTTTACTCATTTTGCACTCTATCAACGAGTAAAACTTATAACTTATGTATAAACACGAAGAATTTACCACGATCTACTTACCAATACAAGAAACCATATACAAATAGTCACCACGTGACAAATGTACCCTACTTGGTAAGTTTCTCATTTTTACCGCTAGATGTCTTATCAGATAGCTGGAGTTGCCAATTGCATATCCAGCGTTTCCCAAACTGTGGTACGCGCTGATGGTACGAAAAATATAAAATATAAAATTTAGAAATATAAACACATTGATATGTTGCCAAAGGACTTTAAGGCCAAAGATAAGGAGCAGTTTTATGAATTGAATTGTGATTCAGAACTAAGGCAAACTTTTTCAAAAAGGCTCTAGTGAACTTTTGGGTTGAGAGGCGTGCAGACTATGCGGACATAGCTGACAAAGCAGTTAGATTTTTACTGCCTTTCACTACTTCTTACTTGTGTGACACTGCATTTTCTTCACTTGTTTATCTCAAGAATAAATACCGGAATAGGCTCCTTACAGTGGAAATCGATCTTCGTTTGAGACCGGCGAACATGCGCGCTGGCGGCAGTCAATTATCAAACCACCATGGCATTGAAAATAAGATACAAGTCAATAAGCAAGCAATAAGTCATTTTTAATTAAAGAGATCAACTATTCATTACACCACCAAAAGCAAACCCAACTCATTATAATAGCTTTCTTATTAGGCAACACTGAAAATTGGCTTCTATCACCTCAACCCTAAAAGATTGGCATATGAGGACTAATGAGAATCAAGAACAAATTAATAACTCGTAATAACACTAGCGCTTAGGGCCATTCTACACGAGCGGGAAAAACGCCGCGTTTCACCTGCCTCCTCTTGCGCAATCGGACAGAACCTACAGTAATTTTTATTTATTTATCGTATGGCTTTTAGTGCCGGGAGTGTCCGAGGACAAGTTCGGCTCGCCTGAGTCTGTAGCTGCTTCCCGCGGACACCCTTATTAGGGTGAGCCACAAGTTCCGTTCAATTTCAAGTAGTTCCAACTTTTGCTCTAGATATCAATGATACCTAGTGATGAACGTTGGAACTTTGATAGAGCGTTCCGACGAAATCTAATCTAACAATTTTGCTTTACACAAGTTTAGTCAGTGAAAGGATATTTATTTTTATTTTTTATTTAGTCAATTTACCCTCTAGGTTGGTTGTTCCCACGGACTCAGCGAGGTAACTCACCACTACCGCCTCTATGGGCAGTGTCCTGGAGCTTGGAACATCTGGTCGGGATGGATACAACTGGGGAGGTGTGATCAGCACCTCGCCCAGGCGGCCTCACCTCATGAGGGATGGGAAGGGATGGAAAATTGGGATGGATAGGCTAGGAAGAGGGAAGGAGGCGGCCGTGGCCTTACAGTAGGTACCATCCCGGCATTTGCCCGAGGACGAAGTGGGAAACCACGGAAAACCACTTCGAGGATGGCTGAGGTGGGATTCGAACCCCCTCTACTCATTTGGACCACCCGAGGCTGAGTAGACCCCGTTCCAGTCCTCATACCACTTTTCAAATTTCGTGGAAGAGCCGGGAATCGAACCCAGGACCTCCGGGGCGGCAGCTAACCGTGCTGACCGCTACGCTACGGAGGCGACGAAAGGATATTTACATGCCATAAATCTATGATATGGGACCGCCGGCTTTACTTTCCCTCCGAAGGAAGGCATTCTGAAGGATTTTTAGCGATCTTAAACAAATCCGACGACATCGGCCGGGTTTGGACCCGCTATCTTGGGCGCAGCAGTTCAGCATGCTACCAACTACGCCACCGAAGCCACTACCTACAGTAATGAATTGGTCTGTATACACGAGCGTTTTGCCGGTCGCGGGAGGAGGCGTTCGAGACCCGTCGGGCGGGAAGCACGCCTCTGGAGGCGTCCTGCCCGCTAGCGGGAGACCCGCGAACTAAACTACACGTAGCAGGACCTTCTATACTACCGGACCTGACACTGCAATCCAAGATGGCCGCCGTAGTTGGTGGTCGGACATCAAACGCCTGACGTGTGTCACAATCCAACACAACACAAAATAACATCATGACGTGATTTTGTCTGCTGTTAATTCATTTTATGGGCTTGGGACATCTTGGTCATCAGCCCCGTGCAGTTGTGTGTGGGTTGAATTCCTCCGATTACGTGATGAATGTAGTAGTGTGTGTAGCTGTGTAAGGGACAGGCATGGGGAGGTGCCCTAGGAGTTGAAGTAAGGTACCACCGGAGTTTCATCAGGAAAGGAATAAAATAAAATAATGCTGAGGCCCACAGGAGAGATCTGCAGAATATCTTGGCTGAGTGAACAGGGAAAGTTGTAAATGTTCCTGTAGGAATTTCAATCCCTCTTTAGTAAGTTACATATTATTCGGGGCATGTTTGCCATCTCTTGATGAATGCAGTACATTTGCATTTTTCTGTTGGCACAGGCTAGAGTAAAATGAGGCTTTTCGCCGATGTCTCAGTCTCACTCATGGCTGTGATTATATGGCAGCTACTGAGGTATGGGTGGTGCTTGGTAATGACATTCAGGGCACAGTCAGTGTCTGTTGGCACAGGCTAGAGTATCACCGATGTCTCAGTCTCACTCTTGGCTGTGATTATATGGAAGCTACTGAGGTATGGGTGGTGCTGAGTAATGACATTCAGGGCACAGTCAGTGTCTGTTGGCACAGGCTAGAGTATCACCGATGTCTCAGTCTCATTCATGGCTGTGATTATATGGAAGTTACTGAGGTGTGGGTGGTGCTGATTAATGACATTCAGGGCACAGTCAGTGCCTGTTGGCATAGGCTAGAGTATCACCGATGTCTCAGTCTCACTCATGGCTGTGGTTATATGGAAGCTACTGAGGTATGGGTGCTACTTAGTAATGACATTCAGGGCACAGTAAGTGCCTGTTGGCACTGGCTAGAGTATCACCGATGTCTCAGTCTCACTCATGGCTGTGATTATATGGAAGCTACTGAGGTATGGGTGGTGCTTAGTAATGACATTCAGTGCCTGTGGATGCTGTGAAAGGTTCTACTCATAGGGTTAGTACTGCTGTACTGACTCAGTGAGGAAAGCAATGACAAACTACCTCACTCCTCTTCTTACCTAGTACGCCTCAATATAGCGCTGCCATGGGTTTTTGTGGGTATCTACCCACATAACCTAACGGCAGTGCCTTTTTGAGGATCCAACCAGCTTTCGGGCTGACTACCTAACAGACATACATATTATTCTTAAAAATAAATGTAACCAACCAGATGGTGTATTTCTTGGTTGTCACTTCTGGGGTCCAAGTTTGATTCCTGACTGTCAAGAAATCTCAATTCTATTCTGAGGGTAAGAACGGGCTACACACAGCCTAGTGAGGTAAGCCGAGAAATGTTGGGTTCGATTCCCCGCTTAGCCACCCAGCAAGTGGTTTACCATGGGTTCCCTAGGTAATTCCTATCATAAGGTCACGACTGCCTCCTGTAAATCCGTCAACAAGTAGGCTAGTCGTATTCATTCATTCCTATTCATGAGATTAAATGGAACTCTGTAAAACCGGACGGCTTCGATGGCGTAGTTGGTAGCATGCTGAGCTTCTATGCCCATGATAGCGGGTTCAAACCCGGCCGAAGCCGTCGTATTTTTAAGAGCGTTAAAAATCCCTCAGTATGGCTTCCTTCGGAGGGGAAGTAAAGCCGGCGGTCCCATGTCATAGATTTATGGCATGTTAAAGAACCTTCCACTAATTACACCTGTGTGAAGCTAAATTGGATAGGTTAAGAATGTAAACAACGCTCTTAGGTTTCTACGTTCGTTGCCAAGAGCCGACTGCGGTGGTGTCTAGTAGCTAACTTCTGAATTAGGCCTAGTAGTCGTTGACGGTGGCGTTTGGCGGCAAAAGTAGGAACTATTTGAAAAATTCTAAGTTGCAGTCTGTACTTAAATTAAAAAACAGATACACACACACACTAATACAGTCTTCACAATTAACACCGGTTATCAGACAGATTCTACCCAAAGTACACGGGGCTACATGACCTCGTTGTCGCAGCCCCTAAACTTAAGAACCAACCAAACTCTGTCAAAGGCATGACGTGTGTCAGCATCCAACCCAACCCAAAATAACATCATGACGTAATTTTGTCGGCTGTTAATTCATTTTATGGGCTTGGGACTTCTTGGTCATCAACCCCGTGAAGTTGGGTGTGGGTTGAATTCCCCTGATGGGAAATTAGAAAATGGGCACCAATGGCTTATCTTCATAATAATTGGATTTGGATCCAGTCACACAACAGTTTCAAGGCATATCACCACAATTTTAGCATAACCTATGTATGAGTAACCCTACTGGTAGTTTATTAAAACGGGATCCACACCCAGTACGTGATAAGATTGGTATCCTTGGACAAGCAGGCGTATAATTGGATGAGAGAACACTGCAGACAATTTAAAAAGTAGGTTATGTTCCTACGTACGGTAATCAATTTTCAGATCTTCTTAAACCTTGAATTGGAATACGTTAATTATTGCTATGCTTGCTCATAATGAATTACCATTACTAATAATTTATAAACTCTAAACAGAATAATACATAGACCAAACTTACCCACTGATTGGCAATAGTATTGATGGTATCACAAGCGTAACAGAAGTCACCGGTATCTCGTATTTAAGAAGCACTATTGCAGACATTTACTTACACGAACGTGTAATATCATTAAGCAATAATCAATAAGCACAGATAATCAAGGGAGACGATTGCTAACCGAAATGCACATCACTATCACATCGTAAACAAAACTACTCAACTAATAAACAAAGCATGTAACCACCAACAGCGACAGCCATCTTTCATCAGTCCCGCCGCCAGTGTCAGGTCCGGTATTATAGAAGGTCCTGGGTTTACCGCGGACCGCAGAAATATCAGCTGTCATCACACAGCGTGTTGCCATGGCAGACTTGATAATAACTGTGGGATTTCAGAGTATTTTTTCTGACAATAATCGGCCCAATTCTTCGAAGAAAAGCCGTCTACTTGCAGAAAGTAGGCATGTTTTAAATTTAGTAGAAAAGCCGTTTGCAGGAAATACCAAAAGTGTAATAACTGCTAATGTGATAAGAGAAACATAAGTTCGCCAGAAACCTTATCATGTCACGATAGAGGTAACGTATCTATTCATTTTAAGCATTAGTTGGGGTGACAGCAGGGGCAGATGACCTCGTAGTTCCGCCCCTTAAAACAACAATAACTAACTAACTGAGGTGACAGCGGCATTAATGTTCATGTACACGCAATTTCTAATACGATATAATGTTATCGTAGGTTAATGCTACTAGAGAGACGATTTCATGTTCCTGTGAATGCCCAGGTGGAGCGTCAGAGAAGTGCAAGCATATTTCAGCAGTTATTCATGCAGTTAATTCAGAGCATGTAACTTCGCGAACCGATCAACCCTGTGAATGGTCTCGACCTCGAATCTCAAACGCAGGGTAAGAGAAATATAACAAGGGGAAGAGGTTAGAAGAACTTTTTCCCACAAAAGGGCAGAGGCTTGATGTAAGACCAGTTGAAATTCCCGATTTGAAAACCCCATGTATACTTTCCAAAATTTTAAATGAGGAGAGAAAGTCAGAATCAGTTTAAGTTGCCAATGAATTGCTAGGAAAGTGAATAACAGATGCCACAGTTATGGTTCAGAATAATGCATGTAAGAATGTAATGTTGTTGTTTGAGTCTTCAGTCTTTTGACTGGTTTGATGCAGCTCTCCATGCCTCCCTGTCCTGAGCTAATCGTTTCATCTCTACATAGCTGCCACTCCCTACATCCGAGGCAATCTGTTTAACATATTCTAACCTTGGTCTACCCCTACAGTTCTTGTCCTCGACCCTTCCTTCCATAACTAAGCTTGCTATTCCTGGGTGTATTAGTATGTGTCCTACTAACCTATCTCTTCTCTTCATTAGCAGTCGCCAGAAAAATCTCTCCTCTCCCACTCGTCTTACTACCTCTTCGTTTGTGACCCTATCTACCCATCTGATCTTCATCATTCTCCTGTAACACCACATTTCAAATGCTTCAATTCTTCTCTTTTCTGCTGCACCAATAGTCCAAGTTTCACTTCCATAGAGCGCCACGCTCCAGACAAAGGCTTTCAAAAATGACTTCCTAATACCTAAATCTATATTCGATGTCAACAGATTCCTTTTTTGTAGAAATGCTTTCCTTGCCTGAGCCAACCTACTTTTTATATCCTCTTTGCTTCGTCCATCACTGGTCATTTTGTTTCCTAAGTAACAGAAGTCTCCTACTTCCTATAGCTTTTCACCTGCCAATTTGATGTCCATAGAGGTTTCTGATTTATTTCGGCTGCATTCTAGTATTTTTGTTTTACAATTATTAATTTTCATCATGTATTCTTTCCGTAAGACGGAGTCCATACCATTCAAAAACTCATTCAAATCCTCAGGCTTGTCGGCCAAGATGACGATGTCATCAGCAAATCTCAGAGTTGAAATTATTTCTCCTTGAATCTTCACTCCCACTTTAAATTTCTCTCTAATTTCCTTCATTGCTTGTTCAATGTAAAGATTGAAAAGTAAGGGTGATAAGTTGCAGCCTTGCCTAACACCTTTCTGAATATCAGCTTCTCTCTCATGTCCTTCAGCTCGAATGACTGCTGTCTGGTTTCTGTATAGATTGTAGATCACCCTCCTATCCCTATACTTTATTCCAATAGATTTCAAAATGTCAAACAATTTAGTCCAATCAACGTTATCAAAAGCCTTTTCTAAGTCTACAAATGCCATGAACGTTCTCTTATCTTTCCTTATTCTACCTTCCAAAATCAGCCTAAGACTTAGTACAGCTTCCCTTGTTCCTACATTTCTCCTGAAACCAAACTGGTCTTCACCCAACTCCCTTTCTATCTGGCTTTCAATCCTCTTGTAAATTATTCTAGACAGGATCTTTGAAGCATGAGTAATCAAGCTGATTGTACGGTAATCTTCACATCTGTCAGCTCCCACTTTCTTTGGTATAGGGATGATTATATTCTTATTGAAATCAGGGGGTACCTCACCTGACTCATAAATCCTACACACCAAGTGAAATAACCTGATCAGACCTTCATCTCCTATGCAGCGTAGCAACTCAATCGGTATATCATCTATGCCTGGTGCTTTGTTCCTGCTTAAGTCTTTCAAAGCTCTATCAAATTCAGATCTCAATATTAAATCTCCTTTTGCATCCTCATTAATTTCCTCCTCCCTTTCCATTACATGATTCTCAATCTCCATTCCCTTATACAAACTTTCTATGTAAGCTTTCCATCTCGCAACCTTTTCTTCCCCATCTGTTAGAGGCTTTCCATTTGTGTCCTTAATATTACAGCACTTAGTCTTCTTTCCCCCAAATGTATTCTTAATCCTTTGATAAGCTGTGTCTACTTTTCCTAATTTCAGACAATTTTCTATACCTGCACATTTCTCTTTCGACCATTCTTCTTTCGCTTCCTTGCACTTCTTGTTGACCTCATTTCTCAGACGTCTGTATTCTGCTTTCCCCTTTTCATCTCTTACATTCTTGTGTTTCCGCCTTTCATCCATCAATTCTAGTATATCCTGAGTGATCCACGGTTTTCTACCTATTCTTTCTTTCCTACCAATGTTTTCTTCTGCGGATTTTGTTATTTCATTCTTCAAAAGTGCCCATTCGACTGCAATTGAAGTTTGTTTAGGGTTTTTCATTAGTCCTTCCTTTATACTCTTCTTGAATCTTTCGTTTACATCCTTTACATTCAGTCTGTCTATTGCCCACCTTTTGGGCTTTTGACTTTTCTTCAGTTTCTTCAACTTTAATCTGCATTTCATTACAACCAGATTGTGATCAGAGTTTATGTCAGCACCAGGATATGTTTTACAATCCAAAATCTGGTTTCGAAACCTTTGCTTGACCATAATGAAGTCGATTTGGTAACGCCCTGTATCTCCTGGTCTCATTCATGTGTATATTCTTCTATTGTGTTATTGAATAAGGTGTTAGCTATGACCAACTCATGCTCGGTACAGAATTCCATCAGCCTGCTTCCTCGATCATTCCTTTCACCCAATCCGAAATCTCCTATTATCTTCCCTTCTCTCCCTTTTCCTACCACAGCATTCCAATCTCTCATTACTATAACATTTTCATCACCCTTGATATACCTCTATTTCTTCGTAGACCTTTTCAACATCCTCATCATCAGCTTGACTGGTAGGCATATAGACTTGTACCACTGTGGTGCACGTAGGTTTAGTATTTATTTTTGCTACAATAATCCTTTCACTATATTGCTCATAATATTCCACCCGCTGTCCAAGTTTCCTACTCAATATGAGACCAACCCCTGCTTGGCCATTGTTTGATTTATTGCTAATGACCCTATAGTCTCCTGACCAAAAGTCCTGTTCTTCCTGCCAGCGCATTTCACTAATCCCAACCAAATCCAACCTTAACCTATCCATTTCCCTTTCTAAGTTTTCTAACCTTCCACTTCCTAGCAGACTTCTAACATTCCACGCTCCGATCCGTAGAATGTCAGATTTCCTCTTTGTCACTTCTGTGATGTTAACCCCCTCTCGAGTAGTCCCCACCCGAAGATCCGAACGGGGGACTAGTTTACCTCCGGATTGAAATTTTACAAGGGAGGAGGCCATCATCACATGTAATTATGCATAGAGAGGTGCATATCCTCGGGAATAGCATTACGGCTGTAGTTTCCCGTTGCTTTTAGCCGTGCAGCAGGACGCAGTGTAGCCATTATTTGGCTTATATTATCAATATCTTAACCGTCTATAAGACTAGTAAAGAATTGATTTATTCTGAAAGGCTGCTACTCCCTTTCAGAATAAGTAAAGAGCAATTCTACTAACAAAAATACTAACCTTCTACTAACAATTAAATACCAAAATTCTACTTTACGAAGAAAAAAGCTTAAGTCCACCAACAACAAATACTACCACTATAACTGTCTGTCACCAGGCACACTCACATGCACCCTCACACATCACAGTCTACTGAAACAATGAACTATAACTAATAAACAATGCAACTGCTACCAGACACACTCACACACCACAGTCTAATAGAACAATGACCTATATCTAATAAACAAACTAACTACATACTTACAACTAAAACTAACTACATACTTACTGTACTGTAATTTGAATTGACAATATTTCTCTTCATATCATAAAACAAATCCCCACGCTTCTATTGATGTTTCGAAAAAAATAGGATAGGAGTGATTTCCGATATTAAGAAGTCTTTCCTGCAGATATCTGTTCAAGAAACTGACCGTGATTTCTTGCGCTTCTTTTGGTGGAAGGATTCAAAGGATAGTGAATTGAAGGTTTTTTGACATTGCCGAGTCGTATTTGGTCTGAATTGCAGCCCATTTCTGCTGGAAGCAGTTCTTGACCTTCAATTGAAAGAGAGCGTAGACTACCAAGAGACAGCAAAAAGACTGAGAAATTCCTTCTATGTAGACAATTGTATCACCTCTTTGGATAATGTGGAAGAATTGAGTACGTTTATAGAAGAATCTACCGCATTGCTGGCTTTCTAGTGAAATCTACCTAAAACACTTTAAAACAACATTCCAAAAGGGGGGGGGGGGCACCTGAAGTGCTTGTCAAGACAAATCCTTCGTGTGTCCACATGAAAACAAAAACACCAGCAGGGCATCGTGTCCAAAAGCATAAGTTCATTCCATGAAAATCGCTGAACATGCTGTCACCAAACCAATCCCACTGGACCCGGCTGTCTTGCGACTCCCATTAAATGGAGGACTGCTGCTAGTTCGAAGATCAATATCTCGCCTATGACGAGGATCGAAACAGGCCAAGCCAAAACGAGCCTCTTGATAATAGAAGCAAGTGGAACCTCTTAAAAACTTGAAGACATGTATAGATCAGTCCAAAAGATCCATTTTCTGAGTGGCAAAAGAGCCCTGGAGAGATCTCATTTAAGTGGTTGTATGGGAGAATGTTTTGTATGGAAATGACCATAAACCTGATCAGATCCTCGATGGTGGGGGGAGGGAATTTGGATTGAGCGGGGGCGGTGGGAGGGTCGATGGACTTGACTGGGGCTACAGTTTCGGGACGGTTGGGGAGTGGTGCAGGCTTGGCCTTGCACTTGTAGGAGTAGGTAGGATGGGACTCGTGGCATTGATTGCAACGAGGGGGCAGGGCGAGGTTGGGGCACCTTCCGGTGGTGTGAGCAGGTTGGGAACAATGACCGCAGCGCGGGTTTCCCGGCATTGGTCGGTGGAATGCGTGTTATACTGGAGGCACCTGTTACAGCGAAGGGCAACGGGAGTCGGAGCTTTAGAAGGCTCGACGCGGTGGTGGTATCTGTAGAGATAACCCCCGTGGTGAGAAGGCGCTCTGGGTGACCAGAAGTATGCGGACCATCCAGGTAGGACCGTCCGCGTTTCGTATGCGAAATGCCTTTTAGCGTCAATTTGTTTCCAGGTGAAGCTCCTGAAGCACCGCCTCCTCGGTTGGCGCTGGGGTGGGGGAGGTACTGCGGGGCTTTGGCGAGCGTGAAGAGGCTCTGCCGTGACGTTGGGGCCTAGCTCGCGAACGACGTCCGGACTGTGAAGTACTGCGACTGTGGCATCGTCGTCAGTTTTAACGTATACGCCGTTAGTCGTGGCCGTGGCGGTGAATTTTGCGTGGCCAAGAGTGCGGCGCAGTGCTTCGGCGAATTGGTACTTGGTGGCAAATGTGTGGCCACGAAAGGGAAACACGTGTTTGTATAGTGGCTCTGAGGCCTTGGAGGCGTAGGATGGTAGGGTGGAGGGGATAGAACCTGGTGTGGCTTCTGAGAGGGCGAAATTTTGGATAGGGGGGGGGAGGTAGACGGGAGTCGTGTAGAGAAGGATGAAATCTGGGTAGTGGGGAAGTGCTACAGTGCCACCTGGAGGTGGATGGAGCCTCCTCCAACCCTCATGGACCCTCTGACGAGAGCGGTGGGCTCCTCCCCCCTCAGAATCAGATGTGTCGGACCCGGCCCGCTTTTCAGAACGGCTAGGAGTTTGTGGCACTTGGCCCGGTAGGTGAAAGCGAGTTCCGGCGGGTGGAAGAGTGGGGATCCTGGTTGTGTGTTTTTTTTTTTCTTCTTGGGGAATGCCCCACCTCCAGCGGATGACGCATCGCTTTCTGTCTAATGCCGACACATATGGAAACCTTTAATATCTCAAAAAGTACTCGTCGGATTTGCAAAATAAGCACATCACTGAACTTGTCACTTGATTCTTAGTTGTTCTAGTGGGTGAAATTAGTGTAGTCCCATTTAAAAAACGAAAGTCGTTACCGGTTTCTCGGTAAATACGTATGTGCTGGGAGCGAAATGGACCGTGTTGTATGAGCCCCGTAGTACGATTTAAGAATTTGAAAACAGAATGACGATATCTTAATCGGTTCCGTAGATATTTAAGTGGTCATCTTAGCTGAATCACCCGGGTATATAATTTTCGTGCAAATTTCAGCATTGTTATTGCATATATTCGTGCACATTATGCCTTTCTTTTTCGTGCATGAACTTCCGAGGGTTTAGTGATACGTTTTGTCAGAACGAATGGATGTTATAATTGAGAATGCAGCATATTCACATTTAACACTAATGGTAATACTCAAAAGCTTCCGGCAGAAAATTACAGAAGAAAGGCACATAGTTTAATTTCTAGTCTACAGATAAGAAAATTCATAATTAAACTTACCTCATAATCGTGTCATCATCAGCTATAACAACCCATTTGATGGTTGGTGTAGTTTTGACCTTCAGAGCAATATGATTCAGAATGGCAAATGTTTTCCCACAGTGACCATTCTCAGTATTAGGTATTCCAAGATCAATGGTAGGAATTGAATAATGTAATAACAACATTATTAATGAAAAGGGAGACAATATCTGCAATAATTGATGTGTGTAGTGTTAGTAATTCTGCACTTATTATTTTTATAACAATCATGTTGTAATCAATAAGACTTAAGCAGCTGAAATTTCTGGAAAAACCTTACATCAATCGAAGTCTGACCTCTGGGTTTCAGAAAGAAAGAAAAGGACCTCTGCAAGTAGGGCACATTCAATTAAAACTAGGAAAAAGATCATGAGAAGTTGGTAAATACTCTCTTGAACCCTAAATGTCTTAATGGTAGTGGTCTTAGAAATGTCACATTTGGAAAAAGTTAGAAAAAAGTGCACTTGCCAAATACACAAATTTATATGGTAAAACAGTTGTTGAGAGTGGTTTCATAATTCATCTCACCCATCCTTGGTTGTGTACTAGTCCTGATGGTATTGTACAGCCCGGGGGCAGTACCCCCTGAGACCCACCCCGCCATCTTTCACCAAAACCACCCTAACTGGAAACACTATAATTCCAGAACATATCTCTACACAGCAAGCGGCGACCACCTAAGCCTAGGAGGTTAGCCAACGGCTTGCAAAACTAACATAAACATTTACACTAAGAACTATCTGGGGCAGCTACACTGATGCAATGCTGACTAAGCAGCGCCGAAACATATAAGAATGGAACCCGGATTGGAGGGATTATCTGTTCTGTTCTGTTCTTCGCCAGCGGCCCTGCCCGACGACGTCCGTTCCAGCTCTTCACCAGGTGAGATCTAGCGGTGCTCAGACTCCTTTATCTTTGTAAAACACCTACCCTGAACGACTGTACACTTTACAAATTGTACCACATTTTATATTTGTTTAAACTCCCCAAGAGGGACATCACATCACATTTACTGGCCAATAAACACATGGTCAGTAAACATACACCATTTATTACTTATCACACTCCATTTCACATCCTCATACCCCACCTGACCTTAGTCATAATTGCCCCTGACCGTAGAGGCCAGTAATCGCATTGTCAGGTTCTATTGTACTCGAGCACGCGACTCGACTGCAGAGCGCCGAGTCACTGACTCTGCACATTTGCTGAGTTGCTCACTCTACTTAATTAGCAGGCTAGATTAGCAGCCTGCACTTAGACATTCATCCCCTGGCAGGTAATTACATCCTGCAGAGACAGCTTAAGCACTCACACCAACACACTACACTGGTAGTCTCTCCCAACTACGGGAAACTACTCTCATTCGGAAGCAGTCCTCAAAATTAGCACATCTACACTACCGTGTTTTTCCCACCCCCAACCAAGGGATAAAACATATTTGGTGGAGGCGCGGCTACCACGCAAAATAAGGGTAAGGGACTCAAACAACGAGCCCTCGTGGTAGAGTGATCCGTACCGCAAGCAGCCAAGCAAAAGTTGAATTTTTTTTCTGGGAGAAAGCATTATTTTTTTCCCTTCACTCTAGGAACACAAGGGAAATTTTGTCAACCCCCCCCCTAGAAAGAATTAGAAATCTAATACATTAGAAACCGCACACGTTTCCTTTTATACACACACTTAGCTCAGAATGGCACCACATGTAGAAGCAACAGGGATTGTAAGCCATAAAGGCAATAGGGGTACACCAATATTACTCACATTATTACTAAGGTGCCAGAGGCATATACAAAGGCGACAGGCACAAATACGGGCACTCCAGACAAAGGTTGGAGAAATAAAGGGGCAAACAGTCATGCACCCTGTCAGAGGGTAGGACAGCGCAATTGAGATGCGCACACAGACACTTAAGTAACATACATGAACACCTCAATAGGAGCCATGTCCAAAGGAACAGGATATACGACCGATTAATCACTACACATGGCCCTACAATAGATAACACAACCCTAGAGAGGATGAGGGTGCACTACACAATTTTATATGCCCAATACAGGGAGCTTATTCGCGAACAGGCGTTTCTCCAGTTGGCGGCCACAGAACTGTATAGGACGCAAACACGTCAACACAGCAATTTGCCAACAGGCCATATGCCTCAATAGGCGGTACGCCAAAATTTGGGAAGAATATCGGGAACTCCAAGCCAACAGGGCCATTTTTGAGTTCGCGGCAGGGCCACCAGCCCAGCCAAGAGAGGACATAGGCGTAGATACGCTAACTCAGCAATTCGCGAGAATGTCCCTCTCGACACGTACCGCCACACAAGGGAAGGAGTCTACCTTGGCCATAGGCCAGAAATCGGTCAGACTACCCTCCAATACGTTGCTCAAGCACTCACAGACAATTACACGATCCTTACCGCCAGTTCAGAGGGCGATTTCGCCAGAATGGAGACGGACACCAACATCTGCACCCCCAGTGCAAAGACATACAGGGCGATTACTTCCAGTTCATCAGCATGTAACACACACGCCTGCACGCACTATCATGCCTCCACAACAGAATACAGGGGGTTTAAGGGAAATTTTACCACCCACCCCATGCGGCCAGGCAGAGAGGAGGGCATACACACATACAGACACTAATAGAATAGCGCGGAGCCAACACAGCCCTTCAGGCGCCAGCATACCTACGCCTATTAACAGGCCCTACGGGGAACGTAGGCTTAGACCTGCTTTACTTAAAACACCCCTGAAAGATAGTAAAGAAACACCTCAATGGCAACCTGAGGCCTATGCCCTCATAACAGGGCGCAGTAATTCACCCCGACGTGCGAGGAAGCGCGCACTATAGTGAAATTCACTGACCGCACAAGCCCATGGATAAATATTCCCAGAACACACAGAATTTTCCACATAAAATGCCGAAACGTTCCCAAGACCTTCACGGGGGCGCGTACACACAATTAACACAAAAGACAGGTTCCACCCCTGTACAGGGTAAACGCACAAAAACCCATGCACAAAACTGTGCATATATATATTTTATCCATAAGTGTACGTTATTTCTTACACTGCCCATGGCAGAATTTTTGTTTAGTCCCCTATAACAGCGCTCAAACTAAGCGTAAATACCATGGGATAACACTCACAGTTCAGGGGAAAATACTATAATATATTTTTGAGGTCACACAGTAAACACAGTACCATGAACAGAGTCAATAACACTGATGAAACTGTCCCAGAGACATGCCCAAAAGGCAACAGGAATGATTATCCTGAACAAAGACGGTCTCGAACCCGCGACCTTCTGAATACCAGGAACGCAAGGTCAGGTAGCCATCCAATTGGAGGATACAGCAATAAGGGACAGTCACCCTAACAGGGATTAATATGCATAAAATAATAAAACCGCCTCCGACACCTAGTCACCAAACACGTGACTAGAAGCCCGGAGACACACGTTCATAAATACATCACCTACTCTCACAGACATCTAACTACCACTGACGAACATATTCGCCCCAGGTCTACAATAATACAAAATTTGGGGACACAATATATATGAACAGAGGTAGGATTTTTTACATGACGAGGAACCAAAGGCACACCGTATATGCAGACAATAGAAAAGCGTGTCAGCAAACCCACACACATTGTCTCAACACATGTGATAAGCGGACCGCCAGACTAGCTAGCAAGCAAGTACTTCCTACACAATTGAAACTTGACACTATCGCCAGTCAGCGATAAGACATAAATAAACATGCGACCTTCGCCAGTACCAGACAGGCTAGGAGCGCTCTCGACCTGGCAGTAATACACACAATCATTCACGCCATTTTGAAAGCCGGATAACTCCCGAAATTAAAGTACGAGGGACGTTCCGAATTACACAAAACACTCACACTAATGTACATTTTCGCACGCGTATTTCAAACATACAATACAAGCCATGGTACATAAAACACAGAAATTGTAATACCGAGGCCTTAGCCCAAGGCATATGCGGACGCACAGAACAGATACCATACCTTTTTGGGTTGCGTCAAGCCTGCATGTCTGTACCAAACATATTACATATATAATAGACAGGCTACAGCCTCCAGAAGATTAGGCTACCAAAAGGTATAAGGTATGCACCAGGGCCTAATACATCCAACACACAGAAACACGATACAAACGTGCCAAAAAGGAAGCTAGCCAACGGCATTTTTGGCGCGACAACACGATTAGAGGCAACACTAGGGACGCATAAAATCCCAACAGACAACGCAGACATAAAACACGGAGCGCTACACGGGATCACGGGTCCGAATACCCAATAAAACCGGACGCCGTGAAAACCAAAACTGTCGACCGACGAAAGATCAGTTAGATCCAGCACACAGGTTTTTCAACATGGAAAATCAGAAAACTTAGCCAGCGCGACTAGACACCAGATAGACACATTTACAGGGGAAAATTTACTCCCACCTAGACGGAAACTGGCCAAAATTAAGGCAATCCACAAGTACGTTCAAATTAAACCAGGAATATGGACACGGGGACAGACAAGCACATAAACGACTGAGCCACACAATCATGAACACAGGAAGGTTCTTTTACATTCAGGGGCGTAGATTCGTTCTAAGGTACTCGCTACAATAGCCTACTTAGGGCATTCGCGACCCCGGGACTGCCAATAGGGGACGTACCGGGAACGCCGGGCCTCTACGGAGACCACAAGATATTTTTTTTGAACCATAGCGTCCGACACCTGAATACGGGGGACGCCACTCTCACAGACAAACGCACACACAAAACAGGTCACACCACATCTTTACGGCCAAAAAATCATGGCAATTTGGATTACCCCGAACATAGGCAATAGACTTGCTAGACACAAATCATAGATAATTACATAAAGCACAGGTATTGCGGAAGCAAAGTCCAAACAAGCTTGTGAGCAGGAAAAAGGTGACAAGGTAGCACCTTGGCCTTACAAGAATGAAAACACATGTCAACATACAGACAGTGGCGGAAGTCACGTTTCGTTAGCCTTCATACATAACATTAAAGACTTTCTGTATACAAGGATACAAAACAAGTACACAAGAAAAAAAACACTACGTTGCAAATAAGCGAATTCCAGCTCATTGCAACACACTGTTGCCGGTAGACATTCTTGCCATAACAAGACGTGACAATGACTTGCAGACATGATGACACTGGCACAAAAACAATAACAATAACGACATAAAGTGACACGGATGTTGATACAGGAAATAGGAGCGCCATTACAATAGGCTCCGCTTCCAATAATGCACAGTTACTGTGGGCCGGATTAATCTCGGGAATACAGGCCACAATAGGCCTACCATCACCGACACTAGGAACATGTCTACAAGGGTGATAACACTCAGCACGCGGCACCCGACAATTAGCCACGCGACACGAGATAAAGCCTTCTCCGATAAACATCCCACGCGCCAACAAACGTCAGCGATAGGCGACCTCACACACACAGCCGCGCTAATTACAGCCACGGCCATCTCCTTCCTACACGCGCCCAACACTCAGCGGCGGATACAGACAGATTCCAGGAGGGAACAACCCCCCACCTAATAATCTCTTTTCGCGGATTTTTTATCTCTAAAAATCATTACAGGCGATCAGGCTATGACAATTCATACTTACAGTCACATGTTGCCCCAACGTTATGAACAGGGGACCAGGTTAGGTCGTGACGTCACAGCTTCACCGCACTTAAACGTCCTAAGGGCAGCCCGAGGGTGGTGCCCACAGACACAAACATTCTCACACAACATAGGTATCACAGATCCAGAGGCGCTCCACAGACTGGTATTTTAGGAGACGGGAGATGCTTTATGGCATCTCAACTTGGCCAGCGTACATCCCAAGGAGTGGGTAGAGAACATATAGTGACTAAGAGAGGATGACACACCACGACAGGAGTAGAGATTGATAGTGCCATCAGGATGGCCATGGTACCAACTACGGGCTACCATCCCAGCACCCTTCTTCCTACATACCCTGTCACCTACAACACTATCCAACACAGACATACAGACACATAAAAACAGCTACACTACATTTCAAAATACACATCGGGGTTGATAGACTTCATGCTTCTAACAAATTAAGGTATGCTACACCTTGGCCCCAAACGCCTACACCTGAGTATTAGGGGTGAGTCGGATACTGATATCAAAGCGGCAATGCACATCTCTGTGTAGAGAGATGAGGCCTCATTTATACTAACAAGTATTTTATTAAATAATCCCGCATGCAAGGGACATAAACTTATTGTAACCCAGCACAGACCTTATCCTCAAGTGAGAGCGGACACGCCTCACATCCATCCCAATGCATGATATATCCTATTCACACACCAGGGATTGTATCATTATTACGCCCGCATGGCATTTTTAAATTTTGCACACTTGGGAAAATCCCACCCCATCCACTCACAGTAAATACCTCCTAACAGCATCAGCGGCTCCCGGCCACCATAAACATGGAGTCCAATGATGCACGACCCCTCCTACCACGCTTTAACCCCATTCAGCGAATAACACCCCCGGATCCTAATAACAAGGAACCCAACGCCCTACAAACCTACTAACACCTCTAAGAAAATACCAAGGCATCAACGCTGGAAATCCGACACGGCAGTGACAAGCCTAAAGTAGCCCCTGCATTTCGAAGATTCTACAACCCCAGAACACTACAAAATTTTTACATAATTACATGGTACATACAAACATATTTGCAAAGCACATTTATTTTTAAAAAGGAATCTGACATCACACTAGATGGTGATGAGCAGGTAAACGGAGGGAGCAGAACCTCCACAAAAGGGCAGGGACGGGGCCAGACGCCAACAGATCCTGACCCAGACTAAAGACAGAATAACGAAAGGTCGAAGCCAGACCTGCAGGGGAGACTTTTGACGGCTAGTAGGAGAATTAGCCAGCTCCACACTAGACTCAGGAGACGAACCTAGAGACGACCACATTAGGTCTAGACTCCTAGCTAGTTGTAATATAAGTAGCGTTCCTATGGCGAGGAGCGAAGTCTTCCATTCGAGGAAGTGAAGAAGTGTCTCAGGATTCAGCGGGACCAATCCTAGGCACGCCATGTCCATATCCTTATCAATTTAATACATGATAACAAATGAATAATAAATAATGCATATGGAATGAATGCGGTCATTCGGACCCGTGCCTACATAAATGGATGACACCGAGTCTCCAGAGCTTAAATGGTAACTTACCGGGCGGCCAGAGATATTAAATAGGTATGCAACGGGCTGCCAAAAGGGGTTTTGTGGGCAAACCCAATGATAAATATAAATGAATGATAAATGGAGAATAATGCCAACACAGGCATGTACAAGATCAACGGAAAGGATATCCGCGCGAGGCGTTCGCTCCTTAGCAACGCCGTCGCACAGGCCTATATTAATTACTAAGAGGGAGAAGTCGACAGTTAGTATTAAGGGAGGGGACTACGGGCCCCTGATGGGTTCCGGTCCCGGCAGGAGGTCACAAGGGCACCTCGGGAGGGAGACCGACCGGGGGGAGCCTCCGATCAAAATTCTAGTATATAAGATACAGTTCCATTTAAAATGCAACTTAGACTTAAGCAAATTTAATAAGCACTGTTGTAAAACAGCAGCTACAGCACATTTCGGCACTAGACTAAGGACCATTTCGGCTTGTACATACAATATATATATTTTTTAGTATTAATTAATATAACTTAGGTTAAATACTTTTTTTAATTAAGATTGAGCGTCCGGCACCTGGCAACTAGACGTTACCAGGGTAAGACCGACAACACATTGCGGAAACACGCGTATGCAACGCGAACGCGACATATGGCGTTCGGCACCTTATAGGGTAAGTCCGAACAACATTAAACGGCACAGGTAATGTGAACGCGACATATATACGCGAGACGTCCGAAGCAATATCGCCGGTACAGCAACCGAAGCTTACCGACCACAGTGCTGCACAATGAACACAACAGATAGAACATATGGCCAAAGGTACTTACTATGTATTAATTTCAGAGAAAGGGCCCCACCACTGCAGCATCGTGGGAGCACAAATGATCATGACAACAGGTAAAGGTAAGGTGGACCACCGACGTCACATACACTACACACAATTGGAGTACACTGAGGAGACATACAATTACACAGGTACATAGAAAGTAGAATAAAGTAGGCTAAGATAAGACTCTATCCGGCTTAGGTTAAATTAGAATAATATAAGGTGCCAAAGGCAAATGATATCGGCACGCACCGATAAATGGTACATTTGAATGACATAATAGTGTTTTGCTCTATTACAGATCACCCGAGCGGCAATACAATGCACGCAACCCCGTCTGGACATTACTAATATATTTTATCCACAGGTCCACGACGAAGTGCACATACCTTTTGTAAATATATCTTTCACACACACACACATATGTAACACACTTTCTATAGCATAAACACGTACTCACTGCAGCGATTTTAGTCGCACCCCTAAGGCGACGGCGCCGCGGGCAGCAACGTCAGGTGACCGTGGGGCACCGAGCGATGCTGACGCAACCACACAAATAAACGCTTAAATAATGAGCGGAAAACGATAGCCAGGAGAGACGCAGCCTTGTAAGCGTCTATCCTAGCCATCTAGGTGAATTTTTCCTACCCACGGGGAGAAATTCACGAGGGTATAACGGTTGAGCGGTTTAACCACTAAACCACAGAGGCAGGTCAAAAGCCACAGATGAATGGCACAAGGTAAAGGTGGCCAAGAAAGAAATGCGCTAGGGCCATATGCATAGGAGAGAGGTACTCATGAGCAGAAAAGATTTAGTAGTAATAGTAATATAATTAAGCGTAGCATGTAAGTATTGTAATCGAAAATGGTAAGAAATTGTAAAACCGTCAAAACACGAGAAATATGAAGAATACACATAAAGCACTGCAACATTCTAACACCAAATACGTTTCTACACACCTTTGTCTCTTTCCTTTCTATTCTACTAACGATAAAATTTGTGAAGGTGTCCCGTTTCATCCCAACAACAATGAATCATTCTGATATACCTTTAACTTATACCCCGGGGCACCTGTTTTTCTATTTTCTACCATCTTTTATACAATACCTTGCAGGGAGCAATTTTTTTCCCACACAGGGTCGGACGGCACAACCACCCGTCCAACCATGGTTTTTTCCCTTCCTGCATAATACCAACACGCATATAACTTCAAGAACATGTATTTTTTCTGTATTTTTATTTTTATTATTTCCAATGTCAAGTGTTATAGTGATTAATTTTTAATGAACATGTATATACCCAAAACCCACCCCCTCTGAGCACACGCTAAACTCACATCACCACCAGGACAACACGACATAAGTTCACCCACACGACACCGACACTGAAGAAGAAGAAGAAGAAGAAGAAGAAGAGGGACAAGCAGAAAACGACGAAAAATCATCACAACGACACGCCCACTCTATTTTCCGTTCGCGAGGACGCGAACAAACGGAAAAGGGGACTTGTACAGCCCGGGGGCAGTACCCCCTGAGACCCACCCCGCCATCTTTCACCAAAACCACCCTAACTGGAAACACTATAATTCCAGAACATATCTCTACACAGCAAGCGGCGACCACCTAAGCCTAGGAGGTTAGCCAACGGCTTGCAAAACTCACATAAACATTTACACTAAGAACTATCTGGGGCAGCTACACTGATGCAATGCTGACTAAGCAGCGCCGAAACATATAAGAATGGAACCCGGATTGGAGGGATTATCTGTTCTGTTCTGTTCTTCGCCAGCGGCCCTGCCCGACGACGTCCGTTCCAGCTCTTCACCAGGTGAGATCTAGCGGAGCTCAGACTCCTTTATCTTTGTAAAACACCTACCCTGAACGACTGTACACTTTACAAATTGTACATTTTATATTTGTTTAAACTCCCCAAGAGGGACATCACATCACATTTACTGGCCAATAAACATATGGTCAGTAAACATACACCATTTATTACTAATCACACTCCATTTCACATCCTCATACCCCACCTGACCTTAGTCATAATTGCCCCTGACCGTAGAGGCCAGTAATCGCATTGTCAGGTTCTATTGTACTCGAGCACGCGACTCGACTGCAGAGCGCCGAGTCACTGACTCTGCACATTTGCTGAGTTGCTCACTCTACTTAATTGGCAGGCTAGATTAGCAGCCTGCACTTAGACATTCATCCCCTGGCAGGTAATTACATCCTGCAGAGACAGCTTAAGCACTCACACCAACACACTACACTGGTAGTCTCTCCCAACTACGGGAAACTACCCTCATTCGGAAGCAGTCCTCAAAATTAGCACATCTACAATACCGTGTTTTTCCCACCCCCAACCAAGGGATAAAACAGTATAGTAATGGTGGATGGGAAGCCAGAAAGGGTACCAGAAATTAAATGTCCTATTTCATGTAAAGACAAACCAATCATAGGTGAAAATGAGGAGATTAATGTGCCCTATCTTATAAGAAATTCAGAAGGAAATTTGGAACTGAAACCAAATCATGCATATTTCACTCAATGCCAGCTGTTGATGTACTGTTGTGGGCTTTATGCTTGTGACTTTTTCATTTATACAGAGAACCATAGTTCCATTCTTTTAGAAATTCAAAGAAATGATATGTTCTTAAAGGGCTGGATTGAAAAGTTGCAACAGTTTTTCTTCACACACTATTTAAGGGAACTAACGTGCAGATTTAATAATGGGCTTCAGACATCAAGGGAGGTTGTACATTTGTCATAACACATCACATATGCACAATTTCATCAACACTACATAATAGCTCACTTGGAATTTTTTAAAGTATGTTATATACTGTACTTTCACTCTTCGAATGCATCGCTCAACATGAATTCGCACACTAGCAATATTGTAAGTGTCATCAACTTCTTCAGGTGTCAAATGACCTTCATGCATGAAGGGTGCCATAACTAAAATTGCATTGCTGTCTTCCAATACAGTTTTTATACCATGGAAACCTTTATCAGCCATTATTTGATTTCATGATTCTATCAATTTCAAAATTCCACAGTCATTTGTGATAAAACTGTCACTAGCTCTACCACCATAACATTTGGAAACAAATGTCACCATACCACAAGGTGCAATTGCAATAAGGACCTTTGCAGTATATGTAGACTTATAATTAGAGTACATATACACATGCTGGCTGATCTCAGGAGGCTGTTCTGTTTTAATTTCAGTGCAGTCTATAATAGCTCTACAATTTGGATAGTTATCTTTAAAAACAGAAGGCAATGTAGATTAACAGTATCCTGGCTAGGCCAGTAAACCCACTTTTTTGTTGCTTGTGCCAGTACAGGTAAAACAGATTGAAATATCCTAGAAATATTACTACGGTGAATATCGAAAATAACAGCAAGGACAGCAAATGGTAAGACTAACTTCATTTTCATTAAGAATACCAAGAGTCTATTTTCTTCACTAATTTTGCATGTATTAGTGTCTGGCAGCAAGTTTAAAAATATATTCAAAATTTCTTCGTTGACACCAGCCAGAACATTTAATTGTGATTCTTCAGAAACTGAACTATAACCAAAAATCCTCTTTCTTCATATGGGAAGTCAGGCCCAGACAATTTACTAACATGTCTAGGTTTAGCATTTAATGTGTGAAGGGCTGATATATTTGCTTATGTGCTGACACTGTTTCCATCCCAAACACAACTGAATTCAAAATTTCTTTCTACATCACAATGTTTGTTTGTCTGAGTTTGGGCATCAGATTTCATGGACACTAGAACAGGCTCACTAGTTTGCAGATCTGATATATCAGGTGTTGAAATGACTAGATTTCTATATACACTTGTCTTCTTCAATCTCATAAATCTGCTGAGAGAGCCTGTTCCTGTTGACTTCCTTCTGTAACATTCAGGAAAGATATTTGGTACGTACATATGCTGGACTAGCAGGATGTTGAGATTTACACCCTCCTATGAAATGTGTGCTGCAAATTCTAGATGATTTTGAAGGTGTCCACAAAGTACCATCTGCCCTATAAAACAAATTGTGTAAATGTGGCAAATTTATTTAAGCATACCTTTTAAAGTATGAGCAATCTGTAAATGCAAATATTATTTTGAACACATTTTGTAAAATTTAAGTTGGATCTTTATTATATTTATTTGAATTTCTGTTGTAATGAGTTCAAATTATTTTGTGACTATCTGGTTTCATAATAATACTTTTGTAGGACTATTTAAAATACTGTAATGATATTTCATTTTATGTTTATGTATAGGCTAATTCCACATTTCTAAAATATTTCTGTATGCTATTAATATTTTGTTCCTATTTTTTGTCATGTACCAAGGCCTATTTCTGTAAATATAATATTATCCACTAGCCTTTCAAATCCACTTCGTGAGATCGTGGAGGAAAACTAAAAAAATAAATCACACTTTGCTCAGTATTAAGGTATCTGTTATTTTATTATTATTGCTATCATTAAGACTACTGTGTAATAGATCTCTACTATTATGATGTGTGTGCTTTAAAAATATGGCGTACTGGTGCGGACCTTACCTTGGAAGTACGGTATAGCATTACTGTTATTATTTTGGTTGTAACTGTTAACCTATTTGTAAAAGTCATGGTTAGTATAGGTTTTTTACTGTGTAATTTAGTATTAATTAAAATATTTAAATCCCCCATTACTTACTTCTTGCGATTTACTGCTAAAATCCACTGTCTTTTCAAATTAATTTCGTGAGGTCGTGATGGAAAACTATAAAAATTCACACTTTGCTCTGTATTGCGGTATCTATTATTGCAGCCAACAACACAGCACATAACATTACCAGAACGTTTTGACATTTTTAAAATAATAATCTTTAGACACTATAAAAAGATTGAATAAACACATATAAAAATTCACTCATACTGCAACGTCTTACGATCAGCTGTTGATAAACAAGCCCGCGTATAGTTCTCGTAGTATCCACCCGCAGCAGCACACTGCAGAACGCACGGTGCCAATAGCATATTACTATATTTTCAATGCTAACAATACAGTAGTGGGCAAACAGAAGCAAACAAGTGTGGAACTAAGTCAGTGACCTAGTTCTCTTTAACACTGAACGTTAAATTCAGCTAGTAGTGATACAGCATACTGAACGGGCAGTTCCTTTTAACATAGCTAGATGCGTCGACATTCATACTATACATATTCATGGAAATCGCAATTTCGACAAGAATTGACTTAGTGCCTTCTAACAAAACGTTCCAACGTTCGTCGCCAGGTGCCGGTTGTGGTGGCATCTAGTAGCCAAGTTAGCAGCTAGGCATCGTTGATGGTGCCATTTGGTAAAAACTACTTGAAATTGATCGTCTGCAGTTCTTACCTGAATCACATATAACACACACTAATACAGCCACCACAATTGACACCGGTTATCAGACAGGTTCTACACACACTCGAAGTACACGGGGCTACATGAGCGCGTTGTCGCAGCCCCTAAACTGAGGAACCAAGCAACCAAACCATATAGCCTATTTAGGATCCATGCGTATAAAGAACCAAACAAGTCAAGTTATATATTAAAACACCATATTATTTATATTAACTTGAACTTACTTACATAGTGAGAAATGTTGCATACATTGTTACGGTTTGTTTTTGTGAGAAGTAACAATTAGTGGCCTCTAGACATTACATCCTTCCATGCTTCACCTCCATATTACCCAGCTAATGTACAAGATATTATCCAGGAGTTAATGTATAATATTCCTGTATTGACCACCATCGTATATTCAGAAACATCTTAGCTGCTGTACAATGTCAACCAAAGAATGAGGAAAAACTGTCACCAAGGAGACATTATTAAGTACGGTACCGTAATCAATATAGACTACAGCAAGGAAACATAAATCCACCATTCAATTCTTATCTTTCAATACGGTCCAAGTTTGATCCTTAAGAGTTAACATTAATAACACTATATGCTGAAATACTCATTTCCACACCACCATGAGGTAGAGTACATGGTGCGTTTTTTTTAACGTGGTCTCCCCAGTAGGCCTAGCCCACGAATTCCTCTGTTTAAGATGTCATTTGAGGTGTTCTTGTCGAAGGTTCTGTCTCCCAATAATATTCAGCAACACAACGTCTATTTCGCTGTAACCTTTATGCGTTTCTCATGTAGGTGAGGACTGTTTCTACTGGTAACTCGTCATCCATAGACTTCTTACTGTGAATATTCGCTGGTTTTCCCACATCATAGAAGTTAATAATCACTCTACATGTTAAATCAGACTTAATACAAAGCAACAGTTGGTCGTCATTGGCTGCCTTTAACAAAATTTGAAGTGCTAAAAGTTCCTTCGTTCATTATGATTTGGATGATGTCTGTTTATTTTCTTATGTTTCAAAATATTTCAACCATATGAGTATAATATATCTATTTCATAGCATATGCACTACAAATATTGTTTGCTGAGTCTTCATCTCGGGAATAGTGTTTCTGATCCTGTTAGTATTGATATACAGTATTTCTTTTGTCTCCCTCTTCGTGTTCTTCTTTGTAAACTGACGTGTCTCAGAGTTGATGTTTAAGCGACCAGCGCTTGCTGAAACACATGGGAATTCTCGTCATTATTTACTCAGTGTCTGTTAGGTAGTCAGCCCGAAGGCTGGTTGGATCCTCAAAAAGCACCGCCGTTACGTTATGTGAGTAGATACCCACAAAAACCCAAGGCAGTGCTATATTGAGGCGTTCTAGGCAAGAAGAGGAGTGAGGTAGTTTGCCATTGCTTTCCTCACTGAGTCAGAACAGTAGTCCTAACCCTATGAGTAGAACCTTTCATAACATCCACAGGCACTGACTGTGCCCTGAATGTCATTACTAAGCACCACCCATACCTCAGTAGCTTCCATATAATCACAGCCATGAGTGAGACTGAGACATCGGTGAAAAGCCACCTTTTGCTCTAGCCTGTGCCAACTGACAAATGCAAATGTACTGTATTCATCAAGAGATGGTAAACAGGCCTTATTTACTCAGTAAGGTTAGAATAATAATATATTAGTTCACACACACACATGATGGGGAGGGTATTGGAGGGTACAGCAATCTCACAGCCAAAGGAGGTCCAGTTATGGGAACGTAACCTCCTCATTGACATGGCTGTTCTCCCGATACCGGTGACCGAGACTGCTGGTGACACATATACACATGATAGGGAGGGTATTGGAGGGTAAAGCAGTCTCACAGCCAATGGGGGTCCAGTTATGGGTACGTAACCTCCTCACTGACATGGCTGTGCTCCTGATACCTGCGACCGAGACTACACTTTGATGATGACCCCACTCTCTCACACATGCACATACACACACACACACACACAAACTCCCCATTAGACACACATGCTAGTGAGGGTATTGAAGGAAGCTGCAGTCTCACAGCCAATGGGGGTCCGGTTATGGGAACGTAACCTCCTCACTGACATGGCTGTGCTCCTGATACCAGTGACCGAGACTGCTCTGTGATGATGTGCTCTCACCCCTATCACCATACACACATGAAAAGGGAGGATTTGGAGGGTTCCAGTAGTCTACCAGCCAACGGAGGACCAGTTACGGGAACATAACCCCTCACTAACATGGCGCCGTATAGCAAGATACCGAGACTACTGTATGGCACACACACACATACATGATATCTGTCAATATACTAGACACTTACCGATTCTTAAAAAACTTACTGGTCCTTTGTTGAAAAATTATCTCATCATAAAACATACTAATGACTCGCTTTCTTGATGTTTGCAATTGGCGATGCAGTTCACTGAAATGATGAATCTAATAGGCACAGTCAGCTGGTTCCTATAGAGCAAGATTCCATATGCCACCAGAGGAATGTCTTGAATGGTCATAGGATTTCATCAATGATCTTCGTAGTTTCTTTGACCTATCTATCTATCTATCTATCTATCTATCGTATGGCTGAAACTCAGCGAATGGCATGGCTATTAGTAAGTTACATAGTATAGACTTACTATAGGATTACCACATTCATTCATTCATTCATGGGATTTGTGATTCTACGGTATAATGTACGATATCCTTAGTTTAGCCAATATCCGTGATAGGCAAGTCCAGCTTAGGCTTTTAATATCTCTATATATTGACTGAGTTAAGGGGCAGATGACCTCGTAGTTCCGCCCCTTAAAACAACAATGACTAACTAACCACGTAATGCCTGTCCTATTTTTCGGCGATCGTTTGTCAATCACAAAAATAACAGATTGTTAGTGTAATAATAGGTAGGAGACAGTACAAACATATATCAGTCTAATAACACTCTGTCTGATTGGCCGAAATGCGATTTTCCCAACCATGAGCTGTTCAGATGATCCAAGAAGGCATTGCCTTCACGGATTGAAAAATAAACTTCGATTTCAAATTGACGCCCAGAAGAGTGATAAGCGTCTGCAGACAACACCCTATTTGCTGCTGTCGTCTTCGGTTGGACGCGCGTGGGTTCGGGTAGACTCGTTGGTAGAGTATCTAACCTCGCGCAATGTCGAAGAGGGTATTCAGCAAAATGAACGAAGCGTCAATGATGATGATTGATACTTAAGGGGTGGGGCAGCAAGCTCACTTTCCCCAAAAAAGGAGGGCGAAGCAGCAGAAATAAATGAAACGAGTCGATCCAAATTTGTCTGGAACGAGGCAAATAGATAGCAGCTTAAAACCCACAGTCATTATTTGTTATGTGCTGATTAACTCGATAACGCATCTATCCGAGCTTGCACGAGTCGAATTGAAGACTAACGTGTTATCCTGCTTTGTTGTATGTGGAGTACTTTGCACCGGACTGAAATTTCTCATAATCTTGTTGGGCTATTAAAGATCCAGAGTAGGAGAACCTCCTTTTTCGTAACTTTTAACTAGGTAGATTATTGAAAATATAGTAGGCCTATTTACGATTTACAAACCTTTCTTGGAGTTGTTGGGAGTCGTTTCACAATTTCAATTGCCACTGCTGCACCGGAAATAATTACTTTTAACGTAAATAAAGCATTATTGGTCGTGTTCATTTGAACAAGGTCCGCCATTTTACATTGACATCGGACACCACGTTATACACCATGTGACATGTTGCCAACATGAATAATGAAATAAAAGGCAAAACCATTGGCCTGGATAAAGATTATTGATGCGTGACTGCCCCCATTGTGCGTGACAAAACCAGGGGTGTTATCTATTAGGCGGGCCACACTACCAAACCACCATTGGTCTGGACGAAAATATTGGTCTAGGCGATATAATACCGAATGCGTGGGGTTGGCATTATTGACTCCTTCACAAACATTCACAAAGATGGACGTCAGAGCTGCTATTTCAACTACAGGGTGTCTCAAAAAAATGTACTAACAATTTGAATAACTATAAAATGATTATTTATGAACACAGAGACAAGTTTAAAGGCTTCAATTATAGAAGAGACATGTAATTAAGACTCATGTTCGCAAATGTTCAAATTGATCAGGAGTTCGACAAACCGCCACCAACGCGTCGGATCATTGCTCGCATCAGAGATAAATTTGAAGCAGATGGAACCGTTCACAACGTCAACAAGAAACGTTCTGGACGACCACGGACATCAGTTAGTTAGTTAGTTATTGTTGTTTTAAGGGGCGGAACTACGAGGTCATCTGCCCCTCTTAACACAGATTAAAGAATACAAATTTTGAATTGAATTTAAAATTTTGAAGTGGACATCTAAATTTAAAAAGACCAAAAATTAATAAAACAAAAAACAAAAAATTAAAAAATATATATAAAAATACACAAAATATACGGAAAAACAAAACATTATCATTCAAAAACGAACAAGTCGTTGAGTCAATGTTCACTGGAAATTTAGATTGCTGGCCCTAACCCACTCTCACTTATAAAGCGGATAACGCGATCGGCAGCCACCACGTCATCAGCTAATATAAGTTTGAGTGTCATCTGCAAACCAAGGTTTCTTCGTAAGTCTGCAAGATCCACACACTCGGTGAAAATGTGGGCCACGGTGAAAACGGCTCCACAGGTACAAAGTGGGGGGTCTTCCCTTCTCATTAGGTACGAGTGGGTGGATCTTGTATGACCTATCCTTAGCCTACACAAAATGACGGACTCTCTCCGGGCCCGGAAGGAGCTCCGCCAAACGCGAGTAGTTCCCTTGATCGCTCTCAGTTTACTGGGCAGTGGGTCAGCTAGCCACTGACTCTCCCAAAAAGCCAGAACTTGTAGGCGTAACTGAGAGCGAATATCTCTAGCTGGTACCTCCATTGGTCGAGGTGGTAGTGATATCGCCTCTTTTGCAGCTTGATCAGCTAACTCATTTCTCGCAATTCCCATGTGGCTTGGAAGCCACAGAAAGGTGATTCGAGTGTCAGCGTGGCACAGCCCGGCTAGTAGGTCGTGGATTCGCTGCACTAGGGGGTGTTGCGGGAAACATGTAGCAATTGACTGCAACGAACTCAAAGAGTCGGTACACACGAGAAAGTGGATTCGTGCATCCTGTAGTGCAAACTGCAGAGCTTCATAGATGGCAACGAGCTCCGCAGTAAACACACTACAGGCCTCAGGCAAAGAGATCTTGGTATTTGCACCATCAATAACGTAAGCACAACCCACCTTCTCGTCTACCTTCGAACCATCCGTGTAGAGAATGCCAGCGTCCGGAAATTGGTGAACTATGCTGTGGAACTGCCTCCGGTAAACGGAAGCAACCGTGTTCACCTTAGGACCTCGGTGCAGAACTAACCGAATTTCCGGACGCGGGATTTGCCACGGAGGCACCTCGCTAGGTGTCCGGATCATACAGGGACCTACAGCAACTCCTATTTTAGTACACGGGCTATCAAGTCTAATACCAACTGGCCGAGTGGCACGAGGCCGGTTGGCGTACCCCTGGTGGTTTTGGGTACCGAAGAGAGCTTGATAGGTCGGGTGTTGCGGCATTTGACGCACATTGGCACCATATGCTAAAAGCATATGTTGGCGTCTATAATTTAAAGGTGGAACACCCGATTCGGCGAGTAGGCTGGGTATCGGGCTGGCACGGACATCCACCAGTCCTAGAAAATGAGAACAGATGCAGGAAGCCCTCACTCGATCCCCACCGAAATCACTACGACAAACGGCTCGAGAGACAACATCTCAAAAGATAGGCTCCATCGCATCATGAATCGCCTGCGCTGGAAATCGTACATTCCGACACGCAATTGGAAATTGACAATGTCAAGAAATTCCAAATTAACTTTGTCGTATCGTTTGCGAATCCATTGCTTCGCGTTATCAGCTTTGTCTGGACACTGACGGTCATCAATTTGAACATTTGCGAACATGAGTCCTTAATTACATGTCTCCTCTATAATTGAAGCCCTTAAACTTGTCTCTGTGTTCATAAATAATCATTTTATAGTTATTGAAAGCAGTAGCGTAGCCAGGATTTTAGTTGGGGGGGGCATTAGGTCCTCATCTATTACTGCAGAAGTTCATATATCTTTCTGATTATAAGTTAAATCAATGCAAGAGTGAACTGTTAGTGTAATCTTGGAACTATTGTAGTATAAACTATGTGATTTTGGTTCAAAATTAATTTAAAAAAGCGAGGAAGCAAACTTTGTGTTTAAAGTGACTGCAGATCTTGCGATCGTAAGTCATAAAACCTACAGTTAAAGAAAATAAAAATAAAAAATAACCCGTGGAACTACAGTCCTGAAGGTTCTAAGCCTACCAAGCGACCGCTGCTCAGCCATTTGGCTTGCAGATTATGGGGCAAAAGGGTCTGCGCGTCTGATCCCTCGGCCGTTAATCTTGGTTTTCGTCACCGGGCCACTGCCTCTTTGATCAGGCAGCAACTCAATTGCCCTCACGAGGCTGAGTGCACCCCTTCCAGTCCTCACGTCAGTTTCTAAAATCCCAGACGGAGCCGGGAATCGAACCCAGAGCCTCCGGGTGAGAGACAGCCGCGCTACCCCAACACCACCTACAGTTTTAAGCAAGGCCGCAACTAGAGTGAGGGGGGAAAAGGGATCAAGTGCCAGGGCGCTGGGCCTGTGGAGCGCGCCTAAAGAAGGTGATGAATGTTGGTAAGACAGTGGGGGCAGAAATGCTAATACCGAGATGTTTAACCCGAAGCGGGTACAAAGAAGAAATAAAAGCTGCTGTCGTTGCAAAAGCAATTGAAGCAAGGCGGCATCATTGTTGTCGGCATCGGCAACATTCTAATCTGGCCATGTCTCTCGGCGGCGTGGTATGACAAAATTGAAGGAACACGTGTCTCAATTGCGAATGTTACGAAGTTCTTTAGGGTTCATTTTTAGCTTAGGCAAAACTCTTCAGTCTATTCATGACCGTCTGAATTCCGCCCTTTGTTGCTTTCTGTTTTGAAGTAGGTCACAGCTGTATCAGTATTTACATTTGTTTCTGTCGCACAGATTTTCAATTATCAGTTATCAGAATACTGCTATTATGGCAAATTCACACGTTTCAGTTCAAAATGTTCTTCACATTAATACCGTAGCCTACTTTGTCTTGGTGTTTTTTAAATAGTTTATTTACCAGAAATGATTTAGGCAATTGAATAAATCTGCCCCCCCCCCCCCCCCAAAAAAAAGCCATCAGGAGTAAATAACAGGTAGAATGCACGATAAAGAATTATGTCATCAATAGTTGCAGATCAGAGAATACACCCATAAGGAAGGTATGTTGCAACACTTTTAGGTCTATTATTGTTAGTCTAATTTAAACAGCGCTGTTTTAAGGTAAGCCTAATGGTCGCTGTGGACCTCATTCTTGTTTATTATTATTCAGAGGAAACTGTAATACACTTTAAATGAAATGAAAATCCACAGCCTGCTTCCAGTCGACCCGCAGTCGACCGCCCGGGTCAGAGAATGGAATGAATGAAGCCCCCCCCCCCCCCCATCTAGCGGCGAGGATATGATCTGTGCCGTCTGCCGAAGCCTGTCGCACTCCCCTGGAGCAATGATTAAATGAATGACAGATGAAATGATATGATAGTGGAGAGTGTTGCTGGAATGAAATTTTGACTGGGAAACCAGAGCACCCGGAGAAAAACCTGTCTGCCTCCGCTTTGTCCAGTACAAATCTCACATGGAGTGACCGGGATTTGAACCACGGATCCAGTGGTGAGAGGCTGGCGAGCTGCTGCCTAAGCCACGGAGGCTCTAATACACTTTAAATAATAATAATTTAATACGAACCTTTTAAAACAAATCGAATAACTTTACATTCTATCAGTGAGCGATGCGTCTTTCTCGTGCAGAGAAAATTATTTGTAGAAGCTGTACCTATATAATGAAATGCGGGCCTCAGTTTGCTACACATAACAATAAAAACTGGCATTAACTTACCAAAGATGTATCCAGTTTTGGCTTCTTTATGACAAAGCGGTCCATTTTTAAACACTCGCTAATGTGACAAAAAGAAAAGAGCAACTATCAAAGAACTTGCGACTCTTCCAACACTACCACTAACAGACTGTATATCGCCTCTCGCATAGACACAAAACCGCCGTAAATCCCGACAATGGCGACAATCAACCACGCAGCGTCAGAATTGTAGCCATTATTGAACACTGCTATTTCTAGGAAATGGTAATTAAGAGCTGACGAGAGTGTAAGCAGACAGGCTATAACTGGCCCCCTGCAGAGAGGTCTTTTGCTAATTGGCAATCCTAATCTCTTCGCAGACTTTTGTCTCAATCACCTGGTTGTATCCCCAGTACTGAGGCCCGTACTGTAGGCCTACTTGGAAAATCCCCTCACGTCACAATCCTAATTGCTACCCTGTTATTTCAGCTCTTTCAAGCAGTGCAGGCACGGAAAATGATGTCTGGCCGTGCTGAGAGTGTTAGTACCGGTACATTCTTTGTCATTGCATTTACTGTACGGTATTTAACCTTTCGTTGTAGGTTCTAAATTTATTCGAGACGTTGGAAAATATAAAGGCTCATGTCCACTCCGATTTCTGGATTTATTGGGGGGGGGGGGGGGGGGCCTACGCCACTGATTCAAAGTGTTAGTACATTTTTTGAGACACCCTGTATATAAGTCGTGCTCCTATTAGGGCGGGTTGGTGGGTCTACGGCAGCGGAAGAGTGACCATCTATTACTATATCATCTCCAGATACCATTACTACAGTTATTTTGGCCAATTTCATTGCTTATTTTTTTTTATAGAAAGGTTCTCCTACACTGGAGCGCCACCCGTGGGCCTGCCTCTCGCGGATTTTGGCTAAATCGAGAGTTTATTATACGACCTCACCAATCTACAGCATTTTACACCGTAAAAAGCTTGCATGAACCCTTTGGCGGGGAGCAGATTAAGCTGGTTAGAAGTATACTTACATAAAGATTCACTGTAGCACTGCCCGATGATCGCGTTCTTTCTTGACAATAATGTTGCTGCTCGGGCAGAAAAAATGATTGGAAATAAGCAACCTATAGCCTCGAAAGCTGATGCCGATGAGTTTTGCTTTGTTGACGGAACAACAAGATCATCTCGTGAGTTCAGAAACCAACTTCGAACCTGTCGCAATAGAATATTGATTGAATGACAATTCACATCACCATGGTTATTCACTTATTGTTACACACTTAGTTTGTTGAGTTCGTGCCATGGCCGCAGACGATAACAAGATTCTGAGTTACTTATTGTTGTCTTAAGGGGCGGAACTACGAAGTCATCTGCCCTTAACAAGGTTCTGAAATTCGAGTACTAATACTTCCAGCGGCTTCGGTGGCGTAGTAGGTAACGTTAGAACACTTTACAGAACTCCGTAAGAGAGAATTTCCTTGGTTTGCACCACATGATGTACTTATCACGCTTGTCACTACATAGCATGCACATGCACTGGTTGGTTGTTAGGGCAGATGACCTCGCTGTTCCACCCCTTAAAACAATAACTAACTAACCAACATACACTGGTAGTCCGGCTGAGGGTATTTATTATTTACACACACTTTGTTTTTTGTTGTTTTTAGCGTATGGCTTTTAGTGCCGGGAGTGTCCGAGGACATGTTCGGCTCGCCAGATTGTAGCTGCTTCTAGTCGGACACCCATGGGGTGAGCTACAAGTACCGTCTCGTGTGGAGTGTTGTCTGGGGAGGAAAGTTTGATTGTAAGGACGAGGAGTTGGAAGGTAGTGGCTGTGGCCTATAGTTAGGGACCAACTCCGGCATTTGCCTGGAAGGAAGATGGGAAACCACAGAAAACCATCTTCAAGGTTGCCGGCGGGGGGTTCGAACCTCGTTCGCCTCCCGGATGTGAGCGACTGCCAGCAGCCACGCCGTAACAACCACGGCTAACTCACCCGGTACTTTGTGATGAAAGACATGTACAGACAGTCTTGTCACTAAGTGTCGAACCCAGCTCTTGGAAGTCATGACTTAGAAGCCACTCTGTATTTCGTTCGTCTGTATTTCGTTCCCCTTCCTTATCATAGTACGTAACAGTTCCTCGTATCCGGGTGTGGATGGCAGTAACATTCGTAAACTTAATGTTCTCCGGTCGGCAGATAGACCAGGCACGACGGTGTAAACTCTGATAAGCATAAGACCCTTTTGAGTTAGCTACCTTTGATCCGCTACAGGTCAGCCCTCTTTGCTGCATTTATCTGCCTTGTAACTCTTTCATTTTTCAGCCCACTCCAACACCCTGGTCATGGCTAGCTGCTCGTCAATACCATGTCATCAGCATAGTATAATATTTCCCATTATACTTTTATGATGTCAGTCGTGGAGACGATAAAAAGAATTGGGCTTAAGGGATGACTTATGTGAGGTCTAAGTTTCGACCTGCTTTGAAGAATGTTGAACATGTGGTTGTTTTGTATGGTTGGTTGGTTCTTAAGTTTAGGGGCTGCGACAACGCGGTCATGTAGCCCCGTGTACTTTGGGTGTGTGCAGAATCTGTCTGAAAACCGGTGTTAATTGTGATGACTGTATTAGTGTGTGTTATCTGTATTTTAATTTAAGTACTGCAACTTAGAATTTTTCAAATAGTTCCTACTTTTGCCGCCAAGGGCCAGCGTCAACGACTACTATGCCAAGTTCAGAACTTAGCTTCTAGACGCCACCGCAGTCGGCTCTTGGCAACGAACGTAGAAACCTAAGAGCGTTGTTTACATTCTTAACCTATCCAATTTAGCTTCACACAGGTGAAATTAGTGGAAGGTTCTTTAACATGCCATAAATCTATGACATGGGACCGCCGGCGTTGTTTTGTATATTTAAAGTAGTTTTGTTCACTAAGCATCTATTTAATTGTTTAGTTCTAGACAGACCACTCCATTCAGTGCATTTAGGCCCTTTGACACAAATCTACACCGTTGACCGATCGGAACCAAATTTTACATACTTACCCTTTGGAACCCGACGAGTAAGACTGTCTGCTTGAAATTTCGGACAGACTACTCCATTCCCTGCATTTAGGCCCTTTGGCACAAATCTACACTGTTTCACCGACCTGAACCAAATTTTACATACTTACACTTTGGAACCCGACGAGTAACACTGTCTGCTTGAAATTTCGGACTGGCCACTCCATTCCCTGCATTTAGGCCCTATGACACAAATCTACACCGTTGACCAATCTGAACCAAATTTTACATACCCTTTGGAACTCGACGAGTAACACTGTCTGCTTGAAATTTCGGACAGACTATTCCATTCCCTGCATTTAGGCCCTTTGGCACAAATCTACACTGTTTCACCGACCTGAACCAAATTTTACATACTTCCACTTTGGAGCCCGCCGAGTAACACGCCCTTTTGGCAAAAATCTACACCGTTTCACCCATCTGAACCAAATTTTACATACTTACACTTTGGAACACTGTCTGCTTGAAATTTCGGACAGACCACTCCATTGTCTGCAGTTAGGTCCTTTGGCACAAATCTACACTGTTTTGTCGATCTGAACCAAATTTGACATACCTAACCTTTTGAACCCGAAGTGTAACATCGTCTACTTGAAATTTTGGACAGACCACTCCATTCCCTGCATTTAAGCCCTTTGTCACAAATCTACACTGTTTCACCGATCTGAACCAAATTTTGCATACTTACCCTTTGGTACCCGACGAGTAACACTGTCTACTTGAAATTTCGGACTGACCTATACATTTCCAGCATTTAGGCCCTTTGGCACAAATCTACACCGTTTGACCGATCTGAACCAAATTTTACATACTTACCCTTTGGAACCCGATGAGTACCACTGTCTGCTTGAAATTTCGTACAGACCACTCCATTCCCCGCATTTAGGCCCTTTGGCACAAATCTACATTGTTTCACCGATCTGAACTATATTTTGTATACCTACCCTTTGGAACCCCGGGTGTAACACTGTCCACTTGATATTTTGGACAACCCTCTCCATTCCCTACGTTTAGAATAACTGATAAAAGGAACTTGAAACCCCCGCTTTAAGACCCTAGAACCATTCACGTCCGTAGTTGTGTAACTGTAAGAATATTTTAATAAGTCTCTTGTTGGCTAGGAATGCGGGCTGCATCACACCGCCCCTACCAATGTTCTGGTGCAGAATTGCGAAAATAGTTACATCTGGCGCTGCATATAAATTGCAGTCACGGGGAGTAATAAATGCAAAAAGATTTCTTAGGCCCCTTAAAACAGTTATCGTCATGAAAATAGTATGCCTCTATATAAGGGTGATGGTGGTGGTGCAGTACTCTACCCTTATAGGGGAGTACAAGGGATCGAACCCGTGGTCTTTAAGGAAGAAAATGTAAGAATATTCGTAGAATCTTTCTGCATGACTGGATCTTTACATTTAGGAGGGCTGCAGATGACGGCATGGTTAGGCATCGCTTATCAAATTTACGACATGCAGCTGGGGCCCGTGAGTCAAGAAGCTGACGATATCACCGCGTGATCCACTTAATCATTCGCGTGATTCACCATGGTGCAATATTACAGGGAACTATTTCCGATAGCAAAACCTACTTGGGGAAAGGGACTTCCCCCAATCATTGATTCCCAATCAGAATTCTCATGACATTAGCAGTGGGCGGAGTCAGAAGTGCTGTGAAATAAGTGCTATTTCCGGATTTAGGCAAAATTATAAATTTCAAGACCCGCCAATATTAATAATACTGGGAATTAGAATTTTGAGAGATATAAAAACCTCTAATAATTACATGGCACAAGAATGCTTATTCAGCAATGACGTAGCCTGGAGGTGTGGATGAATCTCGCGGAGAGATGTAAGTAAAAACGTTTCGTCCCACGCATAGCAAGAACATTTAGAATTTTTTATAAATTAATGATACGATCGATTTTTGAATTTTGAAATAGTTTTGGAACATTGAAATCATAAGGAGTCAGAATATATTCTTTCTAATCTTCAAGAAGAAGGACTGGCACTACTTTCAACCAGATTTCAATAACTAGCAGGGCAGCTGAGCCGAAATCATACAGTCACGCTGTATCACACTCAGTCTACGAAGGACCCTTGTAGTGGTCACGCCGCGTCATAGTTAACCAGTTTTATGGAACCAAGTCGGGTTGCCATAATTGTGATTTTTGAGTTTATTTGAAGTGTTGACCTGTTGATTATGATCCTAAATATATGTGTCATACTGGAGGAATGGACGCACCACCCTCGAGAACTACTGAGCTAACCGAAGTATGACCATGTATTAATTCTACAGTACATTGTGGTTATCAGCTGCAATAAGCGTTGGTGGTTTAAAATTTACTTTCCTTTATTCCGATTCTTATCTTTGAGCGCAATGTGGTGATAAATGACACTGTTGCTACCTCAGGAGTTCAGGACAGCCGAAGTTTTCCAAAGTGTTCTGATTATGTTCCTACGGCGCTATGCGACAAAAGACGACACTATTGGTCTCTACTTTTGTAACAGCCAATGAGATATAGGCCTTAGGCAGCGTCTACTCCTCTTTCTAATCATATTTTTCAATTCGTTTGTAAATTACATGTGTCAGTACTGTAGTTAGCAAATAGCTGTTTCCCCATTCATTATTATCAATATCATTAGAAGACAGTGACCTGATTATTACGTCCATTATACTGTACTACTTATTACCCATAGTAATACCACCATCACCACCACCACCACCACCACCACCACAAAAAGTTATAGTTTTAAAATATATTTTTTCTGTTACGGTAGTTTTATTATGTGCCAGTTCTGTAGTAGTATTCATTATCATCCATAAAAAAAAATCCACCGGGCGAAGTCGGACACTACTGCTAGTGTTAAAAATTCCTATGTATGTACAGGAGGTATAATGACAGCTCAAAACAAAACAAAACAAAATAATACTAAGAATTCCTACAAACATTGGAGATTTGGGGACAGCTCAAAACCAGGCTAAATTAATGTTTAAGATACCTACAAACATGGGAGACGTGAGGCCAGCTCAAAACAAGGATAACTTGTAACTGGATAAAAAATAGTTCTGATTTGGACTCAGACTAAGATGGCTGTTAGACCAGATTTATATATTTTCACTTCATTTCAATTCGGGCCTATCAAGCGAGCGCTGCCCAGCCATTTGGCCTGCAGATATTGGGGTGACGCGTGATCAGCGCATCGTGTCCCCTCGGCCGTTAATCTTGGTTTTCGTGATCGGGGCACTGCCTCACTGTCAGACAGCTACTCAGTTGTCCTCACGAGGCTGAGTGCACCCCGTTCCAGTCATCACGTCAGTTTCTAAAATCCCTGACGGAACCGGGAATCGAACCCGGGGCCTCCGGGTGAGAGGCAGGTGCGCCACCCCAACACCACAGGGCCGGCTATTGACTAATAAATAATACAAATTATTTATTGTAAATGATATTTCGATGATTTAATAACTTTATACAAGGTATTATTCACTGAGATTCACGGGTCAGACACGAGATTTTATGAGACTTTTGAGACAACGTTTAGAACACCAAAATTAAGGTGTATACGAGTTTACAGCTTGTTATCTCTCATTCCGAGGTTGACCCCCCCCCCCCCTTTTTTTTTTTTTTGCTTAAGTGTTTCCTGGGAAATGTAGACAGTCATGCAATACTTTTCTTAAGTTAAGTGTTAAGTGCATATACTGTATATGAGTTACGGTATATTCATATTTTCTTGTGTACATTACAACACAATAAAAATATATATAACAATTCACTTTAGCGCCGAGGATATGTATTGGCCACACACCAGTTCCTTTTTTTCTTTTTCTGTTCACTATTCTGAAAATCTCGACATTGAAGTGATGTCTGAAAATCGGGGCGTGCGACTGGTAGAGGTAAAGGGGTAATCCTTTTCTTCTTCTGGTCGTGCCATTGTTGGCACATTGTTTTCCCACCACAACAGCGAATTCGATGGCAGGTTTTGGTCTCTCCACTCAGGGACATTTCTTGTCATGTTGTGTTGGGATATGACGGCAGCCAACACTGGAGCACCTATGTCGCCATCATCGGTGATCATAAAATCAAACTGGAAACGTAACCTCAGAAACGTTAATTCCTTAATCCTCTAAATTTATTTATTTATTTATTTATTCATCCATTCATTCATTCATTCATTCATTCATTCATTCCACTGGAAAGTTCTGCCTTTTAATATTATGGAAGCAAATGATGAGTACACGGGAAAAATGGCGAATGTAATCGTAGGACAAACAATGAAGTAACATTGCCAATATGATCAGCATTATCGATGTGAAACTTGTTCTTTTTTTTTTACGTGTGGCCTCCTGAGAGGCCGAGTGCAGGTCTTTCTAGATGACGCCCGTGGGCGATCTGCGCGTCAGGATGAGAGATGGAATGGATGAAGATGAATGAAACTGGGCAAGGATGTGGAAGGAAGCGGCCGTGGCCTGTCAGAAGGTACCGTCCCAGCATTTGCCTGGCGTTGAAAATGGGGAAACCACGGAAAACCATTTCAATGATAAGCGAACTACTAAAGAAGGAGCGGGGATGTTCATGGGGCACAACGGACAGTTGTGTGATCTATGTTGCATCATTTCACATTTTGTGAAATTGACATCACGATACCTGACCACCTTCTATCATTCTGCATGTGGAAAGATCAATATCTGGACTTTTTCCGGTTTCTCCACTTTGTGGTTCAACATGCAAAGCGTCAAGTTAATGTGGAAATGGTATTTCCAATTCATATGCACTCATACCTACAGTAGAGGGCGATTAAAGCATGCCACTAATTGATCAGAAATTTTCAGCAGAAGACTGGATGGATCATTTCAGGAGTGCCAGTGCATGTTATTGAAGTTGATCAATGAACCAGATGCGAAGCCCCTTTGTACCTAAAAGTTTGCCCATTTAAAACAAGACCAGCAAAGGAACTCATCATCTCCATGGAGCATGGAATAGACTCAAGTGTTGAGGTTTGCTCTCCATTCCCTAACTCTTTATCTTCTTATCTTTTGCGAGCTCCAAGGCAAAAATTGCTGATATGGAAGTCCTTGTAAAGCAGAGGGTAGATCATGTACCTCGCCATGAATAAGGGCACTAATGAGAACAGAAGAAACATTAGTAAAACCTCGGTGAGAAGTAGGGAGCGGACATTTATGCATTAAAAATATAGAAAATATGCATTCTTCTTCTTCTTCTTCTTCTTCTTCTCCTCTTCTTCTCCAGCATGATTAATCCCACTTATGTGGGGTCGCTGATGCAGATATTCCTCCTCCACGTTGTTCTATCCCGGACCATTTCCTCCACAAGCCCCCGCTGTTTCATGCTTTCTTGAATGTTGTCCATCCATCGCCTTTTTGGTCGTCCTCGACTCCGTTTCCCCGGTGGAAGCATTTCCATCATCCTATTCCCCACATAATCTTGATCTCTTCTGTTAACATGGCCATACCATCTGAGGCCAGCTTCTCTGACTTTCTCAGAAACTTGCACCACGCTAAGTCGTCTCCTAATCACTTCATTTCTCACTTTGTCCAACCTTGTATGTCCACTTGCCCATCTCCTTGTTATCTGCCAGGTTTCTGCCCCGTATATCATTGCTGGTCTCACCACGGCCTTGTGTACCTTCCCTTTTAATTTTTCTGGTACCTTCTTGTCGCACAGTACACTTGATGTTTTCCTCCAGGTGAACCATCCCGACCGTATCCTGCTCTTTATTTCCTCCTCCAGTCCACCATCTTGTTGGATAACTGTACCAAGATATCTGAACGAACTTGCTGTTCGGATCTCTACTCCAGCCAATTTTAAACATGTTTCAGTAGGTCCCCCTCAGGCTCAGGAACTCTGTCTTACATCTGCATTAAAATTGAAAAATATGCACTTAACGATACGCCAATCTTATTCACTATACATGTATCATTCACTGCAGAAAGAAGCATCACAATAGATAATTGCAAGTTTTTCAATGTTTTCAGGAGACAAATTACGTCTAATTCAATCGTTTTCAGTGCATAAATATCCGGTCCCCAGCCATCAGTTGAATAATCACTGTTACCTGACACCCACTGTTTTACCATTGTAAATGATTTTGTCGACTTCGTCGTTACGCTGAGGTCTGGCGTTACGTTACGGTGACGGGACGAAATGTACCCAGATGCACTGAGGTGTGTGACGTCATAGAACCGCTTGGTGCATGTGTTCCCCGACAATGTCTACTTCGTTAGTATAAGACAAAAATCCCCGATTCTTGGATGTCACGGGTAATCCCGAGAACCACTGGATGGATTTTGATGCGGGTTTCACCATTCTGTAAAGGATATCTCGAGGAAAGATTCTGTAGAAAATAATTTATGTATGATCAAAGGAAGCCAAGCAGTAACGATTTCAGTGAAAAAAGTCGAAAACAAACTTGGCGTCCGTGTGCTTCTTAAGCTTACGCTGGGCAAACTGTTAAAAATATCAATATACTATGAGCGTAAGAATTGGTCAGCATGAAAAGTTCTACAAAAAACGTCCACGAGAGCATATGTCTTATCTTCAATACATCGCCCACTATAAGTGTTTTTAGACTGGATGGAAGGGGCACGTCCCCGCGCGCTCTGGAGAGCGTAACGGTATCCCGCGTGCTTGTCCTTGCTTTGCCCTTGGGTTGCACTTGCCGTTCGCGAGTAATTTGAAACAAGGTAAAGTATTATAAAGCAAGATAAGTACTGTACAATAGAAGAAAGATATCCGTCTAATTAACGGCTGAAAAATATTTACAGATCACTAGACAAAGAAAATAGAACTGGAGCAGGAATACATTCATCTCTCTTCTCACTCTACTTCCCAGTAGACCAAAATAAAACAAACTTTGATGCTGAGATAAAAGAAATTTCACATGCACTACAACAGTTATTAGGCAAAAACAATGATTATCAAAAATGTGTTATCATTACAGATTCAAAAGCATCCATCCAAGCCATCTCGTCAAATTATAAGCCTCAAAATAAAGAACTGAAAGATTTTTTTTGTGTGATAAAAACCCTTTAAAGACTCCACGAACAGATCTCATTTCAGTGGATCCCTTCTCATGTTGGAATAGCAGGTAATAAAGGGGCAGACAGATTAACAAAAAAGGTACCACACTACAACAACCTGTCAGTCAGACTGGTTTTATGTCAGCAAAAAGGATTTTGAAAAACACTATCAAAAACAGGTATGAAGAAATGGCAAAGAAAATGGCAGAGACAAAATTATGGAAGGACATTGATGCTAAATGGGATCAATATAAATTAACATCATGAAGAGAAGCTGTAGCCTTCTTCAGACTTAACACTGGCCATGACTGCCTTGCAGCTCATCTGAAACGAATCAACATCCTGAGATCTGAAAAATGCACACTTTGTCATGTAGCTGGAAGTAAAATGGATAAGGGGCACCTGCTACATTGCAACAAACTTGATGTGACTGCTAGAACTTCAGGAAACCTCACACAACTCTATTGGAACGCATGAAAGCTGATGGATTGGGCTGGAATCCGGGCTAGCCATAAGAAACAACAACACCGTCCAACATAAAATACGTTAAAAAGTGTTAAACTAGTATGGCGCTACGCTGCTGACAGCACCAATGCTTCGCTCGGCACGTGGCTATCCACAGAGCATCTGCCGCCACACGGCACATCATCATCATCTGCGAGTCTCGGTTCTGTAGAGAGGGTCCTCTCTGTCATTTATATCTTGTCTCGATCCATGTTTCAAACGTTGCTTGTGTCTTCTTCTTTCCTAGCGTTTATCCCAGAACGGGGATAAAATAAGATGGTGAGTGTCGGTGTATTACTCAATCACGCAAGAACCACTGGTCCGATATACATGAAATATTACATGGAAGTAGCTTTACAGTAGTCGCATATGATGTGTAACGTCTGACAGGTTATTCGAATAATTCCATATTACTTAATCGCATTTTTTAAGAATGAACTCATAGTGCTACCTTGTGCCAGCAAACATGAAGGGATTCTCCAGTGCATCTGCAGTAGTGACATATACCTGCAACTGTATGCGGGAGCAATCCACTGCCTACGTGATGCGAGATGCGCTTTATACCGGCCAGTTAGTGAACCCATGCCAGCGGTTTTATTGAAAATGGCCTCTTATTGCCGATATAGTGCAGTGCCAAGTATAGGCGCGATTAAAAATTAGGTGTGCAGTAGGTACCGGTATATTAAATGCGTTACTCCCAGTGATACGTTTAGACCAACGAAGTTTCAATTATTGTTAGTAGTCGGTGTTAATATACTGAATTACTACGTTGTTTGGAGCGTAGGTTGATGCGATATGACACTCGAGGTATCGAGTGCTTACATTAAATAAGAATACAGCAAAAGTATGAAGTTTTAATAAATAGTAATTGTTTTCAGCAAATATGATATAATGAATATTTTCACACCAAAGAACGACAACTTGAAGATCATTTACTGTCGGAATTTCTTTAATGGGGCCTCCAAACCTTGAGGTAAACTGTGTGCGATTTACATTCCACATAGTCACATGGCTTACAGTACGTCGTCGTACCGATCTCCGCCACCGCGCGCGCTCATTGTTTCCGTCCCATCCACTTCCGTCCCATCCACTCCCACAAAAATGTCCAGCTACCGAGTGGAAAGATGTTACACAGCAATAATGTCTCAGAAACTTTGATCATTGGAGGCAGATCGCTTAATACAGACGTGGAGAAACAAGAAAGGGAAATATTGAGGAAGATCCTTGGTCCAGTCTGCTCAGAAGGAATCTGGATGAAATGGAAGTCTCAGGAACTTTATAAGCATTTTGAAAAGATTACTGATATCTTCAGGAAAAGGCGATTGAAGTTCTACGGCCACATTCTCAGAACGAACAATGACTTAGTTATTGTTGTTTAAAAGGGTGGAACTACGAGGTAATCTGCCCCCCTTAGAACTGATTAAATCATACAAATTTGGAATGGGATTTAAAATTTAGAGGTGGATACCTAAATTTGAAAAGACCGAAAATTAATAAAACAAACAAATTAAATAAAACTAATAATTACAAAATAAAAATTACGGAAAAACAAAACAAATCAGCATTCAAAAACGAACAAGTCGTTTAGTCAATGTTCATTGGAAAATTTAGATTGCTGGCCCTAACCCATTCTCACTTATAAAGCGGATGACGAGATCAGCAGCCACCGCGTCATCGGCTAATATACTGTAAGTTTGAGTGTCACCTGCAAACCAAGGTTTCTTCGTAAGTCAGCAAGATCCACACACTTGGTTAAAATGAGGTTGGTTGGTTCTTAAGTTTAGGGGCGGCGACAACGCGGTCATGTAGCCCCGTGTACTTTGGGTGTGTGTAGAATCTGTCTGTTAACCGGTGTTAATTGTGATGACTGTATTAATGTGCGTTATCTGTATTTTTAAATTTAAGTACTGCAACTTAGAATGTTTCAAATAGTTCCTACTTTTGCCGCCAAGCGCCACTGTCAACGACTACTAGGCCAAGTTCAGAACTTAACTACTAGCCGCCACCGCAGTCGGCTCTTGGCAACGAACGTAGAAACCTAAGAGTGTTGTTTACATTCTTAACCTATCCAATTTAGCTTCACACAGGTGCAATTAGTGGAAGGTTCTTTAACATGCCATAAATCTATGACATGGCACCGCCGGCTTTACTTCCCCTCCGAAGGAAGGCATACTGATGGTTAAAATGAGGGCCACGGTGAATACGGCTCCAAAGGTACAAAGTGGGGGGTCTTCCCTTCTCATTGGTTGGACGAACAATGACAGGCTGACCAACCTCTCAATCAAAGTCAAGAACAACTGGCTTAGTGAAAAAGACCTTCAAGAAATTGGCATCACAGAAAAAAAAACTAGATTGAATCCTGTTCAGAACATTCCGTCCAGACAAATGCCGGTTATACTACCCGAGGTACCTATCCCTTCCCGACCCTACAGACACCACAGAAACACAGTTTAACCATATTCGCGTCAGAGCCAGAATAGCAACTTGAAGGCACGGAAGATGTAATCAGGGCCGTATTTCTAAATAGGCTAAGTAGGCTGTAGCCTAGAGCGGCAAAGTTTCAGGGGCGGCAGATTGGCAATTCAGTCAAAATCTAAAATGAAGTATTTCAGACGTTAATAATATTGTTACGTACCGCCGCGAACCGGCAGGAGACTTTCGGGTGAGCGACAGTGTGACAGACCAAAGCAGCTGTCTCGTTGGCCTTGGGCCGAACCATCAGCCGGAGAGAGAAAAGGCCCGTACCGAGTCGTGAAACGGATCAACGATGTCGTCTACAGGATCCAGCGGAGCCCGAGGGCGAAGATGAAGATCGTGCATCGAGATCGCCTGGCAACCTACGGAGGGACACAGACGGACCAATGATTGATCGGGACGATCAGCCTTTTAGGAAGGGGGGTGGTGTTACGGCTGTGAGTTTGTGTCATCGCTCGCCGCATGAGTCACAACTGTCCCAGGGCTAGGCTGTGCCTTGCCTCGAGTATTGCGTGCGCCTTATGCAACAGGGCTACTAGGACAAAGGGATGGTCCAGAATGTTCGTGACCCCGCCAGCGAAGGAAATGTCGAGAAGCCGTGTGTCCTGGACGATTCTAGAATTCATTGAGTCACCAGCCTGCTATATAAGCGCCTTCAACAGTGAGGGGACCAAGTTTTCTGTGGGTGTGTGTTTTTGAGCGAGTGCGACAGAAGTGTGGTGACGAAGTGCCGTGCGAGTTACGAAATCCAGTGACATTGTTTCACCAGCTTGTGGACAGCGAAACAGCGGGTAGCGGATTACCGTAAGTAACTTTAGTTGGTGTACATGAGGAAGGGGTGCAGGTAGTTTCTGTCAAGGCCACCGGACTCATTAAGACGGTTTAACTTCTGTGGTTTGTTGACAAGTGAAAGGGGCAAGAGCGCTCAAGGAAGAGACTTGAGGAAACTGGAGTAAGGTTCTAATTGTCTGTAATTGCTGATGAGTGCTGTATGTTCTGGCCGCAATAAAGTTAAATATTTCATTTAAAGGAACAACCTGTGTTGTGCTTCAACCCACCGTAATCCAGTTAACAAAAGTGCCACTAGGGGGGTGGCACGTAACAATATTTTCCGTACGAATTTAAGAATACAAGTCCTGATACAGTTCTTCCTGCATTAGAAGAGCTAAGAACTATCTGCGAACTAGTATTCCTGAAATACGGTTAAACTCACTTTCATTACTTTGTATTGAGGCAAATACAATAAAAACACTTTCACATGAGGACATTATTAACGAGTTTGCAATTAAGAAATCTCGTAAGAAAGCGATGTAAATTTGAACTCTAAGATTACGTGGGGTGGGTTGTTTTAGAGAAGTTTGCATATTTTTCAACAAATAAACCAGTAATTAACTACATTTTGTGTAATTACGTTTCACCACGTAGGACAACTTAATTCATATTGAACACAGTTCTTCAATTACGCAAAAAATAGTCATTAGTATTAAAACATAAAAATATGTGTAAAATAGTGATCACTGATCTCCAAGAACAAATGAATTAATTAAGTTCGAAACCCATTTCATTTTTAACGAATCTTAAAAGAAGTAGCCTAAGTTAAAGAAAACAAGTAGATAACTAATATCATTATAACATTTATTATGTACACCATTAAATTTGTAGTTTTATCTAAACTAAATGAACGTTATGTTTTAAAAAGATGAAAACGCCAATGAACTCTATCCTTTAGTTGTGTAAAACAAATGTATTAAGCAAATATGAACTATTTTGTGGGTGCGGCAAATGGACTTTAGCCTATAGGCGGCATGCTTCTAAATCCGACCCTGGATGTAATTACGTATTTTTATGATGTACAGCTTAATGAAGCCATAAGAGTTATCACTGGGACTGTCAGATCTACTCCCATTCAGTGGTTACCTGTCCTAACTGATATTGCTCCGCAAGATCTAAGGAGAACAGCAGCTAAGGTAAAGTTGCTCAAGAAGATCACATCTCAGAAGAACTCTCCCTTGTACGATGCCTTACGAGATCCACCAACAACTCGTCTGAAATCACGCAAGCCACCCTGGGTAGATTTGGAAAGTGTCAGTTCTTTCAACGCGACCTCCAAATGGCGACAGCGCTGGTAAGAGTATCCAACCAACAATGCTTATCTGGTTCAAGATCCGACAAGGAAGGTTGAGGGATTCCATCTACCACGATAAACCTGGTCGAAACTGAACCGCATTAGGGAGGTGTGGTCACACCTTGAACAAGTGAGGTTTCTGTTCATCTGATGATTGCGACTGCGGAGCGGAAGACCAGACGATGGACCATATTGTTAAGGAGTGTCCCCTTCGAGCATTTGACGGTGATTTGAGGACTCTACACCAAGACGTGACTCCGAGTGCTCTGGACTGTTTGTCAAGTTTGCACGTTTCCATTTGAATGATACTTTTGTATACTTGTAAAGCCATACGATATATATATATGATGCATTAGTTATAATTATGTTAGTTATTGTTGTTTTAAGGGGCGGAACTACGAGGGCATCTGTCCCTCTTAACACAGATTAAAGAATACAAATTTGGAATAGAATTTAAAATTTTGAGGTGGACGCCTAAATTTAAAAAAGACCAAAAATTAATAATAAAAAAAAACATTAAATAAAAAATTGAAAATTATAAAAATAAACAAAAATTACGGAAAAACAAAACATTATCATTCAAAAACGAACAAGTCGTTGAGTCAATGTTCACTGGAAAATTTAGATTGCTGGCCCTAACCCACTCTCACTTATAAAGCGGATAACGCGATCAGCAGCCACCGCGTCATCGGCTAATATAAGTTTGAGTGTCGTCTGCAAACCAAGGTTTCTTCGTAAGTCTTCAAGATCCACACAATCGGTGAAAATGTGGGCCACAGTGAAAACGGCTCCACAGGTACAAAGTGGGGGGTCTTCCCTTCTCATCAGATACGAGTGGGTGGATCTTGTATGACCTATCCTTAGCCTACACAAAATGACGGACTCTCTCCGTGACCGGAAAGAGCTCCGCCACACGCGAGTAGTTCCCTTGATCGCTCTCAGTTTACTGGGGTCTGGCTGCGTGGCTCAGGGGTAACGTTCTCGCTTGCTAAGCCCAAGGTTGCAGGTTCGAAACCTGGCGCAGTCAGCTGGCATTTGAGGGTGCGCAAATGCGAGGGAGCCGTGTCAGTAGATTTACTGGCACGTTAAAGATCCCCTTCGGGGCAAAATTCCGGCACCCCGGCGTCTCTAAAAGCCAGGGTAGTTAAAAGGGACGTAAAACCAATAACATTAAGTTTACTGGTTAGTGGGTCAGCTAGCCACTGACTCTCCCAAAAAGCCAGAACTTGTAGGCGTAACTGAGAGCGAATATCTCTAGCGGGTACCTCCATTGGTCGAGGTGGTAGTGATACCGCCTCTTTTGCAGCTTGATCAGCTAACTCATTTCCCGCAATTCCCATGTGGCTTGGAAGCCACAGAAAGGTGATTCGAGTGTCAGCGTGGCACAGCCCGGCTAGTAGGTCGTGGATTCGCTGCACTAGGGGGTGTTGCGGGAAACATGTAGCAATTGACTGCAATGAACTCAAAGAGTCGGTACACACGAGAAAGTGGATTCGTGCATCCTGTAGTGCAAACTGCAGAGATTCATAGATGGCAACGAGCTCCGCAGTAAACACACTACAGGCCTCAGGCAAAGAGATCTTGGTATTTGCACCATCGATAACGTAAGCACAACCCACTTTCTTGTCCACATTCGAGCCATCCGTGTAGAGAATGCCAGCGTCCGGAAATTGGTGAACTATGCTGTGGAACTGCCTCCGGTAAACAGAGGCATCCGTGTTCACCTTAGGACCTCGGTGAAGATCTAACCGAATTTCCGGACGCGGGACTTGCCACGGAGGCACTTCGCTAGATGTCCGGATCATACAGGGACCTACAGCCACTCCTATTTCAGTATACGAGCTATCAAGTCTGATACCAACCGGCCGAGTGGCACGAGGCTTTTTGGCGTACCTCTGGTGGTATTGGGTACTGAAGAGAGCTCGATAGCTCGGATGTTGCGGGATTTGACGCACATTGGCAGCATATGCTAAAAGCATTATGTTGGCGTCTATAATTTAAAGGTGGAACACCCGATTCGGCGAGTAGGCTGGGTATCGGGCTGGTCCGGAAGGCACCGGTAGCCAGCCTAACGCCACTATGGTGGATACTGTCCAGCATTTTCAAGGTTGCCGGCCTTGCTGAACCGTACGCCGCAGAACCATAGTCTAGCCGGGACAGGACTAGGGCTTGGTAGAACCGTAGCAGCACCGCACGGTCAGCCCCCCACGTAGTGCCACTAAGAAACTTGAGCATGTTCAGTTTCCTGAGACACGTCATTTTCAATTGCCGTATATGGGGCTGCCACGTTAATGATGCATTATCATGCTCTCCGTCTAAGAAGTCAAATAAAGAAGACAAAATAGGATAGTTGAGCTATATTCTTAGTTTTTCGTGTACACAATTCAGCAATAATGAGTTCTCTACAGTGCGCTTTCATTCATTATGAGGGACGTCATCATTGTCGTAATTGCTCTCTTCATCGATTGTGTTTCTCGGCAAAGTACGTGAAGTTCCCCTGGCAATGCGACGGCGGCTCCTGGCTCGGTGTCTTTCACTCTCCTTCACGATTGAAGGGTGAGCTTCCTTACCTTCTGTCAAGATGGCAGCCATCAAAGCACCCAGAAACCCTTCGGTCTGCGTCAGCAAAAAATCGAACTGAAAACATAACCTCAAACATATTAATGACTCTGGTTGGTTGGTTGGTTGGTTCTTAAGTTTAGGGGCTGCGACAACGCGGTCATGTAGCCCCGTGTACTTTGGGTGTGTGTAGAATGTCTGATAACCGGTGTTAATTGTGATGACTGTATTAGTGTGTGTTATCTGTTTTTTTTATTTAAGTTCTGCAACGTAGAATTTTTCAAATAGTTCCTACTTTTGCCGCCAAGCGCCACCGTCAACGACTACTAGGCCAAGTTCAGAACTTAGCTACTAGACGCCACCGCAGTCGGCTCTTGGCAACGAACGTAGAAACCTAAGAGCGTTGTTTACATTCTTAACCTATCCAATTTAGCTTCACTCAGGTGCAATTAGTGGAAGGTTCTTTAACATGCCATAAATCTATGACATGGGACAGCAGGCTTTACTTCTCCTCCGAAAGAAGGCATGCTGAGCGATTTTTAACGCTCTTAAAAAATCCGACGGCTTCGGCCGGGTTTGAACCCGCTATCTTGGGCATAGAAGCTCAGCATGCTACCGATTACGCCACCGAAGCCGCCATTAATGACTCTAACTGCATATAATGTTATTTTCGTTAATTCATTTTAGAGGCTTGGGACATTTTGGTTAACAGCTCCGTGCACTTGGGTGTGTGTTAAATTTGCCTGATAACCTGTGATATTAAGGTGACTGTACTAGTGTGCGTAATTATTAGGGTGTAAAGATAAGGGTCGGTACATTGGCATCAGCACTCTCCTTCAAAACCGTAGGTTTTTTGTGGACTTCCAGGGGCAACGCAGTCGTTGGAGAGTACAGAAAAATGGCCTACCTCAGGGAGTCCTGGCTCCAATTCTCTTTAACATCTATACCAACGATCAGCCACTGTCCCCAGACACAAGTATGCGCCTTCCACTTAAGGAACAGGGAAGCTCATCGTGAGTTACGCATAGAATGGTCAGGTATCCGATTGCAGCATTTCACACACCTAAATACTTGGGAGTAACCCTTGATAGAGCCCTTACATTCAAAACCCACGGTAAGAATAACAAAATGAAAATCTCCACGCGAAACAACCTGATTCGCAAACTAGTAGGGATGGGGCTCACATCCAGGGACTATTCGCACTTCTGCAATGGCACTGTGTTTTTCTACTGCTTAATTTTCTTCCCCAGTTTGGTACAGGTCATCTCATGACAGACAGGTAGATACAGCTCTGAACGAAACCTGTAGGTTGATAACAGGTTGCTTAAAACCTACCCCAACAGATAAGCTCTACTACCTGGCTGGAATAGCACCACCTTTTGTACGCCGAGAGATGGCTGCCAACAGGGGGAGGCTGAGAGTGGAAGAGAACAGCGCCCACCCACTGCATGGATATAATCCTCCTCAGCAACGGCTGAGATCCCGAAAGAGCTTCCTGAGGACATCTGAGATGCTTACCGTCTCACCGGAGAAGGCAAGGCTGGATATATGGAAGAAGTCGACCCCTCACCCCTGCGGTTGGAAGCCAGTAGCTGAAGAACTACCACCCGGACACAACGAAAGCTGGTGGAAATCCCTAAACAGGTTACGATCAGGAGTTGGAAGATCTCGAGACAATCTGAGGAGATGGGGCCTCAGTACATGTGACACGTTTTGCGAATGTGGACAAGAACAAACCACAAGACACATGCTTCATTGCCCTCTGTGGCCTTCATTTTGTGCAGAGGGCGATCTCCTGTTAGCCACTCCGAGCGCCTTGGATGTTGCTCAGTATTGGGCACGTGTTATATAATTAGACAGTTTTACCCTTATATGTATAGCAACTGTAGATTTGTATGTTTCAGACACGAGAAATAAATATTGCCATTTCTAGATGATGCAGTATTATTTAATTTGTTTTTTGAACAAGCTAGAGAAAAATGTAGCTCTATCTCGATGGCTGTCTTATCCTTGGCTGTAATGAAAATGAAAATCCTGTGCCGGCTGCCGAGACCTGACGCACTCCTCTGTGGCAATGATTAAATGAATGACTGATGAAATGAAATTATAGTGGAGAGTGTTGGTGGAATGAAATTTTGACAGGGAAAACCGGAGTACCCGGAGAAAACCCTGTCAGCCTCCGTTTTGTCCAGCACATATCTCACATGGAGTGACCGGGATTTGAACCACGGACTCAGCGGTGAGAGGCCGGCGTGCTGCCGCCTAAGCCACGGAGGCTGTCCCTTGGCTGTAATAATAATAATAATAATAATATAAACTTAACCCTGTGGCATTACAGCTTTGGACTACCAAACGATCGCTGTTCAACCATTTGTTTACGGATGGCCGGATCAGCGCGAAAGACACCCAAGTGACTGGGGAGCTGCCTCTCGGATCAGATAGCTACTCAATTGTCCTCATCCCGTTCTAGGTTCTGACGGAGGCAAGAATCAATATTGTGGGACCTTCAGGCGAGAAGCATGTATGCTACCTCTACACCATGACGGCAATGACAGTAATTATAAATCCCTCGGAACAAATTGGCCCGTGAGTGAGATACTGAAGCTGTCCACCGGGCCTACCTCAAGTTCAATGACAGCTTGCAATGCAGAAGAGGGTTGGGAAGAGGCGAGAGGGGGCGAAGGAAGAAAGGCTGCTTCTTGTGACAGATTTTTAACAGAGAGGTACAGTCAGCCAGTTGTTCCCAACGTGCTACTTATTTACCAGTCACACAAAAGAAGTGAGGACTACCACAAAGATATGAACAGTGAATATTATATTCGTTGGTTAAAAGAAAAGTTGATCCCTAATTTGGAACGCAACTCAGTGCTTGTTATTGACAATGCATCGTACAACAACACGCAGAAAGAATGGCTGATTATTAACAGTACAGTGCTGAACTATATAGTCATAATATTTTCGTTGCAATATTATTCCATTGCACGTATTAGTGTCATTTAAGTATTCTAATCACCTAATACAGTTTGTAACGAGTGAAATACATAATGGTTGTTATCGTGTGAGTGAGTGAGTGACAGTTGCTGCGTGAACAGAGTGTACTTCTGACGACTGACGGGTGACGCAGCGGACAGCACCCAGCAGGCTGATAAAAGCAGACTCTCTCTTCAGCTTCCTACTAGATTTTCACAAGGGCCAATTAGTTCTGAGGCAGTTATACGTGGTGGATTGAGTAGCTCCGTAGTTGCTGTTGCCGGTCTCCAGCCCAGATAAAGGTGGAGGGTGAAATATCAGCCAGAACACCTCTTGAGGCAACCTCTTAAGACACAATACTTAAGTTGTAGTTATAATAAAATGCGTAGGCCTATACGTTAACCATTTTAAAATTGAGTCGTCCAGTTGCAAAACTCGTTTAATCCACTTGTGGATAAGGATGATGACGTAAAATTATTCATTAAATTATTTTATTTTATTTTACTTTATTTTGTTTTATTTTGTTTTGTTTAATTTTGTTTGTTTTTTGCTTGTTTTGTTTTATTTTATTTCGTTTTATTTTGTTTTAAATTGTTTTTGGTTTGTTTTGTTTTATTATGTTTTGTTTTTGTTTTTATTTTGATTTATTTTATTTTGTTTTGTTTTATTTTTATTTTGTTTTGTTTATTTTGTTTTATTTTAATTTTCCAGAAAACAAACACAAAACAAAAAACACGAAGCAAAAAGAAAAATTCAAACACAAAAACAGAAAACAAACAAAAAGAAACACAAAGCCAAAAGCAAAATTCAAAAACAGCAAAAGCAGAAACAAACACAAAACAAAACAAAAAACATAAAATGACGAAGCAAAAAGCAAAATTCAAAAACAAAAGCAAAAACAGAAAACAAAAAGCAATAAACATAAAGCAAAATTCAAAAAAGCAAAAGCAGAAAACAAACACAAAACCAAGAAAGAAAAGCAAAAAGTAAAATTCAAAAGCAAAAGCACAAAGCAAACACAAAACCAAAAACACAAAGCAAAAATTAGAAAACAACAAAGACAAAAGATACGTGAGGCAAAGTCCAGAGAAACGTTTCTCATGAAAATGATTCTTATTCACAAGTGGATTAAACGAGTTTTGCAACTGGGCGACTCAATTGTAATATGTAATCCGTCTTGTCAATACTGTGAAATGATGTTTAATAAATATTTAAACGTACATGAAGACCTAGAACAAGGTGGACTGATTCAGTGAAGAACAGCACAAGAAAAAGAAATCTGGAATGGGACAAGATCGTGGAAGAGGAATGATGGAAAGAAAGAGGACGGTGGAGAAGTGCCATAAATATCCCGACCCGGCAGGAGCTGGATAAGGGTAAATGAACATGATGATATGACAATGATATCTTCATCAGCATGGGCTAAATGGCGACAGGTGACAGGAGTTTTTATGTGATCGTAAAATTCCTGTACAGCTGAAGTCAAAATTATATCGCACTGTGATCACACCTGTAGCATTGTATGTAATTGAGTGTTGGCCAGTAACCAACAGATGTCAGCAAGTGCTGCACTCCATGGATATGAGAATATTGCGCTGGTCCATTGGCCTAACAAGACTGGATCATGTCACCAATGCCCATGTAGGAGGCATCCTTGGTGTCGCACCGATCCCTGACAAGATGCTGCAAGCTCGCCTGCGTTGGTACGGACATGTACTACGTAATTGCGAGGACACAGTGGCAAAAAGAGCGCTACAACTACATGTAGTAGGCAAGTGACCTCAAAGAAGGCCCAAGAAGCGGTGGCTTGACGAAGTAAAGGACATGAGAGCAGCCAATGTTGAGGAGGAAGACGCTGCAGACCGTGCAAGATTGGGGAAATTGTGCAGAAGAACCGACCCTGCTCTGCGGGACAAAGGCTAAAAGAAGAAGAAGAAGAAGAAGAATGATATCTTTGTCAGCGTTGATAGTTTAATAGATTAATATGATAAAGTGAAATGGATATCCTTAAAAAATTGTGAAATTAAAATAAAATGAAGTTAGATTAAGTTAGGTTAAGTGAGGAAAAGTTAGGTTAGGTGAGGTGAGGTTAGCTACCACTATCACACTCTTAGTCAATCATTAACCATAAAGTACTTTAGAATTTCTTGGAATCTTAGTGTGCTGTAAGTCAACATAATATATATCGCTATAAATCTCTCCCTGTATAAATCGCGTTATCAATTGCGCCTACTATCAATTACGCCTACTACCAATTGCACCTACTACCATTTGCGCCTACTAGCAATTGAGCCTACTGTCGATTGCGCCTGCTATCAATAGTGCCTACTACCAATCGCGCCTACTATTAATTGCGCCTACTATCAATTACGCCTGCTACCAATTGCACCTACTATCAATAGCGCCTACTACCAATTGCGCCTACTATTAATTGCGCCTACTATCAATTACGCCTACTACCAATTGCACCTACTATCAATAGCGCCTACTACCAATCGCGCCTACTATCAATAGCGCCTACTATTAATTGCGCCTACTATCAATTACGCCTACTACCAATTGCGCCTACTATCAATTGCGCCTACTAGCAATTGAGCCTACTGTCGATTGCGCCTGCTATCAATAGCGCCTACTACCAATCGCGCCTACTATTAATTGCACCTACTATCAATTACGCCTACTACCAATTGCGCCTACTACCAATCGCGCCTACTATCAATTGCGCATACTATCAATTGCGTTGAGTATAAATAGCGCCTGCTATCAATTACACCTCCTAACAAGAAGCTCCGTGACGAACTAAAGAGCCTACTTCATGCCAATGATTAATCTATATGGACCTATCTAGAATAATGACGAGATTAACTTGGTAAAATCGAAATGTCTAATTAGTTCGAAATATACCTGGTATAATGTAGCCTAAGAGATCACTGCAGTTGGCAGCCCTGGTGACGGAATATATTCTTAGTTCCATATCTTAAGCAAGGTACAGAATAAAAAAAATGGTTGAAGTCCAATGGATAGCATGGACGTTACATGCAGTTAGACATTGGATGTATCAACGCGCGTAAAATCATGTTGGCAACAATGTCATCCGTTTGTTGGTCAGAAATAATCTGAAATATTATGATCTCTTGTTGTGCCAATATTGTATGAAATCCATTTGTTACTATAGAATTTACATGCATTTTGAAATTGGACCTATCAGCAGGCTTAGAATCATGTTGGCAGCACTGACGTATATTAGTTACATCAAATTAATCTAAAATGGCAGGTACTAGACGTATGCAAAATTTAGAGCTGTTGGCTTGCATACTTTCTGATTTATTGATATTTTGGTTTTAAAAAATAGACACAGCATTAATTAACAGTTGGCAGCCCCGGTTTGGCCTCAAGCATACGCATAGTCATATCTGTTACGGTTACACATAGCACATACGAAATTTGGTTGAATTCCAATTGATAGTATAGAAGTTACATGTATTTACAAATTGGTCCTATCAGCAGGCTTAGAATCATGTTGGTAGCAGTTACGTATATTAGTTACTACGAATTAATCTAGTATGTGCTTGCCACGGTGGGTGAGTGGATATCGTGTCGGTCTACTAACCCCAAGATTGCAGGTTCGCTCCTGGCCGTGGTAAGTGATTTTTGAAAGGCGGCAAAAATACGGTACGCATGTTGTACGATGTTGGCATGTCAAAGAACCCATTTGAATTCAGTAGGCCGAGTTCATAATGGCAAAATTAATCTTGGGAGTTTCCGCCAACACAAAGTTCCTCATTTCTCTACTAGAAAGCGCTATAGTGTTCAAGGAGCTTAGATATCTAACATCTAACCTCCTTGACTTTCATAGCGTTCAAAGGAACGACGAAATTCGACATGCAAGCTACCCTCTGGGTGTCAAATAACAAAGCTTGCACCCGACAACCGAGGCCATACGATATTATTATTATTATTATTAATCTAGAATGTCAGGTACTATACATGTGCATAGTTCATCCCTTTATAGGGCAAAAGACTGGGGGTATAAAATATTTGTGTTTTATTGCACATTTGTAATTGAGGGTGATAGATGAGTAGGAATATGCAACAATTTTATGGGTGTGGATTCTATTTTATGAAATATGGGGTGGGAAAATATTATCCCACGGCCCACACCTGACTGTATGTTTTCTTAAATGAGCAATGGGGTAATAATCTCCCACCTCCAAATTATGATACTGTGTTTATCACTCAATAATGAGGTTTATTTAACAGGATATACTGTAATATATAAAAACACCCATCACGCTCTATATTTAAAAAAAACCTAACTCCCACGCCACACTAGATCAGTTATCTATATCATCTTTGTCGAAAACTGCACAAAACATATAAAAGTGATTTTGGAATGTTAAAAGTTAGTATATTCGAATATAATTCAATAATTTCAAAATAGTATTTACTAAAACACAGAAAATTAATTAAAAAAATCTTCTATTCTATGGCAAACACCTGAGCAGGATAATTATTTCCCTTCTAGCTGAAATATATTTACTCAAGTGACCAAAACCATTATTAACATTGTATTTCAGTTATATAGCAACGTTTACAAATCTCTTATCTTCAATAAAAACACCTTCTTCTGTAAAACAATGCATTTCTTTCAATCAACACAATCGAATAGCGAGCACGTGCACTGTGGAGACCACTGGAATATATGCTTCCCACCTTTGGTTTCTGATGACAGTATACCGGTACATCAAATTAATGGGTTTTAAATATTTCTCTGCATGTAGCTTGTGGATGCATGTGGGACTGCTTGAAATGAAAGGGTTGGGAAGATTCTCTCCCTAACACCGTTCTATAAATACATGGTGGCTGTCGACTTGCATACTTTCTATATATTGGTATTTGCATAAAGAGAGAGAGAGCATTTTATTAACAGTTGTCAGCCATGGTGACTCTTAAGATAAAGCTCAGTCATATCTGTTTATGTACACATATTACATACGAAATTTGGTTGAAATCCAATTAATAGTATAGAAGTTATGTGCTTTTAAAAATTGGGCCCATCAGCAGGCTTAGAATCATTTTGGCAACACTGCCATGTATGGCCTCCTGGAAATTAATCTGATATATTATTATCTATATGTGTGCCAATTTCGGAATAGCTCCCATGCATACCTTCCAAGATATCCAACATGGTGCTCAAATTTCAAGTGCGGTTTTTCAGCAGTTAGTAGCACTGACATCATTTACAAATATGGGCTTGAGATATTCAGAGATAGATCTTTACTCCTTTGTCTGGCTGCGTGGCTCAGGGGTAACGTTCCCGCTTGCTGAGCCCAAGGTTGCAGGTTCGAAACCTGGCGCAGTCAGCTGGCATTTGAGGGTGCGCAAATGCGAGGGAGCCGTGTCAGTACATTTACTGGCACGTTAAAGATCCCCTTCGGGGCAAAATTCCGGCACCCCGGCGTCTCTAAAAGCCAGGGTAGTTAAAAGGGACGTAAAACCAATAACATTATTATTAGATCTTTACTCATACCAAATTTGGTTTCGATGGCTGCAGCCGGTTTGGAGTAGATGGGGGGGGGGGGGGGAGGGACACAGACAGACAGACATTTGCCCGGATCGATCTCATAAGTCTACTTTTTCCTCATTTTTGCAAAATGTGAAAAGTAGGCTAAAAATCGCTTCTATTAAAAATCGCGCTCAGTATAAATCATAATCAGTATAAAACGCACCCAGTATCAAACGCGTCTACTAATCGTACCTACTATAAATTGAGCGTGCTATAAAACGCACCCAGTATAAATTGCTCCTACTAACCATGGCTACTATCAATTACAGTCAATAAAAATCATAATCATATAAATTGTGTTCAGTATAAATCTTGACATTGAGCAATGTGTGTGTAAATCACTTTTAGTCTAAAAATTGTTCATGCAATTATTATTCTTGACAGTACTTTGAAAATTCCACCTTTAAAAAATATCAATCCACTTCATTTATTTTTCTGTTACTATTACTAAAGTGACTTTACTAAAATTTAATTCATGTGTATTAGTTAATATGGAAGTCTCAACAACCAGCCATGGTAAGCCATGTGTCTACTATAAAGGATATAAATATATTGTAAAACAACCAATAAAGATGGATCTGTTATTTGGCGATGTTCAAAACAACGATCTAAAAAGTGTCGAGGAATGATTAAAACAAAAGGCTCAATCGTACTTACTTCAAACGAGTATCTTTGTGAATCTCAAATTAATACACATTTAAATGGACAAAATACTCTAACCAAGGTAAACAAGCAAGTCCAAGAAAAAAATATTGCTGCTCAAGATAGTTCAGTGTTTGTTCAAAATCACTTATCATATCCTCAAAATGTCATGTTAGGACAGTTGTCAACGTCTAAGAAACCCTTAACACTATCAAAAGCAACGCAGACTCTACAAGAGATCCCAGTGGAAAAGGAACAAAAGGAATTGGATCGTTCTAGTGATGTTGAGGATGATGATGATGATGATGGTGACAATGACTAAAATAATTTTGATGATAATATTCATAATGATGGTGATGATGATGATGATAATGATGAAAAAGAAGAGGATGAGGGTTTTATGTCCATAAAACCACTGCGGCTTCCCCAGTTTTTAAGAACAAGAGTAAATGGAGAAAGTTATAAAAGGATCTACAACAAGCGTTGTGTTTAAAAATCTATATCAAACAATGGTAAAGAGATAGAGAGTTGTATTCTGTGTGTATCTATTATAAAATGAAATTAATAAAAATATTTTATGGTTATTGTTTGTTTTTCTTAATTACTATCACTATCACCCCCCCCCCCCCCTATTAATGAAATTGTTAACCATCGACACAGTCTCTAGCTATGCTTAGAAAGAGAGAGTGGACTTAAACAATACACTCTATCTATGGATTGTGTGTCCACTATCATAATAATACAGAATCGCTAGGCTATGTTAAAGCAATAGTTCTGTCAGGTAAGGCGTTCATACCCTTGCTTTCTTGTATTGGGAATGTGAACTTTAGTCAAACGCCTTAACCATTCCGCAAATCTGACAGTTAATAATGCAATTTGTTTTGTGCACTTGAGTGTTTACAAAATGTTCCAGTGTACATTTGCTCATTTTTAAATGTAGATTTTTGTTTTGTTTTTCCATAACATTGTAGTTAGGAGTCTTGAGAACTGAGTGTTTAATATAGGGTTAAAGGCATCTTAAAATAATTTTATAAAAGCTCTCAGGTATCGTGTCATGGGTTTCAGTAATGCATTACTGTTTGGTGATTAGCATTTACCATTACACAACATTATTTTACCGGGTGAGTTAGCCGTGGTCGTTACGGCATGGCTGCAGGCAGACGCTCACATCCGGGAGGCGAGGAGGTTCGAATCCCCCGCCGGCAACCTTGAAGATGGTCTTCTGTGGTTTCCCATCTTCCTTCCACGCAAATGCCGGGGTTGGTCCCTAACTATAGGCCACAGCCGCTACCTTCCAATTCCTCGTCCTTACATACAGACTTTCCTCCTCAGACAACACTCCACACGCGACGGTACGTGTAGCTCACCCCTTGGGTGTCCGCTTAGAAGCAGCTATAAAACTCTGGCGAGCCGAACATGTCCTCGGACATTCCCGGCACTAAAAGCCATACGCTTAAAAAACACATTATTTTGGTAAGCTCTACATGTTGTTGTTTGAGCCTTCAGCCTTTTGACTGGTTTAATACAGCTCTCCATGCCTCCCTGTCCTGAGCTAATCGTTTCATCTCTATATAGCTTCCACGCTCTACATACAAGGCTATCTGTTTAACATATTCTAACCTTGGTTTACCCCTACAGTTCTTGTCCTCAACACTTTCTTCCATAGCTAAGCTTGCTGTTCCTGGGTGTCTTAGTATGTGACTACCAACCTATATCTTTACTTCATTAGCAGTCGCCAGAAACATCTCCCCTCTCCCACTCGTCTTAATACCTCTTTGTTTGTAACCCTATTTACCCATCTAATCTATATCATTCTCCTGTAACACCACATTTCAAACACTTCAATTCTCAACTTTTCTGCTACACCAATAGTCCAAGTTTCACTTTCATAGAGTGCCACTCTCCAGACAAAGGCCTTCAAAAATGACTTCCGAATACCCAAATCTATATTCAATGTCAACAGATTCTGTAGAAAAGCTTTCCTTGCCTGGTCTAAGCATTTGTTGCATATAACCCAAAATAGCAAACAGTTTTTCTAAAACCCTACTCACTGGTCAATAACAAGCATAGTCGCCAGAGTTTTTCGTTGGTAGTTAACTCATGTCAGGTTAGTCAATTCGTATTGCAATGCCAGTCAACACCTAAAAATTCATCTTAATATATGGTCTAATCATCTTTCTATCTACATACCAGTGTCTAATGAATAGTCAATATTAGTTTGGTATTTACCTAAAATCTAAAATCCAATATCTAAATTCTAATATCTAAAAAAAAATATAGAAAACATAATTCCAAGTAATACAAATCCTTGTCTTTCTTTAATAATTAGTTACCGAAAATTTAAAGTCATGACATTATAGTTTGGTCTTTTAGCAAAATCTAAAATATAAGATGTAAATTCTAAAATCTAAAGTCTAAAATCAAAAAACAAATCAAAAATCTTACTTGCATTAACTGTATATCAAACCCAGTCCACCATTGTATTTGTAATCCAAGTAATAATTTAAAAAAAGACAAGTGTAATTAGTCTTAAAACATCCCTGATTTTTTATATGTTTATGACATGCGTATTAACCTAAAATCAAACCCTGGTCTACATTAGTCAAAGGCTAATAGCTTAACCACTGCACCACCATGGCTGTCTTTCTTAGTTTGGTTCGTTCTAAGCCTCAAAGCTAAAAATCGAGTTAAGACCTATAGTGCAAGAGCCAAAAGTGCTTGCCACTGCAGCACAAAATGGTTAGCTAGTAACATTAGACATTCAAAAAGGATTGCATTGGTTCGGTTTGGTTCAGTGTAGTCACCATCTTGTTTTTAGCTACCCTATTTAACCAATTAATTAAAGATAGTCGACTCTTAATTCTTGAATCGATAAATTGGATTTTGTGTACACCATTTGTCATGCCATGCCGGAAACCTATACTCCCTATGTACTGCGGTCAAGTCTAAAACAAGCTTCAATGGTCAAAGACTTGACAGTCACCATACGTGTAACCTACAATAATTCTTTCTCTACCTAGCAATGTTTCATCACTCACCATAAACATTTAACATTATGGGTTTGCAATATATTTAAAAAAAATAGTCCATGATATTGTCGTTTTCAGTCTTTTGGGAAAATTCATAAGCCATAAAAAGAAAGCGTCATGCCAAGTTCTAGAACATCTTATGTGTCCAAATCCCATTATTAGTTTATAAAATCTCAAATCAGTAACCTTGCCGTTTTGGGATATTTCATAGGATAAATCATAAACATATTCTTAAAACAAGTCGTCGCATGACCCTCTCCGATCAATGCTTTACAAAATATCGATTCATCCATTGGACATGGCCACCGTGGTCAGCGACATGCTCGTTTAAACACAACCGGTACCGTATCTCTCCACTAAAAAAATATTAAAATAAATTAAAAAGTAAAAAAAATCTGAATTTTCAAAATGTGTAGTTAGGCCCTCTGTCAAAATGTCAAACATAAATAATAAATTCAAAAAGGGATTGTCACCCTGAGTCCTATAACACCTCATGTGTCCAAATCTGATTATTGGTTTCCCTTTTTCTCTGTAAAATCTACATTCATTGTTTTAGGGGTAAAATGACCTATCGTGGGGTATTCAATTGCCAATTATTTGAGCTATAATGCATAATTTTTGGGTTCTTAGTTTCCAAGATATCAATTTTTCATTTTTGGGGTAGTTTTCACCCCCCTACTCTTTTTCATCAAAAACAAAAGATCTTAGGTTCATGTAACATTTTAAACTGTTTAACACCTTTTTTCCTGTAACATTACTATTTACTATTTTAGGGGTTAAATGACCTATCGTGGTAAAAGCGTATGTCATGACTTATTTTAAAAGCTATCACTTCTAATTTTAGGTTTCATAGTTTATGAGATATCGATTTTTCAATTTTGGGGTAGTTTTCACCCCCCTACAATTTTTATCAAAAACAAAAATCTTAGGTTCATTTATCATTTTGAAGTGTTTAACACCTTTTTCCCATACAATTATTATTTACTGTTTTAGGGGTGAAACGACCTATTGGGGGTGAAAGCGTATGTCATGACCTATTTTTTGCGCTATCGCGCATAATTTTAGGGTTCTTAGTTTCTAAGATATCGATTTTTCAATTTTGAGGGGTAGTTTCACCCCCCAAGGGGGAACATTGCCCCAAGTGCTAGGACCCCTCATACAAGTCCCTAGCATGATTGGTTCGCAAAATATTAACAAAAGTGTAGTTAGGCCCTTCGTCAAAATTAAAAAAATACATTCAAGAAGGGGGTGTCACCCCAAGTCCAACGATATGTCACATGCCAAAATCGAACCATGGGTTCGCTAGATATCTCGAATCTTATTTGGCTAAAGGGGTCAGCGTAGTCGAGCGTTCAGTTGCAACTTCTGCATTGCATGACGTCAGCTTTCTTGTTAACTTAGGCTAGGTTAAGTTAAGCTACGGCCGCCATCTTGTTAGGTTAGCCTAGGTTAAGTTAACCTACTGCCGCCATCTTGTTAGGTTAGGCTAGGTTAAGTTAACCTAAAACCGCCATTTTCTTAGGTTAGGCTAGGTTAAGTTAAGCTACGGCCGCCATCTTGTTAGGTTAGGCTAGGTTAAGTTAAGCTATGGCCACCATCTTGTTAGGTTAGGCTAGGTTAAGTTAAGCTACGGCCGCCGTCTTGTAGGAGGAAAGCCGTAGGAGGGTATAGAACTCTCACAAAACCACTACTCACATGCGTTCTAAAAATACACCATTTCACCTCCGGATGTAAGGGTAGTATTTCTTTTAGGGTGGAAATTATGTATCCTAGGGATAGAGGGGATAGAGGGGATAGAGGCCTTTCATTTGAGCCCTCGCACAGCTTTGTATGATTATTGGTTCGCGAGATATTGGGTATTTATGGAAATCTCAGGCAGATGATCTAGTAGTTTATTAATTGCTAAATCGAATTGGCTACCATCTTAGGGTTCAGTTCAGTCATCTTGGAACCTTTTTGATCACACCTCATAGGTTAGGTTAGCTTAGCTTAGGTTAAGTTAGGTTAGGTTATCTTAGGTCAAGTTAGGTTAGGCTGGGTTAAGTTAAGCAATGGCCGCCATCTTAGGAGGAGGATGAGGAGGAAGAGGAGGAGGAGGAGGAGGAGGAGGAAGAGGAAGAAGAGGAGGAAGAGGAGGTGGTGGATGTTGAGGTGTGTGAAGGTTGGAGGCATTAGAATCCGTACAAAACCACTCCTGAAGCATGCCATTGGTCAACAGCGAACAGTCATGAGCGTGGTACTGAGTAACGTTTAAGTCACCGTCCGTTAACGAGAACTATATTGTAGGTGACAAGGAAGGAGAGAGGTAGGATCAGGGAACTGCCGCACGGTGTTCAAGGTCAGCGTCAACAAGCACGTCGCCCGTGTTCAGCCTTTGCGCACCGAAACTGATGATTTGTTACTTTTAGTCATTCAAAATTTTCACCGACAGTAGTGGCTACGCTGGCTAAAGCGCAGCATTAGGTCATGGGGCCAAGCTCCCTGCTGACTCGGTAGACGCATGGGTTCGAGCCCCACCGTCGGCCGTCCTAGAAATGGTTTTCCGTGGTTTCCCCATTTTCAACACCAGGCAAATGCTGGGACGGTACCTTCTGACAGGCCACGGCCGCTTCCTTCCACATCCTTGCCCAGTTTCATTCACCATAATTCATTTCATTTCTCATTAACTCCTCTCATGAGGTTGGCGTCAGGAAGGGCATCTGGCCGTAAAAACCATCGCCACAAAGACTTCCATCGCATCTCATCCCCGACCCCGTTGGAAAAAACGGGAATAATAAGGTGTAGTCATACATACATACATACATACATACATACAGTCATTCAAAATTTTCAACTCGGATTTATGGCAATGTTGAACTATGGAAACTATTTGTTGAACTTGAGGAGATAGCCTCAAAATTAGGCCTTAGAATTAATGACCAAAAAAAAACCAGTGAATGGTAATGAAGAGGAATATTGACGTGTTTGGGAATCGGTTACCTCTTCTTATTGGCAAGCATAGTTTTGAGCTGGTTGAACATTTCAAATTCTTAGGAGTCATGATTGATGAAGAGAATTATAGAGAAGTGGACATTAAAGTTAGAATACAGAATGCTAACAAAGTGTACTACTCTCTGCAGTTATTATTGGGATTCAAATTTTTGACGAGAAATACAAAATTGAAAATATTCAATACCATCATTAGGTCAGTTCTAACTTATGATGCAGAATCATGAAGTTTAACAAAACAGGAAGAACATCAGTTGCAGGTTTTCGAGAAAAATGTGTATAGGAATCTTTTTTGACCATTCTGTGACCCTGCATCTCAAAGCAGGAAATACAGATCAAATAAAGGCATACACTCACTATCACAGCAAGCACCAATACTCAACATCATTAACTCCAGAAGACTTCAATCGGCTGGTCATTTACTAAAGATGGGAGACTATAGGATGTTCTTACAAATCTTTAAAGAGGAACCAAGAGGAAAAAGGCCAGTAGGAAGACCACGAAGTTCCCGGAAAAAAGTAAATCTACAAATAGGAATCTCTGTTTCGCGGGCTTATAGGCCGTGCTCCAAGGACATTTTGTCGTCCTGACGTTTCACTGAATACTGCGTTCAGCATGTTCACAGGTTACATTAAGCGAGGTAAAACAAGTAAACAGAAGATATATAAATAGTCAACAACCCACACATAGAGGCTACCATAGCAACGGCGTACCACATGAAAGTAATGCATCAAGGACAGGGCTGCTCGTCTGTTGCATCTTCTCGTCTACGACGGTCAATAAGGGCAGGCTTGAGGGGATTAAGGACTGGAAGCCAAGCTCTGTTCACACGTTCTGCTTCCTCCTTAAGGTTGAAGCTGTTAGTATGCTTCAAGATTTCAATGGCCTCCCTTTGTAGCCTGGCATGATAAGACACCGTGGTGGACAGAACTTCGGTGTCTCCATATCTCCATTGTGGCCAAGTATATATTGGAACAACGAAAAGAAGTATTGCCACTCGCCTCAAGGAGTACGAACGACACAGCCGGCTGGGACAAACAGATAAATCCACTGTAGCAGCACACTCACTACTCGCAGGTCACGATATAAGATATGGAGACACCGAAGTTCTGTCCACCACGGTGTCTTATCATGTCAGGCTACAAAGGGAGGCCATTCAAATCCTGAAGCCTACTAACAGCTTCAATCTTAAGGAGGAAGCAGAACGTGTGAACAGAGCTTGGCTTCCAGTCCTTAATCCCCTCAAGCCTGCCCTTATTGACCGTCGTAGACGAGAAGATGCAACAGACGAGCAGCCCTGTCCTTGATGCATTACTTTTATGTGGTACACCGTTGCTATGGTAGCCTCTATGTGTGGGTTGTTGACTATTTATATATCTTCTGTTTACTTGTTTTACCTCGCTTAATGTAACCTGTGAACATGCTGAACGCAGTATTCAGTGAAACGTCAGGACGACAAAATGTCCTTGGAACACGGCCTATAAGACCGCGAAACAGAGATTCCTATTTCAACGCCGGTCGTGAAAGTCTAAATTTTTACTTAAATCTACAAACTTTGTAGACGTCTGAATGTGGACAAGTGGCAAGTACTCGCCCAAAACAGAGTTCAGTGGAGGCAATTTGAGAGATCAGCACGGGATCTTCGTGTCCCATAGAAACCTTCTGAGTGAGTGAGTGAGTGAGTTGAACTATGGAGACTCGAATTATTGAAACTCTACTGTATGTCTCCCCCACCCAGACATCAAATACCCCCGGAGAAAATACTGGGGCCACCAGTTGAAAGCTAACCTTGACTTTTTTATTGACTAGTTCCTCGGTCTTGGCATAGAGCAGTTCCTGCACTCCAGGATGATAGCGATACAAGGAGCCGCTGATGCTGATGATGACAGTGGGGAACTCCATCTTGTTGAGCAATGACGCTATGACCGCAGCCATGAGATGGACTGCTCTCATCGTCACCACCTGGCAGATTCTCTTGATGCTCACCATGTCATGCTCAGTGGCCTGCGTGACTTCCAGCTCCTTCAGCACTGCCTTCGTGTACGTGAATTCACCGTCCTTGTCACTGTAACAAACATCTCATAGCAGTCAACACTGTAGTCGCAGCCCCGAAACTAGGGAACCAACCAACCAACTTATTTAAGGTGACGTGGACTATATAACACCATGTTTGTAGTGATGGGGACAAATGGTAAGGTTACATTGTTAGTAACTTATTTAAGGTGGCGTGGACTATATAACACCATGTTTTTAGTGATGGGGGACAAATGATAAGGTTACATTGCTAATAACTTATTTAATGTGTCATGGACAATATAACATAATGTTTGTAGTGATGAAGGAAAAACGGTGAGGTTACATTGCTACTAAATTATTTAAGGGGACGTGGACTATACAACACCATTTTTGGAGTGATGGGGACAAATGGTAAGGTTACTTTGTGTCGTGTACTATATAACACCAAGTTTGTAGTCATGGGGACAAATGGTAAGATTACATTTTTAGTAACTTATTTAAGGTGTTCTTCTTCTTTTTCTTAGCGTTATCCCGTAGGAACGGGGTCCGCTTTTCGGATCAATGCACGCCAGTTCTTGCGATCTAATGCTTCGCGTGATTTCAAGTTTCTTCATCGTAAATCGGCGTTAATGGTGTCGAGCCACCGCAATTTTGGTCTCCCACACTGTCTCTGGCCGTCGACCGTTAGATGGTAGGCCGAGCCGATGACTGAACTTTGTGGTGCACGGACAACGTGCCCATACCAACGGAGTCTCCATTCCTGCATTTTCTCATTGATTGGAGCCACGCCAGCTGTATGTCGAATCGTTGTGTTGGGGATATGGTCGAGCAGAGATATGTCTAATGATCTTCGCAGCATCTGCATTTCCATGACATGAAGTGAGTGCTCAGCACTTCTAGGTGCTGGCCAACACTCTGTACCATATAATGCAACTGGTCTCACCATTGTGCGGTATATCTTTGATTTTAAGCGGATAGGCATCTTCTTATCACAAAGAACACCGGTGACATCTCTGAATCGTATCCAAGTCGCATTGATTCGTGCTCGCACATCTTCATTCACAGAGCTGTCGCCATTCAATCGTGAGCCTAGGTATCGGAATGTACACACATCAAAAAAAGTTTTGCATCACCTCGGTTCCCAGATCTCCGGCATATAGACGTTGACTGTGTATATTGTATCAAAGATACAGTCCCTTTGACTGTTCATAGATGTCACTAAAACTGCTCAAAGATGTAAACAACCATGCATGAGCAGGGCCTATTAGACGGAGGGGGTACGACAGCCGATCAGTTCCAGTCATTCCACCAGGACGAAGGTACGCTGCTCATGTTGTCTGTAGACCATGCCTAGAAGGTCAATACCGCAGTTCGATCGCGTCCGCATTGTTACTTTGTGTCAAGAAGGGCTCTCAACAAGGGAAGTTTCCAGGCGTCTCAGAGTGAACCAAAGCGATGTTGTTCGGACATGGAGGAGGTACAGAGATACAGGAACTGTCGATGACAGGCCTCGCTCAGGCCGCCCAAGGGCTACTACTGTAGTGGATGACCGCTACTTACGGATTGCCGCTCGGAGGAACCCTGACAGCAATGCCACCTTGTTGAATAATGCGTTTCGTTCAGCCACAGGACGACGTGTTTCAACTCAAACTGTGCGCAATAGGCTGCATGATGCGCAACTTCACTCCCGACGTCCATGGCGAGGTCCAGCTTTGCAACCCCGACACCATGCAGCGCGGTACAGATGGGCCCAACAACATGCTGAATGGACCCCACAGAATTGGCATCACGTTCTCTTCACCGATGAGTGTCGCATATGCCTTCAACCAGACAATCGTCGGAGACGTGTTTGGAGGCACCCTGGTCAGGCTGAACGTCTTAGACACACTGTCCAGCGAGTGCAGCAAGGTGGTGGTTCCCTGATGTTTTGGGGTGGCATTATGTGGGGCCGACGTACGCCACTGGTGGTCATGGAAGGCTCCGAAACGGCTTTACGTTACCTGAATGACATCCTCCGACCCATAGTGCACCCATATCGGCAGAATATTGGAGAGGCATTTGTCTTCATGGACGACAATTCTCGACCTCATCGTGCACATCTTGTGAATGCGTTCCTTCAAGATAACGACATCGCTCGACTACAGTGGCCAGCATGTTCGCCAGACATGAACCCTATCGAACATGCCTGGGATATGTTGAAAAGGGCTGTTTATGGACGTCTTGACCCACCAACCACTCTGAGAGATTTACGCCAAATTGTCGTTGAGGAGTGGGACAATTTGGACCAACAGTGTCTTGATGAACTTGTGGATAGTATGCCACGACGAATACAGGCATGCATCAATGCAAGAGGACGTGCTACTGGGTATTAGAGGTAGTGGTGTGTACTGTAATCTGGACCACAAATGCTGAAAGTCTAGCTGTATGATGGTACAACATGCAATGTGTGGGTCTCATGAGCAATAAAACGAGCTGAAATGTTGTTTGTGTTGATCTCTATTCCCTTTGTATTTAACGGTTCCGGAACTCTTGGAACCGAGGTGATGCAAAACTTTTTTTGATGTGTGTATTTACCTTGATAAGAGGAGCTCCATTAATACCTATAGTTCCAGGGGATGGAATCGTTTCGAGGTATTCAGTCTTGTGGATGTTCAAACGAAGACCAAATCCTTGCAGACGATCACGCCATGTCTGCACTTGGGTTTCAAAGATCCATCCTGGAGTCTGGACTATATAACACCATGTTTGTAGTGATGGGGGATAAATGGTAAGGTTACATTGTTAGTAACTTATTTAAGGTGTTGTGGACTATATAACACCATGCTTGTAGTGATGGGGTATAAATGGTAAGGTTAAATAATTAGCGACTTATTTAAGGTGACGTGGACTATATAACACCATGTTTGTAGTGATAGGGGACAAATGGTAAGGTTGCATAGTTAGATTGTTACTAACTTATTTAAGGTGGCGTGGACTATATAACACCATGTTTGTAGTGATGGGGACAAATGGTAAGGTTACATTACACATCCCGAATGTGAATATTTAAGTCTTACTTGGAGATTTCAATGCAAAAATAGGGCAAGAAAGAAGGTATCGTACAGTAGTGGGACGATGGCCAGCTCATAAATTAACAAATAAGAATGGACAAAGATTAATTGATCTTTGTGAAGACCATAGACTTATGCCAGAAACTACAAGATTTATGAGACAACCTCATAAACTAATGACCTGGAAATTTCCTAATGTAAAGTTGGGAGAGTTTCAAATTGATCATGTAGCCATGGATAGAAATTGCTACAAAGAAATTTATAATTTGAAAGTCCTCCGAGGAGTAGACATTGACCTAGATCATTATACATGTATATCAAAGAAAAAAAGTTAACACCTAAACGGAAACACAAACCATCTCAATTTCATAGGAGAAGGAATACATACTTAGGATTCACATTAACAACATTTAAACGGAAAAACATCATCACAGATAAACAAAGGGTAACCAGATCAGATAGAATGAAGACATTTTAGGTGCAAAAGAAGCTGAAGCTGAATCGCTTATCTCCAAATACCGTTGTTAGACTTAATTGTATCTGTATTGATTAAGGAGCTCCAATCAGGGCGTAAAATATGAAAAGGAAAAAGTACATACAAGCACATATATCGACCTTATTATATCGTTTCTCACGTCCGTAGGTACTACCTTAAATTGCCCTACACGTGACCCCTGGGTGGTGCTAAACGAGCAACAGCGTTAAAGGTGACTTACAATATGCCCAGAAACATATCAAGTAACGGTTCTTTTCAGGACCATCAAACTATAGATGAGAAACACCTAGTCCGTACTATGCAACTTAATATTGAAGGCATAAGTTCTGCCAAATGTGAGTATCTACAGAAACAACTGAATGACCTTAACATTGATGTTGTTAACATTCAAGAAATCCATACCAAAGACGAACAGGATCTCCAGCGCAGAGGACGAATACCCGGTTACACACTGGTCAAAGCTATCCACCATCCACAATATGGAATAGCCACTTATGTGAAGTCAAGTTTAAACGGAGTGCAAGTAATTGATTCAACAGAAGTTGACTACATCTATATAATAGCAATTCAGATAAATGATTTAAAAATTGTCAATCTGTACAAGCCTCCGTGTGTGAATTGGGCTCCTACAGTACTGCCAGCTTTTGACCACCCTTGTATATACACTGGAGACTTCAACAGCCATCACACAAACTGGCGGTATGACACCGTGGATGTGAATGGGGAGAAACTAGTTCAGTGGGCAGAAACTACAAATATGCACCTGGTCTTTGATGTAAAAGACAAGGGAACTTTCCACTCTGCACGCTGGGATAAGGATTACAACTCAGACTTGACATTCGTGTCTAAAGATCAGTTAGACCAACCACTCAACACCACTCGTACTGTTCTGTCCAACTTCCCAAACAGTCAACATCGACCTGTTATGGTGGAAATTGGTTTGAAAATTCCCCTTGTAAACTCAATGCCCTTACCCAGATGGAACTTTCGACGAGCTAATTGGGATGGATTCTCAAAAGACCTTGACTCCAGCTTAGTTGCGGAGAATCTACAGCCGACAGCAAACAACTACGATGAATTTGTGAAACTAGTTATCAAAGCTGCTAAGTCAAACATTCCTCGGGGTTACAGAAAGCAATATGTGCCTGGCTGGAATGAAGAAAGTGAGGCTTTATACCAAGAATACCAAAGTTCTGGAAATCAAACAGTGGGTTCACAGCTACTCCACTCTTTAAACAAGAATAGACGAGAGAAATGGGAAGCAACACTCGAAGAAATGAACTTCGCAAAGTCAAGTAGGAAAGCCTGGCGAGCCTTGAATGGGCTAACTGGCAAGCAACACCCCAAAAAGCCGCATACTAAACTGAGTCCTGACATTATTGCCAACAGGATCGTAGACCTCTCAAGGGCAAAGAGAGACAAGAATCATACCAGAGTGGTAAAATGTAACCTCTCTAACCTCAAGCACAGTGCCCCAAGAAACGAACCGCTTTCCAATCCCTTCTCCACAGCGGAAGTAGAAAGTGCAATCAAACAACTGAAAATCGGCAAGGCTGCTGGTCCCGACAACATCTATAATGAGTTCATTAAGAACATGGGTCCGTATTGTATATGCTGGCTCACTTCTCTCTTCACTTACATTCTCAAAGAGAACAGACTGCCCAGACAATTCAAACTGTCAAATGTTATAGCCATTCTCAAACCTGGCAAACCTGAAGACAGCCCCGAAAGCTATCGTCCAATAGCACTGCTCAGTTGCATATTAAAACTTTTTGAACGAATCCTTCTAACCAGAATAGCACCGCTCATTGAGGCTGTTATCCCTCCTGAACAAGCTGGCTTCAGACACGGACGCAGCTGCACTGATCAAGTTCTTGCCCTAACTACACACATTGAAGCAGGTTTTCAAGGTAAACGGAAATCAACAGCTGTTTTCATCGACTTGACAGCTGCGTATGATACTGTTTGGCGACAAGGACTGATCTACAAACTATTGCAAGTTGTACCAAGCCGAGAAATTGTGGATCTAATATCTAGCATGCTTAGTGAAAGGCAATTTGAAGTGTTCCTAGGAAACACTAAAAGCCGCAAACGAAAACTTAATAACGGCCTACCACAGGGATCTGTTTTAGCCCCACTGCTATTCAATTTGTACATCCATGATTTACCAACTACAACATCAAGTAAGTTCATCTATGCTGATGATATCGCGCTGGTAGCTCAGAGCAATAACTTTGAAGATGGCGAACAAATCATTACGGAGGACCTGGAGAAGATGTCAACTTTCTTTAAAACCTGGAGATTGATCCCAAGCACAACAAAAACTGAAGTCTCTTGTTTCCATCTAGCGAATCGTGTCGCAAACTACAAACCTAGAGTCCTGTTCAATGGACAAGAGCTGAGGTACAATCCTTTCCCAAAATATCTCGGAGTCACTTTAGATAGAACCCTGAGCTACAAAGAGCACATCACCAAGCTCTCTCACAAAGTCGCCGCAAGAAACAACATACTGCATAAGCTCAGTGGTACCTCCTGGGGAGCCTCTGCTGACTGTCTACGTTTAACTGGCATCAGTCTTGTTTACTCAGCTGCTGAGTACTGTGCGCCTGTCTAGTTGGGAAGCGTACATGTGAAGAAGATAGACACGAAACTGAACGATACAATGCGTTGCATTACTGGTACCATCAAATCAACTCCATGTCACTGGTTACCCGTGCTGAGCCACATCCCTCCACCTCACTTAAGGCGGAAGCAAGCTCTACTGAGGGAGGCTAAGAAAATCTTTGCATCACCCTCTTTGCCACTGCATCAGGAATTCTGCCATCCGTCACAACAACGATTGCAATCCAGAAGACCGGCAAGTGTCACTGCAAGGCAACTCATCGCGGATGGATTTGACATAAAGGAAAGCTGGAAGCATGAGTGGTCAACAAAAACATTGGGAACAAGTGTCCACCATCTTGATCCCACAAAGAAGCCAAATGGTTTTGACCTACCAAGGAACCTCTGGTGCCGTATCAACAGGTTGAGGACTGGACATGGGTGTTGTAATTATTTCAGGTACAAGTGGGGCTGGATCAGTTCACCAATGTGTGAATGTAACTTAGAAGAACAGACGATTGAACACCTGGTCCTACGCTGTCCTCTTCATTCATACCCTGGAATTCCTGACGACTTGTTTGATCTCACACCTAGTCTAACCGAATGGTTGAAAAGGAAGGACTTTAAAGTTTAATTTTGTCTTATTTGTATTCTGTATTGTATCACCATACGATTAAATAAATAAATAACCTTATGTCCAGTCTATTTATCCAGTCTAGGCTCGATGGTGTAGCAGTGAAAAAGTCGTTAAGGTCACCTAGGTACGCTCTTAGTTTACAATCTTCCACAATGTGCCTGATGGTCTGGTTCGGTGTACCGCAATCACAGCAGGGGTCTGGCCGCTTCCCCCATTTGTATGCACACACTCCATGATCTATACGGATGCGGTTAATAGTCTTCCATATATGTCGCGGTTGTACAAAGTCCTTGATTTTCTTTACAGGATCACTGAGGTCACGTACTTTGGGTGGGGCATTTCTAGTCCATATTTCACGCCATTTAGCTGGAATGTTGAAATTACTATCAGCAAGCTGTTGAGCCAGTCGCAGGGGGTGGATTCCTGGACCGGAGCCGGTTTATTGCCAAAGTGGAAAAGTCGTCATGGATTGGAAGTGCAGGGTTGTTCATTATTTTAGAATGTTCCTTCCTCAGTGCATCTTGTCTTCTTAACACCGGATGGGCTATGTGGCTGAGTGTTGGAGCGGGTAGAGTGGAGTAGTTCTTATACAACCGGAGATGTTTCTCGTGGCTATGTTGAGCTGAGTGTCTACCTTCTTTACGTGAGGGCTGTTCATCCATACCGGCGCATAATATTCCGCTGTAGAATATACTAAACTGAACGCAGAAGTTCGAAGCGTATCTGCTGATGCTCCCCAACTAGTGCTGCAAAGTTTTTGGATGAGGTTATTACGAGTTCACAAGGCATAATGGTCTCATGACTGGTTTGACAGGCGTCTTCGGTGGCGTAGTTGGTAGCATGCTGAGCTTCTATGCTCAAGATGGCGGGGTCAAACCCAGCCGAAGTCGTCGGACTTTTTAAGAGCGTTATAAAATCCCTCAGATGCCTTCTTTCGGAGAGTAAACTGTGTAGGTTAGTTTGATAACGCTATAATAGTTCCAACGTTCGGCGCATTGGCATCTAGTAGCCAAGTCCGCAGCTTGTGTCATGGACGGTAGCATTTGGTAGCAAAAATGATCGTCTGTAGTCGTTCTACCTCGTCGTCGGCTGAAACTCGATTCCGAGTACACATACTTCTTCCTGCATATAACTTTTCACACCAGCTTGTGGATGTGTTTCTGATGACTAAACAGGCCAATCCTGGCATAAAACATGCACCCACATAAATTGCACTCAATGGTCGGGTGAGGGCGGGGTTGTAATTGACGAAGCTTTCTTGTTTGTCGCTTGGCCTCTTCATATTTGCGACGTTCTTCCTCAAAGAAGTCGACAGCGGTCGATGTAGTGTTCCGCCACAGTAAACGGTCCGCGGCAGATGTTTCCCATGAGTGGATATGTATACCAGTCGTCTTCATGATGTGTTTTAGCTGGTCTTTAAAACGCTTCAGAGGGGCCCCATGAGGTCTAGTGCTGGAGCAATGATCACCATAAAGGAATTGACGTAGAAGCCTGGTATCTCTCATACGGTGAACATCTCAGTTGATGAGCGATGATAGTTGTCTCAATGCTATTGAGATGCGCTCTCTCGAGAACTGCAGTGTTGGTTACGTGAATCACAGATAACACATACTAATACCAGTGGCGACTACTGATTTTATCATTTCAAATGATCTTGTCGACTTCGTCGTTATGCTTGGGTCTAACGTTATGCGTTACGGTTACGGCGTGTATGACGTCATCATGTTGTTCAGTGCATATGCACAGAGTCTGAGACGGCGAGTGTGTGACGTCATGCAGCAGAGGGGACCTCCCGCTCCCCGTTCCACGCGCGGGAAGCCTACGCGCTAGCCGCGTGATACTGAATGACTTGCAACTTGTTGATCATGAAGCGTTCATGTGATTCTTGCTATCTCTGTGCTTGCGCCTTCCTTCGTTAAGCTTGCTTACTTCCTGTTTACAATTTGTGCAGGGTAGTAAAGTGTGTTAATAATGGAGTTTGTGGATCGTTCGTTAAACTTGCTTACTTACAGTTTACGTAAAGTGTGTTAATAATGGAGTCTGTTGAATGTAATAGTGCTATTATATCTACTAAAGCTAAATCTCGCGCTGTAATGGAGTCTGTTGAAAGAGCCCTTCCTGAGCCTTTCTAACATAGCGTTTGTAGCATGTGTCATTTGAAATGATATAAAGTGTAGTCTCTCAGACTGACTGTGTCTTTTTGTAATATGTAGGACGTAATCGTCGTCGGACGATACTCGTTTCCGAGTTTGCGTTTCTCGCCTGGAGTTCCATAATCCTTAGGCCAGACGATGAAGATGGCACTGATGGCTTATCATACCAATTCTTGCATAAAACATGCGACTACATATGTTGCATGCGATGGAGGGTGGAGAACGTGGTAGTGTTTGACGTATCTTCTTCCTCTGGCGAATTTCCTCTTCCTGTCTTCGACGTTCCTGCTCAAACTGTGCAACTGCAGCTGAGATGGTAGCAAGCCAGCGAGGGCGATCCAGTACAAGAGTATGCCAAGAATCTGGGTTTATCTATACTCTTCTCATGATATGCTTAAGTTGGTCTTTATATCGTTTTAAAGGAGCACCACATGGCCTCTTGCCAGTGTTGAGTTCACTATACAGGATTTGCCGACGGAGGCTGCTGTCACTCATTCGATGGATATGGCCTGCCCATCTAAGCTGATGACCAACAATGGAGGCTTCGATACTGTTTATCATTGCTTTCTCAAGGACTGCTATATTAGCTGCATAGTCATCCATTTTATGTTCAGGATAGATCTAAGTTTTTATTGATGAAAGCGTTCCAGTTTCTTGATGTCCCGGCGATATAGGGTCCAGATGTCACATCCGTAGAGTAACGTAGAAATAACAACAGCTCGGTACAGCAATACTTCGTGCAGATACTTAGATTTTTGTTCAGAAATACACGATGTGAGAGACGTCCAAAAACCATATGGGCAGCCTGTATTCTGTTTTCCACGTCCTTCTCAGAGACACAGTTCGCTGTTAGAATACTACCAAGGTATGAGAAGTGTCCCACCTTTTCCAGAGCTGAGCCAGATATGTTGATATTAAAATCTGGGGGGATGGTACCAGGAACAGGCTGAGTTAGCACTTTAGTCTTCTGAATGTTGACAGTCAGACCAAAACGTTCATAAGCTCTGTTGAAACAGTTGGGAGAGTGCTGAAGCTCTTCTGGTGTGTGGGCTGGAGAAGCATTGTCATCTGCATAATGCATATGATAGGCTTCAACTGAGCTAAATTGAGACATTAGACTCAGTCTAATGTTAGTTATTCGGTCACACAGTACTATTACGAACACATTACACAATACAATACCACTCTAAAGACGTGCACACGCTGAAAAAGGACAATCCATTTTGACCGCGCGAAATCGTAACCAATGAGCCCGTAGTGTTGGTTTAAATTCAACCAATAGCGAGAATGAGGATCTCAGTCGACGTCCTCAGAGCGCCATTAAACAGACCAAACCTGCGCCTTCCCTCTCAAGGGCTCCCATACATTTCTAAAGCTATAAACACGAGCTTTGAGGATGCAAGGCTTCCTTCCTGAGCTTTCTACTCCGGGCGGTGAAGGTCACACTTCACACACATCTAGGGGTGAAATGTAGAGCTAGTTACAAAATGTGACAGTGAGACAGAGTTTATCGAGAGGGCGCGCAAGGTAGCCCCAAAGACTATTTTACAAAACAATCAATTTAATTGGTATATTGGCTTTCACGGCCAGTGAATTAAAACTCAGCAATTATTCTAGGTTTGTGCCGTGTCTTGACCAATATACCATCTTTTTGGAAGCATTCATAGGGAGGTTAAGGCTGCTTGAGCTTTTAGTTCTCGTAGTAAACAGGTGCAGTTGCACTTGATATAAAGGGAGGTAGCGCGCAGTTCGCTACTCCAGTGGGAGTCCGGGCGGGGACACCAAGAACCCGCTGATGAGCCAGCTTGGTGTCCTAGATGAAACCCCACACAAGACACGGCACAGACCTAAAAGAATTGCTGAGTTTTAATCAATTTATAAGGTGCGTTCAAAAAGTAACGAGCCGGAGGCATAATTACAGAAACCAGTACCTGAATGTTAGAAGTATTGGCCCTGGCTGTTGAGGCACTTGTCCCACTGTAACACGAGACGGTGAATGGCTGTCTCATAAAATTCCCTGGGCTGCGATGTGAACCAGTTACGCACGTACAGCTGGACGACGGTGTCCGAGGTGAATCGTTGGCCCCGCAGAGCCCTTTTCAGGGGAGAAAACATGGCGTAATCACAGGGAGAGAGGTCTGGACTGTATGGAGGATGGCCGAGAACCTCCCATTTGAATTTCTGCAGGAGTGCCGCGACTGTGTTGTCAGTATGAGGTCGTGCATTGTCGTGGAGCGACCACGGTGTCTATGGCGTTCACTGTCACTCGGCGGTCCTGGGTAATGAGTGCATCAACCAGCTGGACGTTGTCATCGGTAATGAAGGGGGGGGGGGTGCCCCAGACCGGCCATCATCGGCTAACGACACCCATCCTTCCCTGAAGCGCTTGTGCCACGCCTTGACCCTTGCAAGGGACATGCAGTGTTCGCCGTACACTTGTGACATTCGGCGATGAATGTCCGTTCCCCCAACTCCATCCGCTGTCAGAAACCGAACAACACCTCTTTGCTCTTCGGTTGACGCCTCCATGTCACTGTTTGCAATGCGACAGACAGCGTTGGACGATTGATGCATGTTGCTGCTCGCTTTGTATCGTCACGCGACGTGCACGCGTGCCCTCTAGCGTCGGGCTGTGACCTTCCACGCTCTGGTCAGAACCACACCTTGTTACACACGCCACGATTAGCCGATGTAGTGACCGGTTTGCGTATTCCAGCCTCCGGCTCGTTACTTTTTGATCGCACCTTATAATTGTTTAAAACAGTTACAGCTGAGAGCTGACTGTAGGATGATCCTCACGTCCTACGTGGAGGTATCGCCACTAACTCATACAGCCATCACAATAACACCGGTTATCAGACAAATTCTACCCACACCAAAAGTACACCCTGCGTTGTCGCAGCCCCTAAACTGAGGAACCAACCAGCCAACCAACTGGATACCGCACAGATACCGTGTCGTGCCAACTAAATCACCCGATTTGCCATTTGGAACAGCCAGCGGGTGAAACGAACAAATTAGCGTCTCTTGATTTTGTGGCTGTCCATGAGGTAATCATCAGTGAGTGAGATCTGGCAACCCCGCTAGAGATGGCTCTAGTTGTTAACTAATTTGTTGTCCTGTGAGCTTATGAAGTTATAGAAAAAAAGGTAAGTTTTGATCACCTAGATTGATTTTGTCTGAGCTTACCTTTGTATTTCGGACACGTACTTCATGTAGAAGGTACCACATTTGCCCAGCAATTCATACTTCTTCCCTTTCAAGAGGAGGGATTTCTTGATGGCTTCCATTATCACAAGTCGTACTATCTCGCCCATATGTTCTCCCGACATTAACTTCTCGAATCTGAAATACATTCGCAGGTCTCTTACAGCCAATTCAATCGTAAACAGACTTTCGCGCCAGTGATTTTTAAAAGCCACTACGCGTTACTCTGAAGAGAGTCTAGCAGGCAGTGGCGATAACCCAGGGGAGGCATTGGAGGGATATATCACTGCCATCGTAATGTACAGGCCATCATGCAGCGACTCGAACGATTGATCAGCTGATCGGTAGGGTGGTAGTGATGACGACCATTTTGCTTTGTGGTGTGTTGTTTAGGTTTTTTAGGTTTATTTTATGAATGAGTATCTGCTTGAAAAGTGATACTTGAGAACGCTTCTACTTACGTCATCTAGAATGAGGATTATTTATTTTCTGAAAAGAAAAAAAAAAGTTTATTTTGTAGGTAAGTTATTGCATCTACGCAAATTTGGGTTGCATGCTTGTCATCACGCTGAAGGTTATGTTTTAGTTAGGACCTCTATATCACTTATTATTTCGACTCATACAAGGTTTTTTGGATGATAATAAAATGTTGTTTGTTCAGGTAACCTCCAGGTCGCAGGTATGCCAAAAGTTTGTTTATAGCAACTACCGGTATTATGAAAGAAATGATTATGTGCCCTGCTGCTCCTTCCCCACCATGACAATTTAAGAAAGCAATGCATACACAACATTCTTAGAAATTTAATTACGGGGAATACAAGAGTATGTGTTACAATTTCCTTGAAAGTAAGATACTTCGGGAGAGAAGAGCCAATCGCCTTGATGGTAGGTTGTAAGGTAATATGGTTTTTAATTATTGTATAATTATTATTGTATGAAGTTCCCAAACGTCAGCCTATGCTAAGACTGGAAGCATTTCTAATATGATAATGCTGAGGTAAAGTTACTTACCGTATGTAAATCAAAGAAATGATATCCAATATTCAGTATCTATTGAACTTTATCCCGTTGTAACTCATCCCCTCCTTCTACGCAGCGTCCTCCCCCTATCAGTCTATCAGTGGCGGCTCGTGAATTTCACCGAGGGGGGATCAATCGTATAAAATAGGCACATTTCAATATAATTCTATTTACCTCACAAAACCAGTCATTTGTAGTAGAATTCCATTCTTCTGGACTCGTCAGTATCACTAATGAGCTTCTCTATCACTTTATTGTTGAAGTTTGGAATTCCCTTCACCATTTGTTTCTCGATTGACAGCATCCCTAAAGTTGTTAAACTGTCCTCCCCCATGGAATTGCGTAGATATGATTTTATCAACTTCAAGAGTCGAAAAACATCATTCAGTTTCACCTGTTGTCATTGGCATTGTCACTAATATTTTAATGCCTTTGTTATTGCTTTAAAAACAGTAGTGTCCAGTCCAAATGAAATAAGGAAATCAAGAGTTTTAAAACACCCGAATATGTTGCCATTTGGAGAGAACTGTGCCCGTAAGTAGAAAAAGCCAACATAAAAGCCAACACAAAAGCCAATATATAAGCCAACACAAAACCCAATATATAAGCCAACACAAAATCCAATATATAAGCCAACATAAAAGCCAACACAAAATCCAACACAAAAGCCAATACATAAGCCAACATAAATGCCAATACAAATGCCAACACAAAAGCCAATACATAAGCCAACACAAAAGCCAACACATAAATAAATACAATAGTACATTATGCAACGAGCCTATAATGGCTATAATTAAGACACGAGTATTTTTTATAAAACGAGCGTATGCGAGTTTTATAATTTCCATACGAGTGTCTTAATTACCATTATAGGCGAGTTGCATACGACTGTTTATGTTCGACGATAATTATAACTTTATTATATGTTTTAACATAAATATTCATAAATATCTGTTGAGAGTCAGCAACTGGAATTTTGTGATCGCAGAGCGAGCGTTGGGTGTTATATCTTTGTCTTTCAAGAGCTTTGACGACCGACGCATGCGCTCTGAGGGCTTGCAATGCCATATGCAGCCATATGTTTACATCAGCCGTCCCTCAGTAATATTGTCACCGCAGTCATTTGAAGACAATGCTCTGTGTAGAAATTAGCGTTGGTGATTTTAAGGTACAGTGCTATTTCTTGTCTCATATTCGCCAGTTTATTTACGCGAACATATGGACGGTGGGTATTCCATGTCGGTAATTTATTATAGTTCGATGTTGTGTTTATGTCCGACATGTTGGATTTTGAGCGCATGCGCGAAGTTATCGTTTCCTAATTGGTCAATGAACGAGCTCTGATTGGCTGGAGAAACTGTATCATAATGGAAAACAGTGTTATAATGACCATCATTATGATACAGTTCTCTGACACATAAGAGTGAGGGTCGAACATAAAAGCCAATATATAAGCCAATACAAAAGCCAATATATAAGCCAAAATAAAAGCCAATACATAAGCCAAGATAAAAGCCAACACAAAAGCCAACATAAAAGCCAACACAAAAGCCAACACAAATGCCAACATAAAAGCTAACACAAAAGCCAACACAAAAGCCAATAGAAAAGCCAATGCATAAACCAACATAAAAGCCAACACAAAAGCCAACATCGAAGCCAACACAAAAGCCAATACACAAGCCAACATAAAAGCCAATGCATAAGCCAACACAAACGCCAATACATAAGCCAACATAAAAGCCAATACAAAAGCCAACACAAAAGCCAATACAAAAGCCTACACAAAAGCCAATATATAAGCCAACACAAAAGCAAATACATAATCCAACATAAAAGCCAACACAAAAGCCAACACAAAAGCCAATACAAAAGCCAATACATAAACCAACAAAAGCCAATACAAAAGCCAATACATAAGCCAACATAAAAGCCAACACAAAAGCAAATACATAAGTCAACATAAAAGCCAACACAAAAGGCAACAAAAGCCAATATATAAGCCAATACATAAGCCAACATAAAAGCTAACATAAAAGCTAATACAAAAGCCAATACAAAAGCCAATACAAAATACAATACACAAGCCAACACATAAGCAGCTGTTAGCATTGACTAGGATATATTAGAGGACCCTTAGCAAGAATAAAATCAATACCTCTCACGGTGATCACATCGTGAAAGACCGTCTCACCCACCATTGTACATCCTTGTCATACGCAAAAAGCAGCTGTTAATCCTGAGTAGGGTATATTAGAGGATCCTAAGCAAGAATATTGTCATTCCATCACCAAACAGTTGTAACCTTTGTAGTGTGAACATCATACTGACAGGTCAGTTACTACTATGGAACTTACTACAACCAACAAAGGTAGCCAACGTGCACTCTATCAACATCAAGTCTACTCTTATAACTATAATCGTCAGAATGTGAATGAAATAAATTTTGGCGATGCTCGAAAGAGAGGTCAACAAAATGTCGAGGCAATCTGAAAAGTAAAAATGGAAAGGTTTGAAGTGTGAGTGTTCATCAATGTAGTGCTCCAAATGAACCACAGTTGCTGCTTACAAACAATCATGAAAATGCTAAAAAGCAAGTTCAAGAAAACGATATTGCTGCTCACGATAGTGCAGTGTTTGTTCAAATGCACTTACCATGTCCTCAAAAAGTCATGTTAGGACAGTTGTCAATGTCCAAGAAACCCTCAACACTATCAAAGTCAACACACACTATGGAAGAGGTCTCTGTGGAAAAAAAACCAAGAGGAATTCGATAGTTTTAGTGATGTTGAGGATGATGTTGATTACGATGATGGTGATTATAATGATAGTGATAAAGATGATGATGATGATGCTTATGATGATGATAGTGATAATGATTAAAACAAGAGGATGACGTTTTCATGCTTATTGTTCGCCATGGAAAAAAATCTACAACAAGCGTTGTGTTTAAAAAACTATAACAAGCAATGGTAAAGAGATAGAGAGTTGTATTTTGTGTGTAAATATTGTAAATGTATATAAAATGAATAAAACATATTGTATGGGTACCGCTTGTGTTTCTTGTTACCCACCTCCCACTCCTAATCTAATCGTTAACCTTCAGCAGTCTCCGGCAATGTTCGGGGGATTGACCTTGAAAAGTAGTTGAAACTAGGGTAGTTGAAAGTATAGTATGGCCCGTTTCTTACCTATATGACATTATGGTTTTTGTCTTTGCAAAATTTAAAATCTATAATCTAAAAGCCCAAACGGAAAATGCAGACACAACAAACTAAGAGAAAACTGAATTTTAATACATCAGGGAAATGTTCGTACTTTGCAACTAAAAATATAAATTCAATGATGAGAATCGGCAAACTGAAACATCTAACAGACGTACTGGATCAACACAGAATTTTAATAACAGCTCTTCAGGAACTTCGGAATACAGATCAAGATCCGATAGAATCGGGAGGATATCGCCTTTACAAAGGACCTCCTGGCAAGAGAGTTATGAAGAATGTTCCCCAATTTGGAATGGGATTCCTAGTCCTTAACAGCATAATAGACTCAATCCAGAATTTCTCATCAACCTCTCCAAGAATGGCAACATATATTATTTAAAACATACTACATACCCATACTGACTTACGCACTTGAAACATGTACCCTTTCTAAAAGAGATAACAGTAGACTTCAGGCATCCGAAATGAAGTTTATGCGTATCATGCTTCAGAGGACAAGAAAGGATAAAGTAAGAAATGAAATGAATCGTGCAGAAGCAGGTATTAACACCACTGTAATGGAGACCGAGTGACCTCCGGTATAAGAGGTCCTCCTCTACCAAGTGCCAACGGTTTCCTTGGAAGGCGGATGAGCGGGTGGAGGTTTAGGGCACTCAGTTGTCCTAGGGATGAGAAGTTATCCCTGAAGGCGGAGGAACCATGATTGGTCAACGGCATCAGAATGTGGAAGGCAACGGGAAACCAGCACATTAAATATTCCAAGAAAACCCCATGGCTTTGCTCAATTTAAAATGTTCCGGAGTTTCAAGTTCCCCGTTCGGATCTCCGGGGGGAACTAGGTTGAGAGGGGCTTTAAGAAGAGTGCAATGCTGCAAGGAACAGTACCGTCAACTGGGGTTACTTTACACAGACCGGGTAACTTTACACACTTTTCGCTAAAATCTTTTTAGCACTGTACGTGGTTGGTTTTGGAAGTTTTGACTAAAATGCCTGTTTATGCAAGACGCTGTGGACTTTACTTGTAAGAAAACCGTGTTTGTGTTATTTGTACTTCACTCCTTTGGATAATAATTGCAAGTTAGTGCACTAGAGTATCTGTACATATGGTAAGTTGTATAGAAACTTTCATTTCTATGACAGTCATATTTTTTTATAGATGTTCTAATTTGTGACAAATCAATTTCCTTAAAGACTTGAGAGGCGGAAATTAGATGTGGAACATGTTTACTTGTTGAGTCACATTACTAGGAAGCCTAAAATAACCGAAGGTGCACGACTCGCCCTTGGAGGGGGTAACTTTACACAGGCTATTTGACACAAAAGCCAGTGTTTACTATTTCATATTTGAATCCCAGAGTATTTGAGTGCTGTGGATTAGTAAGAGCCTAGTAATGTGACTCAACAAGGAAACATGTTCCACATCCACCTCCCGCCTCTCTAGTCTTCAGGGAAATTTATTTGTCACAAATTAGAACATCTAGTAAAATATGACCATGTCATAGAAATTAAAGTTTCTATACAACTTAACAATGTACAGTGTATTTATAGCTGCAGTTAATATCCAAAGGAGTGAAATAGAAAAAACACAAATATGGGCTTTTACTCGTACAGCTCGCAGCGTCTTGTATTTACAGGCATTTTACTCAATATTTCCAAAACCAGCTACCTGCAGTCACTGATATAAATATACAGTAGAGTCTATTAACGTGACATTTCTGTTAATGATGCCTTAGGCTCCTGTAAAAACAAGGTTTGGTACCTTTCTACGACTAACACTTCAGCAGAATTATTTTTCTTTTTCTTTTCTACAAACATAAATTTAAACGTTTGACACAAGTTTGATTTATTTCATAATGTATTCAGACAATTCAATTAAGCTATGAAAGTATCCTCTTTACTTCAAATGAATGTTATCTTTCCAATCAAAAGTTCCAGGCATGTGTAAAGTTACCCCTTGTGAGGCTGTATAACCAAACGCCATGATAAGTGCATGTCTGTGTAAAGTAACCCCAAGCGTGGGGTAACTTTACACACGTGTTCATTTATTTTTAAAAGTGTCTGAGAGATAGTTTGCACTCACGGTGACGCTATGTTCTTTTGTAAGTACCCTTAAGGAATACATAAATATGTCGCAATCAATTTAACAACCTATCACGACAAATAAAATTAAAAAAACACATGAAAAGTGTGTAAAGTAACCCCAGCTGACGGCTGTTTAGGAACATGGAATGTGAGATCCATGTATCAAGGAAAACTAGATATAGTCAAAAGAGAAATGGAGAGAATCGGCATCGACATATTGGGAATAAGTGAAATGAGGTAGTCTGGAATGGGAGAGTTTATTTCGGATGACTACACAGTATACTTTTCTGGACAAGACAACAATAAAAGTAATGGAGTAGCCTTCATAGTTAGTAATAGAGTAGGCAAAACTGTGATGGGTTGCAACAATAAAAATGGTAGAATGATATCCATCAGATTTCAAGGTCAACCTCTCAATGTTACAGTCATTCAAGTTTATGCACCAACCATTGATGCTGAAGAGGACGTAGTTGACCAATTTTATGAAGATTTGCAAGAACTACTACGGCCAACACCAAACAAGGATATCATGTTCATTGTTGGAGATTAGAATGCTAAAGTGGAAAATCAAATAGTAGATGGTGTAACAGGACGATTTGGTCTTGGTACAATAAATGAAGCAGGACAGAGACTCCTAGAATTCTGCCTAGATAATTCACTGATTATTACCAACACACTATTTCAGTTACTCAAAAGACATCTTTACACTTGGACTTCACCAGATGGCCAATATCGGAATCAAATTGATTACATAATTTGTAATAGTAGGTGGAAAAGTGCTAATCAATATACTACAACAAGATCAGGCGCTGACTGCGGATCAGATCATGAATTATTAATTGCAAAATTCCGGTTGAAGTTGAGGAAAACGGCTAGAACTGCCTCATCATACAGATTTGACCTGGGAAGAATTCCTTGTGATTATACAGTAGAAGTCAGGAACAGATTTAATACATTGCAGATTGGAGACAAAACCCCTGAAGAGTTGTGGACAGAAGTATCTGCTGCTGTTAAGCAGGAAGCAGAAAAATACATTCCCAAGGAAAATAATAATAAGGTCAATTGGTTATCGGGTGAGGCACTGCAAATTGCAGAAGAACGAAGGAATGTAAAAATTAAAGGGGATAGATCAACAATGTTTGAGTTTAATGCAGAGTTTAGAAGATTAGCTAGAAGAGATAAGAATATTTTTATAACTAATCAATGTAAGGAAGTTGAGGAAAATAACAGAATGGGAAAGACGAAGGAACTTTACAAGAAAATTAGGGACATCAAAGAAAAATTTCGGGCAAAATTTGGGATGGCAAAAGATAAAATTGGCAAAGATCTAACAGAAGCAGAGGACATTAAGGAAAGATGGATGGAATATGTAGAAGATCTGTATAAGAAAGAACCATGTATTATGGATAATGAAGTTCATGTGCCCTTCGAACCAAAACCAGATATTTTGGAAACTGAAGTCAAATGGACCCTAGAGAATATTGCTAAAAACGAAGCAAGTGGACACGATGGCATTCCAATAGAAATGTTCAAAGAAGTTGGAGATAGTGCAGTGAAAATTTTACATTCCATGTCAGCAAATACGGAAAACCCAACAATGGACAAAAGACTGGAAAAGTTCAGTATTCATCCCAATTCCTAAGGAGGGAAATTCTAAAGAATGCACGAATCACCGAACAATAGCACTTATCTCACATGCTAGCAAAGTCATGCTTAAAATCCTAAAAAATAGACTACGCCAGTATGTAGACCGAGAGCTACCTGAAGAACAAGCTGGATTTCGTAAAGGAAGAGGGACCAGAGATCAAATCGCCAACGTACGATGGATAATGGAGAAGGCAAGAGAATTCCAGAAAGATGTATATTTTTGTTTTATTGATTATGCTAAATATTTTGACTGTGTTGATCATAATGAGTTATGGAAAGTACTAAAATATATGAGAGTACCAGAACATATCATTAACCTCATCCGGAACTTATACTCTGATCAAGAAACTACAGTGAGAACCATATATGGAACAACTAAATGGGTTAAGATTCAAAAAGGAGTACGGCAAGGCTGTATATTGTCACCTTACCTTTTCAATCTGTATGCAGAACACATTATGAGGAATGTGGGGTTAGATGAAGAAGAAACAGGAATCAAAATAGCTGGGTTAAATATAAACAACCTGAGATATGCAGATGATACAATCCTGATGGCTGAAACTGAAGAAGATTTAATAAATCTCTTACCGAAAGTGAAAGAGGAAAGTTCAAAGGCTGGACTAATGTTGAATGTCAAGAAAACAAAAATTATGACAACTACAACTGTCAATTCATGGCAAGTAGGAGGAGCAAAAATGGAGATAGTCTCTGTTTTTAACTATCTTGGCTCACAGATTTCTGCCGATGGTGACTGCAGTCATGAGATCAAAAGACGGTTGCTACTTGGTAGACAGGCATTTTCAAATCTGGACAATATCTTAAGGAGTAGAGACCTAACCTTAACAACAAAGATCCGTATAGTAAGGGCTATGGCTTTTCCAGTTGTGATGTACGGATGTGAGACCTGGACCATAATAAAAGCTGAACGCCGTAGAATAGATTCCTTCGAATTATGGTGTTGGAGAAAAGTTCTTAAGAGTTCCATGGACTGCGAAGAGAGCCAATAAGTCAGTTTTACAGCAAATTAAACCAGTGTGTTCCTTGGAGGGCTTAATCATGAAACAAAAACTGGGCTACTTTGGACACATCATGAGAAGACATAATTCATTAGAGAAGACCTTAATGCTGGGGAAGATAGAAGGCACAAGGAGAAGAGGGAGGCAAACAATGAGATGGATGGATGGCATCACAGAAGCGCTAAATTCCAGCTTGGAAAATCTTCGAGAGGCAGTGCAGGACAGAAGAAATTGACGTAGTCTAGTACATGGGGTCACGGAGAGTCGGAATCGACTAAACGAATAGAGTGGAGACCTTACAGTGGTCTCGACTGAGGTGGTATGGACATATCCAACGGATGAAAGATGAATAAAAGGCAAAGGCATACTTTAATCTGAACATCAAAGGAAGAAGATGTGTTGGAAGACCTAAAAGGAAATGGATGGACCAGATTAAGGGTGACTTGGCAGACAAAGGGCTGGATTGGGAGAGCACTCATGAAGACCAACTATTCATGGATAGAAAGAAATGGAGAGGACTCGTTCACAGCCCCCAGGTGACTGGAGCTGTTTAAGATGATGATGATGATGAATAAAACTTATAGCCTACTTTGGTAAATGTCCATTCCCCAACAAATGACAAGAATACAAAGGAAAGAGAAGAAACTGACAAATTTTGGTAAGAACTTGACCATCTCATATTACACATCCCGGATGTGAACATCAAAGTCTTACTCGGAGATTTTAATGCAAAAATAGGGCAAGAAAGAAGGTATCGTACAGTACTGGGACGATGGCCGGCTCATAAATTAACAAGCAAGAATGGACAAAGATTAATTGACCTTTGTGAACACCATGGACTTATGCTGGAAACCACAAGATTTAAGAGACAACCACATAAACTAATGACCTGGAAATGTCCTAATGTCATCAGTGGCGGATCCAGAGGTTCACTTCGGAGGGAGCACTCTAGGATTTCAGAGTAGCTAGAGAAAATATGTAATAAAATTACTTCGCCCGGTATCTTTAGCGGTTTACCCACCCAAGGCTTACGGACGGCAGGTCTCAGACGGAATTCAGAAAAACCGAGGCGAACAGCGAAACTCTTCTCTGATGTCTTAACTCGACACGACTTGAAAGTTGATGCTGGCCGAAGCTAGGGTGTTAAGACTCGCTCACTACCTCGTAAACTCGCTCCAAAGCTATTAATTTATATTTCTACTGAATGAATATTGTTGGAAAAATGAAAACGTAAAATCACTTATAGTGGGCGATGTATTAAAGATAGAGATATGCTGTCGTGGGCCTTTTTGTAGAACTTTTCATGCTGACCAATTATTACACTTATAGTAGGCCTATATATTTTTTTAATGGTTTATCCACCGTAAGCTTAAATGGCGCACGGACAGCAGGTTTTTCTTCGACTCGATGTACTGAAATCGTTACTGCTCAGCTTATAGTGGGCGATGTATTAAAGATAGAGATATGCTGTCGTGGGCCTTTTTGTAGAACTTTTCATGCTGACCAATTATTACACTCATAGTAGGCCTATTTTTTTTAAATGGTTTATCCACCGTAAGCTTAAATGGCGCACGGACAGCAGGTTTTTCTTCGACTCGATGTACTGAAATCGTTACTGCTCGGCTTCCTGTGGTCACAAATGAATGTATTTCTACAGAAACCTTCCTCGAGAAATCCTTTACAGAATGGTGAAAACCGCATCAAAATCCATCCACTGGTTCTCGAGATAACCCGTTACATCCAAGAATCGGGGACTCTGTTTTATACTACAGTATGTCGAGATGCCCGCGACTATCATTGAGACAAATACATGAATTTATAACTAGTCTCTCTTAAGTTAACAGCCCTGGGGCTGGTTTGCAGCAACTCGCCAATCTTCTCTATTCTCCACCATCCTCTTCAATTCACGATATGATTTTGTGTTCGTGTCTGTCATTAACTGTGTAATGTATGCAAGTGGTGGTCTTCCTCTTGTGTTTTTCCCTTCTAACATCCCTTCGATGACTCTTGCTAGCAGGCTATTATGTCTGAGAATATGTGCCAACATATTTGCTCTTCTTGTTTTCAGGCTCTTCATAAAGCTTCTACTTTCTCCTGCTGTTCTGAATACCACTTCATTTGTCATATGTTGTATCCAACTGATCTTAAGCATTCTTCTCCAGCACCAAGCCTCAAAAGCCATCGACTTCCTCTCTTCTAACTTCCCTATTGTCCAGGTCTCACTACCATACAAAGCCACACTCCACACGTATGTCTTCAACAGTCTTTTCCTTATTTTTAGGACTATACTTCTGGATGTGAAGAGATTCTTCTTTCTATAAAAGGCGTTCTTTGCCTGAATAATTCCGCTCTGCTCTTCTATGACCTTCCTGGTTCCGACTGCATACGAGTATTTTTGTTTTATTTTTATTCATCTACATGTTAAATTCGTTTTTAAGGATGTTATTCATTACATGAAGTATCTGTTGAAGCTCATCTTCATTATCTGTTGTTAAAGCAATGTCATCTGCGAATCGGAGCATGTCAATCTTTTCCCCATGTATATTTACTCCAACTTGAATCTCTTCTCTTATCATATTTATGGTATCTTGGACATACAAATTAAATAAGTATGGAGATAGCGAGCATCCTTGTCGTACTCCTTTTCTTATTTCAACCTCTTCCAGGTTATTGCCAGATCTTATTATTCCCCTTTCATTCTTATATAAACTATGTATTATTCTTCTATCTCTATAAGAGATTCCCACTTTCTTTAGTAACTTGAACAGTATATTCCAATTCACGTTGTCAAAAGCTTTCTCCAGATCCACGAATGCTAGATATGTTGGTATTCCTTTCCTATTTCTCTTTTCAAGTATTTGTCTTAGAGTTAATATTGCTTCTCTTGTTCCAATGCCCCTTCTGAATCCAAATTGGTCATCTGTAAAGTAGTTATCAAGGTTGTTCTCTATTCTCCCAAGTATAATACGTGTAACAATTTTAGATGCATGTGTTGTCAGGCTTAATGTCCTAAATTGATCGCAATTTTGTGCTCTGGCCTTCTTTGGAATTGGAATTATTATGCACTTAGTCAAGTCAGTTGGTACTATTCCAGTTTCATACATTTTGCATATCATTCCATACATTGCATCTTCAGCTTTCTCTCCGCAGTTATTTAATAGTTCTGCAGGGATTTTATCTACACCTGGTGCTTTTTTGTCTTTTAAATCTTTCAGTGCTCTTTGAAATTCTGATTTTAGTATTTGGTCACCTCTATTATCTGCATCTGTCTGGTCTTCTTCCTGTATTACTTCCTTATTCATAACTTCATCTCCATAGAGGCTCTCTAGATTTTCTTTCCATCTCTTCCCAACCTTTCCCTCCTCATACAGGTATTGTCCATTCTCATCTTTAATATCACATGTCTTCTGTTTCTTCTCACCAAAAAATTGCTTCACATTTCCATATGCTTTTTCTAAGTTATTTGCTTTAAAATCGGTGTCTATTTCATCACATATATCACATAAGTATTTTTCTTTGTCCCGCTTGCTTTTCCTAACTATTTCATTTCTCAGTCTTCTATATTGTTGTTTTCCTTCGTCACTTGTGACGTTTTTGAGCCTTCTTCTTTCAGTTATCATTTCTACAACTTCCTCACTTATCCATGCTTTCCTGCTGTTTTTATTTTTATTTTTCAGCAGTTCCTCTGCAGTTCCTAGTATTTCCTCCTTCAGAATTCCCCACTGACTTTCTATTGGTTTCTCGAATATGTCAGTATTTATTTCAATCATTTCATCTGTTCTTCTTTGGAACTCATCTCTAATATTTGGCATCTTAAGTTTTGTCACCTGTAGATACTCAGTTTTTCTCGTAATGATTTTCTTATATTTGAGTTCCGCGTGCATCAGGACTAGAATATGATCGCTTACGATATCTGCACCTGGATAACTTCTGCAATTTTTAACCTGGTTCTTAAACCTTTCTTTTACCATTACGTAATCCAATTGCGCTCTTCTCGTGTCTCCAGGAGCTTTCAAAGTGTATCGTCTTCTCTTGGGTTGGTTGAAGAGTGTATTTGTTATGACTAATTTATGCCTAGTGCAGAATTCTATCAATCGTTCACCTCTCAAATTTCGGACTCCCAGTCCAAACTGCCCAAAAGTTGTTCCATCTGTTCCTTCGCCTACCGTTGCATTCATGTCCCCCATAATGATTACATTGTTTTCTGCTCTTGTTCCTTCTATCAGGTGATTTAGATCTTCATACATTCTTTCAATTTCCTCGTCATCTTCATTTGTATTTGGCATATATGTTTGAATTATGACAGTATTGTTTGGCTCCGTATTTATCTTGACTAGAATTATCCTAGCACTATGCTGCACATATCCCGCTACTCTGGGTCCCATGGATTTTTCCATAATCACTCCTACCCTTTTCTTGCGAGCGGTCCGTCTTCCGACCCTGAGTAGATTATTCTGTAGTCATCTGACCAAAAGTCACCCGTGCCAGGCCATCTCATTTCAGAAATACCGAGAATCTCTATTTTTAATCTCTTCGTTTCTATTTTCAAGTTTTCCAGCTTCGCCACCTTTAATAATGTGTTAACTTTCCATGTTCCTATTTTCCTTAAGCATTTCTGTTTCTTGCGTTTGTTAATAATACCATTATTTCCTTTAGCTGCCCCCGCCCGGAGATCCGAATGGGGAGCTATTTTACATCCGGAGAATTTAACCAAAGAGCTTTCCATCATGAGCTGCTGATTCTTGGGATATCCAGTAGGATCTTTAATGGAGTGGTTTCCCGTTGCCTTCTCCATTCTATGCCGTTGGCCATCTGTCGGCTCTTCCGCCTTTAGGAGCAGTTTCCCACCCCAAGGGCAAGAGAGTGCCCTTCTTCTACCCGCTCATTCGCCCTCCTATAAGACCGTTGGCACTAGTATGGGCTATTAAATCTACGTAAGACACATTAAATACGTCATACAACTGTTCCTAGGGATACTTGAAGAGGACTGAACTAATAAAAACAGAGCATTCTTTTAATGTTCCTATGAATTAAAAGTGTACAGTATACTCAACATTGTGATTTAACATGACTTATGTTTACAAAGGAAATAATCGCTCAGGTGAGTTAAAATTCATAAAACTCCTACAAAAGTGAAAACATCAGTTCCGCGAATAACGCGCTCAAGGCAGTTGCCAGCTTGCTGGCCGCCGCGAGCGCTAGTGTCGCTTCATCTACCAAGGATGCAATTTCGTAACGCAGCGAGCTTCGTGACTGTGTATAAAACTGGTAATACAACTCCGTCCTCCCAGGTTTGCGAATCTAACTCTTTCCCCGCGAAATATACCTTATTTCAAACTGAGGCTAGCACCAAATAATTTTGAATCCCACCTAGCTGGACAATATTAGCTTTTTCCTTTTCTTAGCGGGAGAGAACTTATATTTAATTAATCTACTTTTGATTCAAAATAACGCGTTTTAATAAGGACTTCGAAAATTCTATGGGTTCGTTAACACTATTCGTGGGATCGCTATTAACTTTTTGAGCATTAGATCGCCGTCAGCCGAGTTGCTACAGCATGTCCAACAATTCCCCGAATTACGATTATTTCCCAGTTACGAATGAGTGAAATTTTTCACATGTGTAGTGCAAGCAATTAAACCTTTTTCCGGCTGCATGTAGCATTTGTAAGGTAAAAAGGACTTAGTATGTGACAAAAATCTTCGAAAATGATATTTTAAGCAATATAAAGCACAGGACCTTGTTGAAAAAATTGTATAGACATAAAACTGAGTAGCCTATTGTGTAACTCATAAATCAACATGATACATCGTGAGAGGACATGCCCACTTTTGCTGAGACTTCTGTAAATGTCTTCTCTTGTTGAGAGATACGCAATCTTCATGTTGGTAGCACATATAGATTCGAGTTTATTTTGTTCCTGTCAGGGGAGGAAACAGGAATGTTATAGATTTACAATTTCAGTCAAAAATTAACTTCATTTTTTACAGACCTGTTTTTTTGTTTTGTTTTTTTTTTCGTCTTTTGTGCATATTGTACTATTCGAAAACGTCTGGACCAAAAACACGAAACTTTTCTTGTGTAATAATATATCATTGAGAAATGGAAATACTTGTAGAGTTGTTGCTAATAATTCATTTGAGGGGCTTGAGACATCTTGGTCATCAGCCCCGTATAGTTGGTTGTGTGTTGCAGTTTTCTGGTAACCTATATTGCTGTGATGACTGTAGTAACGTGTGTAAATATATCAGGGACAGGGATGGGGTAGACGCTCTGGGACTTGTAGTAAGACACTATCCCGGCATTTTCCTGCAGGGAGTGTGGAAAAACTCGGGGGAAAACCACACTCAGGATAACCGCTGTCAGCACCGGGATTCAAACCTACGATATTCGTACTTACTCCAGGTGCCCTCGCGGCCATGGTGCACGTTTGACGAGCGTGGCTATGCCGCGGGACGAAATACTTGTAGAATTTGGATTCGAGTAACTATAACCCCCCCATTGGTCGATCCTGGCTACGCTACTGCTTCTACCTGTCCTAAGCATGAAATAAAAAACGTGGTAATGTTACACAATAATAGAGACAATGCTAAAATTATGGCGGATTATATCAAAGAATTACTCAACTACGAGGATCCAAAAGAACACTTCGAATTTGATCCCAATTCGAAAAATAAAACTCCCTTGGACAAAGTTATACCGACAAATTATGAAGAAGTGATTAAAGCAGTTGATTCACTTAAGAACTACAAAGCAGCTGGAAAAATCAATTAGTAGCAGAATTGTGGAAGAATGCAAATAAACAAACTCTTCAAAATTTACATAAACATATCATAGAAATCTGGAATACTGAAAAATTACCTGAAGAATGCTCCACAGCAATCATCCACCCATTGTACAAAAAGGGTGATAGATCAGATCCCAATAATTATCGGGGTATATCATTACTTGATGTCACTTATAAGATCTTCTCGAAAATTATGTATACAAGAATTCATGAACACCTTGATCAAGAACTGGGAGAATATCAAGGAGGATTTCGACCAAGAAGGAGCTGTCCTGAACAAATTATTAGTCTTAAATGGACCATGAAACATCATAGAGTTCGAAACAAGCATTTAGTCATCACTTTTGTCAATTTGAAAAAAGCTTATGACAATATCCATCGTGAGTCATTATTAAAAGTCCTTCGAGAATTTGGTCTACATCGGAAACTCATCAACCTTCTTGGAATTACCCTTGAGAATACTAAATCAAAAGTAAAATTTAGAGGTGAATTGTCAGAACCATTTGAAATCCAAACTGGTCTCCGCCAAGGAGATGGTCTTTCGCCCTTGTTGTTTAATTGTGCATTGGAGAAAGTCATGTGAGAATGGAAGGAGAAATTGGCAGAAATATCAAATTTAATTGCCTAGCATTCGCAGACGATCTTGCACTTCTAGCAAGTACTGTGGAAGACGCTAAATTTCAAATCGAAGAACTCGAAAAAATTGCATGCAAAACTGGTCTACCTACAAATCTCGTGTGAAAAGACTGAAATGACGCCGAACTTCAGAATTGACCCACCAACATTTCAACTAAACAATAGTAAACAAATTAAGATTGTGAAAAAGTTCAAATATCTTCGGAAGATAATCACCTGGAACTCAAACGAGAAACCATCGATAGACAATAGAACATCCAAACTGAAACAAGCATAACGAATCACCTGGCCAACCTACAAAAAGAAATGTCTCTCAATAAATGCAAAATGTCGGCATTACAATTCCGTTGTTCAACCCGAGGCAACGTATGGTAGTGAAACACTCTTCAAGTTGAACATCAAATCAACAACTGACAAACTGCAGAAAGCAGACAGAAGAATCATCAGAACAATTATTAACAAAAACATCAAGTAAATGGCCAAAGGAGATTGCTGCTGAATGAAGTGGTATATAGAGGGAGTGAATCAATAATACATACAATGCGGAAAAGGAGAATCTCTTTTTTATTTGCCAAATCTCACGCCTACCAGAAACCTTACTAATAAAACAGCTGTTTAGTTACTTCTGGAAGAGTAAAACAAAGAACAACTGGTTCAAAGAGATCCAGCATGATTTAGATGAATTAAATTTAACGATGCTCCAAATTGAAAATAGAGAAGAGAAGAGAAGAGAAGAGAAGAGAAGGGAAGAGAAGAGAAGAGAAGAGAAGAGAAGAGAAGGGAAGGGAAGGGAAGGGAAGGGAAGGGAAGGGAAGGGAAGGGAAGGGAAGGGAAGGGAAGAGAAGGGAAGAATTCTTGGATGTCACAGGTAATCTCGAGAACTACTGGATGGATTTTGATGCGGTTTTCACCATTCTGTAAAGGATATATCAAGGACGGTTTCTGTACAAAATAATTTATTTATGATGAAATAAAATCAAGCAGTAACGATTTCAGTAAAAAAAAAAAGCCTGGCGTCCGTCCCTTTTAAGCTTACGCTGGGCAAACAGTTAAAAAATATCGATATACTATGAGTGTAAGAATTGTTCAGCATGAAAAGTTCTACAAAAGAGTCCGCTAGAGCATATCTCTATCTTTAATACATTGCCCACTATAAGTGTTTTTACATTTTCATTTATTCCAACAATCTCCATTCAATTACTAAAATAACTGTTCCCAGGCAAACGCTGAGGTGGATTGCTTATGTTGTATGGTTTCTAAGACCGGATGCTCTTCCTTACACTAAAAACACAAAAAAAGGTTTTTGTCATGTAAACTCCTAAGAGGCTGAGTGCAGGACTTTCTAGTCAACGCCTGTGGGGCTATCTATGTATGGATAAAAATAAATAAAGCTAGGCAAAAATGTGAAATAAAACAGCCATTGTCTGAAGTTAGATACCATCCCAGCATTGTCTTGGCGTAAAAGTAGAAAATTATACATACCTCTTCTAAAATGGTAGAGGTAAGAATCAAATCAACATCTTTCCGGTTTTGCCTTTAAACTAAATGCATCCTGTTTCAGTCCTCAAACCAGAATTAAATTTCTTAGCAGAGTCGGGGATCGAACCCTGGTCTTCACAGTGAAGGTATACAGCTTGACCGCTAAGTCATTAAGCCTCAGTTCTCTGTTTCAGTCCTCAGAGCCAGGAATCGAACCCAGACTATCGCAACAATACAGGAAACGACAAGAAAATTAATAAGTTATTACATTCAAAGTAATTGAAACATTTGCACTGTGTGGCTGGCCCCTACGAGAGCAGTCTTTAACATGTATGCCTTATGATACAGCATTAAATGTCTGCTGAGTATGCATAGCTTCATGGTCTCTGTCTGGCTGCTCGTTCCTGTTCACTCTCAGCTGAGAGACCGCCACACTTGCTGTGAGTAGCTGGGTCATAAGCCCTATGTGTTTAGTCCGTGTGTTTAAGACAGGCGTTAAAGACATCTTATGATAATTTTAGGAAATTTAATTAAATATTAGCTAATTTACAAAGACTGTGAGACGTGTGTAAATTGTCAGCGCTGGTTAACTAACATCTACCGTTATATAGTGAGTTAAAAAGCACAGAATGCTGTTAAAAATTGGTATTCTAAGCTCGGGTCAAAAAAAAAAAAAGAGTTGACCAAGAGAGATCGACACGTAAGAGAATCTCTGTACAGGTAAGTGATACCAATTCTATGTTGTTGTTTGTGTCTTTAAAGTATATATTCCAAAGTCTACTAAAAGGAAACAAATTGGACTCAGCTCAGGTATCCCTTAGAATCTCCAAATTTAAAAATTTCTATATGGAATTCCTTATGGGAAAAGTTGTAAGTCCACTGGGTAGAAAACAATAGAGAAAAAAAGATTAACAGTCATGTTGTGTTTATGAGCCATGGCACCTCCTTTCTATGTGGAATCCAAGCCACAGGACATGGCATTTCGCCTCAAAAATCTCACATGCATTAACCAGGAATCGAACCTAGTCTACCTTTGCATTGTAATCCAAGTAATAATCTGAAAAAGCGACAAGTGTGGTCGGTCTTAAACATTATCCCTGCTTTTTGTTTTGTTTTGTTGATAACATGTGTATTAACCAAAAATTGAATCCCCGGTCTACCTTAGTAAAAGGCTAACAGCTTAACCGCTGCACCACCACACCCCTTATTGTTGTTGTTGTTGCTATTATGTTGTAGTTTACAGTATTATCACTCCCATGTACTTAGGGGTGACTTAGGTTTGACTTAATAACACGTGTCATTGTGATGGCTGTATTATTGTGTGTACTTGAAATTCAGATGAGGATTGGAAAGGAGATGGCCGTGGTCTTAAGTTAAGAACCATCACAGTATTTTCTAGAGTAAAAGTGGTAACCCCCCCCCCCCCAAAAAAAAAAACCACTTCCAGGATGTCTGAGGTAGGAACCAATACCGCCTTTTCTCACTTTTGCCTCACATGGCTGAGTGTACCAGAAAACTACTTCCAGAATGGCTGAGGTAGGAATCAAACTCAGCTCCTGTCAGTTTTGCCTCACAAGGCTGAGTGTACCTCGTTCCAGTCTTAAGACCAGAAATTAAATTTCTTGGCAGAGCGGTGAATCAAATCCAGGCCTAAGCGGTAGCAGCCAAGAATGCTAGCCACTACACTAAGAGGTGGACAATTTAAGGCTGGTCTTGATTGTACATAATCAATCAATAATTACCTAATAATAATAATAATAATAATAATACTGATAATAATAATAATAAATATTCCATTTGGCAAAGTTACACAGCCGACCTCTCCCTGTGACGTCATCCACAGTCTCAGGGCGTGGCGGCCATCTTGCACATTAGCCCCTGGCCCAGCTATGAATAACATAGGGGAATTGCGCGCGGCAGCCATCTTGCGCATTAGCCCCTGTCCGAGCTTCGGCTTACATTACCTACTCCCATGCGCTCTGTTCAGTACATAAAACTGGCGAAATATCGACAGATATGTATGAATATTTATGTTCGAACATAAAATAGTTATAATTATGCAACTCGCCTATAATGGTAATTAAGGCACTCGTATGGAAATTAATAATGTGCTATAACCGCGCGCTAATGACACTATGACAGCGGAGAAAGATCTACCAGAAATTCATACTCGTGTAATTCCCAAACTGTCAACTATTCAGAACATGTATGTTTGGAAATGTCAAGCCGCGATTGGAAGAGCAACGTCAGGTATGAGAAAGCGTATAACAACAACAATGCTCACATTTCCTTGCCCTGGTTGAACGAATTGTTGTCCACCTCCTTATCGTATTCAGTCCTCAAGAAGTCCAGACTTCCGTCGTCCCCAAACGAGCCGCATTTCGTGTCGATCAACACATACGGCCTGGAGGTATCACCTACAAACATCTCTGCATTCTCTACTTTCTCTACGTAGCAGATGTTCGTCCCAACACCTGGAAATGATAAAAATTAAAGTAATAATAATACCCTACAAGGAAAAATTAAGCGAGTTGCAAAGTTTAAGTACCTGGGAGAAATTATAACACCTAATGTATCAGAGAAAGAAGCATTCACATCGCGCAGGAGCAAAATGGAAATGGCCTACCATTTAACTAAGGACATCTATAAGAAAAGGTCAATATCCTTCAACGCAAAACTAAAACATTACTGCAATGTCATTCGTTCGGGGGTCTTGTATGCTTCTGAATGCCTCACGATGAGCAAAAAAGGCTTGGTCGAAAAACGGGAGGCCAAAGAAAGGAAAATTTTGAGAAAGATATTGGGTCCCATCAAAGACGGCATAACCATGAACTACAGTATATACTCATGTGGAGAAGATCAGTGACGTCATCCGGAAGAGAAGGATGACATTTTATGGACCTGTGAAACGAATGAGCCCAGCGAGACTGACCAACCGCAACATAACTTACTTTCAGGAGAAAAGCAAAATGGGCCTGGTTCATTGAACTGGATAAAGATTTGAAAGAAGTGGGGATTACACCAACAGACATTCAGGACCGCACCCGCACAAAAGGGAATTTCAAGCTTGGAAAGGTTTCCAAGAAAAAACGAAACTGAAAACGGGAAAGATTTTGACCCAAGAATGGAAATTCCACCGAGAACGAATGCGGGCGTACTGGGCAAACATCAAAGCCTGTAGGAGACAGTTGGAATGACGTGGTCCGTAGATGGCCTATACGATATGAATGAATGAATAATACCTTACATTAGAGAATGATGGTGGTGAGAAACTACAGATCGTAAATGTAGAAATCCAAACAGTCACTAAATTTAAATATGGTATGTGGGTTCAGTAATAGAAGCTGGGGGAACAAGTTCATCTGAAATTGAGAAAAGAGTAAGTGAGGCTAGGAGAACAATTGGACCATTAAATTGCGTCTTATGGAGCAGTAATATTTTAAACAACACTAAGAAACTTATTTACAGTTCATTGGTACAAAGTATTTTGTTATATGGAGCAGAAACATGGACGTTAAACAGACAGCAAGCAAACAAATTATTAGTAACAGAGATGGATTATTGGAGGAGGGCGGCAAGAAAATCAAGATTGGATAAAATTAGAAATACGGGAATCAGATAAATTATGCAGGTAAAAAAAATGTACTAGAAGTGGTTGAAGAAAGAAGATTACACTGGTTTGGACATGTGAAAAGGATGCACAATAGTAGAATTCCAAATGTAATGTTACATTGGCAACGGAAACGGGGTAAACCAAGAGAACAATGGATGGATGGTGTAAAGAAAAGCATGGCTGCCAGAGGCTTAACCGAGGAAGATTCTGAAGACCGAAACTTGTGGAGGAGTAGAGTATTTTTGGGTTGAAGGAAAACTACTGTATAGTATAATAGAATATTCCTAATAAAGAAGATATTGTATTTACATGTACATAGTTTACGCCCACATTGGAGCACTTAACCTCTTCATTCTGGCTGCTCTTGAAATTAACGTGGTAGTTGGTAGCATGCTGAGCTCTTCTATGCAAAAGATCACGGGTTCAAACCCGGCCGAACTCGTCGGATTTTTAAGAGCGTTAAAAATCCCTCAGTTTGCCTTCCTTCGGAGGGGAATTAAAGCCGGCGGGCCCATGTCATAGAATTAAGGTATGTAAGAGAACCATCCACTAACTTCAATTGTGTGAGGCTAAAATGCGTAGGTTAGATTTCGTCATCAGGTCCTGGTTGCGTTGGCGTTTAGTTGCCAAGTTCACAGCTAGGTGTCGTTGACGGTAGCATTTGGTAGCAAAAGTAGGAACTACAAGAAATTGATCGTATCCAGTCCTTAGCTGATTCACAGTTGACACACACTAATACAGCCATCACAATTAACACCGGTTATCAGACAGATTCTACACACACCCAAAGTACACGGGACTGCATGAACGCGTTGTCACAGCCCCTAAACTGAGGAACCAACCAACCAACGAAGCAAACTGCAGAGCTTCACTACGGCAACGAACTCCGCAGTCAACACACTAGTCTAAATGCTTCGGCGTATTTGCACCATGAATAACGTAAGCACAACCCGCTCTACCGATATCCAAATTGTAGAAAAGTTTACCTTCTACTTTTAGGGATAGGTTGTTTGCTTCCTTAGTTTAGGGGCTGTGACAACGCGGTCATGTAGCCCCGTGTACATGGGTGTGTGTAGAATTTTGTCTGATAACCGGTGTTAATTGCGATGGTTTTATTAGTGTGTGTGATCTGTGATTCAGGTAGAAGGACTGCAGATGATTAATTTGTACTCAAGTAGTTCCTACTTTTGCTACCAAATGCTACTGTCCACGACATCTAGCTGTGGACGTGGCTACTAAATGCCATCGCAGTCAGCACCTAGGGCGAACGTTGGAACTAATATAGCGTTATCAAACTAACCCACACATTTTAGCTTCCACAAGTGAAGTTAGTGGAAGGTTCTTTATCATGCCATAAATCTATGACATGCTGAGCTTCTATGCCCAAGATAGCGGGTTCAAACCCGGCCGAAGTCGTCGGATTTCTATAGAGCGTTAAATATCCCTCAGTATGCCTTCCTTCGGAGGGGAAGTAAATCCGGCGGTCCCATGTCATAGATTTATGGCATGTTAAAGAACCTTCCACTAAATACACCTGTGTGAAGGTATAGGTTAAGAATGTTAAGAATGTAAACAACGCTCTTAGGTTTCTACGTTCATTGCCAAGAGCCGACTGCGGTGGCGTCTAGTAGCTAAGTTCTCAACTAGGCCTAGTAGTCGTTGACGGTGGCGTTTGGCAGCAAAAGTAGGAACTATTTGAAAAATTCAAATTTGCAGTCCTTACATGAATTAAAAAACAGATACACACATTAATACAGTCATCACAATTAACACCGGTTATCAGACAGATTCTACACACACCCAAAGTACACGGGGCTACATGACCACGTTGTCGCAGCCCCTAAACTAAGGAACCAACCAACCATCTATGACATGGGACCGTCAACTTTACTTCCCCTCCAAAGTAAGGCATACTGAGGGATTTTTTAACGCTCTTAAAAATCCGATGACTTCAGCCGGGTTTGTACCCGCGATCTTGGGCATAGAAGCTCAGCATGCTACCTACTACGTCACCGAAGCCGCCCTTTTAGGGATACATTACTCACCCATAACCACGCTCATCCTCGTTTCGGGGTCCTTCCACGAGCCGGCCTCAAATTGCGCTGTTATGCTGCTCTGGATGGCCACCACGTGCACGTTCAGTTGCTGCACATTCAAGTCAACACATGATAAACTAGTGCCCGAGCGCGAGCTCTTCTCCTATTGGTTCTACACACATGTGTTTCCTTCAGGGGCGTACTCGTAAGATAATTCGGGGGTGTAGCTAGCAACCTGCTCCACTTATACCTTTTAAGATCTTAGACGATCCAAAGAAAATAGCTGAAGAATTTGCGAATTATTTTAAGTCTGTTTATTCTGATAATATCTCATCATGTGGTGTCCCTGTTGACCAGGAGCAGGTTATTCCATTCAGTTTATTTATAAAAGAAATAGACGAGGAAGAATATAATAATGCCATTAAGAAACTTAAATCGAAAAGATCTAGTGGACCAGATGACATCCCAGCTTACTTATTAAATGGCTGTTCAGATGTACTGAAAATTCCATTATGTTTCATTTACAACTTAATATTAAGGAGTCAAATATTCCCAAGCCTATGGAAGATCAGTAAAGTGTGTCCTATCTTTAAATCTGGCAACATAGCTCTGTTTGAAAATTATAGACCTATTTCTCTAATATGTGTCTCAGGTAAAATCTTTGAGCAAATACTCTATAGTCGCATTTTTTCCCACATTAAAAGTTATATAAGTGAAAAGCAACACGGTTTTTACCCTCGACGGTCAACAACAACAAATCTCATGAACTTTGTACAGTATATTTCCACTGAACTAGATAATTCTAAAAGAGTAGACACAATTTATACAGATTTCTCAAAAGCATTTGATAAAATTGATCATGACATTCTCTTAAGGAAACTGTCACGGTATGGACTTTCCCCACAGCTGTTAAAATTGACATCATCTTACCTTATAGGTAGAAAGCAATTTGTAATGTATCGTCATACCAAATCATACTTTATGTCGTGAACTCAGGAGTGCCACAAGGGTCAAACCTAGGACCATTATACTTTCTTTTGTATATTAATGACTTACCGCAAGTTGTACGACACTCAGAGTGTTTGCTTTATGCAGACGATGTTAAACTGTATAAAACAATTAATAATGTGGGTGATATATCAGATTTACAAGATGATTTGAATAGAGCTTATGTTTGGCGCATAGAGAATGGACTTAACTTTAACATTAAGAAGTGCTTTTACATGATAATGTCCCGGAAATTTGACAATCCGATACAGCCCTATATTATTAACAATGATGTCATTGAAAGAGTATATGAATATAACGATTTAGGAGTAACAATTTCTTACGATCTCTCGTTTAGTCAACATGTTGATAGAATAGTACTACTATCGTATAGAAACCTAGGCTTCCTGTTTAGAAATGCTAGAGACTTCCGAAATATAACATCACTGTCTGTACTGTATCAATCCTTTGTTAGAAGCAAACTAGAATATGCATCTTCTGTCTGGCTTCCTAGTTATATTACTTATAAGAATCATATTGAAAAAATTCAGAAGAAGTTCATTAGGTATCTCTATTATAGAAAACATGGAACGTTTGCAATATCAGATGGAATCTCTTACACTGAAATGCTTCATGAGTTTAATTTCAATAGCTTGTCGAATAGAAGAGAAATATCCCAACAGATATTTATTCATAAGCTTATAAATAATATTATTGATAATACCGAATTTCTAAATTATATCAGTTTTAATACCCGGAGAATGAATCTCAGACAACGTGCTTTGCTAGTCGCCCCCAAACCAAGAACGTGCTCTCAACAAAACTCGCCACTTCATACAATGAGCCGGACAGCTAATCTCATCAGTGTGCATTTCGAAATGTTTGATTTCACTTTATCGTTGCAACAGTTTAAAAAAATACTAAGTCAGTACCTACATAAATGAGTAATACAAATACATCTTGGAAAATATCTGATAAAATATCAAAACCTATGCATCATTAGGTATTAATACATTTAATACTTGTTGTTTTCACCCATTACTAATATTACTAATTTTCTTAATTTAATTACAGTTTACTTTCACTTTATCAAGTTGACATTCAGCATATATTTGTGTTAAGAATATTTAAACTTGAGTATTGTACAATGTGAACTGTGTTATTATTGTTTGTGTGTGTTTTCCCTTTCTTTAACATGTGATTGTGATAATGCTATGTGATATTACATAAGTAATGTAATAATAATAATAATAATAATAATAATATTACACAATATTGAGTAAGTGATAATCACTATGTATTAATACACATTTTTGGTTGTTGTTTTCACCCATTACTAATATTACTAATATTCTTAATTTAATTACAGTTTACTTTCACTTTTTCAAGTTGGCATTCAGCATATAAATAAATAAATAAACCTGCTAAAATAACATAATAACCCCTTAATGTAAGTCGCTCATATATTAATGTTTCATTATTTTAATATGTGCTGTTGGAAATTAATATTTGAGACATGCTGAAACAGTGTCTATTTCGCAACGTTAGGTAGTTGGTCGAGACAGCAAGTGGGAAAGGCTTAGGACCCAACATTCCTGAGGACAAGGGAAGAGGGTTGAGGAAATAATTTATTACCAGCCAAGCGACGGGATGATGTACCGTTACCTATGGGTAAAGCCCTGCGCGGATGCGGATATCCGCAACATTTTTCGCCATGCGGATATAGTTTGCATGGCTGTGCGGATACAGGCGCGGATTCAAGGGGGGGTCACGGGGGTCATGACCCCCCCCCAAACGGAGACCAAATTTTTTTTGCAAACTCAAAAAACGAAAACACAATTACCAGACAAATAAAACATAACGAATTTTAACTGAAAAACAGGTTTTTTTTTCATTTAATCAATACTGAATTATCTTTATTGGAATTATTATGTTCTGTTACAACTGTACATATTTACAACTTCTAACCTCTTGTATAAAAACTATTAGTTATACAACAAAATCAACTCGTCTATTTTGTTTAGGAAACCTTGTGATTACCGAATCGATGTTTATAGTGATGTCACGTTGAATGTGCAGTAATGCACGGATAGGAAACTGGGGCTTTTTTTTTGCACCAAAAATTTTTGCCGACGTCCAAACTGCAAGCTTGGTTGGCAATTTAAGCTGTGACTTTCTCCCTTTGTCGGTACCAACTCGACTTGCCGAAACTGTTACGTACCTTGATCCTTTTCTCGAAGCTCGATGTAAAAGTCGCAAAACACGCCGTTGCAATTTGTACGAATATTTTTGGTGCGCTAAACGCATCAAATTTCTATCCATGAAGCTTGCAAAGAAATTGGTCTGGTTTTGTACGTTTGGTTATTTTGTGATTGCGTTTTTAGTGATACCATTTTTCTTAATAATTTCAATTCTCAACCCCCCCCCCCCCACCGCCCCCCCCCCCCCAAAACCAAACTCTAGATCCGCGCCTGTGTGGATAGCGGATAAGCTGCGGATAATATTTGGAGTAAATTTACGGATAGTTTTTAGAATACAATCCGAACTTGTTGAATATCATGGGGAAAGTTGGGTAATTGTGCGCACCTATGTTTTTCGGGTTGGTAGTACAACTAGCAACTCAGTTCCCTGCTACCCTTAACCTGTCATCGTACCTATCAGGTAGGGACAGTCAGCATGATGTCAGTTGGTATGTGATAGCCGTGAGGCTTGGATGAAGAAACTTTACACGTTGCATGTTATTTTCTGTAGCCAGCAAATAAGAAGGTAAGCTTACAGTTGTGATTCAATTATTTACAATTAAGTGTTATTTTAAATGCAATTTTTACAGTGTTTATGCATGTAGGCTATTTATTTTTTAATATAATAGATTAGTTTACCGGGATTCATTGAGTTACGTTTTAAAAGCAGGGTGGGGTAATGGTGCGCAAGTGCATATTTGCGAGATTTTAAATTATAGTCCACCAAATGTATTTTTGAATTAAATTTGTTTCTGCACATCTAATATAGGATTACTAAGGCTCCTTTATTCATAACATCAGCTGTGTTATCTATTATGAGACCATCACAAGACCGATTCTTGCTTAAGTGCGCACAGTTCCCCCACTATCCCTTACTAGGGCCCGGATGTTCATGACTTTCTTTTCGTTATGTTTTTCCATGACAAATGTAAGATGATTTACGCTAATTCCATTCAAATTATGTCATTAAGGATAATCAACACTCCGAACTGAAAAGGGTTGCAATTCTGGCTGTATAACATTCATTTTAAACATAGCACATGACATACATAGCCTAGGGGAACCACTTTCTGCTCAAATGTCTAAAAGATAAAGTATACTGTAAAGCAACACATTGTAATTATTATTGTAATGCCGGTAGATTCGGATAACAAACGTGTGGATAACAGGCGTGTGGATGCGGGGCGGATGCGGATAACAGTCGTGCGGATGCGGGGCGGATGCGGATAACAGTCGTACAGATGGGGGGGGGGGGCGAATGCGGATAACAGCCGTGCGGATGCGGGGCGGATGCGAATAACGTTTTGTTTATCCGCACAGGACTCTACCTATGGGGCATTGCACGGGATCGCTGAGATGACGCTATGAGCCAGAGTGAAAATATGTTATTGTCCACCAGCGAGAGACAGAGAGGGCTACTGTATTTTATGAAACAGAAATACTTTGCAGAAACGGCTTATAGGAGGAGCCAACGGATTGAGCGCCGAACTTGGAATTGAACCAGCGAATGGGAACAGATGGCGCTTGGTACCGCGGGAATTTAGCATCACAGCGGATCGACTGCATATTTGGAGGGAATCAGAATATGGATTAATCTACGATCGAATTTGTTTCCGATGAACAGAACCTTGCACTTCTCTTTTATACGAGTGTTTGGATGTAATCCACATGCCTGTAGCCCGATTACTCTAGATATTAGCATTGGAGCTTGTCCCCACTCCTAAAATGTGCTCATTTCCATATAAATAGTGGTATTGAAGCTGTAATATGCATTCCTGTTTTAGATTCTCAGTCAGATTCCTGTTTTAGAATCTTTGCTGATTTGCTGTGTGTCGAAGAACACTGACGAACACTGTTAGTCTGCGTGTCAGATGCCACTTTTGAACTTATAAAATGTCACGTCTGAGAACGTTAGGACTTATAAATTTTGGCGTGTCGCTAGACAATAAAAATTGTACTTTAAATTTTCACTTCGTAAAATGTATTATATTTTGTCAAGTTAGACATCAATTAAGTTGTGCGTGTGATATTTAGATAGCTACCATGCTATAGGGCAAGTCTTAGAAAATTGCTACGCACTCTGAGCGAATTGAGTAACTCAATAAAGCAATTTAGCCAGTTAATATATGCGTGTGACAATAATAATTTAAATTTCACGATTGTATTCCATGCAGGAGAAGACTTCATGACGACAGAATCCAGCCGTATTGAAGGAAGGTGTCAATGAATTCCAGTACTGAGATGTTGTTCGAGAGAGAGTGAGCTTCTCAGTAGGGGTCATGGAGGGTGACGTCAGCTGAATGTTTGCAGAGAGGAGGAGTACAATATTATGAAAGAATTCATTTTTATCGTATCTAGCTTGGTAAAATGGGAACAGTGTGTATATAATTTCGAGTTGTGTTTTATTTAGATTCTTGTTTTAGCTTAAATTTACCGACAACCATTTAATTTGGGGAACTCATCGTGACTACTGTGTAAATATTTTGTGACCGTAATTTAATTTGATTCAAGTAGGCGTGGATTACATGTACCATTGGGTACAGATGTGTTGATTTGCGATGTTTCATTCCGCATGAGCATGATCTATGGTTTTGGCGATAAGTGGATCTTTATTCATTAAATTTAATGACAAATATTGGGCGATTTAATAGGTTTTGATTTGCAAATTTTTAATTAAACGGGCCGTTTTGATTTATGGTATGATGCATTTGAATTTACGGAGAGCCGCCTGTTCTCTGGGTAAAACGTTATTATGATCACAGATTTTGAGTAAGTGTGCTTGAACACTATTTTATCGAGTCTTTGATCTGGCGCGATTGTGGTGTGGAAAAGTGTGTATTGTCAAGTCCAGGAAAAGTGTGTTATGGTGTCCATATGTGAATTGTTGTGCGCTGGAGTGACCTCGAGTCCATCTTTGCATGCTGCAAATATATTGCCCACAGACGTGCTCTGAGGAGACGCTGTGCGAATTTCGTCGAGTCTTATAATTCCTGGGTGAATTATTGATACAATTAAGGTATTTTGGTGAGACATATGTTTTATTTAGGTAGCCGAGACTATGATTTCTTCGGTCTTGGACAGCTGTGCGCTGAGCTAAAATATTTTGGTAAACACACCTGGGGACTTGGGCAGTTGAGCGATGAGGTATTCCACTGTATACACGCACAGATCAGAGATAACGATTTATGGTAATTAAGAAGGCCAGCCAAGGTTGGACTGCGACCTGTGATGTTTAAGGAGATAAGCCTGTCTGGTTAAATATAAATTTTTATTTAATTGGGATGTTATCCCCACCAAATCCGTAATTCAAGTGTTGTGCTGATATGAAAATATATTTATGTTGTGATTTTAGCCTGTTGGCTTTATTTTGTAAATTATTTTTGTGTATTTGCATACCCTTGTATGCATGTGTATTTTCATATAAGGTGACAAGCGGTCAGTCTGTGTGCTTATTTTAGTGTAGTGACGATAGTGTTGCCGTAGCTTTGTGTAAGACCTGATTGAGGCGTTTATTTCTTGCGTGACACGTGCACTATGTTGTGACTTCAGTTTGAAAATCTTGAATTATAATTTTAGAAGGGTAGAGTTGTCGGTGTGTTTCATATTTGTGTCGAGCCAGTCAAGTTAACTTTTTCCCAGGAGCCAAGTCTAGATACGCAAAAATCCGGGTTCGCGACTTACTGAGTGCTTCAAATGGAAGCGAATTGCCGTATAAATGTACTCATGTCTTTTCAGCATTCAACTACCATCATCGAGCACACAATAAATTGAAGTGATGTCGGACTTGATCCATGTATTTGATTTTCAGCATATTTTCAGGTTGAATGTTTTATTTGACTTCGCATTTTATATTTCTGAGGGAGTAAGTTCATTGGAGGTGTTTATTTGTGACTTGATCAGTTATTCAAGTTATTTTTATTTTATTTTGGTTTCATATTCTTTCCTAGTTCAAGTACCCCAATGTTACCTTGCTGTAAATAGAAGCAAATAATTATTACCACTAGCTACATAACAAGGACTGACCGCGACCCCAAAAAAGAGTCTTATTACATGCTTCTTACAAGGGCACATAGGTGGTAAATGACGCAGAGCCAACTTGGGGCCTTCATTGTAGTTGGTTGGTCTCTGTTAAGAAAAATGTGTTTTTTTAGTTACTTGGATGTACAAGTATGGCCTTTGTTTTGTTATGTAAATTCAGTAAATATGCGAAGTATTACCGCCAGAATGCTCAAATAATACAGTATAGTCATGGAGTTTGTTTTAAAATATAATAAATACGGAACACATTAATATTTTGATATTGTTGATTGATGCTGTAGTGTGTTTCGTGCGCCCAATTTAGGAATTAATTTAGCGATTGTGTAGTGACAGCACACTCCAAATGAATGTTAGGAAGGTATGAAGTCTTGAAAGATTGATTAATATTTGGTTAATTAATCTGATATTTATCGTAACGTCAAATTAAGGTTAGGGAATTTAATAACTGGATCAAAAGGGATGATATTAAATTAAATTAATGTAAATTGATACTCAATGATGCAGTGTATTGTGGGTTAAATGTAAAGTAAAGGAGTTGAGTATATTAAGGAATTTAAATATAAATTATTGTGTGTGCGTGATCAGCCGATGTTACCCAATTTCATAACCCCTTATTCTCCAAGTGATATTTGTGCTGTCATGGCAACCCTTGATGAGATTAGAGCAGTAATCGAACTTGCTTCAGCAAGGACGCAGGAACAGTTAGTGGCGTTAAAAACGGAAATAAATAACATTATTGCGGAGCAATCAGCAGCTCAGAAAGACAGTAGTAAGGAGCAGTTACAGGACTTGAAGGCGGAAATAAATAGTCATATCGCTGAACAGTCAGCCGCACACAAAGATCAAATTAATCAGCTTACGGCTCAAATTAAAGAGAACACGAGAAAACAATTAGCCCAATTAGCGAATGAGGTTTACGAGAACAATGATAAACAGCTCGGTCAAATTCAACGCATAGAGGACAAATTTGATAAGAAATTGGAGGAATTAGACGAGATGGTCTTAGCTAAGATTGGGAAAATCGAACAGACATGCATTACTAACACAGCGGATTTAAAAATATCGCAGGAGAAGTTACAAAGTAGGTTCGACAAAATTGAGTCAAACACACTTATGTTCAGGTACAAATTGTACCTGTAGACAATAACGTCCTAGGATTAAGTAAAGAGATGGACAGGTTAGATCTCCAATCGACCGAAAGATGGAAGAATATTGAGTTAGACCAGGAAGAAATCAAGCTCAGCGTGGAAGAGGATAATGCACGTCTAGGAAAACGGCTAGAGAAAAAAGAGCGGGACAAGACGTAAATAATGACCAGGTTGAGGAAAGATTTAAGCAGCTTAAGGATAAAATTCGAAAAGATTGGAAGCAAATGAACGAGGACGGAAAGGAAGAGAGATTAGCCATAAGAAGAAGATTAGGGGTTAATCAATCACACACGCCTGCAAGCATTGGAAGAAAATATCAAAATTAGATTCAGAGAGCAGGAAGACAAAATAATCAAAAATGAGCTTAGATCAATGAAACAGGCGGCATTGTTTACTTCAGAACGGGGCGAGGAAAAGCAGGAAAGTCTAGCTAGCCTCGGGGCAACTCACACAGTGGGAGGCACGAGTAACGAACAGAGTCCAGTGACAGGTTGTAACTTGGAAGTATTTTAGATTACAGAGGGCAGACTTCGACTTCACAGCAGAATATAGGACCAGCGCAAATAATCCAAGTAATTCGGGGAAATGAATTCAAACCGAATAAATACACTGATGGGACTGGCATTACACCTAAAGCCTTCCTAAAAGAAATCAAAGATTATTTTATTGACCAAGACATACCCCGTAATCGACAGCTCAGGATGGTTGAGAAATTTTTGAACGGAAGTACCTTGGTTTGGTTCCATTTGAAACGATGGTGGCATTCTTGAAGAAAAATTGGAGTCCGTCGTGCCAGCAAAGCCTTAGAATGGATTTATATTCACGCAAATACCATAGTACTCATTCCACGAAATTTGCGGAGTTCTTTGCACAACAAATGCTCAAATTGCGCGATTTGGACGATCCTCCGTCAGAAGAAACTCTGATAATGACGATGGGAAACAATTACCAGTAAATATCCAACAGTTTCTTGTAGCAACAAATATAAGTACCGCTGTACAACCTGAAGAAATACTGCGTCATCTGGATGAGACCACTCTGCAGATACCGCAGATGGGAAACAGGCAGGTTGAGCATGTCAACACAGCAGAGCTCATTAAGAAAAATAACCCAAGCATTAGGTCGCAAGCAACTAACACAGGAGCTACACACAGGAGGCAAGACTATTTCGAGACAAGATCGCAAGACAGATATGAAGAGAGATGTCAGAGCAGAAATTTCCAGGAAAACTCGAGACCGTACCAGAGAGGTTATCAGAATTGGAGGGAAAACCTTAGGCAGGAAGTGCCGCACAGGAGAAATGGTGACACCAGATTTAACCAACCCTAGAAGGACAAACGGTATCACGGGCAAGGTAATCCAAGGGAGCATCAAAATAATTGGGACGATCGTCATGCCGAGTCGCAGAGATACTTGCAATAACTACATTCAAATGAGGAGAACAAACGAGGAAGATGGGAACGAGCAATAAACAACAGAAGAAATCCTGATACTCATGTGGAGGAAGGAGCAGAAAGTCTGAGTAGACAGCAAGAAAGACAAGACAGAGGGATCGCACAGACGGGACCCCGGGATAAGGAAAAGACCAATAAGTAATTTTGAAGATAGCCTACAAAAGCAGGAGGATGATGACCGTGATGGTTGGATAGTGGCGCATATTGAGTAGTGGATCGCGTGGCCGGAGGACTGTCTGGGGGAAATAATAAAGCCACAAAATGATGTTATAAAGCAATTACCCGTTATATATGCCAAAATTGGAGGTCTGAAGGTTAGATGTCAAGTAGACACAGGATCACAGGTTAGCTTGGTATCTGAAGCACTGGTCAGAGAAGTGGGATGGAATCAGAATGTACCTTTGATTCCTGTTCCCCAATTGATCGGTAGAGGCGTTATTCCTGAGCGCACGGTGATATGCAAGCATCAGGCATATCTGGAACTGGGCATTTTAAACCATACTTTCACTGAGACATTTATTGTAATGGCTAATATGAGTTTTAACACTATTTAGGGAGTTATTGGGGAACAAGTTAGATCTGAACCTTCCGATGCGCATGTGCGTCCAGTTGCATTACGTCATCCCCCCGCCTGGATTCTTTGTCAACCAGTGAGCACATACTTCGTCACGCTCTGGTTAGATGTTGCCAAGTAGTCATTATTCCCAGAACCTTGGCACGGTACAGATGCTGTCAAGGCATGCGAAGCACGACTGAGCAGCTCTGTTCTTTGACAAGCACGGCAACAAGCTTGCTGTCAGGAGTGTGTGAAGCGGGCGCGCTCTCAGTTCATCACCACCAATACCAATGCTATGTCACTGAGAATGCTCCTATTCGATACTTTATGCTTGCATAATATAACCACGACGAGCAGCGAGCAGCCCCAAACAGTTGTTGCACCAAAGAGGGGAAATCGCATTTGGCCTAGTGATCCCACTACTTCCCCTCCTAGACGAGACTCCGCCATGACAGGCCAGGTCTAACTTGCCACGCTATAACTTCATCTGCGACTATCACGCTGGCATAGATCTGCATAACAACACCGTGAGTTTCAAGCAATTAGAAGACTTGAAGAATGTAGGCTTACATATGGATGAGATAACAACTATACGTGAGGCAAGCACGTGGATGCTGGAGGCGATACCGGAAAAGACGACAGAAGAATTACGCAAGGAGGACGAGGGCATTGTTGATACAGCTGTAGTAGAACTAGGAGACCAGGATTATTCTCAGGAACTATGGACATTGTTGGCAGAAGAAGAAAGCAGCGGAGCTAAATATAAAGCATTATCACAGGAGCGGTTGAAAGGAGTTAAATTAGGGGAAGCAGATAAAAAAAAAAAGATTGGAAGTAATATTACGTGTTCATAAGGAAGTTTTTTATACTGTTCCTGGAAAGATTTAAATATTCAATGCAAGTTGATGATTGGTCACCATTTAAGAGCAAGTTGTACCCAATTCCAGAGAAACATAATTCTCAGGTGAAGGATATTATTGAAGGAATGCTCGAGGCTGGGGTGATTAAGAAGGCACCGACACCTTATTTGAATGCTATTTTGGCAGTGACTAAACCAAATGGCTCTAATAGGCTATGCTTAGACGCACGAAATCTCAACATTAGACTGATTGCTGAGTACGATAAAGCGCCGCTTATAAGAGAGGATTAAAAAAAACTGGAACTTGGATACGGTACCCTAATATTGTGATGTTAAAAGAGAACAAGAGTTAACCAAGAGATGGTTAGTTATTGTTGTTTTAAGGGGAGGAACTACGAGGTCATCTGCCCCTAACCAAGAGATATCGATAGAAAAGAATACAATCATTTTAGAGATAGGCCTATTTCTTTAATAAGAGTCCCGGATCAAGTGTACTTAGGTATCGTAGAATGGATAGAGTTTAATCATTTGGCCTAGAGTAGTGGTTCCCAACCTTTGCCAGCTGACGTCCCCCTTTTCAGATGCGAGTGATTACTGATTACTCCCCGACGCTTCTATAACCTATTCGATAAACTGACGTGGAGGATATAGACCTAGCCTAATAACACTGCATAATGGAATAATTATAAAAAATATAAAACCTTGTATGTAACAATAATAGACTACTGGAAAATGAAAGCACCTACTACATCGTTGATGAGTTGAAACATGTCGAGTATGGTCATAGTTTACTTTCACGCAAGTAGACCCACAAAGTGTGCAATTTAACTTGCGTTGAGTGGTCTTGTTCGCGTATCTGCTCTCAGGCTTGATTTTGCTCCTCACAACACAGCAAATTCCTTATTTCACCTCCAACCTCGCGGCGGAGCCGATAGTTGGCAATTGCCAGTGCTTTTGAACGATTGACCCGGCACCTTTAATACTGCCGCGAATACGGGGCTTGGTTTATTGCGGAAGAAAAGTACATCGTACACCTCATCCAGATAACATTTACCTATTAAAACCCCATAATTTCCCCCCTTTTTTATCTAGCTTGGCTGTATCGCTAAGTCGTGTCTTGTTTCCGACAGGGTGTGTTTTTTTTAGTAGCGTGAAGAGAGGTGAGCTCTCCATGAACGTGTGTTCATGAGAAAACAGTCCAAGAAGATGAAATGGGGTGAAGAGGATGCTATAAAAGGAAGGGAAAACATATGGTTCTGGGGAGTTTTAGACAGTGGGTGAGGGGAAAAAAACTTTCTAATGTTTTAAAATTGTTTTGCCACACAATTAATTTTTTTGGACTTTAGTACGAAATATTAACCAAACTCAATAATATTCTTGTAGCATGAAAATATCTATCCTCCATAATTCTGTGCATCCATATTAGTTAAAATAGTTATTATTTATTTTTAAATAATTAACTTTCAATTTTGGCACAAAAAAGTAATTTTGTGGAAAAGAATAATTCAGAAATGATTTCATATTTTTTCAAACCCATGCACAGAATTATTAGTCTGTGTAATGAGTAGACCTGGGATTTTAGGCTCTAAAAAAATTAGTTTTAGGCGCCTAAAATAGGCTTTTAAAACAAGTAAATAGGCTTTTAAAAGAGAAATTAGGCACTTAAAATATGTTTTCAAAATGTGTGGATAGGCAGGAAATAGACTTTAAAATATTACAATATACACTTAAACTGTAACGTGATACTTTATTTCTTTAACAAACGTGGTATACCTATTCTTAACCGAAATAACTGCAAAATTAAGACAGAATAAAAAAAACATTTATGAAAAACAATATAAAAAGTAATGTGTCAAAAAATGTTTTGGATTATATGATATATCATTATCAGTACTGATCTAAAACCTTAATACTAAAATCACTGTACACAATTACAGCACTGTAGGCATCCAATAACGGTGGAAACGCGAATGGAGTATGTGTTTATTTATTTGTGAGGAACATTCCTACAGTACTTTCATTCGTAGTTTGCTTTACAGTACACAACAATAATCTTCTCCAAATTTTCCACAGTCAGGCTGTGTCTTTTGTCTGTTAAAATCATTTTGAAAGCAGAAAAAGAGCGCTCCACGCTCACAGATGTTAGAGGGGCATAGGAAAATTTACCTACATTTTTCAATTCAATTTCACTTGGTAAGTCTACCTTTTCCCCGTCCATTACCTGATGTACCCTTTTCAGCATTGAATAACCTGGGTTCTTCAGCAGTACACTAGACCACTTGTCTCTTATTTTATCTCCTACCTTGCCCCTAGCACTTTGTATGTTATTCTCAGCTTCTTCAATTACAGAAAATTGCTGTTTGAGACTGTTTCCTTTTTCCTCCATTTTTGTAATGGTGACTGGAAGAAATGAAAAATTTGACTGAATATACGCAATGTCTCTCTGAACACTGGAACAGTCATTTAACAGTTCTTTGACAGACGACACACATGCAGAGTTGTCCGTTAAAGGCACATTGTCTATCACAGTCATGATTTCCTCAAGATGTTCTGCATAATACAGGGCAGCTTCCATCCAGGAACCCCAACGGGTGATGATTGGCTGTGGTGGAAGGGGAATAGGGGGGAGTTTCTCTCGAAAGATGGCTATTCTTGATGGAGCCTTACAGAACACTTTCTTCATTGTTGAAATGAGAGTATTTACTGCAGGAAACTCGGCCCTAACTGTTTCTGCGAGTCTATGCAAGGCATGGGCCATGCAAGTAACATGAATTAAAGAGGGATAGAAAGTTTTGAGGAGAGGTGCAGTGGCAATCATGTAGGAAGCAGCATCGGAGACAAGGAGAAGGACTTTAGAATCATCAACACCCCCAGGATACAACAATTGCAACCCCTTGTTGATGAAGTATGCAATGCTTCGACTATTGACTTTCTCAAGCTGTTTAGAGCAAAGAAGGTGAGCGGTTGATGCCTGATTGGGTTCCAGTTTTCCTACTATAAGGTTAGCAATGTACCTGCCCACAGAGTCGGTGGTTTCGTCCACACACAACCATATGCAAGACTCCCCAATACCCTCCCTGATTGACAAAATGACCTCATTGTAACAAATATCTAAGTAGTTTTTCTTTAATGTAGATGCTGATGGGATGTGCTGCTTGGTTATTTCTGTAAAGAATCTCTGAAAACCGGATTATGCACAGCATTCCAGGGGATATTTGCTGCAACTAGGGCTCTACACATATCAGCATAGAAACCATTATGAGTTGTAGGAGATATAGTTTGTGTGAGCAGAGTCTGTCTAATGTTACTTTTCATGGCTGCTTTCGCTTTGTGACTGGTACTATCTGCATGCTGCTGAAGGTGGCATTTTTTCTCATGTGAAATCTAAAACACAATAAAGTGATGTCAATTAGAGACTAAGTTGAGGAATAGAAAAGGAGAGCTATTGAATAAAATTTGTAATTTAGAATTATTTAAATTAAGCCATTATTACTCTAAAGTTAATTAAGAACAAGAACACTACAGTCCCCGAAGGGCCTTGGCTTTCAATAACGGTTGCTGCCCAGCTCATGGCCTGCAGATATTGGGTGGCGTGTGGTCAGCACGATACATCCCTCAGCCGTATTGCCTTGCCTCCGTGACCCCTGCCCACCGTAGTTTCTCAATTGTCCTCACGATGCTGGGTCAACACCTTTCCAGACCTCATAGATTTCTAAATTACTGCCGGTACTGGAAATCGAACCCAGGTCGCCTGGACTACTGTCGGCGCAGAAAGTATCTGCAGTCGAGTTTAAACGCTAATAAAATTTGAACCAGTCCACCAATCTAAAATGCAATCACTCCATCGTAAAGCTTGTTTTATTCTGCATTCTTTGCTGGTACATGCATATTTTTATTATGTTTCCTGTGAAAGTTATGTTAGGTGGAATGCAAAAAGTACCTATTTTCTTGCCCGTTTTTTGTAAATAACAACTTTGTAGTACCGTTACATGAAAACGTACTGTTCGACTTTCATGAAATTTAGGTGGATTATGGAATGCACTATTATAAATATATTTATGAAGTTTAATTACTCTACACACGTTGGAAAAAAGTTATTGTTTTTGTAAAAGACTGTCCGTTTGATACTGGGTGGTCTTCCGAAATCGAGACTGGGTTCATCAAAGGTCTGAAGGTTTTTGTTTCAAATCGTTGTATACCGAAAACTTACAATGATTTCTGTATTTTATACCGATTTTTATTTGAAATCGAGCGACAGGCTCTCCGTTTTCATGTAATTAAACTACAAAGTTGTTGTTTACAAAAAACGGACAAGAAAATAGGTATTTTTTTGCATTCCACCTAATATATCTTTCACCAGAAACACAATAGAAATATGCATGTAACAGGAGATAACGCAGAATAAAACACGCTTTACGATGGTGTATTTATATTTTAGATTGGTGGACTGGTTCAAATTGTATTAGTGTTTAAACTCGACTGCACATACTTTCTGCGCCGACAGTAGGTCTCTACAATTAATTAGAGAAGCCAATATCAAAACCTTAATTTTAGATTAATATGAAATTTAAGATATAGGCACATACCTGTTTATTGCAGTACTGGCAGAAAATAATCTTGCCATCAAAAGTCATCTCTGGAAATTGTACAAGCCATTGTTGTATAAGCGCACTCTTAGATGATTTCGTTTTAGGCATGATGAACTATATTCACTTAAACAGATGTTCTTTCACTGGCGACTTGACACAGTATGTCGCTTCTTACTACCTGCTCCTTGTTCTTCCTAGATAATCCTCCCCCTCACCCCGTCACTCGACACAGTACGTCCTTGACTACCTGCTCGTTGTTCTTCTGAGCTAATCCTCCACATCCACCCTTCTCTCAGCATTCCTTTGGTGACAGTTTTCCGGGAATAGCACATTTCTGTGAAAAACCCACCCTCTGTTGTTCTGCTCGTTCCAGGGATGTCCATTGTGTGATTGTAAAAATTACAGAAGTTGAATTTTATTTTAAATGTAGAAAATAGGCATTTTTAGGCACTAAAATAGTAAAATAGGCTCTAAAGGTCCAAATAGGCATTTTAGGGCACTATAAAACTCTATTAATGTAAGGGATTTATCATGAAACGTCAAGATATTTTAAAAAAATCATGTTATTTCGTAAGGAACGAAATAGGCATTTGCCTTAAAATCCCAGGTCTAGAAATGAGTATATAGTGTAAAACAATTGTAAAGTTTCAGCATGACGAATAGAAATAAACAGTGTCATCACTCCGCTACTTAAGCATTGTAGTTCATGGTCCAGCCAGTGTGTGGCGCGGAAGTCGCGACGAACCATAAGCACGTATGACAGTAACCCACGAGGTTAGTACTGTAATATCCTGTGCGCGAGAAGTCATATTATTCGAGGGAATTTGTTTCTTTGTAATAATTTACGAATATCTGTGCAGTGCTTTGTGTGTGCAAACAACTAAGTTTTCTGTTGTTTCGGGAAAATGTCGTAAAGTTTTGTTCCTGGAAGTAAATCGGGTTACGAAGAAAATCTGATGGTAGACATTTTTCACACCGCCAAAAGAAACAAATCTGTTTTCGAAATGGGCGAGAGTTTTTCCGTGGAAGGATAAGCAATTGTCGATCAAAAATAGAATCTGTGACGAACGTTTTTCGGAAGATTTAATTATTATAAAGGCGGACTCTTTTGTAGTGAACTATGAGAACGTGAAACTTCCTCGCGTGAAGTGGAAATTAAAACCAGGATCAGTACCTCAAATTTTTCAAAATTTACCGAAATATCTATCCACTGATGTAAAATCACGAAAGCCACCCAGTAGGATACGGAATGAAGGCAGCCTTCCATGGTTACTTGTTCTATTTCGTGCCATCCTTACCTAAAACGAAAAAAATCCGTCTTAATAATAATAGGCCTAAAATAATAATAGTTGTTGATTCTTTAGGGACTTAACGACATCGTGGTCACGTATCCCCGTGTGTTTGGGTTTGTTTAGAATTCGTCTGATAACCTGTGTCATTATGATGTCTGTAGTAGTGAGTGTATTTGGAATTGAGGTCGGATTTGGGTAGGAAGCGGCCGTGTCCTTCAGTTAGGTACTGTCCCCGTTTACCTGGATAGTAGGCTGTCAGATATCCGCCCCCTCAATCGGATTGCCAATTATCAATCGCACCGGCACAGTTACATCAATGAAAATGGCACTGACAGATACTATCGAGATAAGAGCACAGAAGTTCACAGGAAATCATTGTGGAACACACCAAAATAGACGGGGGTTCATACTTACCGTTACTTACCTCTTAATTATCTCGGGGTTTGAGTTGACAACAGGATCACTAAAGTCTGTTCACACAATAACCTCCACCATGACATTTAAAAATGAACCAAAACGAAGACGAGAACTTTGAACTGTACAAAAGCTTTATTTCTAATAAAGGGTATGATTTTACTAACACAACAAAAACAACGTGGCTATCAGTAGCCCAAGTCAATCTGACTACGTCCTCCAGTAGGACTTGCAAAAATTATCATACAACATGATGTAAAACATTTTAGCTCCCAAGAGCTTCAAATAACGTAATATTCATAACACTATTGGATTGGAGAAGGACGTCAGGGTGTGACATATATAGAGCATTTGGTTTCCTTTTAATAAACATGAGAATGGTATTTATAGTCGCAAGGCCAGAGTGTGTACGACCTCACTCTCTGAGAACCAGATGTTGGCACAGCTGCGGGCTACCCTCGAACCTGTTGCATACTGGTCAAATGCACTCCCTTCTCACATGCTATGTTACGTAAGAATACAGCTTGTTCTCTCAAACTTTTAAATGTCTATAAGACAACTCACATTATATTTACGCAAATCTTTCAAGTACTTTGCTCACATCCTATTGGATCATTATGTTAATTTCTTAAACTTGTTAACTTCAATCCAAATGTTTAATTAGCTCTTAAATGTTTATAACAAAATCACATAAATTATTTATAACAATTAGAAATTGTTTATAATATTTGTCAAGGACAATAAAAATATTATAAGCACGCCTTTAACATCACTCTCGTTCCACATTATTTTCAAAAATATTTACAGCAATTATTTACAATATTAACATTTAAATTGTTTAAATTATTAATTTAATAAATACATTAACCACATGTTCATTCGGTTGGTAATTTTCATAATCGTGTTTAATATAATCGACCAATGAAGGTTAGTTATACATGTTAATGTCACAATCTGGTTTAATAAAGGTTTTAATAATGATTTGTGACGGCAACCTTCATTCAAAATCTTATCTCAAATTCTTTCAAAACTCGTGTTAATTATAACAGTAACTCACTTGATTAATTTTCAACGAACTATGACAATCTTACTCCAGCGGAAAATCCTTCGCTAACAAGTTAATGCACAATCTGCATTAAAAATATGCCCAAAATCATCATATATTAATCTATATGGCATTAAAACTTCCACATAACTTACAAAACTTCCACAAATAATTCTTTAACATTAATTCCTGTGGGAACTTCCTTCATATTCAAGGGCATTATACCTCAGCGACTTTCAACACGCGCTGCACTAGCGATTATACATTCATAGTTCCACTTAAAAATTTTTATAATCATTAATTATTTCAAAACTGTTTTTCTATTTAACCTTCGTAGATTTCATTCATGAACCGAAATGAAGTCAAAACTTGCCAATCACAAACAAATTTAATAGTGAATACGCTTATATACGCCTGTCTGGTCTATCAAAATTTAAGATTAACATCCTAAAAAAAATTGTAGTATGAAAATACTATCTTCAAATAAAGTGCGACTAAAATGCAAAGTAGTCGAATAGAATCCAATTAGACTGGGGAATGCAAACATCGTTATATAATTCTCTAATTGGGAAAAACTCCTAACAAAAGTACTTGACTTTAATGCATTCAAAAATTCATTATTAAAGTTAATCTTTCACAAAAGTGTCTATGGTGCAATGTTCATTCATAACTGACAATAAATGTCTTTGTTGCAATCAATTCAAATAACGACTAGTATTTCCAAGATCGTCGACAACGTAAGAGATTTTAACGCTCTAAAATCATTTAAATGTTCTTCCTTCTTGATGATGACAGAAAATTGGTCAAAGTAATTAAACTGGGGTAGAATTACTTTAATAAACTGACACGCTGTCTGAATTTAAATCTGCCATTAAAAATCATTAACTTACAGTCAAATCGTGACTACAAAAAATATTAATTACTGAAAAATCTAAATATCAGTCTCAACTGATTCAAAATCACTTACTATGCCCATGACATAACAATGTCTTAATAAATCGTCGAAAAAGGCATAACTCATCAAGGTGTACTGAGAATAAGAATCTCAACAAGAAAATAGGGCAAAATACATGAGGATAAAAATATGGGAAAAATGGTTGCTCAAACATCATTAGTAAACTCAAATACAATAAACGTTCACGACTACCTTATCTGCCGATTGACGTTCCAGAGGAAAATTCCCCAAAGAAGACTGCTGATGGATCCATTTCACCACGTTAAAGCTGAGCTCCATCCTCGAAATAGGAAATAGCACCCTCGGAGAATCGAACTGCTTCCTTCTCCGTGAATCGCTCTGCTCCTCGAAGACGAATAGACATCCTTCCGGCAATAATCTTCTTTGTGAGTCGGGATATCCCTGACCTCTCTTGAAAAATTCCCTGAAGTTCCAGTAGACAATCGCCATGAAGTTTTGTAGAAATTTCCGAAGAAATTATTCATATACAGAGTATGAAATTGTTTCTATGGCTGTTCGATGGTATTCAGCCTTTAATTACGAAACATGGGTGTAGATGGTATTCACCGCATGTTCGCTTGTGTGGAATAGCATTTAGCGAAGTTCCATGTCGCTATCTTACTCCGTTGAAGTATGTCCCAATTGCAATAAGCCCTTTTAGCCTTCCATCTGCTCTTCGGTTGTAGTGTCAGAAGAACAAACTGCCGTATTCAATTGCTCCATTATACTGTATCGTTCTGTAACCAAGCAATCTGAAGTCTTTCTATTCCACTCGCAGCGTCAGCCGTTGCGTTGATTCTGGCTATACAAAAGTGCTTCTCTACTGGCGAGATAATCACTTTTGTCAGTCGTATAAAACTGCTAATATCTTTTAAACTAATCGGTCGAAATTGTTCAGCTTTTCTCTATAACTGCATGTAGCACTGCACAATACAATTAGCTTATCGGTGACCGCTAACTGTTCGAAGCTAAACTTGTAGAAGCTTTCTAAGGTCCGTTTCAACTTCACCTAGTTTGACTTGGATCTCGTTAATATAGTGGCCTCGCCACGCGTTATAAAGACGATTCTTTTCACTGCTGTTCACTTCGACGTCTCACTATAATGAATGTATAAGAAAAGAACTTTCACAATAGACTTCGATGATCTGAGAATGAGATCTCAGAATGATCAGAGAACGAAAGAGACTCCTCTCTTCTGCGCAAGCCCTTTTATTAACTTCACGAGGGGCGTTTCCATCCCTTCCAAAGCGTGGTACTGCGTCATCGCTAAAAGTTCCAACTTCGTTAATACATGACGGATTTTCAAAATTCAAAAACTGAAAATAAATTTCACCAAAATTCCAAATCAATGCTTTTACTGCAAATGGATTTCCACAATTCTGCATTCCAAAAGTAATAAAAATACCATAGTTTCAGCAATCTCCGTCTTCCTTTAAACTATCGTTCATTGGTTCAAGCCTCTCCTCCAATAGCATAGTTTCTTCCTCATCAGAATTCCTCGTTTCCTGCGACTGCGTCGTAAATCTTGGAACATTCTCGACTAAATGCTGACGTCACTGAGAATCTCAGCTCAAGTAGCCTGCTAGCATAGCATTTACGTCATCCGTGCTTACGTCATGACTACCCACGTCATAACTAAGACAGCCATAACTTTCCTTATAATGTCAAATATAGCCACCGTGGTCTCTACATAATTCAATTACGGGGGCAGTACCATCCTGGCATTTGCCTGGAGGAGAAGTGGGAAACCACGGAAATCCACTTCCAGGATAGCTGAGGTAGGAATCGAACGCGCCTCTTAACATTTTTGCCTCACGAGGCTGAGTGAACACCGTTCCAGCAATCAGACCAGTATTAAATTTATTGGCAGAGCTGGGAATCGAACCCGGACTTCCGTGATGATAGCCAAGTGGCCAAGAATGAGTCGGACATATAATAATGGCCAACCTGCCAATAAAATAAACGGTCATCCAATTCTTCGCTTCCGTTACCGTCCTCCTGATCTTCGGATCTTGTTTCAACTTTGTCTTCAGTATCAGAGTCACAAATTCCTTTGAAATTACTGAATCATGAACTAGCTATTCGTTATCTTTCAGCAGAAGGTGACACGCTTCATCTGCATCCTTAGTTTTTCGTAAGGCGCAGTCTCCTTACTGACATTAACTAAGGCAACATACTAAGCCAAATAATCGTTATAACAGCACACCTGCCACTCACTAACAGAATGTAACATCATTGGGAGCGCTGGTACTATCAATATCACGCTGACAAAGTGTTACACGTGATAAAGTTATTTTTAGGCACGCTATTTCACAACTCCAGAAAAATGCTTACTATGGTTTGGTGTAAGATGTCACGAGACGATAAGATCATAACTTGAACTGTTGGCTTGATATTAAAACTAATATAACGAACCATGGAGCTGTCAGACCAATGCGCGACTAACGGAGGGTTTTAAACGATAGATCTACACGGGGACAGAGAATATTAATGCTAACTTTTTGACAGTATTATTCATAAGTCTAAACACACAATTTGTTGTAATCAGCGTAACCGCAGTCTTCGTAAAGAGGTTTACGTAGCCCAGCGCGTATCCCACTATTGAACAGCTGCCTGTGTAGCGTTGGGGATCAGCGCCGGTAGCGCTAGCAGAGCGGGGCGCGGTTGAACTCGGTGAGTGATAACACTATTTATTTCTATTCGTCATGGTTTCAGCAATGTTTAGAGGTTAGTTGGTATCAGTATTTTTTTAAATACTATCTTTTAGTTATTTGTGCCCATGCTGATCAATTGAAAGGAATAATTTTGCATGTTTTACTTTATGAAAGATGTTGGTCGCACGGAAATAAAAGTTGGTGCAGTTTGGATCACTGGGAGCAAACAAAACTTTTTGGGTATAGTGACCCCTTAATAAGAATTACGATACACAAAAGGAAAATCTCAGCTACAAATGTTGTCTTAGGTATGAAGAGGATAAGAGTGGAGTAAACCTCATTAATCACCTCACAGACGCAACGGACCGCTTCGCGTGACAGTCACAGAGCTGTGCAGCATTGGCTTCAATGTGGAGTGCGCACGCATCCTTTCGTTCGTGTGGAAGGGGGGACGCGATAACACAGCTTGTCACCAGAGCTGCTTTACAGGGGCGAAATATTCTTACAGTTACAATCTCAATTCCCAGCATTTCTGGACGCCTAATACAGTACAACACACTCATTGCCCCCACACTCCCAATCGCTCAAAAACTCGACTAATTTCATGCAATTATACACTAACCTGAGGCTTTTATATTGCAATTTAAATTACCGACCTCCGGCTCCGTGGCAAATTGGTTAGCGTGCTAGGCTTTGCCCCGCAGTGCCTCAGGTTCAATTCCCGGTTGAGCCATCAAGGATTTTTATGTCCTGGGGTTAATTCCCGTGGCTCGGGGGCTGGGTGTATGTGACTTCTTCTTCATCACTTCATCCTCATTACGACGCGCAGGTCGTCCACGGGCGTCAAATAGAAAGACCTGCACTTGGCCTCTCCGGAGGCCACACGATCATTATTAATTACCGACCAACGCCAAACCTATTATACTACTCCTAGTAGTATAATTTCAACTCCTACTCTATCATATAACCCATTAGAGCAGCTCGCCAGTGAGCAGCTGAGTTCTCACCGCCTTGCGTGAGTAAACCTGCAACATGGAATACAGCTGTGGAGTGGGGGCTGTCGTCACTGCACGGTGGATACATCAAGACTGGCAGGAAGCGCATGGACTTATGTTATGATCTTCACTCAGTGACGTATTGGCTATCAATCCCAGTCCCTCTCCAACCGTACTCCGAGCATCACAGCGGAGTACTCGCGAGTACGCATACTCAAACTCGTGGATTTGGAACAGCCTGCATTAGAGGTTTCTCTATTCCATGTTTCACTTAAATTTCTATATTGCTGTTTGAACTTACATATTATCTCTTATACAGTTAAGCAACATTGGGCGTGATCACCATGAAATGGGTTACCATGTCAAATATTTTTCAAGTAGTAATTTAAATTTATTATTTTTTAAGGTGCGTTCAAAAAGTAACGAGTCGGAGGCTGGAATGCGCAAACCAGAGACTACATCGGCTAATCATGGCGTGTGTAACGAGTAACGAGGTGTGGTTCCGACCAGAGCGTGGAAGGTCACAGCCCGTCGCTAGAGGGCACGCGTGCACGTCATGTGACGATACAAAGCGAGCAGCAGCATGCATCAATCGTCCAACACTGCCAGTCGCATTGCAAACAGTGACATGGAGGCGTCAACCGAACAGCAAAGAGGTGGTGTTTGGTTTCTGACAGCGGAAGGAGTAGGGGAAACCGATATTCATCGCCGAATGTCACAAGTGTACGGCGAACACTGCATGTCTCTTGCAAGGGTCAAAGCGTGGCACAAGGACGGGTGTCATTAGCCGATGATGCCTGGTCTAGGTCACCCCCCTGCATTACCGATGACAACGTCCAGCTGGTTGATGGACTCATTGCCCAGGACCGCCGAGTGACAGTGAACACCATAGCCACCGTGGTCACTCCACGACAATGCACGACCTTATACGGCCAACACAGTCGCGGCACTCCTGCAGAAAATCAAATGGGAGGTTCTCGGCTACCCTCCATACAGTCCAGACCTCTCTCCCTGTGATTATGCCATGTTTGGACCCCTGAAAAGGGCTCTGCGGGGTCAACGATTCACCTCGGACGCCGACGTTCAGCTGTACGTGCGGAACTGGCTCACACCGCAGCCCAGGGAATTTTATGAGACAGCCATTCACCGCCTCGTGTCACAGTGGGGCAAGTGTCTCAACAGCCATGGCCAATACTTCTAACATACAGGTACTGGTTTCAGTTATTATGCCTCCGGCTCGTTACTTTTTGAATGCACCTTATATATTTATGTTTGAGGCAGATATGTAATAGTTGTTTGGAACTAAGTGTGTACCTTTTCTTCCTCTCAACAAATATATAACAGTTAAAAATTAATAAAATTGTGAAGTCGTTGACATAAAGCCACCAGCCAAATGTCGATATGTAAGTACTCGAATTATATCGGGCACGTCGATCTACTGCTCCTCTTTCTTTTCGGCACTCTGCGCATGCATCATTCACCTCCACTGACGCTTATTTATTTACTTATTTATTTATTTGTTTGTTTATTTATTAATTTATTTGATTTTGGTTTAGTTTGGATGTGGGTCAATAGTTGTAGAGGATTTCTTTTTCATTTCACTCACTATTTTTGCTATGACCTTGATGTTTCTCCCTTGTCATATTGAACCCTTATCATTGTGTCCAATAATAATGTTTCATATTTATTAAAATGTTGGAAATACTAAATACATGAGATGCTTTATATTGGAGTATATTCTATGTAGCAAGCAAACTGGGCTTCGCAGGAAGGGCTACGTGCTCTGTGGAAACCAACGACAATTTCACAATCAGCGCTATTATTATTTTCCTAAGAAGGCAGGTGTAACGCTGGTGGATACATGACGCGCACACAAGCAACGATGCTTTGTCAACGACAGGGAGTGAGTGAGAAAATGATAGTTTTCCGAGTGAGAGGAGAAGAGTCGTGACGTCAAATAAGGGCGGGATCTGAAAGGTCGCTACTCCGACGCTATCGTGACCTGCGAATGAGAAACGAGGACGCTATAGCGTGGCATCAGGGTGATTCGCGCGCCAATTCTATTATAAAAGATCTACCGATCAAATTTCGTGTACGACGGCAGATTCGCGACTTATGATAAAATACAAGCTTTTTGAGGGGTCACACCATAATTATAAGCCCATTATTAAAAATATTTAGGAGCAAATACTTCCTCCACAAGAACTTTGACACTTTCTGTATATAAACTGTGTCTGATCTAGAAGCGTGTTCACTCCTAATTATTCTTTAGACAGTCAAATTTAAGACGTCTTCTTGACGGTCTAAGTTAGAATTCTAGTTGTGTGTTTGGCAACTAAGTTGTTAATTTCAATAAATTGTGAGGTGGCAAATAGCCGCAAGTATAGGACAAGTCTGCGATCTGCATAGGACTCTATGAGGAAATAAAATACTCATAAAGCAGATAGCTAACAGTTTTAAAACTTTAGTTTAATTTGTGTTTTCAAGCCGCAAGATGACGACCAGCGTTGAAAGAAGGCAGCAAGATTCATCCTCCATCGCCATGACTGTTATGGGCTAAAAAGGCCTAACGATGGGAGATGACAAGGCGGGAAGCCTCTGGAAAGCTTCTACAAGTGATGAGTACTAAGAATTGAATTATTTGATTTCGGACAAGTGGGTCGCGAGGGATATGAGCAACTTTGTACAGATTTTTATTTTGTTGTGGTTTAATTTAAATGTAGGGTTTGATTCTGTTACTGACATGCGTGTAGTAATTCCTTTTAACATTGCGTGACAATTGTGTTGTACAGTAATTTTGTAATTTAAATATTGTGTTAATGGGTACGTAAATTGTATAGGGAAATGACCGCATACGATTAACGTACAAGTAAAAGCTATATTCATGAATAAGAAACGCAGGAACGGCAGTGATAAATGGACTTAATTGATATTAATGTAAAACTAGACAAGGGGGGAATTTAGTATGTTTGTCGCTTTGATAACTCAGGCTAATTCTGATTCTGGTAATTATTTCTATATTGTCATTTGGACAATTTTTGTGTCATGTTATCTGCGAGTGTGCTGGGTTCTAATGCTGCGACGAGATCATCGAAGTGTGTCACGTGTACTTGGTATTATTAGTGTGATTGCGGAGAGGACTAGGCCTATCTCGACAGCAGCGCTATTCCCGGCAATTTAGTACCCAAGGGGCTAAGATTGACTAGGGGATGTTGTTCTTGAAAATCCCAGAGAGGATGTTTTGAGTTATTTGTGATACGATGGTTATTGCGCGTTTTACAGGTTGCCGTGTAGTCAAGGTCGCTGTACTCTGGCTAGGGCCAGAATCTATATTTAGCGTGACATACATTTACTACGAGAGGGGAGTTGAACCAGCTACGGTCTCAGGTGGTGAGATAACAGATCTAGCTGTCTGCAGCCTTGTTCATGACACGTAATGTTTGCTTTAAAGCCTGTTGTTTAAGGTTATTTTATTTGTATTAATTTGGGGAGTTGCCATGCTGTCGGGCCGAAGATTCTTATCATGTCTACGGCTTATTTATTCATATGTTTTAACGCCGATTTTTGGGCGTGATTAATTTGTATATTTTTTTGTTATTGGCTTATATTCCTAGGCCACTGTATTCATGATAGATATAAATTGGCAACCGGCCAAGCTGTTTCATGTCACGTAATGCATTCCTATTGTTTTGTGGTATAAGACGGTGATTCCGCAGCCCTTATATTAAAATACACACGTGTATTTTGTTGTGTTAATTTAAGGTTAGGGTGTGTCAGTATTTTATTTTAATTATGCAATTGTTGTTCCCAATATTTCCGCTACTTGCCTTCGCAGTACGGAGTTCATAACCTAACCTACTGTTTGGTCGGAAATGAACGCCCGTCATAGTGCTCATTACTACAGTTAGTCTTAACACGCGTGCCGCTTATATGTATATTAATTCTTGTATTTGTTATTTTGTTATTTTGGGATCATGTGTGATCAGTAACTGGTGTTACCTTTGATTAAGTGACATTGTAGTCACAACACTTGTTTGACAGCTGTCATGCCATGTCACCATGGTACGCCAGGCTAGTCAGTGTTAGTATGTTCACGTTGCGTATGAAGCAATTTAAGGGTGGATTATATTAGTATTTTTTGGTGTTTGATTCAGTTATTAAATTACAGTTGTTAGTAAATCCTGTTGTTTTTCATATCTTTTAAAGATTAAGTATACCTTATGAATCCTAGAAATTATTTGAAGCACTAAATCTCTATTACACATTCACAAGAACCGATGATGACCCCGAACTACGAGTCTTGTTATTATGCTTTATTTTCTAAGGGTACAATATCACCACCACTTTTACGGTTCCAGATCACGTGATTGATCGCACAAAGAAACTCACCAGTCTTTCTATCGCTTTCTCTAACAGCGCCACCACATCCAAACCAACTACTCCTGTACAACTGAAGTTGTCGGGCCACCGCTCCAGGATGCCGATATTGATGGCTTTGTGTAGGATGGGGAAGTTGGAGGTGACGCCCATGGTCATGTGTTCAGACTGGAGGTTGAATTCTATCAGGAAATTGCGGAGACATACTGCTATGTGGTCGAAAAGCTGCAACAAAGTAAATATGCCAACATTACTGTACCGGTAACGACGTTACTAACTATAAGGAGTGATCAAAAAAGTTTCCCCGTTTAAGACGGGAGGTACACCTTTCAGGGTCAAAAATTTTTATATTTTTTAAAATAAATTTCGGCATTACAATTCCGTTGTTAAACCCGAGGCAACGTGTGGAGGAGAAACACTCTTAAGTTGAACATCAAATCAACAACTGACAAACTGCAGAAAGCAGACAGAAGAATCATCAACACAATTATTAGCAAAAACATCAAGTAAATAGCCAATGGAGATTGCTGCCGAATGAAGTGGTATATCGAGAGAGTGTATCTCCAACGGTTAGCGAGTAAAGCCTAAATTTGTGCAGCAACTCTGTACAGCTTTCCCCGGAGCGGCTAGCTGGTGAACCATGTCTTATTTCCCTGTAAAAATACAAACCGATATAAAATAAGTGAATTATTTTACGTATTTCACAGTCATACAGCAGAACTATTTGATGTATAAGGATTACAACGCGACCAAGAACTACATTTTCCAACCACCGGAGCCGAGAAAAAGTTACCTTACAAAAAGTATAACAACTTTGTACCTTGGACACATAAAATTTTGAAATTAATAAACCAGTTATACAATATTTCAGTGTATATTGTGTTAAAATTTAAATTCGATCTGATGATGGGTTGTTTGAGATAATGATTCTTAAATGTGACGCATGGTTGAAACACGCTTGAAAACGGGCGCTTTTTGTGTTCCAACTGCGATAAAAACATATTAAAATATAAATTAAAAATTCCAAACCTACATGAACTAACGTAAAATAGAACGACGAAAATGATGATGTTTTTGAATTTTATGTAGGTCTATTGGTTACTTCACAAACAACCTTCAAACTCGAGTGCACATAATACTTTGGTCGACAGTAGTTGGTCGTTGACGGTGGCGTTTGGTAGCAAAAGTAGGAACTACTTGAAAATCGAATGTTTGCAGTCCTCACTTGAATTAAAAACAGATAACACCACCGGCCGCGGTGGCAGATAGCGCTGACGCGCTATCTTGTGTCTCACTGGCATCGGGAGAGCGTGGGTTCGAATCCCACCTCGGCCGTCCTGAGAATGCTTTTCATGGTTTCCCATTTTCACCACCAGGCAAATGCCGGGACGGTTCCTTTACGGTTCCTTTCAATAGGTCAGCGGACGATTTCCTTCCCTGACTCGTCCTCAAAACAAAAAGTACATGGTCATTGGCTGCATTAATAGAATTATAAAAAAGCAGTTAACACACACTAATACAGCCATCACAATTAACACCGGTTATCAGACAGATTCTACACACCCAAAGTACACGGGGCTACATGACCGCGTTGTCGTAGCCCCTAAACTGAGGAACCAACCAACCAAATAAACAGGGTTCTCTCAGTAAACTCAATTAATAACAAATAGCATTACATTAATTATTCTCACCTTAGACCCTAAAATTCCTGGACTATAATTGATTGTTAAGGAAAGGTGCAATTGCATGGGGGATATAGAGCCTCTGTGTAGCATAGCAAAGTGGATGTGAGTGGCTCTCCACATTACTGCAACCACTTTAAGGAAAGTCGTTCTCTGTAATCAGTTTGGCAACAGTGCTGAAAGTGAGCATAAAGAGTGAAGTGACGGAAATGTGATGGTCGGGTTTCCTCCCTCTCCGCGAGACCAGCCTTCAGCTGGATGCATGTCCGTAGTATTAACGTTCCTCAATTTGTTGATATTTACTCACGAAACCAGTTTGTCACGCCTCGTCTTCTGGTTCCCGGGTGTTGCGGTGTTGCTGAATGTGACGTAATTTTACTGTGTGTTAGTTAGTTATTGTTGTTTTGGGGAGGAACTACGAGGCCATCTGCCCCTCTTATCACAGATTAAAGTGGCTTCGGTGGCGTAGTTGGTAGCATGCTGAACTGCTGTGACCAAGATAGCGGGTTCAAACCCGGCCGAAGTCGTCGAATTTTTTAAGAGCGTTAAAAATCCTTCAGTATGTCTTCCTTCGGAGGGGAAGTAAAGCCGGCGGTCCCATGTCATAGATTTATGGCATGTAAAAGATCCTTTCACAGACTAAACTTGTGTAAAGCTAAATTGTTAGGTTAGATTTCACCGGAACGCTCTATCGAAGTTCCTACGTTCACCACTAGGTATCATTGATATCTGGTAGCGAAAGATGGAACTACTTGAAATTGAAGGGAACTTGTAGCTTACCCTAATAAGGGTGTCCGCTGGAAGCAGCTACAGGCTCAGGCGAGCCGAACATGTCCACGGACACTCCCGGCACTAAAAGCCATACGATAAATAAATAAATAATAACACAGATTAAAGTAAACAAATTTGGAATGAATATACAATTTAGAGGTGAACACCGAAATTTGAAACGACCGAAAATTAATAAAAACAAAAGATTAAATAAAACTAATAATTATCATATAAACAACAAGAAGTTCCGTGACGAACTAAAGAGCCTACTTTTCTTAAAATTTAAGATTCATGCCAATGATTAATCTATATGGATCTATCTAGAATAATGACGAAATTAAGTAGGTAATATCGAAATTTCTAATTAGTTCGAAATACTGTATACCTGGCATTATGTAGCCTAATAGAGAACTACAGTTGGCAGCCCTGGTGACTGAATAGTTCTTCCATCTCATAAGGTACAGAATACAAAATTTGGTTGAAGTTCAATGGATAGCATGGACGTTACATGCAGTTAAATATTGGATCTAACAGCACACGTAAAATCATGTTGGCAACAATGACATACATGTATTGGTCAGAAATAATCTGAAATAATATGATCTATTATTGTGTCAATTTTAAATGAAATCCATTACTTAGTATAGAAGTTACATGCGTATTAAAATTGGACTTATCAGCAGGCTTAGAATCATGTTGGCAGCACTGACGTATATTAGTTACTCCAAATTAATCTAGAATGCCAGGTACTATACGTGTGCAACGTTTAGAGCTATTGGCTTGCAAACTTTCTGATATATTGATATTACGGTAACAAAAATAGAGACAGCATTTATTAACAGTTGGCAGCCATGGTTGCTCTTAAGAATACGCATAGTCATATCTGTCATGGTACACATAGCACATACGAAATTTGGTTGAAATCCAAATGATAGTATAGAAGTTACATATATTTAAAGTTGGACCTCTCAACAGGCTTAGAATCATGTTGGTAGCACTGGCGTATATAAGTTACTCCAAATTAATATAGAATGTCAGATACTATACGTGTGCATAGTTTAAAGCTGTCGGCTTGCATACTTTCTGATATATGGGTATTTGAATTTAAAAAATTGAGAGCATTTATTAACAGTTGGCAGCCCTGGCGGCTCTTAAGAATACGCTCAGTCATATCTGTTTATGTACACATAGCACATACGCAATTTGGTTGAAATCCAATTGATAGTGTAGAAGTTATATGCATTTAAAATTTGGACCTATCAGCAGGCTTATAATCATTTTGGCAACACAGCCATGTATGGCCTCCTGGAAATTGAACTGCAATATTATTATCTATACGTGTGCCAATTTTGAAATAGCTCCCATTCATACCTTCCAAGATATCCAATATGGAGCTCAAATTTCAATTTCGATTTTCAGCAGTTGGCAGCACTGACATCATTTTCACTTATGACTGTGAGATATTCAGGTATAGATCTTTACTCCTACCAAATTTTGTTTCGATTGCTGCAGCCGTTTAGGAGTTGATAGGGGGGGGGGGAACACACACACACAGCCAGCCAGCCAGACAGACACACATTTGCCCGATCTCATAAGTCTACTTTATCCTCATTTTTGCAAAATGTCAAAAGTAGGCTAAAAATTACGGAAAAACAAAAATTCAGCACTATGGGGTTTGAAATCATTTCTTAGTGTTGCTTTAGTAAACAAAAGATTGGTGCTTTTCAGTCGCTCAACACGAATATACCCAAGTACAAATTCTGCATTCAAAAACGCACAAGACGTCGAGTCAATGTACACTGGAAAATTTAGATTGCTGGCCCTAACCCACTCTTGCTTATAAAACGGATAACGAGACCAGCAGTCAACACGTCATCGGCTAATATAAGTTTGAGTGTCATCTGCAAACCAAGGTTTCTTCGTAAGTTAGCAAGATCCACACACTCGGTTAAAATGTGGGCCACGGTGAAAACGGCTCCACAGGTACAAATTAGAGGGTCTTCCCTTCTCATTAGATACGAGTGGGTGGATCTTGTATGACCTATCCTTAGCCTACACAAAATGACGGACTCTCTCCGTGACCGGAAAGAGCTCCGCCACACGCGAGTAGTTCCCTTGATCGCTCTCAGTTCTTCACGTCTTTCGGTGCCTAGTAATATGACTATTACAGTCGCCAAAAAAGCACACGTTGTCAGAAAAACCCAACACACAGCCAAGTAAATGGGGCTGCTAACGAAGTTGCCCTAAGTTCCTAAACTACATTAACAACACACGATATGGCAGGCGGTAACATACTTGCGAGCCTGTCGATGATGCGATTTTGCATAGATTTTCCACATCATATCGAAAAACTTATCACCAAACTGGGCCACAACTATGCGGAAGTTCACACTTGAGAAGTCCATGGCGAGAAACGTCCCTGACTCTGAAAAAAGAAAAGAAAAAATAACAATAATAATAATAAAACAAAATTCTAAAAGTAGAAAGAAGAATAGCTAGAACATGCATAAATAACGAGTAGTTCCATGAAGAACTATACAGCCTATTTTCTTATATCCTACTTATGTTAATTGCCACTATCAACATACAAAATTTCAGTTTGATTGCTGTAATAGATTCGTAGATATTGAGAACCGACTAATTTTTTCGGATGGTCGCCATGTTGGACTTTATTTATGTAGGTCCTAGATTTATGTACTGTTACATGAAGATTATTGTGTACGTGTAGCATTCGAACTTCAATAGCATGATTAGGACCCAAGAAGTAAAAACTAGATTTTAAAATTTCGCACAGCTGCCATCTTGTGGTTATGGAAACAATTGAAATAAATTAGATGCCAGTGGATTAACATTCATATAAGGATTTACTGTACCAAGTTTCACTGCACTTGGATGGTTAAATTGCGAGAAACGTTCATGTGAATATTTATACCTCACGTCGCCACCATGTTGGATTTGTGATCACCAGGTTATTGAAAGTCCTATAGGTAAACTTATGTTCATAGCCCCTATGAACATAAAAATATTCAATTTGATTGCTGTAATAGATTCGTAGATATTCATAATCGTCTAAATATTTCGGATGGTCGCCATGTTGGATTGTTGATGTATAGGCCATAGAGTCATGTACCATTAAAGGAAAATTATTGCGTAGGTTCATTATTCAAACTTCCACTTCGATCGCATAATTACGACACAAGAAATAAAAACTTAATTTTAAAATTCGCACAGCCGCCATCTTGAGGTTATGTAAACAATTGAACTAAATTAGATAGCAGTGCATTACAACGTATATAAACATTTCCTGTACCAAGTTTCAATGCGTTCGGAACATTGAATCGCGAGAAAGGTCTATTTAAATTTTCAAATTCGCTTGGCCGCCATGTTCGTTTTGTAGTTAACCGGCCTTTGAAAATCTTATAGGTGAACTTCCAGCAGTACCCTTTATCTCCGTACAAAATTTCAGGGTGATACCGCTAAGAGTATCAGAGATATAGAATGCCGGTGAAATATTTCGCACAGCCGCCATCTTGTGGTTATGTAAACAATTGAACGAAGTTAGATGTCGGTGCATTACAAAGTGTATAAACATATACTGTACCAAATTTTATTGCGTTTGGTTGGTTAAATCGCGAGAAACGTCTATTTAAAAGTCGCAACTTCGCTTGGCCGCCATGTTGGTTTTGTAGTTACCAGATTTTCAAGAGTCACATAGGTGAACTTCCCTTTATCACCGTAAAAGAATTCCAGGGTGATATCGGTAATAGTTTCGGAGATATTGAATGCTGGTGAAATATTTCGCACAGCCGCCATGTTGGATTGGTGAGACGTAACAAAATTTGAAGGGCACGGTCGGGGTTGCCCGGAATATTGCTATGAACTTACCGAGTTTCATTGAAATCGCTCCAGCCGTTTAGAATTCATTAGGGGGACACACACACACACCTCACACACACGCACACACACGCACACACACACGGACAAAAGGTGATCTCATAAGCCTTTTTTTTTTTTTTTTTTCAAAATTGAAAATAGGCTAAAAACTATCAGAAAGATGGACAATGGCGGATAGTAAGAAATCAAGTGGTACACAGAGGACTGGAGCCCATCACTGATACTATTCGGAAGAAGCGGATTTCTTTTCTTGGTCTCATCACCGCCTTTGCTTGACTAAATCGTATCACACACCGTGCTCAGAATGCGTGTGTAAGCGATGCAACAATTTCTGTGAGCGATATCATGTGCTGAAGTGTCCAGACAGGAGAGAGACTCGAACACAGTTCTGCTTGGATGTATACTAGTTATACCATCCACACTGCACGCAATTTAAAATTGTATTAATGCATTTAGGTATTAAGTTAGTATTTATGTTCTTCGGCCATTGGCTGCAATAAATGTTTATTTATTATGAGAACACCGAAAACCAGATTATCTAGAAATAGTGTTGAGAAACTTTGGAATATGAAACAACAAGTAGGATGGATTAAGGAAATTAGAGAAGACTTGAGTCGCCTCCGTAGCGTAGCAGTCAGCATGGTTAGCTGCCGCCCCGGAGGTCCTGGGTTCGATTCCCGGCTCTGCCACGAAATTTGAAAAAGTGGTACGAGGTCTGGAACGGGGTCTACTCAGCCTCGGGTGGCCCAAATGAGTAGAGGGGGTTCGATTCCCCCTCAGCCATCCTCGAAGTGGTTTTCCGTGGTTTCCCACTTCGTCTTCGGGCAAATGCCGGGATACCTTCTTCAAGGCCACGGCTGCCTCCTTCCCTCTTCCTTGTCTATCCATCCTAACCATCCCTTCCCTCATGAGGCCTCTGTTCCCATTGCAGGTGAGGTCGCCTGGGCGAGGTGCCAATCCCACCTCACAAGTTGTATCCCTTCCGATTCGATGTTCCCAGCTCTAGGACACTGCCCGTAGAGGCGGTAGTGGTGAGTTCCCTCGCTGAGTCCGTGGGTTCCACCAACCTGGAGGGTAAACGACTAAAAACAAAACAAACAAAAAAAAAGAGAAGACTTGAACGAATTAGAAATAACCTTGGATGAATTGCAAAACAAACCAAAATTTTTAAAAATCTGAAAGACATGAAAATAAGATGTCAACCAAAAATAGACAAACGTCATACCGAAAAGGGCATTTACGGATGAGGAACGCCTGAGAAGATCAGAACGAATGAAAATCTGCTGGGCAACACGGAAAGGAAACTTACTGAAGAAGAGGACCAAGAAATGATTGACTGAAGTGGTCCAATGAGGCCGTAAGAGCAGAAGAAGAAGAAGAAGAAGAAGAAGAAGAAGTGGTTTTATTTTATTTTTATGCGTAACATCTTTCCACTCAGTATCTGGATATTTTTGTGGCACTCGGTAGCTGGACATTTTTGTGGGAGTGATTTTGGAAAAGAGACGGAAGTGCATGGGACGGAAACAATGAGCGCGCGCTGTGGCGGAGATCGGTACAACGACGTACTGTAAGCCATGTGACTATGTGAAATGTACATCGCATACGGTTTACCTCAAGGTTTGGAGGCCCCATTAGAGAAATTCCTACAATGCATCATCTTCAAGTTGTCGTTCTTTGGTGTGAAAATATTCATTATATCATATTTGCTGAAAACAATTACGATTTATTAAATCTTCATGCTTTTGCTGTATTCTTATTTAATGTAAGCACACTATATCGCATCAACCAACGCTCCAAACAACGTAGGAATTCAGTATATTAACACCGACTACTAACAATAATTGAAACTTCGTTGGTCTAAACGTATCACTGGGAGTAACGCATTTAATATACCGGTACCTACTGCACACCTGATTTTTAATCGCGCCTATACTTGGCAGTGCGCTATATCGGCAATAAGAGGCCATTTTCAATAAAACCGCTGGCATGGGTTCACTAACTGGCCGGTATAAAGCGCATCTCGCATCACGTAGGCAGTGGATTGCTCCCGCAAACAGTTGCAGGTATATGTCACTACTGCAGATGCACTGGAGAATCCTTTCATGTTTGCTGGCACAAGGTAGCACTATGAGTTCATTCTTTAAAAAATGCGAGTAAGTAATATGGAATTATTCGAATAACATGTCAGATGTTACACATCATATGCGACTACTGAAAGGCTCTTTTTTTTTTAACTCGCTTAACCTCCAAACTCGGCCTCACCCACGGTCACTGCGAGGGATCATTCCTCTACCGCCACAAGGACAGCGTCTTGGAGCTGAACACACTTTGATGCAGATACAACTGGGGATGGTGACAGGCCGACCGCTAACTTGTGTCTTAGCGGCTTCGGTGGCGTGCATGCTGAGCTTCTATGCCCAAGATAGCGGGTTCAAACCCGGCCGAGCGTTAAAAATCCCTCAGTATGCCTTCCTTAGGAGGGGAAGTAAAGCCGGCGGTCCCATGTCATAGATTTATGGCATGTTAAAGAACCTTCCACTAATTACAACTGTGTGAAGCTAAATTGTATAGGTTAAGAATGTAAACAACGCTCTTAGGTTCCTACGTTCGTTGCCAAGAGCCGACTGCGGTGGCGTCTAGTAGCTAAGTTCTGAACTAGGCCTAGTAGTCGTTGAGGGTGGCGTTTGGCGGCAAAAGTAAGAACTATTTGAAAAATTCATAGTTGCAGTCCTTACCTGAATTAACAAACAGATAACACACACTAATACAGCCATCACAATTAACACCGGTTATCAGACAGATTCTACACACACCGGGTTGTCACAGCCCCTAAACTGAGGAACCAACCAACCAACTTGGGTCTAAAGGAGTCAGGGGCAAATTACGGCTCGCGGGCCAAGTGCGGCCCTTGAGCTAGTCTAATCCGACCCGTGACATGGTTTCCAATTATACTACCTACAATTACACGTACCAACGGAATATCTCAATGATGTGTTACCAGAACGCTGGATTGGGTGTGGATCTCCTGCATTGCCAGCTCCACTTAACTGGCCGCCTCGAAGCCCTGACCTAACATCATGTGACAATTCACTGTGGAGTTTTATCAAGAATATTGTTGCAGAGCAACGTTATAACACCACTGAAGGCCACGTTTGAGATATTTAAGCAGCAAAGGTATGTCAATTAAACACGTTTAGACATTAGAGATTGAAACGTGCATTAAGGAGGGTTGACGGGACTTTGTGCCCACCCTGTGGGTCATATTTCCTGTTCTGTGTACCTAGAAGTGAAAAACTATTTCAATCGCATTGTGTTTATGCGTTTTGAGTAATATATTTTTGTGCGAAAAATCTCCACGACGAATTTGAATGAAGATTTCAGAACTTCAACGTTATTGAACAGGACTTGGACGTGTTCAGCATGACATTTATTGTTGACTGTGAAACGGTAAAATCAGAGTTGCAGCTAGAACTGGCTGAGTTACAATGTAACAACGAATTAAAGCAACTATTGCTCAACGTTTCGAAAGTTGAGTTTTACAAGGCCCTACCAAAATCAAGTTTCCCAAACTTGAAATCTCATGCATAGAAGATGACTGACAGGTTCGCATCTCTGTAAACAGGTGTTCTCTACAATATTTATATGTTATTTTATCGCACGCGCTTCAATGAGTGGGAACTAAGTGGCCTAGATGTTGGGAATTCGTCCAATCTGATTCCAGTTCGTCCCTCAGCCCCAAAACATAAAATGGCACCCGCGGCTCCTATTGGTTAAGGTTTAACAACTAGCGCATCACGTTGCCACCAAGAGTTCATTCCACTATGTACTGTAGGGCATATCCAGCTCGAGTTGGAGTTTTACCAAGGTTCGACTCATGCGTTGAAGGAAGAAAGGAAGTTGGTTTATTTATTAATTAATTTATTTAGTTATCTATACTAATATAATAAAATAATAATAATATAATATAATAAAACTGAAGAGTGTGTTTGTTTGATTGTTTGTGTGTTTAAACGCCTTAATCTCTGGAACTACCAGTCGGATTCGAAAATTTCCTTTTGTATATGATAACTTGATTCAAGAGGAGTAGTTTAGGCTATGTAGCATTGGGCTACACCTCTCAGGTAACCTTAAAGATTGATTTTTGTTGATGTTTTCGGAAGAACAAGCGTTCCCGAACAGCTTCAATAATACCTAAGTCTATTGTTGTCTGGCAATGTGGGCTGCATCACGTTGCCCCTACCACTGTTCTGGTGCAGAATTGCGAGCTGCTTATTAATTGCAGTCACGAGGAGTAATTAGTAACAGTTATCATAATGACAATAGTATGCCTCTGTATAAGGGCGATGGTGTTGGTGCAGTATACTGTGGTTATCAGCTGCAATACGCGTTGGTGCATCCCGATCCTTATCCTTGAGCGCTCCAGTTCTGTAGTAGTATTCACTATCATCCATAAAACAAATGAATCCACCGGGCGAAGCCGGGCACTACTGCTAGTTTATTTATACCTACAGCAGAAGACGACATGGCAAGAAAGAACTAATAAAATGATAAACGCTCAAAAATTAACAGTGTCTACATATAAAAGAAAATGTCTATCAATCACAACAAAAATAAAACATTACAAGACGGCGGTTGAACCATAGCTGACATATAGAAGCAAAACTCTTTTTAAAGTTACTCAGAAAAACAGAATTGAAAGAAATCTAAAAGTAGAAAGAAGAATAGCTAGAGCATGCATAAATAAATAAAAAAATATCAGAAAGATGGACAATGGCGGATAGTACTAAATGAAGTGGTATACAGAGAACTGGAGCCCATCACTGATACTATTCGGAAGAAACAGATTTTTTTTTTTTCTGGACACATTATGAGGACACCGAAAACAGGATTATCTAGAAAAATTGCAAAACAAAACAAAACAAAATTAAAAAACCTGAAACACATAAAAATAAGATTTCAACCAAAAATAGACAAACGTCATACAGTAAAAAGGGTATTTACAGATGAGGAACGCCTGAGAAGATCAGAGCGAATGAAAAGCTACTGGGCAACTCGGAAAGAAAACGTACTCAAGAAGAGGACCAACAAATGATATAAGTGGTCCAATGAGGCCGTAAAAGCAGAAGAAGAAGAAGAAACGAAGACATAACCATGAACTGTATACTCATGTGGAGAAGATAACCGACAACATCCAGGAAAGAAGGATTACATTTTATGGACATATGAAACGAATGAGCCCACAGAGACAGACTTCATTACTTGCTTTCAGGAGAGGAAAACCAAATGGACCTGGTTTATTGAACTGGATAGAGAAGTGGAGATTACATCAACTGATATCCAGGAGCGCATCACCCAAGCATGCCAAGGTTTCAAAAAAAATCTGAAAACGGGAAAGATTTTGACCCAGGAAAGGAAGGAAATTCACCGAGCAGTCCGAGCACGAATGCGGGCGTACTAGCCAAGCATCAAAGTCCGAAGAATGAGGCATCTCTCCAAGGAATTTGTGTTGGCACTACTGGAGATCACCCTCCTGTGTAGCGTAACAACCCAGCAGGTATCGCCATCTCTCCAAGGAGTTTGGGTTGGCACTACTGGAGTCAACCTCCTGTGTAGCGTAACAACGCAGCAGGTATCGCCATCTCTCCAAGGAGTTTGTGTTGGCACTACTGGAGTCACCCTCCTGTGTAGCGTAACAACCCAGCAGGTATCGCCATCTCTCCAAGGAGTTTGTGTTGGCACTACTGGAGTCACCCTCCTGTGTAGCGTAACAACGCAGCAGGTATCGCCATCTCTCCAAGGAGTTTGTGTTGGCACTACTGGAGTCACCCTCCTGTGTAGCGTAACAACGCAGCAGGTATCGCCATCTCTCCAAGGAGTTTGTGTTGGCACTACTGGAGTCACCCTCCTGTGTAGCGTAACAATCCAGCAGGTATCGCCATCTCTCCAAGGAGTTTGTGTTGGCACTACTGGAGTCACCCTCCTGTGTAGCGTAACAATCCAGCAGGTATCGCCATCTCTCCAAGGAGTTTGTGTTGGCACTACTGGAGTCACCCTCCTGTGTAGCGTAACGATCCAGCAGGTATCGCCATCTCTCCAAGCAGTTTGTGTTGGCACTACTGGAGTCACCCTCCTGTGTAGCGTAACAATCCAGCAGGTATCGCCATCTCTCCAAGGAGTTTGTGTTGGCACTACTGGAGTCACCCTCCTGTGTAGCGTAACAACGCAGCAGGTATCGCCATCTCTCCAAGGAGTTTGTGTTGGCACTACTGGAGTCACCTTCCTGTGTAGCGTAACAACGCAGCAGGTATCGCCATCTCTCCAAGGAGTTTGTGTTGGCACTACTGGAGTCACCCTCCTGTGTAGCGTAACAATCCAGCAGGTATCCCCATCTCTCCAAGGAGTTTGTGTTGGCACTACTGGAGTCAACCTCCTGTGTAGCGTAACAATCCAGCAGGTATCGCAATCTCTCCAAGGAGTTTGTGTTGGCACTACTGGAGTCACCCTCCTGTGTAGCGTAACAACGCAGCAGGTATCGCCATCTTTCCAAGGAGTTTGTGTTGGCACTACTGGAGTCACCCTCCTGTGTAGCGTAACAACCCAGCAGGTATCGCAATCTCTCCAAGGAGTTTGTGTTGGCACTACTGGAGTCACCCTCCTGTGTAGCGTAACAATCCAGCAGGTATCGCCATCTCTCCAAGGAGTTTGTGTTGGCACTACTGGAGGTCACCCTCCTGTGTAGCGTAACAACGCAGCAGGTATCGCCATCTCTCCAAGGAGTTTGTGTTGGCACTACTGGAGTCACCCTCCTGTGTAGCGTAACAACGCAGCAGGTATCGCCATCTCTCCAAGGAGTTTGTGTTGGCACTACTGGAGTCACCCTCCTGTGTAGCGTAACAATCCAGCAGGTATCGCCATCTCTCCAAGGAGTTTGGGTTGGCACTACTGGAGTCACCCTCCTGTGTAGCGTAACAATCCAGCAGGTATCGCCATCTCTCCAAGGAGTTTGTGTTGGCACTACTGGAGTCACCCTCCTGTGTAGCGTAACAACGCAGCAGGTATCGCCATCTCTCCAAGGAGTTTGTGTTGGCACTACTGGAGTCACCCTCCTGTGTAGCGTAACAACGCAGCAGGTATCGCCATCTCTCCAAGGAGTTTGTGTTGGCACTACTGGAGTCACCCTCCTGTGTAGCGTAACAATCCAGCAGGTATCGCCATCTCTCCAAGGAGTTTGTGTTGGCACTACTGGAGTCAACCTCCTGTGTAGCGTAACAATCCAGCAGGTATCGCCATCTCTCCAAGGAGTTTGTGTTGGCACTACTGGAGTCACCCTCCTGTGTAGCGTAACAACGCAGCAGGTATCGCCATCTCTCCAAGGAGTTTGTGTTGGCACTACTGGAGGTCACCCTCCTGTGTAGCGTAACAATCCAGCAGGTATCGCCATCTCTCCAAGGAGTTTGTGTTGGCACTACTGGAGTCACCCTCCTGTGTAGCGTAACAATCCAGCAGGTATCGCCATCTCTCCAAGGAGTTTGTGTTGGCACTACTGGAGTCACCCTCCTATGTAGCGTAACAACCCAGCAGGTATCGCCATCTCTCCAAGGAGTTTGTGTTGGCACTACTGGAGTCACCCTCCTGTGTAGCGTAACAACGCAGCAGGTATCGCCATCTCTCCAAGGAGTTTGTGTTGGCACTACTGGAGTCACCTTCCTGTGTAGCGTAACAATCCAGCAGGTATCGCCATCTCTCCAAGGAGTTTGTGTTGGCACTACTGGAGTCACCCTCCTGTGTAGCGTAACATTCCAGCAGGTATCCCCATCTCTCCAAGGAGTTTGTGTTGGCACTACTGGAGTCACCTTCCTGTGTAGCGTAACAACGAAGCAGGTATCGCCATCTCTCCAAGGAGTTTGTGTTGGCACTACTGGAGGTCACCCTCCTGTGTAGCGTAACAATCCAGCAGGTATCGCCATCTCTCCAAGGAGTTTGTGTTGGCACTACTGGAGTCACCCTCCTGTGTAGCGTAACAATCCAGCAGGTATCGCCATCTCTCCAAGGAGTTTGTGTTGGCACTACTGGAGTCACCCTCCTGTGTAGCGTAACAATCCAGCAGGTATCGCCATCTCTCCAAGGAGTTTGTGTTGGCACTACTGGAGTCACCATCCTGTGTAGCGTAACAACGCAGCAGGTATCGCCATCTCTCCAAGGAGTTTGTGTTGGCACTACTGGAGTCACCCTCCTGTGTAGCGTAACAATCCAGCAGGTATCGCCATCTCTCCAAGGAGTTTGTGTTGGCACTACTGGAGTCACCCTCCTGTGTAGCGTAACAACGCAGCAGGTATCGCCATCTCTCCAAGGAGTTTGTGTTGGCACTACTGGAGTCACCCTCCTGTGTAGCGTAACAACCCAGCAGGTATCGCCATCTCTCCAAGGAGTTTGTGTTGGCACTACTGGAGTCACCTTCCTGTGTAGCGTAACAACCCAGCAGGTATCGCCATCTCTCCAAGGAGTTTGTGTTGGCACTACTGGAGTCACCCTCCTGTGTAGCGTAACAACCCAGCAGGTATCGCCATCTCTCCAAGGAGTTTGTGTTGGCACTACTGGAGTCACCTTCCTGTGTAGCGTAACAACACAGCAGGTATCGCCATCTCTCCAAGGAGTTTGTGTTGGCACTACTGGAGTCACCCTCCTGTGTAGCGTAACAATCCAGCAGGTATCGCCATCTCTCCAAGGAGTTTGTGTTGGCACTACTGGAGTCACCCTCCTGTGTAGCGTAACAACCCAGCAGGTATCGCCATCTCTCCAAGGAGTTTGTGTTGGCACTACTGGAGTCACCCTCCTGTGTAGCGTAACAACCCAGCAGGTATCGCCATCTCTCCAAGGAGTTTGTGTTGGCACTACTGGAGTCACCCTCCTGTGTAGCGTAACAATCCAGCAGGTATCGCCATCTCTCCAAGGAGTTTGTGTTGGCACTACTGGAGTCACCCTCCTGTGTAGCGTAACAACGCAGCAGGTATCGCCATCTATCCAAGGAGTTTGTGTTGGCACTACTGGAGTCACCCTCCTGTGTAGCGTAACAATCCAGCAGGTATCGCCATCTCTCCAAAGAGTTTGTGTTGGCACTACTGGAGTCACCCTCCTGTGTAGCGTAACAACGCAGCAGGTATCGCCATCTCTCCAAGGAGTTTGTGTTGGCACTACTGGAGTCACCCTCCTGTGTAGCGTAACAATCCAGCAGGTATCCCCATCTCTCCAAGGAGATTGTGTTGGCACTACTGGAGTCACCCTCCTGTGTAGCGTAACAACGCAGCAGGTAGCGCCATCTCTCCAAGGAGTTTGTGTTGGCACTACTGGAGTCACCCTCCTGTGTAGCGTAACAATCCAGCAGGTATCGCCATCTCTCCAAGGAGTTTGTGTTGGCACTACTGGAGTCACCCTCCTGTGTAGCGTAACAATCCAGCAGGTATCGCCATCTCTCCAAGGAGTTTGTGTTGGCACTACTGGAGTCACCCTCCTGTGTAGCGTAACAACGCCGCAGGTATCGCCATCTCTCCAAGGAGTTTGTGTTGGCACTACTGGAGTCACCCTCCTGTGTAGCGTAACAACGCAGCAGGTATCCCCAGCTCTCCAAGGAGTTTGTGTTGGCACTACTGGAGTCACCCTCCTGTGTAGCGTAACAATCCACCAGGTATCCCCATCTCTCCAAGGAGTTTGTGTTGGCACTACTGGAGTCACCCTCCTGTGTAGCGTAACAACCCAGCAGGTATCGCCATCTCTCCAAGGAGTTTGTGTTGGCACTACTGGAGTCACCCTCCTGTGTAGCGTAACAATCCAGCAGGTATCGCCATCTCTCCAAGGAGTTTGTGTTGGCACTACTGGAGTCACCTTCCTGTGTAGCGTAAAAATCCAGCAGGTATCGCCATCTCTCCAAGGAGTTTGTGTTGGCACTACTGGAGTCACCCTCCTGTGTAGCGTAACAACGCAGCAGGTATCGCCATCTCTCCAAGGAGTTTGTGTTGGCACTACTGGAGTCACCCTCCTGTGTAGCGTAACAACGCAGCAGGTATCGCCATCTCTCCAAGGAGTTTGTGTTGGCACTACTGGAGTCACCCTCCTGTGTAGCGTAACAACGCAGCAGGTATCGCCATCTCTCCAAGGAGTTTGTGTTGGCACTACTGGAGTCACCCTCCTATGTAGCGTAACAACGCAGCAGGTATCGCCATCTCTCCAAGGAGTTTGTGTTGGCACTACTGGAGTCACCCTCCTGTGTAGCGTAACAACGCAGCAGGTAGCGCCATCTCTCCAAGGAGTTTGTGTTGGCACTACTGGAGTCACCCTCCTGTGTAGCGTAACAATCCAGCAGGTATCGCCATCTCTCCAAGGAGTTTGTGTTGGCACTACTGGAGTCACCCTCCTGTGTAGCGTAACAATCCAGCAGGTATCGCCATCTCTCCAAGGAGTTTGTGTTGGCACTACTGGAGGTCACCCTCCTGTGTAGCGTAACAATCCAGCAGGTATCGCCATCTCTCCAAGGAGTTTGTGTTGGCACTACTGGAGTCACCCTCCTGTGTAGCGTAACAATCCAGCAGGTATCGCCGTCTCTCCAAGGAGTTTGTGTTAGCACTACTGGAGGTCACCCTCCTGTGTAGCGTAACAATCCAGCAGGTATCGCCATCTCTCCAAGGAGTTTGTGTTGGCACTACTGGAGTCACCCTCCTGTGTAGCGTAACAACGCAGCAGGTATCGCCATCTCTCCAAGGAGTTTGTGTTGGCACTACTGGAGTCACCCTCCTGTGTAGCGTAACAACCCAGCAGGTATCGCCATCTCTCCAAGGAGTTTGTGTTGGCACTACTGGAGTCACCCTCCTGTGTAGCATAACAACCCAGCAGGTATCGCCATCTCTCCAAGGAGTTTGTGTTGGCACTACTGGAGGTCACCCTCCTGTGTAGCGTAACAATCCAGCAGGTATCGCCATCTCTCCAAGGAGTTTGTGTTGGCACTACTGGAGTCACCCTCCTGTGTAGCGTAACAACGCAGCAGGTATCGCCATCTCTCCAAGGAGTTTGTGTTGGCACTACTGGAGTCACCCTCCTGTGTAGCATAACAACCCAGCAGGTATCGCCATCTCTCCAAGGAGTTTGTGTTGGCACTACTGGAGTCACCCTCCTGTGTAGCGTAACAACCCAGCAGGTATCGCCATCTCTCCAAGGAGTTTGTGTTGGCACTACTGGAGTCACCCTCCTGTGTAGCGTAACAACGCAGCAGGTATCGCCATCTCTCCAAGGAGTTTGTGTTGGCACTACTGGAGTCACCCTCCTGTGTAGCGTAACAACTCAGCAGGTATCGCCATCTCTCCAAGGAGTTTGTGTTGGCACTACTGGAGTCACCCTCCTGTGTAGCGTAACAACCCAGCAGGTATCGCCATCTCTCCAAGGAGTTTGTGTTGGCACTACTGGAGTCACCCTCCTGTGTAGCGTAACAACCCAGCAGGTATCGCCATCTCTCCAAGGAGTTTGTGTTGGCACTACTGGAGTCACCCTCCTGTGTAGCGTAACAACGCAGCAGGTATCGCCATCTCTCCAAGGAGTTTGTGTTGGCACTACTGGAGTCACCCTCCTGTGTAGCGTAACAACCCAGCAGGTATCGCCATCTCTCCAAGGAGTTTGTGTTGGCACTACTGGAGTCACCCTCCTGTGTAGCGTATCAATCCAGCAGGTATCGCCATCTCTCCAAGGAGTTTGTGTTGGCACTACTGGAGTCACCCTCCTGTGTAGCGTAACAACGCAGCAGGTATCGCCATCTCTCCAAGCAGTTTGTGTTGGCACTACTGGAGTCACCCTCCTGTGTAGCGTAACAACCCAGCAGGTATCGCCATCTCTCCAAGGAGTTTGTGTTGGCACTACTGGAGTCACCCTCCTGTGTAGCGTAACAACCCAGCAGGTATCGCCATCTCTCCAAGGAGTTTGTGTTGGCACTACTGGAGTCACCCTCCTGTGTAGCGTAACAACGCAGCAGGTATCCCCATCTCTCCAAGGAGTTTGTGTTGGCACTACTGGAGTCACCCTCCTGTGTAGCGTAACAACGCAGCAGGTATCGCCATCTCTCCAAGGAGTTTGTGTTGGCACTACTGGAGTCACCCTCCTGTGTAGCGTAACAACCCAGCAGGTATCGCCATCTCTCCAAGGAGTTTGTGTTGGCACTACTGGAGGTCACCCTCTTGTGTAGCGTAACAATCCAGCAGGTATCGCCATCTCTCCAAGGAGTTTGTGTTGGCACTACTGGAGGTCACCCTCCTGTGTAGCGTAACAATCCAGCAGGTATCGCCATCTCTCCAAGGAGTTTGTGTTGGCACTACTGGAGTCACCCTCCTGTGTAGCGTAACAATCCAGCAGGTATCGCCATCTCTCCAAGGAGTTTGTGTTGGCACTACTGGAGTCACCCTCCTGTGTAGCGTAACAACGCAGCAGGTATCGCCATCTCTCCAAGGAGTTTGTGTTGGCACTACTGGAGTCACCCTCCTGTGTAGCGTGACAACCCAGCAGGTATCGCCATCTCTCCAAGGAGTTTGTGTTGGCACTACTGGAGTCACCTTCCTGTGTAGCGTAACAATCCAGCAGGTATCGCCATCTCTCCAAGGAGTTTGTGTTGGCACTACTGGAGTCACCTTCCTGTGTAGCGTAACAACCCAGCAGGTATCGCCATCTCTCCAAGGAGTTTGTGTTGGCACTACTGGAGTCACCCTCCTGTGTAGCGTAACAATCCAGCAGGTATCCCCATCTCTCCAAGGAGTTTGTGTTGGCACTACTGGAGTCACCCTCCTGTGTAGCGTAACAATCCAGCAGGTATCGCCATCTCTCCAAGGAGTTTGTGTTGGCACTACTGGAGGTCACCCTCCTGTGTAGCGTAACAATCCAGCAGGTATCGCCATCTCTCCAAGGAGTTTGTGTTGGCACTACTGGAGTCACCCTCCTGTGTAGCGTAACAATCCAGCAGGTATCGCCATCTCTCCAAGGAGTTTGTGTTGGCACTACTGGAGTCACCCTCCTGTGTAGCGTAACAATCCAGCAGGTATCGCCATCTCTCCAAGGAGTTTGTGTTGGCACTACTGGAGTCACCCTCCTGTGTAGCGTAACAATCCAGCAGGTATCGCCATCTCTCCAAGGAGTTTGTGTTGGCACTACTGGAGTCACCCTCCTGTGTAGCGTAACAACCCAGCAGGTATCGCCATCTCTCCAAGGAGTTTGTGTTGGCACTACTGGAGTCACCCTCCTGTGTAGCGTAACAATCCAGCAGGTATCGCCATCTCTCCAAGCAGTTTGTGTTGGCACTACTGGAGTCACCCTCCTGTGTAGCGTAACAACCCAGCAGGTATCGCCATCTCTCCAAGGAGTTTGTGTTGGCACTACTGGAGTCACCCTCCTGTGTAGCGTAACAACCCAGCAGGTATCGCCATCTCTCCAAGGAGATTGTGTTGGCACTACTGGAGTCACCCTCCTGTGTAGCGTAACAACGCAGCAGGTATCCCCATCTCTCCAAGGAGTTTGTGTTGGCACTACTGGAGTCACCCTCCTGTGTAGCGTAACAACCCAGCAGGTATCGCCATCTCTCCAAGGAGTTTGTGTTGGCACTACTGGAGTCACCCTCCTGTGTAGCGTAACAATCCAGCAGGTATCGCCATCTCTCCAAGGAGTTTGTGTTGGCACTACTGGAGTCAACCTCCTGTGTAGCGTAACAACCCAGCAGGTATCGCCATCTCTCCAAGGAGTTTGTGTTGGCACTACTGGAGTCACCCTCCTGTGTAGCGTAACAATCCAGCAGGTATCGCCATCTCTCCAAGGAGTTTGTGTTGGCACTACTGGAGTCACCCTCCTGTGTAGCGTAACAATCCAGCAGGTATCGCCATCTCTCCAAGGAGTTTGTGTTGGCACTACTGGAGTCACCCTCCTGTGTAGCGTAACAACGCAGCAGGTATCGCCATCTCTCCAAGGAGTTTGTGTTGGCACTACTGGAGCCACCCTCCTGTGTAGCGTAACAACGCAGCAGGTATCGCCATCTCTCCAAGGAGTTTGTGTTGGCACTACTGGAGCCACCCTCCTGTGTAGCGTAACAACCCAGCAGGTATCGCCATCTCTCCAAGGAGTTTGTGTTGGCACTACTGGAGTCACCCTCCTGTGTAGCGTAACAACGCAGCAGGTATCGCCATCTCACCAAGGAGTTTGTGTTGGCACTACTGGAGTCACCCTCCTGTGTAGCGTAACAATCCAGCAGGTATCGCCATCTCTCCAAGGAGTTTGTGTTGGCACTACTGGAGTCACCCTCCTGTGTAGCGTAACAATCCAGCAGGTATCGCCATCTCTCCAAGGAGTTTGTGTTGGCACTACTGGAGGTCACCCTCCTGTGTAGCGTAACAATCCAGAAGGTATCGCCATCTTTCCAAGGAGTTTGTGTTGGCACTACTGGAGTCACCTTCCTGTGTAGCGTTACAATCCAGCAGGTATCGCCATCTCTCCAAGGAGTTTGTGTTGGCACTACTGGAGTCACCCTCCTGTGTAGCGTAACAACGCAGCAGGTATCGCCATCTCTCCAAGGAGTTTGTGTTGGCACTACTGGAGTCACCCTCCTGTGTAGCGTAACAACGCAGCAGGTATCGCCATCTCTCCAAGGAGTTTGTGTTGGCACTACTGGAGTCACCCTCCTGTGTAGCGTAACAACCCAGCAGGTATCGCCATCTCTCCAAGGAGTTTGTGTTGGCACTACTGGAGTCACCCTCCTGTGTAGCGTAACAACCCAGCAGGTATCGCCATCTCTCCAAGGAGTTTGTGTTGGCACTACTGGAGTCACGCTCCTGTGTAGCGTAACAACGCAGCAGGTATCGCCATCTCTCCAAGGAGTTTGTGTTGGCACTACTGGAGTCACCCTCCTGTGTAGCGTAACAATCCAGCAGGTATCGCCATCTCTCCAAGGAGTTTGTGTTGGCACTACTGGAGTCACCCTCCTGTGTAGCGTAACAACGCAGCAGGTATCGCCATCTCTCCAAGGAGTTTGTGTTGGCACTACTGGAGTCACCCTCCTGTGTAGCGTAACAATCCAGCAGGTATCGCCATCTCTCCAAGGAGTTTGTGTTGGCACTACTGGAGTCACCCTCCTGTGTAGCGTAACAACGCAGCAGGTATCGCCATCTCTCCAAGGAGTTTGTGTTGGCACTACTGGAGTCACCCTCCTGTGTAGCGTAACAATCCAGCAGGTATCGCCATCTCTCCAAGGAGTTTGTGTTGGCACTACTGGATTCACCCTGCTGTGTAGCGTAACAATCCAGCAGGTATCGCCATCTCTCCAAGGAGTTTGTGTTGGCACTACTGGAGTCACCCTCCTGTGTAGCGTAACAACCCAGCAGGTATCGCCATCTCTCCAAGGAGTTTGTGTTGGCACTACTGGAGTCACCCTCCTGTGTAGCGTAACAATCCAGCAGGTATCCCCATCTCTCCAAGGAGTTTGTGTTGGCACTACTGGAGTCACCCTCCTGTGTAGCGTAACAATCCAGCAGGTATCGCCATCTCTCCAAGGAGTTTGTGTTGGCACTACTGTAGGTCACCCTCCTGTGTAGCGTAACAATCCAGCAGGTATCGCCATCTCTCCAAGGAGTTTGTGTTGGCACTACTGGAGTCACCCTCCTGTGTAGCGTAACAATCCAGCAGGTATCGCCATCTCTCCAAGGAGTTTGTGTTGGCACTACTGGAGTCACCCTCCTGTGTAGCGTAACAACGCAGCAGGTATCGCCATCTCTCCAAGGAGTTTGTGTTGGCACTACTGGAGTCACCCTCCTGTGTAGCGTAACAACGCAGCAGGTATCCCCATCTCTCCAAGGAGTTTGTGTTGGCACTACTGGAGTCACCCTCCTGTGTAGCGTAACAACGCAGCAGGTATCGCCATCTCTCCAAGGAGTTTGTGTTGGCACTACTGGAGTCACCCTCCTGTGTAGCGTAACAACGCAGCAGGTATCCCCATCTCTCCAAGGAGTTTGTGTTGGCACTACTGGAGTCACCCTCCTGTGTAGCGTAACAACGCAGCAGGTATCGCCATCTCTCCAATGAGTTTGTGTTGGCACTACTGGAGTCACCCTCCTGTGTAGCGTAACAACCCAGCAGGTATCGCCATCTCTCCAAGGAGTTTGTGTTGGCACTACTGGAGTCACCCTCCTGTGTAGCGTAACAACCCAGCAGGTATCGCCATCTCTCCAAGGAGTTTGTGTTGGCACTACTGGAGTCACCCTCCTGTGTAGCGTAACAATCCAGCAGGTATCGCCATCTCTCCAAGGAGTTTGTGTTGGCACTACTGGAGTCACCCTCCTGTGTAGCGTAACAACGCAGCAGGTATCGCCATCTCTCCAAGGAGTTTGTGTTGGCACTACTGGAGTCACCCTCCTGTGTAGCGTAACAATCCAGCAGGTATCGCCATCTCTCCAAGGAGTTTGTGTTGGCACTACTGGAGTCACCCTCCTGTGTAGCGTAACAACGCAGCAGGTATCGCCATCTCTCCAAGGAGTTTGTGTTGGCACTACTGGAGTCACCCTCCTGTGTAGCGTAACAATCCAGCAGGTATCGCCATCTCTCCAAGGAGTTTGTGTTGGCACTACTGGAGTCACCCTCCTGTGTAGCGTAACAACGCAGCAGGTATCGCCATCTCTCCAAGGAGTTTGTGTTGGCACTACTGGAGTCACCCTCCTGTGTAGCGTAACAACCCAGCAGGTATCGCCATCTCTCCAAGGAGTTTGTGTTGGCACTACTGGAGTCACCCTCCTGTGTAGCGTAACAATCCAGCAGGTATCGCCATCTCTCCAAGGAGTTTGTGTTGGCACTACTGGAGTCACCCTCCTGTGTAGCGTAACAACCCAGCAGGTATCGCCATCTCTCCAAGGAGTTTGTGTTGGCACTACTGGAGTCACCCTCCTGTGTAGCGTAACAATCCAGCAGGTATCGCCATCTCTCCAAGGAGTTTGTGTTGGTACTACTGGAGTCACCCTCCTGTGTAGCGTAACAATCCAGCAGGTATCGCCATCTCTCCAAGGAGTTTGTGTTGGCACTACTGGAGTCACCCTCCTGTGTAGCGTAACAATCCAGCAGGTATCGCCATCTCTCCAAGGAGTTTGTGTTGGCACTACTGGAGTCACCCTCCTGTGTAGCGTAACAACGCAGCAGGTATCGCCATCTCTCCAAGGAGTTTGTGTTGGCACTACTGGAGTCACCCTCCTGTGTAGCGTAACAACGCAGAAGGTATCGCTATCTCTCCAAGGAGTTTGTGTTGGCACTACTGGAGTCACCCTCCTGTGTAGCGTAACAACGCAGCAGGTATCGCCATCTCTCCAAGGAGTTTGTGTTGGCACTACTGGAGTCACCCTCCTGTGTAGCGTAACAACGCAGAAGGTATCGCCATCTCTCCAAGGAGTTTGTGTTGGCACTACTGGAGTCACCCTCCTGTGTAGCGTAACAACCCAGCAGGTATCGCCATCTCTCCAAGGAGTTTGTGTTGGCACTACTGGAGTCACCCTCCTGTGTAGCGTAACAACGCAGCAGGTATCGCCATCTCTCCAAGGAGTTTGTGTTGGCACTACTGGAGTCACCCTCCTGTGTAGCGTAACAACGCAGCAGGTATCGCCATCTCTCCAAGGAGTTTGTGTTGGCACTACTGGAGTCACCCTCCTGTGTAGCGTAACAACGCAGCAGGTATCGCCATCTCTCCAAGGAGTTTGTGTTGGCACTACTGGAGTCACCCTCCTGTGTAGCGTAACAACGCAGCAGGTATCGCCATCTCTCCAAGGAGTTTGTGTTGGCACTACTGGAGTCACCCTCCTGTGTAGCGTAACAACCCAGCAGGTATCGCCATCTCTCCAAGGAGTTTGTGTTGGCACTACTGGAGTCACCTTCCTGTGTAGCGTAACAATCCAGCAGGTATCGCCATCTCTCCAAGGAGTTTGTGTTGGCACTACTGGAGTCACCTTCCTGTGTAGCGTAACATTCCAGCAGGTATCGCCATCTCTCCAAGGAGTTTGTGTTGGCACTACTGGAGTCACCCTCCTGTGTAGCGTAACAACCCAGCAGGTATCGCCATCTCTCCAAGGAGTTTGTGTTGGCACTACTGGAGTCACCATCCTGTGTAGCGTAACAACCCAGCAGGTATCGCCATCTCTCCAAGGAGTTTGTGTTGGCACTACTGGAGGTCACCCTCCTGTGTAGCGTAACAATCCAGCAGGTATCCCCATCTCTCCAAGGAGTTTGTGTTGGCACTACTGGAGTCACCCTCCTGTGTAGCGTAACAACGCAGAAGGTATCGCCATCTCTCCAAGGAGTTTGTGTTGGCACTACTGGAGGTCACCCTCCTGTGTAGCGTAACAACGCAGCAGGTATCGCCATCTCTCCAAGGAGTTTGTGTTGGCACTACTGGAGGTCACCCTCCTGTGTAGCGTAACAACCCAGCAGGTATCGCCATCTCTCCAAGGAGTTTGTGTTGGCACTACTGGAGTCACCCTCCTGTGTAGCGTAACAACGCAGCAGGTATCGCCATCTCTCCAAGGAGTTTGTGTTGGCACTACTGGAGTCACCCTCCTGTGTAGCGTAACAACCCAGCAGGTATCGCCATCTCTACAAGGAGTTTGTGTTGGCACTACTGGAATCACCCACCTGTGTAGCGTAACAACCCAGCAGGTATCGCCATCTCTCCAAGGAGTTTGTGTTGGCACTACTGGAGTCACCCTCCTGTGTAGCGTAACAATCCAGCAGGTATCGCCATCTCTCCAAGGAGTTTGTGTTGGCACTACTGGAGTCACCCTCCTGTGTAGCGTAACAACCCAGCAGGTATCGCCATCTCTCCAAGGAGTTTGTGTTGGCACTACTGGAGTCACCCTCCTGTGTAGCGTAACAATCCAGCAGGTATCGCCATCTCTCCAAGGAGTTTGTGTTGGCACTACTGGAGTCACCCTCCTGTGTAGCGTAACAACCCAGCAGGTATCGCCATCTCTCCAAGGAGTTTGTGTTGGCACTACTGGAGTCACCCTCCTGTGTAGCGTAACAACCCAGCAGGTATCGCCATCTCTCCAAGGAGTTTGTGTTGGCACTACTGGAGTCACCCTCCTGTGTAGCGTAACAATCCAGCAGGTATCCCCATCTCTCCAAGGAGTTTGTGTTGGCACTACTGGAGTCACCCTCCTGTGTAGCGTAACAACCCAGCAGGTATCGCCATCTCTCCATGGAGTTTGTGTTGGCACTACTGGAGTCACCTTCCTGTGTAGCGTAACAATCCAGCAGGTATCGCCATCTCTCCAAGGAGTTTGTGTTGGCACTACTGGAGGTCACCCTCCTGTGTAGCGTAACAACGCAGCAGGTATCGCCATCTCTCCAAGGAGTTTGTGTTGGCACTACTGGAGTCACCCTCCTGTGTAGCGTAACAACGCAGCAGGTATCGCCATCTCTCCAAGGAGTTTGTGTTGGCACTACTGGAGTCACCCTCCTGTGTAGCGTAACAATCCAGCAGGTATCGCCATCTCTCCAAGGAGTTTGTGTTGGCACTACTGGAGTCACCCTCCTGTGTAGCATAACAACGCAGCAGGTATCGCCATCTCTCCAAGGAGTTTGTGTTGGCACTACTGGAGTCACCCTCCTGTGTAGCGTAACAACCCAGCAGGTATCGCCATCTCTCCAAGGAGTTTGTGTTGGCACTACTGGAGTCACCCTCCTGTGTAGCGTAACAATCCAGCAGGTATCGCCATCTCTCCAAGGAGTTTGTGTTGGCACTACTGGAGTCACCCTCCTGTGTAGCGTAACAATCCAGCAGGTATCGCCATCTCTCCAAGGAGTTTGTGTTGGCACTACTGTAGTCACCCTCCTGTGTAGCGTAACAACGCAGCAGGTATCGCCATCTCTCCAAGGAGTTTGTGTTGGCACTACTGGAGTCACCCTCCTGTGTAGCGTAACAATCCAGCAGGTATCGCCATCTCTCCAAGGAGTTTGTGTTGGCACTACTGGAGTCACCCTCCTGTGTAGCGTAACAACGCAGCAGGTATCGCCATCTCTCCAAGGAGTTTGTGTTGGCACTACTGGAGTCACCCTCCTGTGTAGCGTAACAACCCAGCAGGTATCGCCATCTCTCCAAGGAGTTTGTGTTGGCACTACTGGAGTCACCCTCCTGTGTAGCGTAACAACGCAGCAGGTATCCCCATCTCTCCAAGGAGTTTGTGTTGGCACTACTGGAGTCACCCTCCTGTGTAGCGTAACAATCCAGCAGGTATCGCCATCTCTCCAAGGAGTTTGTGTTGGCACTACTGTAGTCACCCTCCTGTGTAGCGTAACAATCCAGCAGGTATCGCCATCTCTCCAAGGAGTTTGTGTTGGCACTACTGGAGTCACCCTCCTGTGTAGCGTAACAACCCAGCAGGTATCGCCATCTCTCCAAGGAGTTTGTGTTGGCACTACTGGAGTCACCCTCCTGTGTAGCGTAACAATCCAGCAGGTATCGCCATCTCTCCAAGGAGTTTGTGTTGGCACTACTGGAGTCACCTTCCTGTGTAGCGTAACAACGCAGCAGGTATCGCCATCTCTCCAAGGAGTTTGTGTTGGCACTACTGGAGTCACCCTCCTGTGTAGCGTAACAACCCAGCAGGTATCGCCATCTCTCCAAGGAGTTTGTGTTGGCACTACTGGAGTCACCCTCCTGTGTAGCGTAACAACCCAGCAGGTATCGCCATCTCTCCAAGGAGTTTGTGTTGGCACTACTGGAGTCACCCTCCTGTGTAGCGTAACAACGCAGCAGGTATCGCCATCTCTCCAAAGAGTTTGTGTTGGCACTACTGGAGTCACCCTCCTGTGTAGCGTAACAATCCAGCAGGTATCGCCATCTCTCCAAGGAGTTTGTGTTGGCACTACTGGAGTCACCCTCCTGTGTAGCGTAACAACCCAGCAGGTATCGCCATCTCTCCAAGGAGTTTGTGTTGGCATTACTAGAGTCACCCTCCTGTGTAGCGTAACCACGCAGCAGGTATCGCCATCTCTCCAAGGAGTTTGTGTTGGCACTACTGGAGTCACCCTCCTGTGTAGCGTAACAATCCAGCAGGTATCGCCATCTCTCCAAGGAGTTTGTGTTGGCACTACTGGAGTCACCCTCCTGTGTAGCGTAACAACGCAGCAGGTATCGCCATCTCTCCAAGGAGTTTGTGTTGGCACTACTGGAGTCACCCTCCTGTGTAGCGTAACAATCCAGCAGGTATCGCCATCTCTCCAAGGAGTTTGTGTTGGCACTACTGGAGTCACCCTCTGTGTAGCGTAACAACGCAGCAGGTATCGCCATCTCTCCAAGGAGTTTGTGTTGGCACTACTGGAGTCACCCTCCTGTGTAGCGTAACAATCCAGCAGGTATCCCCATCTCTCCAAGGAGTTTGTGTTGGCACTACTGGAGGTCACCCTCCTGTGTAGCGTAACAACGCAGCAGGTAGCGCCATCTCTCCAAGGAGTTTGTGTTGGCACTACTGGAGTCACCCTCAAGTGTAGCGTAACAACGCAGCAGGTATCGCCATCTCTCCAAGGAGTTTGTGTTGGCACTACTGGAGTCACCCTCCTGTGTAGCGTAACAACGCAGCAGGTATCGCCATCTCTCCAAGGAGTTTTTGTTGGCACTACTGGAGTCACCCTCCTGTGTAGCGTAACAACGCAGCAGGTATCGCCATCTCTCCAAGGAGTTTGTGTTGGCACTACTGGAGTCACCCTCCTGTGTAGCGTAACAACCCAGCAGGTATCGCCATCTCTCCAAGGAGTTTGTGTTGGCACTACTGGAGTCACCCTCCTGTGTAGCGTAACAACGCAGCAGGTATCGCCATCTCTCCAAGGAGTTTGTGTTGGCACTACTGGAGTCACCCTCCTGTGTAGCGTAACAATCCAGCAGGTATCGCCATCTCTCCAAGGAGTTTGTGTTGGCACTACTGGAGTCACTCTCCTGTGTAGCGTAACAACGCAGCAGGTATCGCCATCTCTCCAAGGAGTTTGTGTTGGCACTACTGGAGTCACCCTCCTGTGTAGCGTAACAACCCAGCAGGTATCGCCATCTCTCCAAGGAGTTTGTGTTGGCACTACTGGAGTCACCCTCCTGTGTAGCGTAACAATCCAGCAGGTATCGCCATCTCTCCAAGGAGTTTGTGTTGGCACTACTGGAGTCACCCTCCTGTGTAGCGTAACAATCCAGCAGGTATCGCCATCTCTCCAAGGAGTTTGTGTTGGCACTACTGGAGTCACCCTCCTGTGTAGCGTAACAATCCAGCAGGTATCGCCATCTCTCCAAGGAGTTTGTGTTGGCACTACTGGAGTCACCCTCCTGTGTAGCGTAACAACGCAGCAGGTATCGCCATCTCTCCAAGGAATTTGTGTTGGCACTACTGGAGTCACCCTCCTGTGTAGCGTAACAACGCAGCAGGTATCCCCATCTCTCCAAGGAGTTTGTGTTGGCACTACTGGAGTCACCTTCCTGTGTAGCGTAACAACGCAGCAGGTATCGCCATCTCTCCAAGGAGTTTGTGTTGGCACTACTGGAGTCACCCTCCTGTGTAGCGTAACAACGCAGCAGGTATCCCCATCTCTCCAAGGAGTTTGTGTTGGCACTACTGGAGTCACCCTCCTGTGTAGCGTAACAACGCAGCAGGTATCGCCATCTCTCCAATGAGTTTGTGTTGGCACTACTGGAGTCACCCTCCTGTGTAGCGTAACAACCCAGCAGGTATCGCCATCTCTCCAAGGAGTTTGTGTTGGCACTACTGGAGTCACCCTCCTGTGTAGCGTAACAACCCAGCAGGTATCGCCATCTCTCCAAGGAGTTTGTGTTGGCACTACTGGAGTCACCCTCCTGTGTAGCGTAACAATCCAGCAGGTATCGCCATCTCTCCAAGGAGTTTGTGTTGGCACTACTGGAGTCACCCTCCTGTGTAGCGTAACAACGCAGCAGGTATCGCCATCTCTCCAAGGAGTTTGTGTTGGCACTACTGGAGTCACCATCCTGTGTAGCGTAACAATCCAGCAGGTATCGCCATCTCTCCAAGGAGTTTGTGTTGGCACTACTGGAGTCACCCTCCTGTGTAGCGTAACAACGCAGCAGGTATCGCCATCTCTCCAAGGAGTTTGTGTTGGCACTACTGGAGTCACCCTCCTGTGTAGCGTAACAATCCAGCAGGTATCGCCATCTCTCCAAGGAGTTTGTGTTGGCACTACTGGAGTCACCCTCCTGTGTAGCGTAACAACGCAGCAGGTATCGCCATCTCTCCAAGGAGTTTGTGTTGGCACTACTGGAGTCACCCTCCTGTGTAGCGTAACAACCCAGCAGGTATCGCCATCTCTCCAAGGAGTTTGTGTTGGCACTACTGGAGTCACCCTCCTGTGTAGCGTAACAATCCAGCAGGTATCGCCATCTCTCCAAGGAGTTTGTGTTGGCACTACTGGAGTCACCCTCCTGTGTAGCGTAACAACCCAGCAGGTATCGCCATCTCTCCAAGGAGTTTGTGTTGGCACTACTGGAGTCACCCTCCTGTGTAGCGTAACAATCCAGCAGGTATCGCCATCTCTCCAAGGAGTTTGTGTTGGCACTACTGGAGTCACCCTCCTGTGTAGCGTAACAACGCAGCAGGTATCGCCATCTCTCCAAGGAGTTTGTGTTGGCACTACTGGAGTCACCCTCCTGTGTAGCGTAACAACGCAGAAGGTATCGCCATCTCTCCAAGGAGTTTGTGTTGGCACTACTGGAGTCACCCTCCTGTGTAGCGTAACAACGCAGCAGGTATCGCCATCTCTCCAAGGAGTTTGTGTTGGCACTACTGGAGTCACCCTCCTGTGTAGCGTAACAACGCAGAAGGTATCGCCATCTCTCCAAGGAGTTTGTGTTGGCACTACAGGAGTCACCCTCCTGTGTAGCGTAACAACCCAGCAGGTATCGCCATCTCTCCAAGGAGTTTGTGTTGGCACTACTGGAGTCACCCTCCTGTGTAGCGTAACAACGCAGCAGGTATCGCCATCTCTCCAAGGAGTTTGTGTTGGCACTACTGGAGTCACCCTCCTGTGTAGCGTAACAACGCAGCAGGTATCGCCATCTCTCCAAGGAGTTTGTGTTGGCACTACTGGAGTCACCCTCCTGTGTAGCGTAACAACGCAGCAGGTATCGCCATCTCTCCAAGGAGTTTGTGTTGGCACTACTGGAGTCACCCTCCTGTGTAGCGTAACAACGCAGCAGGTATCGCCATCTCTCCAAGGAGTTTGTGTTGGCACTACTGGAGTCACCCTCCTGTGTAGCGTAACAACCCAGCAGGTATCGCCATCTCTCCAAGGAGTTTGTGTTGGCACTACTGGAGTCACCTTCCTGTGTAGCGTAACAATCCAGCAGGTATCGCCATCTCTCCAAGGAGTTTGTGTTGGCACTACTGGAGTCACCTTCCTGTGTAGCGTAACATTCCAGCAGGTATCGCCATCTCTCCAAGGAGTTTGTGTTGGCACTACTGGAGTCACCCTCCTGTGTAGCGTAACAACCCAGCAGGTATCGCCATCTCTCCAAGGAGTTTGTGTTGGCACTACTGGAGTCACCCTCCTGTGTAGCGTAACAACCCAGCAGGTATCGCCATCTCTCCAAGGAGTTTGTGTTGGCACTACTGGAGGTCACCCTCCTGTGTAGCGTAACAATCCAGCAGGTATCCCCATCTCTCCAAGGAGTTTGTGTTGGCACTACTGGAGTCACCCTCCTGTGTAGCGTAACAACGCAGAAGGTATCGCCATCTCTCCAAGGAGTTTGTGTTGGCACTACTGGAGGTCACCCTCCTGTGTAGCGTAACAACGCAGCAGGTATCGCCATCTCTCCAAGGAGTTTGTGTTGGCACTACTGGAGGTCACCCTCCTGTGTAGCGTAACAACCCAGCAGGTATCGCCATCTCTCCAAGGAGTTTGTGTTGGCACTACTGGAGTCACCCTCCTGTGTAGCGTAACAACGCAGCAGGTATCGCCATCTCTCCAAGGAGTTTGTGTTGGCACTACTGGAGTCACCCTCCTGTGTAGCGTAACAACCCAGCAGGTATCGCCATCTCTCCAAGGAGTTTGTGTTGGCACTACTGGAATCACCCACCTGTGTAGCGTAACAACCCAGCAGGTATCGCCATCTCTCCAAGGAGTTTGTGTTGGCACTACTGGAGTCACCCTCCTGTGTAGCGTAACAATCCAGCAGGTATCGCCATCTCTCCAAGGAGTTTGTGTTGGCACTACTGGAGTCACCCTCCTGTGTAGCGTAACAACCCAGCAGGTATCGCCATCTCTCCAAGGAGTTTGTGTTGGCACTACTGGAGTCACCCTCCTGTGTAGCGTAACAATCCAGCAGGTATCGCCATCTCTCCAAGGAGTTTGTGTTGGCACTACTGGAGTCACCCTCCTGTGTAGCGTAACAACCCAGCAGGTATCGCCATCTCTCCAAGGAGTTTGTGTTGGCACTACTGGAGTCACCCTCCTGTGTAGCGTAACAACCCAGCAGGTATCGCCATCTCTCCAAGGAGTTTGTGTTGGCACTACTGGAGTCACCCTCCTGTGTAGCGTAACAATCCAGCAGGTATCCCCATCTCTCCAAGGAGTTTGTGTTGGCACTACTGGAGTCACCCTCCTGTGTAGCGTAACAACCCAGCAGGTATCGCCATCTCTCCATGGAGTTTGTGTTGGCACTACTGGAGTCACCTTCCTGTGTAGCGTAACAATCCAGCAGGTATCGCCATCTCTCCAAGGAGTTTGTGTTGGCACTACTGGAGGTCACCCTCCTGTGTAGCGTAACAACGCAGCAGGTATCGCCATCTCTCCAAGGAGTTTGTGTTGGCACTACTGGAGTCACCCTCCTGTGTAGCGTAACAACGCAGCAGGTATCGCCATCTCTCCAAGGAGTTTGTGTTGGCACTACTGGAGTCACCCTCCTGTGTAGCGTAACAATCCAGCAGGTATCGCCATCTCTCCAAGGAGTTTGTGTTGGCACTACTGGAGTCACCCTCCTGTGTAGCATAACAACGCAGCAGGTATCGCCATCTCTCCAAGGAGTTTGTGTTGGCACTACTGGAGTCACCCTCCTGTGTAGCGTAACAACCCAGCAGGTATCGCCATCTCTCCAAGGAGTTTGTGTTGGCACTACTGGAGTCACCCTCCTGTGTAGCGTAACAATCCAGCAGGTATCGCCATCTCTCCAAGGAGTTTGTGTTGGCACTACTGGAGTCACCCTCCTGTGTAGCGTAACAATCCAGCAGGTATCGCCATCTCTCCAAGGAGTTTGTGTTGGCACTACTGTAGTCACCCTCCTGTGTAGCGTAACAACGCAGCAGGTATCGCCATCTCTCCAAGGAGTTTGTGTTGGCACTACTGGAGTCACCCTCCTGTGTAGCGTAACAATCCAGCAGGTATCGCCATCTCTCCAAGGAGTTTGTGTTGGCACTACTGGAGTCACCCTCCTGTGTAGCGTAACAACGCAGCAGGTATCGCCATCTCTCCAAGGAGTTTGTGTTGGCACTACTGGAGTCACCCTCCTGTGTAGCGTAACAACCCAGCAGGTATCGCCATCTCTCCAAGGAGTTTGTGTTGGCACTACTGGAGTCACCCTCCTGTGTAGCGTAACAACGCAGCAGGTATCCCCATCTCTCCAAGGAGTTTGTGTTGGCACTACTGGAGTCACCCTCCTGTGTAGCGTAACAATCCAGCAGGTATCGCCATCTCTCCAAGGAGTTTGTGTTGGCACTACTGGAGTCACCCTCCTGTGTAGCGTAACAATCCAGCAGGTATCGCCATCTCTCCAAGGAGTTTGTGTTGGCACTACTGGAGTCACCCTCCTGTGTAGCGTAACAACCCAGCAGGTATCGCCATCTCTCCAAGGAGTTTGTGTTGGCACTACTGGAGTCACCCTCCTGTGTAGCGTAACAATCCAGCAGGTATCGCCATCTCTCCAAGGAGTTTGTGTTGGCACTACTGGAGTCACCTTCCTGTGTAGCGTAACAACGCAGCAGGTATCGCCATCTCTCCAAGGAGTTTGTGTTGGCACTACTGGAGTCACCCTCCTGTGTAGCGTAACAACCCAGCAGGTATCGCCATCTCTCCAAGGAGTTTGTGTTGGCACTACTGGAGTCACCCTCCTGTGTAGCGTAACAACCCAGCAGGTATCGCCATCTCTCCAAGGAGTTTGTGTTGGCACTACTGGAGTCACCCTCCTGTGTAGCGTAACAACGCAGCAGGTATCGCCATCTCTCCAAAGAGTTTGTGTTGGCACTACTGGAGTCACCCTCCTGTGTAGCGTAACAATCCAGCAGGTATCGCCATCTCTCCAAGGAGTTTGTGTTGGCACTACTGGAGTCACCCTCCTGTGTAGCGTAACAACCCAGCAGGTATCGCCATCTCTCCAAGGAGTTTGTGTTGGCATTACTAGAGTCACCCTCCTGTGTAGCGTAACCACGCAGCAGGTATCGCCATCTCTCCAAGGAGTTTGTGTTGGCACTACTGGAGTCACCCTCCTGTGTAGCGTAACAATCCAGCAGGTATCGCCATCTCTCCAAGGAGTTTGTGTTGGCACTACTGGAGTCACCCTCCTGTGTAGCGTAACAACGCAGCAGGTATCGCCATCTCTCCAAGGAGTTTGTGTTGGCACTACTGGAGTCACCCTCCTGTGTAGCGTAACAACCCAGCAGGTATCGCCATCTCTCCAAGGAGTTTGTGTTGGCACTACTGGAGTCACCCTCCTGTGTAGCGTAACAATCCAGCAGGTATCGCCATCTCTCCAAGGAGTTTGTGTTGGCACTACTGGAGTCACCCTCCTGTGTAGCGTAACAACGCAGCAGGTATCGCCATCTCTCCAAGGAGTTTGTGTTGGCACTACTGGAGTCACCCTCCTGTGTAGCGTAACAATCCAGCAGGTATCCCCATCTCTCCAAGGAGTTTGTGTTGGCACTACTGGAGGTCACCCTCCTGTGTAGCGTAACAACGCAGCAGGTAGCGCCATCTCTCCAAGGAGTTTGTGTTGGCACTACTGGAGTCACCCTCAAGTGTAGCGTAACAACGCAGCAGGTATCGCCATCTCTCCAAGGAGTTTGTGTTGGCACTACTGGAGTCACCCTCCTGTGTAGCGTAACAACGCAGCAGGTATCGCCATCTCTCCAAGGAGTTTTTGTTGGCACTACTGGAGTCACCCTCCTGTGTAGCGTAACAACGCAGCAGGTATCGCCATCTCTCCAAGGAGTTTGTGTTGGCACTACTGGAGTTACCCTCCTGTGTAGCGTAACAACCCAGCAGGTATCGCCATCTCTCCAAGGAGTTTGTGTTGGCACTACTGGAGTCACCCTCCTGTGTAGCGTAACAACGCAGCAGGTATCGCCATCTCTCCAAGGAGTTTGTGTTGGCACTACTGGAGTCACCCTCCTGCGTAGCGTAACAATCCAGCAGGTATCGCCATCTCTCCAAGGAGTTTGTGTTGGCACTACTGGAGTCACCCTCCTGTGTAGCGTAACAACGCAGCAGGTATCGCCATCTCTCCAAGGAGTTTGTGTTGGCACTACTGGAGTCACCCTCCTGTGTAGCGTAACAACCCAGCAGGTATCGCCATCTCTCCAAGGAGTTTGTGTTGGCACTACTGGAGTCACCCTCCTGTGTAGCGTAACAATCCAGCAGGTATCGCCATCTCTCCAAGGAGTTTGTGTTGGCACTACTGGAGTCACCCTCCTGTGTAGCGTAACAATCCAGCAGGTATCGCCATCTCTCCAAGGAGTTTGTGTTGGCACTACTGGAGTCACCCTCCTGTGTAGCGTAACAACGCAGCAGGTATCGCCATCTCTCCAAGGAGTTTGTGTTGGCACTACTGGAGTCACCCTCCTGTGTAGCGTAACAACCCAGCAGGTATCGCCATCTCTCCAAGGAGTTTGTGTTGGCACTACTGGAATCACCCACCTGTGTAGCGTAACAACCCAGCAGGTATCGCCATCTCTCCAAGGAGTTTGTGTTGGCACTACTGGAGTCACCCTCCTGTGTAGCGTAACAATCCAGCAGGTATCGCCATCTCTCCAAGGAGTTTGTGTTGGCACTACTGGAGTCACCCTCCTGTGTAGCGTAACAACCCAGCAGGTATCGCCATCTCTCCAAGGAGTTTGTGTTGGCACTACTGGAGTCACCCTCCTGTGTAGCGTAACAATCCAGCAGGTATCGCCATCTCTCCAAGGAGTTTGTGTTGGCACTACTGGAGTCACCCTCCTGTGTAGCGTAACAACCCAGCAGGTATCGCCATCTCTCCAAGGAGTTTGTGTTGGCACTACTGGAGTCACCCTCCTGTGTAGCGTAACAACCCAGCAGGTATCGCCATCTCTCCAAGGAGTTTGTGTTGGCACTACTGGAGTCACCCTCCTGTGTAGCGTAACAATCCAGCAGGTATCCCCATCTCTCCAAGGAGTTTGTGTTGGCACTACTGGAGTCACCCTCCTGTGTAGCGTAACAACCCAGCAGGTATCGCCATCTCTCCATGGAGTTTGTGTTGGCACTACTGGAGTCACCTTCCTGTGTAGCGTAACAATCCAGCAGGTATCGCCATCTCTCCAAGGAGTTTGTGTTGGCACTACTGGAGGTCACCCTCCTGTGTAGCGTAACAACGCAGCAGGTATCGCCATCTCTCCAAGGAGTTTGTGTTGGCACTACTGGAGTCACCCTCCTGTGTAGCGTAACAACGCAGCAGGTATCGCCATCTCTCCAAGGAGTTTGTGTTGGCACTACTGGAGTCACCCTCCTGTGTAGCGTAACAATCCAGCAGGTATCGCCATCTCTCCAAGGAGTTTGTGTTGGCACTACTGGAGTCACCCTCCTGTGTAGCATAACAACGCAGCAGGTATCGCCATCTCTCCAAGGAGTTTGTGTTGGCACTACTGGAGTCACCCTCCTGTGTAGCGTAACAATCCAGCAGGTATCCCCATCTCTCCAAGGAGTTTGTGTTGGCACTACTGGAGGTCACCCTCCTGTGTAGCGTAACAACGCAGCAGGTAGCGCCATCTCTCCAAGGAGTTTGTGTTGGCACTACTGGAGTCACCCTCAAGTGTAGCGTAACAACGCAGCAGGTATCGCCATCTCTCCAAGGAGTTTGTGTTGGCACTACTGGAGTCACCCTCCTGTGTAGCGTAACAACGCAGCAGGTATCGCCATCTCTCCAAGGAGTTTTTGTTGGCACTACTGGAGTCACCCTCCTGTGTAGCGTAACAACGCAGCAGGTATCGCCATCTCTCCAAGGAGTTTGTGTTGGCACTACTGGAGTTACCCTCCTGTGTAGCGTAACAACCCAGCAGGTATCGCCATCTCTCCAAGGAGTTTGTGTTGGCACTACTGGAGTCACCCTCCTGTGTAGCGTAACAACGCAGCAGGTATCGCCATCTCTCCAAGGAGTTTGTGTTGGCACTACTGGAGTCACCCTCCTGCGTAGCGTAACAATCCAGCAGGTATCGCCATCTCTCCAAGGAGTTTGTGTTGGCACTACTGGAGTCACCCTCCTGTGTAGCGTAACAACGCAGCAGGTATCGCCATCTCTCCAAGGAGTTTGTGTTGGCACTACTGGAGTCACCCTCCTGTGTAGCGTAACAACCCAGCAGGTATCGCCATCTCTCCAAGGAGTTTGTGTTGGCACTACTGGAGTCACCCTCCTGTGTAGCGTAACAATCCAGCAGGTATCGCCAACTCTCCAAGGAGTTTGTGTTGGCACTACTGGAGTCACCCTCCTGTGTAGCGTAACAATCCAGCAGGTATCGCCATCTCTCCAAGGAGTTTGTGTTGGCACTACTGGAGTCACCCTCCTGTGTAGCGTAACAACGCAGCAGGTATCGCCATCTCTCCAAGGAGTTTGTGTTGGCACTACTGGAGTCACCCTCCTGTGTAGCGTAACAACCCAGCAGGTATCGCCATCTCTCCAAGGAGTTTGTGTTGGCACTACTGGAATCACCCACCTGTGTAGCGTAACAACCCAGCAGGTATCGCCATCTCTCCAAGGAGTTTGTGTTGGCACTACTGGAGTCACCCTCCTGTGTAGCGTAACAATCCAGCAGGTATCGCCATCTCTCCAAGGAGTTTGTGTTGGCACTACTGGAGTCACCCTCCTGTGTAGCGTAACAACCCAGCAGGTATCGCCATCTCTCCAAGGAGTTTGTGTTGGCACTACTGGAGTCACCCTCCTGTGTAGCGTAACAATCCAGCAGGTATCGCCATCTCTCCAAGGAGTTTGTGTTGGCACTACTGGAGTCACCCTCCTGTGTAGCGTAACAACCCAGCAGGTATCGCCATCTCTCCAAGGAGTTTGTGTTGGCACTACTGGAGTCACCCTCCTGTGTAGCGTAACAACCCAGCAGGTATCGCCATCTCTCCAAGGAGTTTGTGTTGGCACTACTGGAGTCACCCTCCTGTGTAGCGTAACAATCCAGCAGGTATCCCCATCTCTCCAAGGAGTTTGTGTTGGCACTACTGGAGTCACCCTCCTGTGTAGCGTAACAACCCAGCAGGTATCGCCATCTCTCCATGGAGTTTGTGTTGGCACTACTGGAGTCACCTTCCTGTGTAGCGTAACAATCCAGCAGGTATCGCCATCTCTCCAAGGAGTTTGTGTTGGCACTACTGGAGGTCACCCTCCTGTGTAGCGTAACAACGCAGCAGGTATCGCCATCTCTCCAAGGAGTTTGTGTTGGCACTACTGGAGTCACCCTCCTGTGTAGCGTAACAACGCAGCAGGTATCGCCATCTCTCCAAGGAGTTTGTGTTGGCACTACTGGAGTCACCCTCCTGTGTAGCGTAACAATCCAGCAGGTATCGCCATCTCTCCAAGGAGTTTGTGTTGGCACTACTGGAGTCACCCTCCTGTGTAGCATAACAACGCAGCAGGTATCGCCATCTCTCCAAGGAGTTTGTGTTGGCACTACTGGAGTCACCCTCCTGTGTAGCGTAACAACCCAGCAGGTATCGCCATCTCTCCAAGGAGTTTGTGTTGGCACTACTGGAGTCACCCTCCTGTGTAGCGTAACAATCCAGCAGGTATCGCCATCTCTCCAAGGAGTTTGTGTTGGCACTACTGGAGTCACCCTCCTGTGTAGCGTAACAATCCAGCAGGTATCGCCATCTCTCCAAGGAGTTTGTGTTGGCACTACTGTAGTCACCCTCCTGTGTAGCGTAACAACGCAGCAGGTATCGCCATCTCTCCAAGGAGTTTGTGTTGGCACTACTGGAGTCACCCTCCTGTGTAGCGTAACAATCCAGCAGGTATCGCCATCTCTCCAAGGAGTTTGTGTTGGCACTACTGGAGTCACCCTCCTGTGTAGCGTAACAACGCAGCAGGTATCGCCATCTCTCCAAGGAGTTTGTGTTGGCACTACTGGAGTCACCCTCCTGTGTAGCGTAACAACCCAGCAGGTATCGCCATCTCTCCAAGGAGTTTGTGTTGGCACTACTGGAGTCACCCTCCTGTGTAGCGTAACAACGCAGCAGGTATCCCCATCTCTCCAAGGAGTTTGTGTTGGCACTACTGGAGTCACCCTCCTGTGTAGCGTAACAATCCAGCAGGTATCGCCATCTCTCCAAGGAGTTTGTGTTGGCACTACTGGAGTCACCCTCCTGTGTAGCGTAACAATCCAGCAGGTATCGCCATCTCTCCAAGGAGTTTGTGTTGGCACTACTGGAGTCTGCCTCCTGTGTAGCGTAACAACCCAGCAGGTATCGCCATCTCTCCAAGGAGTTTGTGTTGGCACTACTGGAGTCACCCTCCTGTGTAGCGTAACAATCCAGCAGGTATCGCCATCTCTCCAAGGAGTTTGTGTTGGCACTACTGGAGTCACCTTCCTGTGTAGCGTAACAACGCAGCAGGTATCGCCATCTCTCCAAGGAGTTTGTGTTGGCACTACTGGAGTCACCCTCCTGTGTAGCGTAACAACCCAGCAGGTATCGCCATCTCTCCAAGGAGTTTGTGTTGGCACTACTGGAGTCACCCTCCTGTGTAGCGTAACAACCCAGCAGGTATCGCCATCTCTCCAAGGAGTTTGTGTTGGCACTACTGGAGTCACCCTCCTGTGTAGCGTAACAACGCAGCAGGTATCGCCATCTCTCCAAAGAGTTTGTGTTGGCACTACTGGAGTCACCCTCCTGTGTAGCGTAACAATCCAGCAGGTATCGCCATCTCTCCAAGGAGTTTGTGTTGGCACTACTGGAGTCACCCTCCTGTGTAGCGTAACAACCCAGCAGGTATCGCCATCTCTCCAAGGAGTTTGTGTTGGCATTACTAGAGTCACCCTCCTGTGTAGCGTAACCACGCAGCAGGTATCGCCATCTCTCCAAGGAGTTTGTGTTGGCACTACTGGAGTCACCCTCCTGTGTAGCGTAACAATCCAGCAGGTATCGCCATCTCTCCAAGGAGTTTGTGTTGGCACTACTGGAGTCACCCTCCTGTGTAGCGTAACAACGCAGCAGGTATCGCCATCTCTCCAAGGAGTTTGTGTTGGCACTACTGGAGTCACCCTCCTGTGTAGCGTAACAACCCAGCAGGTATCGCCATCTCTCCAAGGAGTTTGTGTTGGCACTACTGGAGTCACCCTCCTGTGTAGCGTAACAATCCAGCAGGTATCGCCATCTCTCCAAGGAGTTTGTGTTGGCACTACTGGAGTCACCCTCCTGTGTAGCGTAACAACGCAGCAGGTATCGCCATCTCTCCAAGGAGTTTGTGTTGGCACTACTGGAGTCACCCTCCTGTGTAGCGTAACAATCCAGCAGGTATCCCCATCTCTCCAAGGAGTTTGTGTTGGCACTACTGGAGGTCACCCTCCTGTGTAGCGTAACAACGCAGCAGGTAGCGCCATCTCTCCAAGGAGTTTGTGTTGGCACTACTGGAGTCACCCTCAAGTGTAGCGTAACAACACAGCAGGTATCGCCATCTCTCCAAGGAGTTTGTGTTGGCACTACTGGAGTCACCCTCCTGTGTAGCGTAACAACGCAGCAGGTATCGCCATCTCTCCAAGGAGTTTGTGTTGGCACTACTGGAGTCACCCTCCTGTGTAGCGTAACAACGCAGCAGGTATCGCCATCTCTCCAAGGAGTTTGTGTTGGCACTACTGGAGTCACCCTCCTGTGTAGCGTAACAACCCAGCAGGTATCGCCATCTCTCCAAGGAGTTTGTGTTGGCACTACTGGAGTCACCCTCCTGTGTAGCGTAACAACGCAGCAGGTATCGCCATCTCTCCAAGGAGTTTGTGTTGGCACTACTGGAGTCACCCTCCTGTGTAGCGTAACAATCCAGCAGGTATCGCCATCTCTCCAAGGAGTTTGTGTTGGCACTACTGGAGTCACCCTCCTGTGTAGCGTAACAACGCAGCAGGTATCGCCATCTCTCCAAGGAGTTTGTGTTGGCACTACTGGAGTCACCCTCCTGTGTAGCGTAACAACCCAGCAGGTATCGCCATCTCTCCAAGGAGTTTGTGTTGGCACTACTGGAGTCACCCTCCTGTGTAGCGTAACAATCCAGCAGGTATCGCCATCTCTCCAAGGAGTTTGTGTTGGCACTACTGGAGTCACCCTCCTGTGTAGCGTAACAATCCAGCAGGTATCGCCATCTCTCCAAGGAGTTTGTGTTGGCACTACTGGAGTCACCCTCCTGTGTAGCGTAACAACGCAGCAGGTATCGCCATCTCTCCAAGGAGTTTGTGTTGGCACTACTGGAGTCACCCTCCTGTGTAGCGTAACAACGCAGCAGGTATCGCCATCTCTCCAAGGAGTTTGTGTTGGCACTACTGGAGTCACCCTCCTGTGTAGCGTAACAACCCAGCAGGTATCGCCATCTCTCCAAGGAGTTTGTGTTGGCACTACTGGAGTCACCCTCCTGTGTAGCGTAACAATCCAGCAGGTATCGCCAACTCTGCAAGGAGTTTGTGTTGGCACTACTGGAGTCACCCTCCTGTGTAGCATAACAATCCAGCAGGTATCGCCATCTCTCCAAGGAGTTTGTGTTGGCACTACTGGAGTCACCCTCCTGTGTAGCGTAACAACGCAGAAGGTATCGCCATCTCTCCAAGGAGTTTGTGTTGGCACTACTGGAGTCACCCTCCTGTGTAGCGTAACAATCCAGCAGGTGTCGCCATCTCTCCAAGGAGTTTGTGTTGGCACTACTGGAGTCACCGTCCTGTGTATCGTAACAACGCAGCAGGTATCGCCATCTCTCCAAGGAGTTTGTGTTGGCACTACTGGAGTCACCCTCCTGTGTAGCGTAACAACGCAGCAGGTATCGCCATCTCTCCAAGGAGTTTGTGTTGGCACTACTGGAGTCACCCTCCTGTGTAGCGTAACAATCCAGAAGGTATCGCCATCTCTCCAAGGAGTTTGTGTTGGCACTACTGGAGGTCACCCTCCTGTGTAGCGTAACAATCCAGCAGGTATCGCCATCTCTCCAAGGAGTTTGTGTTGGCACTACTGGAGTCACCCTCCTGTGTAGCGTAACAACCCAGCAGGTATCGCCATCTCTCCAAGGAGTTTGTGTTGGCACTACTGGAGGTCACCCTCCTGTGTAGCGTAACAATCCAGCAGGTATCGCCATCTCTCCAAGGAGTTTGTGTTGGCACTACTGGAGTCACCCTCCTGTGTAGCGTAACAACGCAGCAGGTATCGCCATCTCTCCAAGGAGTTTGTGTTGGCACTACTGGAGTCACCCTCCTGTGTAGCGTAACAACGCAGCAGGTATCGCCATCTCTCCAAGGAGTTTGTGTTGGCACTACTGGAGTGACCCTCCTGTGTAGCGTAACAATCCAGCAGGTATCGCCATCTCTCCAAGGAGTTTGTGTTGGCACTACTGGAGTCAACCTCCTGTGTAGCGTAACAACGCAGCAGGTATCGCCATCTCTCCAAGGAGTTTGTGTTGGCACTACTGGAGTCACCTTCCTGTGTAGCGTAACAATCCAGCAGGTATCGCCATCTCTCCAAGGAGTTTGTGTTGGCACTACTGGAGTCACCCTCCTGTGTAGCGTAACAACGCAGCAGGTATCGCCATCTCTCCAAGGAGTTTGTGTTGGCACTACTGGAGTCACCCTCCTGTGTAGCGTAACAACCCAGCAGGTATCGCCATCTCTCCAAGGAGTTTGTGTTGGCACTACTGGAGTCACCCTCCTGTGTAGCGTAACAACCCAGCAGGTATCGCCATCACTCCAAGGAGTTTGTGTTGGCACTACTGGAGTCACCCTCCTGTGTAGCGTAACAATCCAGCAGGTATCGCCATCTCTCCAAGGAGTTTGTGTTGGCACTACTGGAGTCACCTTCCTGTGTAGCGTAACAATCCAGCAGGTATCGCCATCTCTCCAAGGAGTTTGTGTTGGCACTACTGGAGTCACCCTCCTGTGTAGCGTAACAACGCAGCAGGTATCGCCATCTCTCCAAGGAGTTTGTGTTGGCACTACTGGAGTCACCTTCCTGTGTAGCGTAACAACCCAGCAGGTATCGCCATCTCTCCAAGGAGTTTGTGTTGGCACTACTGGAGTCACCCTCCTGTGTAGCGTAACAACGCAGAAGGTATCGCCATCTCTCCAAGGAGTTTGTGTTGGCACTACTGGAGTCACCCTCCTGTGTAGCGTAACAATCCAGCAGGTATCGCCATCTCTCCAAGGAGTTTGTGTTGGCACTACTGGAGTCACCCTCCTGTGTAGCGTAACAACGCAGCAGGTATCGCCATCTCTCCAAGGAGTTTGTGTTGGCACTACTGGAGTCACCCTCCTGTGTAGCGTAACAACCCAGCAGGTATCGCCATCTCTCCAAGGAGTTTGTGTTGGCACTACTGGAGTCACCCTCCTGTGTAGCGTAACAATCCAGCAGGTATCGCCATCTCTCCAAGGAGTTTGTGTTGGCACTACTGGAGTCACCCTCCTGTGTAGCGTAACAATCCAGCAGGTATCGCCATCTCTCCAAGGAGTTTGTGTTGGCACTACTGGAGTCACCCTCCTGTGTAGCGTAACAACGCAGCAGGTATCGCCATCTCTCCAAGGAGTTTGTGTTGGCACTACTGGAGTCACCCTCCTGTGTAGCGTAACAACGCAGCAGGTATCGCCATCTCTCCAAGGAGTTTGTGTTGGCACTACTGGAGTCACCCTCCTGTGTAGCGTAACAACCCAGCAGGTATCGCCATCTCTCCAAGGAGTTTGTGTTGGCACTACTGGAGTCACCCTCCTGTGTAGCGTAACAATCCAGCAGGTATCGCCAACTCTCCAAGGAGTTTGTGTTGGCACTACTGGAGTCACCCTCCTGTGTAGCATAACAATCCAGCAGGTATCGCCATCTCTCCAAGGAGTTTGTGTTGGCACTACTGGAGTCACCCTCCTGTGTAGCGTAACAACGCAGAAGGTATCGCCATCTCTCCAAGGAGTTTGTGTTGGCACTACTGGAGTCACCCTCCTGTGTAGCGTAACAATCCAGCAGGTGTCGCCATCTCTCCAAGGAGTTTGTGTTGGCACTACTGGAGTCACCCTCCTGTGTATCGTAACAACGCAGCAGGTATCGCCATCTCTCCAAGGGGTTTGTGTTGGCACTACTGGAGTCACCCTCCTGTGTAGCGTAACAACGCAGCAGGTATCGCCATCTCTCCAAGGAGTTTGTGTTGGCACTACTGGAGTCACCCTCCTGTGTAGCGTAACAATCCAGAAGGTATCGCCATCTCTCCAAGGAGTTTGTGTTGGCACTACTGGAGGTCACCCTCCTGTGTAGCGTAACAATCCAGCAGGTATCGCCATCTCTCCAAGGAGTTTGTGTTGGCACTACTGGAGTCACCCTCCTGTGTAGCGTAACAACCCAGCAGGTATCGCCATCTCTCCAAGGAGTTTGTGTTGGCACTACTGGAGGTCACCCTCCTGTGTAGCGTAACAATCCAGCAGGTATCGCCATCTCTCCAAGGAGTTTGTGTTGGCACTACTGGAGTCACCCTCCTGTGTAGCGTAACAACGCAGCAGGTATCGCCATCTCTCCAAGGAGTTTGTGTTGGCACTACTGGAGTCACCCTCCTGTGTAGCGTAACAACGCAGCAGGTATCGCCATCTCTCCAAGGAGTTTGTGTTGGCACTACTGGAGTGACCCTCCTGTGTAGCGTAACAATCCAGCAGGTATCGCCATCTCTCCAAGGAGTTTGTGTTGGCACTACTGGAGTCAACCTCCTGTGTAGCGTAACAACGCAGCAGGTATCGCCATCTCTCCAAGGAGTTTGTGTTGGCACTACTGGAGTCACCTTCCTGTGTAGCGTAACAATCCAGCAGGTATCGCCATCTCTCCAAGGAGTTTGTGTTGGCACTACTGGAGTCACCCTCCTGTGTAGCGTAACAACGCAGCAGGTATCGCCATCTCTCCAAGGAGTTTGTGTTGGCACTACTGGAGTCACCCTCCTGTGTAGCGTAACAACCCAGCAGGTATCGCCATCTCTCCAAGGAGTTTGTGTTGGCACTACTGGAGTCACCCTCCTGTGTAGCGTAACAACCCAGCAGGTATCGCCATCACTCCAAGGAGTTTGTGTTGGCACTACTGGAGTCACCCTCCTGTGTAGCGTAACAATCCAGCAGGTATCGCCATCTCTCCAAGGAGTTTGTGTTGGCACTACTGGAGTCACCTTCCTGTGTAGCGTAACAATCCAGCAGGTATCGCCATCTCTCCAAGGAGTTTGTGTTGGCACTACTGGAGTCACCCTCCTGTGTAGCGTAACAACGCAGCAGGTATCGCCATCTCTCCAAGGAGTTTGTGTTGGCACTACTGGAGTCACCTTCCTGTGTAGCGTAACAACCCAGCAGGTATCGCCATCTCTCCAAGGAGTTTGTGTTGGCACTACTGGAGTCACCCTCCTGTGTAGCGTAACAACGCAGAAGGTATCGCCATCTCTCCAAGGAGTTTGTGTTGGCACTACTGGAGTCACCCTCCTGTGTAGCGTAACAATCCAGCAGGTATCGCCATCTCTCCAAGGAGTTTGTGTTGGCACTACTGGAGTCATCCTCCTGTGTAGCGTAACAACGCAGCAGGTATCGCCATCTCTCCAAGGAGTTTGTGTTGGCACTACTGGAGTCACCCTCCTGTGTAGCGTAACAACCCAGCAGGTATCGCCATCTCTCCAAGGAGTTTGTGTTGGCACTACTGGAGTCACCCTCCTGTGTAGCGTAACAACCCAGCAGGTATCGCCATCTCTCCAAGGAGTTTGTGTTGGCACTACTGGAGTCACCCTCCTGTGTAGCGTAACAACGCAGCAGGTATCGCCATCTCTCCAAGGAGTTTGTGTTGGCACTACTGGAGTCACCCTCCTGTGTAGCGTAACAATCCAGCAGGTATCGCCATCTCTCCAAGGAGTTTGTGTTGGCACTACTGGAGTCACCCTCCTGTGTAGCGTAACAACGCAGCAGGTATCGCCATCTCTCCAAGGAGTTTGTGTTGGCACTACTGGAGTCACCCTCCTGTGTAGGGTAACAATCCAGCAGGTATCGCCATCTCTCCAAGGAGTTTGTGTTGGCACTACTGGAGTCACCCTCCTGTGTAGCGTAACAACGCAGCAGGTATCGCCATCTCTCCAAGGAGTTTGTGTAGGCACTACTGGAGTCACCCTCCTGTGTAGCGTAACAATCCAGCAGGTATCGCCATCTCTCCAAGGAGTTTGTGTTGGCACTACTGGAGTCACCCTCCTGTGTAGCGTAACAACGCAGCAAGTATCGCCATCTCTCCAAGGAGTTTGTGTTGGCACTACTGGAGTCACCCTCCTGTGTAGCGTAACAACCCAGCAGGTATCGCCATCTCTCCAAGGAGTTTGTGTTGGCACTACTGGAGGTCACCCTCCTGTGTAGCGTAACAATCCAGCAGGTATCGCCATCTCTCCAAGGAGTTTGTGTTGGCACTACTGGAGGTCACCCTCCTGTGTAGCGTAACAATCCAGCAGGTATCGCCATCTCTCCAAGGAGTTTGTGTTGGCACTACTGGAGTCACCCTCCTGTGTAGCGTAACAACGCAGCAGGTATCGCCATCTCTCCAAGGAGTTTGTGTTGGCACTACTGGAGTCACCCTCCTGTGTAGCGTAACAACGCAGCAGGTATCGCCATCTCTCCAAGGAGTTTGTGTTGGCACTACTGGAGTCACCCTCCTGTGTAGCGTAACAACGCAGCAGGTATCGCCATCTCTCCAAGGAGTTTGTGTTGGCACTACTGGAGTCACCCTCCTGTGTAGCGTAACAATCCAGCAGGTATCGCCATCTCTCCAAGGAGTTTGTGTTGGCACTACTGGAGTCACCCTCCTGTGTAGCGTAACAACGCAGCAGGTATCGCCATCTCTCCAAGGAGTTTGTGTTGGCACTACTGGAGTCACCCTCCTGTGTAGCGTAACAACGCAGCAGGTATCGCCATCTCTCCAAGGAGTTTGTGTTGGCACTACTGGAGTCACCCTCCTGTGTAGCGTAACAACCCAGCAGGTATCGCCATCTCTCCAAGGAGTTTGTGTTGGCACTACTGGAGTCACCCTCCTGTGTAGCGTAATAACCCAGCAGGTATCGCCATCTCTCCAAGGAGTTTGTGTTGGCACTACTGGAGTCACCCTCCTGTGTAGCGTAACAATCCAGAAGTTATCCCCATCACTCCAAGGAGTTTGTGTTGGCACTACTGGAGTCACCCTCCTGTGTAGCGTAACAATCCAGCAGGTATCGCCATCTCTCCAAGGAGTTTGTGTTGGCACTACTGGAGGTCACCCTCCTGTGTAGCGTAACAATCCAGCAGGTATCGCCATCTCTCCAAGGAGTTTGTGTTGGCACTACTGGAGTCACCCTCCTGTGTAGCGTAACAACCCAGCAGGTATCGCCATCTCTCCAAGGAGTTTGTGTTGGCACTACTGGAGTCACCCTCCTGTGTAGCATAACAACGCAGCAGGTATCGCCATCTCTCCAAGGAGTTTGTGTTGGCACTACTGGAGTCACCCTCCTGTGTAGCGTAACAACCCAGCAGGTATCGCCATCTCTCCAAGGAGTTTGTGTTGGCACTACTGGAGTCACCCTCCTGTGTAGCGTAACAACCCAGCAGGTATCGCCATCTCTCCAAGGAGTTTGTGTTGGCACTACTGGAGTCACCCTCCTGTGTAGCGTAACAATCCAGCAGGTATCGCCATCTCTCCAAGGAGTTTGTGTTGGCACTACTGGAGTCACCGTCCTGTGTAGCGTAACAATCCAGCAGGTATCGCCATCTCTCCAAGGAGTTTGTGTTGGCACTACTGGAGTCACCCTCCTGTGTAGCGTAACAACGCAGCAGGTATCGCCATCTCTCCAAGGAGTTTGTGTTGGCACTACTGGAGTCACCCTCCTGTGTAGCGTAACAACCCAGCAGGTATCGCCATCTCTCCAAGGAGTTTGTGTTGGCACTACTGGAGTCACCCTCCTGTGTAGCATAACAATCCATCAGGTATCGCCATCTCTCCAAGGAGTTTGTGTTGGCACTACTGGAGTCACCCTCTTGTGTAGCGTAACAACGCAGCAGGTATCGCCATCTCTCCAAGGAGTTTGTGTTGGCACTACTGGAGTCACCCTCCTGTGTAGCGTAACAACCCAGCAGGTATCGCCATCTCTCCAAGGAGTTTGTGTTGGCACTACTGGAGTCACCCTCCTGTGTAGCGTAACAATCCAGCAGGTATCGCCATCTCTCCAAGGAGTTTGTGTTGGCACTACTGGAGGTCACCCTCCTGTGTAGCGTAACAATCCAGCAGGTATCGCCATCTCTCCAAGGAGTTTGTGTTGGCACTACTGGAGTCACCCTCCTGTGTAGCGTAACAACGCAGCAGGTATCGCCATCTCTCCAAGGAGTTTGTGTTGGCACTACTGGAGACACCCTCCTGTGTAGCGTAACAATCCAGCAGGTTTCGCCATCTCTCCAAGGAGTTTGTGTTGGCACTACTGGAGTCACCCTCCTGTGTAGCGTAACAATCCAGCAGGTATCGCCATCTCTCCAAGGAGTTTGTGTTGGCACTACTGGAGTCACCCTCCTGTGTAGCGTAACAATCCAGCAGGTATCGCCATCTCTCCAAGGAGTTTGTGTTGGCACTACTGGAGTCACCCTCCTGTGTAGCGTAACAACGCAGCAGGTATCGCCATCTCTCCAAGGAGTTTGTGTTGGCACTACTGGAGTCACCCTCCTGTGTAGCGTAACAACGCAGCAGGTATCGCCATCTCTCCAAGGAGTTTGTGTTGGCACTACTGGAGTCACCCTCCTGTGTAGCGTAACAATCCAGCAGGTATCGCCATCTCTCCAAGGAGTTTGTGTTGGCACTACTGGAGTCACCCTCCTGTGTAGCGTAACAACGCAGCAGGTATCGCCATCTCTCCAAGGAGTTTGTGTTGGCACTACTGGAGTCACCCTCCTGTGTAGCGTAACAACGCAGCAGGTATCGCCATCACTCCAAGGAGTTTGTGTTGGCACTACTGGAGTCACCCTCCTGTGTAGCGTAACAATCCAGCAGGTATCGCCATCTCTCCAAAGAGTTTGTGTTGGCACTACTGGAGTCACCTTCCTGTGTAGCGTAACAATCCAGCAGGTATCGCCATCTCTCCAAGGAGTTTGTGTTGGCACTACTGGAGTCACCCTCCTGTGTAGCGTAACAACGCAGCAGGTTTCCCCATCTCTCCAAGGAGTTTGTGTTGGCACTACTGGAGTCACCCTCCTGTGTAGCGTAACAACGCAGCAGGTATCGCCATCTCTCCAAGGAGTTTGTGTTGGCACTACTGGAGTCACCCTCCTGTGTAGCGTAACAACGCAGCAGGTATCGCCATCTCTCCAAGGAGTTTGTGTTGGCACTACTGGAGTCACCCTCCTGTGTAGCGTAACAACCCAGCAGGTATCGCCATCTCTCCAAGGAGTTTGTGTTGGCACTACTGGAGTCACCCTCCTGTGTAGCGTAACAACCCAGCAGGTATCGCCATCTCTCCAAGGAGTTTGTGTTGGCACTACTGGTGTCACCCTCCTGTGTAGCGTAACAACGCAGCAGGTATCGCCATCTCTCCAAGGAGTTTGTGTTGGCACTACTGGAGTCACCCTCCTGTGTAGCGTAACAACCCAGCAGGTATCGCCATCTCTCCAAGGAGTTTGTGTTGGCACTACTGGAGTCACCCTCCTGTGTAGCGTAACAACGCAGCAGGTATCGCCATCTCTCCAAGGAGTTTGTGTTGGCACTACTGGAGTCACCCTCCTGTGTAGCGTAACAACCCAGCAGGTATCCCCATCTCTCCAAGGAGTTTGTGTTGGCACTACTGGCGTCACCCTCCTGTGTAGCGTAACAACGCAGCAGGTATCGCCATCTCTCCAAGGAGTTTGTGTTGGCACTACTGGAGTCACCCTCCTGTGTAGCGTAACAATCCAGCAGGTATCGCCATCTCTCCAAGGAGTTTGTGTTGGCACTACTGGAGTCACCCTCCTGTGTAGCGTAACAATCCAGCAGGTATCGCCATCTCTCCAAGGAGTTTGTGTTGGCACTACTGGAGGTCACCCTCCTGTGTAGCGTAAGAATCCAGCAGGTATCGCCATCTCTCCAAAGAGTTTGTGTTGGCACTACTGGAGTCACCCTCCTGTGTAGCGTAACAATCCAGCAGGTATCGCCATCTCTCCAAGGAGTTTGTGTTGGCACTACTGGAGTCACCCTCCTGTGTAGCGTAACAACGCAGCAGGTATCGCCATCTCTCCAAGGAGTTTGTGTTGGCACTACTGGAGTCACCCTCCTGTGTAGCGTAACAACGCAGCAGGTATCGCCATCTCTCCAAGGAGTTTGTGTTGGCACTACTGGAGTCACCCTCCTGTGTAGCGTAAAAATCCAGCAGGTATCGCCATCTCTCCAAGGAGTTTGTGTTGGCACTACTGGAGTCACCCTCCTGTGTAGCGTAACAATCCAGCAGGTATCGCCATCTCTCCAAGGAGTTTGTGTTGGCACTACTGGAGTCACCCTCCTGTGTAGCGTAACAACGCAGCAGGTATCGCCATCTCTCCAAGGAGTTTGTGTTGGCACTACTGGAGTCACCCTCCTGTGTAGCGTAACAACGCAGCAGGTATCGCCATCTCTCCAAGGAGTTTGTGTTGGCACTACTGGAGTCACCCTCCTGTGTAGCGTAACAATCCAGCAGGTATCGCCATCTCTCCAAGGAGTTTGTGTTGGCACTACTGGAGTCACCCTCCTGTGTAGCGTAACAACGCAGCAGGTATCGCCATCTCTCCAAGGAGTTTGTGTTGGCACTACTGGAGTCACCCTCCTGTGTAGCGTAACAACGCAGAAGGTATCGCCATCTCTCCAAGGAGTTTGTGTTGGCACTACTGGAGTCACCCTCCTGTGTAGCGTAACAATCCAGCAGGTATCGCCATCTCTCCAAGGAGTTTGTGTTGGCACTACTGGAGTCACCCTCCTGTGTAGCGTAACAATGCAGCAGGTATCGCCATCTCTCCAAGGAGTTTGTGTTGGCACTACTGGAGTCACCCTCCTGTGTAGCGTAACAATCCAGCAGGTTTCGCCATCTCTCCAAGGAGTTTGTGTTGGCACTACTGGAGGTCACCCTCCTGTGTAGCGTAACAACCCAGCAGGTATCGCCATCTCTCCAAGGAGTTTGTGTTGGCACTACTGGAGTCACCCTCCTGTGTAGCGTAACAACCCAGCAGGTATCGCCATCTCTCCAAGGAGTTTGTGTTGGCACTACTAGGGTCACCCTCCTGTGTAGCGTAACAATCCAGCAGGTATCGCCATCTCTCCAAGGAGTTTGTGTTGGCACTACTGGAGGTCACCCTCCTGTGTAGCGTAACAACCCAGCAGGTATCGCCATCTCTCCAAGGAGTTTGTGTTGGCACTACTGGAGTCACCCTCCTGTGTAGCGTAACAATCCAGCAGGTATCGCCATCTCTCCAAGGAGTTTGTGTTGGCACTACTGGAGTCACCCTCCTGTGTAGCGTAACAACCCAGCAGGTATCGCCATCTCTCCAAGGAGTTTGTGTTGGCACTACTGGAGTCACCCTCCTGTGTAGCGTAACAATCCAGCAGGTATCGCCTTCTCTCCAAGGAGTTTGTGTTGGCACTACTGGAGTCACCCTCCTGTGTAGCGTAACAACGCAGCAGGTAGCGCCATCTCTCCAAAGAGTTTGTGTTGGCACTACTGGAGTCACCCTCCTGTGTAGCGTAACAACGCAGCAGGTATCGCCATCTCTCCAAGGAGTTTGTGTTGGCACTACTGGAGTCACCCTCCTGTGTAGCGTAACAACGCAGCAGGTATCGCCATCTCTCCAAGGAGTTTGTGTTGGCACTACTGGAGTCACCCTCCTGTGTAGCGTAACAACCCAGCAGGTATCGCCATCTCTCCAAGGAGTTTGTGTTGGCACTACTGGAGTCACCCTCCTGTGTAGCGTAACAATCCAGCAGGTATCGCCATCTCTCCAAGGAGTTAGTGTTGGCACTACTGGAGTCACCCTCCTGTGTAGCGTAACAACCCAGCAGGTATCGCCATCTCTCCAAGGAGTTTGTGTTGGCACTACTGGAGTCACCCTCCTGTGTAGCGTAACAATCCAGCAGGTATCGCCATCTCTCCAAGGAGTTTGTGTTGGCACTACTGGAGGTCACCCTCCTGTGTAGCGTAACAACCCAGCAGGTATCGCCATCTCTCCAAGGAGTTTGTGTTGGCACTACTGGAGTCACCCTCCTGTGTAGCGTAACAACCCAGCAGGTATCGCCATCTCTCCAAGGAGTTTGTGTTGGCACTACTGGAGTCACCCTCCTGTGTAGCGTAACAATCCAGCAGGTATCGCCATCTCTCCAAGGAGTTTGTGTTGGCACTACTGGAGTCACCCTCCTGTGTAGCGTAACAACGCAGCAGGTATCGCCATCTCTCCAAGGAGTTTGTGTTGGCACTACTGGAGTCACCCTCCTGTGTAGCGTAACAACCCAGCAGGTATCGCCATCTCTCCAAGGAGTTTGTGTTGGTCCTACTGGAGTCACCCTCCTGTGTAGCGTAACAACGCAGCAGGTATCGCCATCTCCCCAAGGAGTTTGTGTTGGCACTACTGGAGTCACCCTCCTGTGTAGCGTAACAACGCGGCAGGTATCGCCATCTCTCCAAGGAGTTTGTGTTGGCACTACTGGAGTCACCCTCCTGTGTAGCGTAACAATCCAGCAGGTATCGCCATCTCTCCAAGGAGTTTGTGTTGGCACTACTGGAGTCACCCTCCTGTGTAGCGTAACAACCCAGCAGGTATCGCCATCTCTCCAAGGAGTTTGTGTTGGCACTACTGGAGTCACCCTCCTGTGTAGCATAACAATCCAGCAGGTATCGCCATCTCTCCAAGGAGTTTGTGTTGGCACTACTGGAGTCACCCTCCTGTGTAGCGTAACAATCCAGCAGGTATCGCCATCTCTCCAAGGAGTTTGTGTTGGCACTACTGGAGTCACCTTCCTGTGTAGCGTAACAACGCAGCAGGTATCCCCATCTCTCCAAGGAGTTTGTGTTGGCACTACTGGAGTCACCCTCCTGTGTAGCGTAACAATCCAGCAGGTATCGCCATCTCTCCAAGGAGTTTGTGTTGGCACTACTGGAGTCACCCTCCTGTGTAGCGTAACAACGCAGCAGGTATCCCCATCTCTCCAAGGAGTTTGTGTTGGCACTACTGGAGTCACCTTCCTGTGTAGCGTAACAATCCAGCAGGTATCGCCATCTCTCCAAGGAGTTTGTGTTGGCACTACTGGAGTCACCCTCCTGTGTAGCGTAACAACGCAGCAGGTATCGCCATCTCTCCAAGGAGTTTGTGTTGGCACTACTGGAGTCACCCTCCTGTGTAGCGTAACAACGCAGCAGGTATCGCCATCTCTCCAAGGAGTTTGTGTTGGCACTACTGGAGTCACCCTCCTGTGTAGCGTAACAACCCAGCAGGTATCGCCATCTCTCCAAGGAGTTTGTGTTGGCACTACTGGAGTCACCCTCCTGTGTAGCGTAACAATCCAGCAGGTATCGCCAACTCTCCAAGGAGTTTGTGTTGGCACTACTGGAGTCACCCTCCTGTGTAGCATAACAATCCAGCAGGTATCGCCATCTCTCCAAGGAGTTTGTGTTGGCACTACTGTAGTCACCCTCCTGTGTAGCGTAACAAAGCAGAAGGTATCGCCATCTCTCCAAGGAGTTTGTGTTGGCACTACTGGAGTCACCCTCCTGTGTAGCGTAACAACGCAGCAGGTATCGCCATCTCTCCAAGGAGTTTGTGTTGGCACTACTGGAGTCACCCTCCTGTGTAGCGTAACAATCCAGCAGGTATCGCCATCTCTCCAAGGAGTTTGTGTTGGCACTACTGGAGTCACCCTCCTGTGTAGCGTAACAACGCAGCAGGTATCGCCATCTCTCCAAGGAGTTTGTGTTGGCACTACTGGAGTCACCCTCCTGTGTAGCGTAACAACGCAGCAGGTATCGCCATCTCTCCAAGGAGTTTGTGTTGGCACTACTGGAGTCACCCTCCTGTGTAGCGTAACAATCCAGCAGGTATCGCCATCTCTCCAAGGAGTTTGTGTTGGCACTACTGGAGTCACCCTCCTGTGTAGCGTAACAATCCAGCAGGTATCGCCATCTCTCCAAGGAGTTTGTGTTGGCACTACTGGAGTCACCCTCCTGTGTAGCGTAACAACGCAGCAGGTATCGCCATCTCTCCAAGGAGTTTGTGTTGGCACTACTGGAGTCACCCTCCTGTGTAGCGTAACAACGCAGCAGGTATCGCCATCTCTCCAAGGAGTTTGTGTTGGCACTACTGGAGTCACCCTCCTGTGTAGCGTAACAATCCAGCAGGTATCGCCATCTCTCCAAGGAGTTTGTGTTGGCACTACTGGAGTCACCCTCCTGTGTAGCGTAACAACGCAGCAGGTATCGCCATCTCTCCAAGGAGTTTGTGTTGGCACTACTGGAGTCACCCTCCTGTGTAGCGTAACAACGCAGAAGGTATCGCCATCTCTCCAAGGAGTTTGTGTTGGCACTACTGGAGTCACCCTCCTGTGTAGCGTAACAATCCAGCAGGTATCGCCATCTCTCCAAGGAGTTTGTGTTGGCACTACTGGAGTCACCCTCCTGTGTAGCGTAACAATGCAGCAGGTATCGCCATCTCTCCAAGGAGTTTGTGTTGGCACTACTGGAGTCACCCTCCTGTGTAGCGTAACAATCCAGCAGGTTTCGCCATCTCTCCAAGGAGTTTGTGTTGGCACTACTGGAGGTCACCCTCCTGTGTAGCGTAACAACCCAGCAGGTATCGCCATCTCTCCAAGGAGTTTGTGTTGGCACTACTGGAGTCACCCTCCTGTGTAGCGTAACAACCCAGCAGGTATCGCCATCTCTCCAAGGAGTTTGTGTTGGCACTACTAGGGTCACCCTCCTGTGTAGCGTAACAATCCAGCAGGTATCGCCATCTCTCCAAGGAGTTTGTGTTGGCACTACTGGAGGTCACCCTCCTGTGTAGCGTAACAACCCAGCAGGTATCGCCATCTCTCCAAGGAGTTTGTGTTGGCACTACTGGAGTCACCCTCCTGTGTAGCGTAACAATCCAGCAGGTATCGCCATCTCTCCAAGGAGTTTGTGTTGGCACTACTGGAGTCACCCTCCTGTGTAGCGTAACAACGCAGCAGGTATCGCCATCTCTCCAAGGAGTTTGTGTTGGCACTACTGGAGTCACCCTCCTGTGTAGCGTAACAATCCAGCAGGTATCGCCATCTCTCCAAGGAGTTTGTGTTGGCACTACTGGAGTCACCCTCCTGTGTAGCGTAACAACGCAGCAGGTATCGCCATCTCTCCAAGGAGTTTGTGTTGGCACTACTGGAGTCACCCTCCTGTGTAGCGTAACAACGCAGCAGGTATCGCCATCTCTCCAAGGAGTTTGTGTTGGCACTACTGGAGTCACCCTCCTGTGTAGCGTAACAATCCAGCAGGTATCGCCATATCTCCAAAGAGTTTGTGTTGGCACTACTGGAGTCACCTTCCTGTGTAGCGTAACAATCCAGCAGGTATCGCCATCTCTCCAAGGAGTTTGTGTTGGCACTACTGGAGTCACCCTCCTGTGTAGCGTAACAACGCAGCAGGTTTCCCCATCTCTCCAAGGAGTTTGTGTTGGCACTACTGGAGTCACCCTCCTGTGTAGCGTAACAACGCAGCAGGTATCGCCATCTCTCCAAGGAGTTTGTGTTGGCACTACTGGAGTCACCCTCCTGTGTAGCGTAACAACGCAGCAGGTATCGCCATCTCTCCAAGGAGTTTGTGTTGGCACTACTGGAGTCACCCTCCTGTGTAGCGTAACAACCCGGCAGGTATCGCCATCTCTCCAAGGAGTTTGTGTTGGCACTACTGGAGTCACCCTCCTGTGTAGCGTAACAACCCAGCAGGTATCGCCATCTCTCCAAGGAGTTTGTGTTGGCACTACTGGTGTCACCCTCCTGTGTAGCGTAACAACGCAGCAGGTATCGCCATCTCTCCAAGGAGTTTGTGTTGGCACTACTGGAGTCACCCTCCTGTGTAGCGTAACAACCCAGCAGGTATCGCCATCTCTCCAAGGAGTTTGTGTTGGCACTACTGGAGTCACCCTCCTGTGTAGCGTAACAACGCAGCAGGTATCGCCATCTCTCCAAGGAGTTTGTGTTGGCACTACTGGAGTCACCCTCCTGTGTAGCGTAACAACCCAGCAGGTATCCCCATCTCTCCAAGGAGTTTGTGTTGGCACTACTGGCGTCACCCTCCTGTGTAGCGTAACAACGCAGCAGGTATCGCCATCTCTCCAAGGAGTTTGTGTTGGCACTACTGGAGTCACCCTCCTGTGTAGCGTAACAATCCAGCAGGTATCGCCATCTCTCCAAGGAGTTTGTGTTGGCACTACTGGAGTCACCCTCCTGTGTAGCGTAACAATCCAGCAGGTATCGCCATCTCTCCAAGGAGTTTGTGTTGGCACTACTGGAGGTCACCCTCCTGTGTAGCGTAAGAATCCAGCAGGTATCGCCATCTCTCCAAAGAGTTTGTGTTGGCACTACTGGAGTCACCCTCCTGTGTAGCGTAACAATCCAGCAGGTATCGCCATCTCTCCAAGGAGTTTGTGTTGGCACTACTGGAGTCACCCTCCTGTGTAGCGTAACAACGCAGCAGGTATCGCCATCTCTCCAAGGAGTTTGTGTTGGCACTACTGGAGTCACCCTCCTGTGTAGCGTAACAACGCAGCAGGTATCGCCATCTCTCCAAGGAGTTTGTGTTGGCACTACTGGAGTCACCCTCCTGTGTAGCGTAACAATCCAGCAGGTATCGCCATCTCTCCAAGGAGTTTGTGTTGGCACTACTGGAGTCACCCTCCTGTGTAGCGTAACAATCCAGCAGGTATCGCCATCTCTCCAAGGAGTTTGTGTTGGCACTACTGGAGTCACCCTCCTGTGTAGCGTAACAACGCAGCAGGTATCGCCATCTCTCCAAGGAGTTTGTGTTGGCACTACTGGAGTCACCCTCCTGTGTAGCGTAACAACGCAGCAGGTATCGCCATCTCTCCAAGGAGTTTGTGTTGGCACTACTGGAGTCACCCTCCTGTGTAGCGTAACAATCCAGCAGGTATCGCCATCTCTCCAAGGAGTTTGTGTTGGCACTACTGGAGTCACCCTCCTGTGTAGCGTAACAACGCAGCAGGTATCGCCATCTCTCCAAGGAGTTTGTGTTGGCACTACTGGAGTCACCCTCCTGTGTAGCGTAACAACGCAGAAGGTATCGCCATCTCTCCAAGGAGTTTGTGTTGGCACTACTGGAGTCACCCTCCTGTGTAGCGTAACAATCCAGCAGGTATCGCCATCTCTCCAAGGAGTTTGTGTTGGCACTACTGGAGTCACCCTCCTGTGTAGCGTAACAATGCAGCAGGTATCGCCATCTCTCCAAGGAGTTTGTGTTGGCACTACTGGAGTCACCCGCCTGTGTAGCGTAACAATCCAGCAGGTTTCGCCATCTCTCCAAGGAGTTTGTGTTGGCACTACTGGAGGTCACCCTCCTGTGTAGCGTAACAACCCAGCAGGTATCGCCATCTCTCCAAGGAGTTTGTGTTGGCACTACTGGAGTCACCCTCCTGTGTAGCGTAACAACCCAGCAGGTATCGCCATCTCTCCAAGGAGTTTGTGTTGGCACTACTAGGGTCACCCTCCTGTGTAGCGTAACAATCCAGCAGGTATCGCCATCTCTCCAAGGAGTTTGTGTTGGCACTACTGGAGGTCACCCTCCTGTGTAGCGTAACAACCCAGCAGGTATCGCCATCTCTCCAAGGAGTTTGTGTTGGCACTACTGGAGTCACCCTCCTGTGTAGCGTAACAATCCAGCAGGTATCGCCATCTCTCCAAGGAGTTTGTGTTGGCACTACTGGAGTCACCCTCCTGTGTAGCGTAACAACCCAGCAGGTATCGCCATCTCTCCAAGGAGTTTGTGTTGGCACTACTGGAGTCACCCTCCTGTGTAGCGTAACAATCCAGCAGGTATCGCCTTCTCTCCAAGGAGTTTGTGTTGGCACTACTGGAGTCACCCTCCTGTGTAGCGTAACAACGCAGCAGGTAGCGCCATCTCTCCAAAGAGTTTGTGTTGGCACTACTGGAGTCACCCTCCTGTGTAGCGTAACAACGCAGCAGGTATCGCCATCTCTCCAAGGAGTTTGTGTTGGCACTACTGGAGTCACCCTCCTGTGTAGCGTAACAACGCAGCAGGTATCGCCATCTCTCCAAGGAGTTTGTGTTGGCACTACTGGAGTCACCCTCCTGTGTAGCGTAACAACCCAGCAGGTATCGCCATCTCTCCAAGGAGTTTGTGTTGGCACTACTGGAGTCACCCTCCTGTGTAGCGTAACAATCCAGCAGGTATCGCCATCTCTCCAAGGAGTTAGTGTTGGCACTACTGGAGTCACCCTCCTGTGTAGCGTAACAACCCAGCAGGTATCGCCATCTCTCCAAGGAGTTTGTGTTGGCACTACTGGAGTCACCCTCCTGTGTAGCGTAACAATCCAGCAGGTATCGCCATCTCTCCAAGGAGTTTGTGTTGGCACTACTGGAGGTCACCCTCCTGTGTAGCGTAACAACCCAGCAGGTATCGCCATCTCTCCAAGGAGTTTGTGTTGGCACTACTGGAGTCACCCTCCTGTGTAGCGTAACAACCCAGCAGGTATCGCCATCTCTCCAAGGAGTTTGTGTTGGCACTACTGGAGTCACCCTCCTGTGTAGCGTAACAATCCAGCAGGTATCGCCATCTCTCCAAGGAGTTTGTGTTGGCACTACTGGAGTCACCCTCCTGTGTAGCGTAACAACGCAGCAGGTATCGCCATCTCTCCAAGGAGTTTGTGTTGGCACTACTGGAGTCACCCTCCTGTGTAGCGTAACAACCCAGCAGGTATCGCCATCTCTCCAAGGAGTTTGTGTTGGTCCTACTGGAGTCACCCTCCTGTGTAGCGTAACAACGCAGCAGGTATCGCCATCTCCCCAAGGAGTTTGTGTTGGCACTACTGGAGTCACCCTCCTGTGTAGCGTAACAACGCAGCAGGTATCGCCATCTCTCCAAGGAGTTTGTGTTGGCACTACTGGAGTCACCCTCCTGTGTAGCGTAACAATCCAGCAGGTATCGCCATCTCTCCAAGGAGTTTGTGTTGGCACTACTGGAGTCACCCTCCTGTGTAGCGTAACAACCCAGCAGGTATCGCCATCTCTCCAAGGAGTTTGTGTTGGCACTACTGGAGTCACCCTCCTGTGTAGCATAACAATCCAGCAGGTATCGCCATCTCTCCAAGGAGTTTGTGTTCTGGAGTCACCCTCCTGTGTAGCGTAACAATCCAGCAGGTATCGCCATCTCTCCAAGGAGTTTGTGTTGGCACTACTGGAGTCACCTTCCTGTGTAGCGTAACAACGCAGCAGGTATCCCCATCTCTCCAAGGAGTTTGTGTTGGCACTACTGGAGTCACCCTCCTGTGTAGCGTAACAATCCAGCAGGTATCGCCATCTCTCCAAGGAGTTTGTGTTGGCACTACTGGAGTCACCCTCCTGTGTAGCGTAACAACGCAGCAGGTATCCCCATCTCTCCAAGGAGTTTGTGTTGGCACTACTGGAGTCACCTTCCTGTGTAGCGTAACAATCCAGCAGGTATCGCCATCTCTCCAAGGAGTTTGTGTTGGCACTACTGGAGTCACCCTCCTGTGTAGCGTAACAACGCAGCAGGTATCGCCATCTCTCCAAGGAGTTTGTGTTGGCACTACTGGAGTCACCCTCCTGTGTAGCGTAACAACGCAGCAGGTATCGCCATCTCTCCAAGGAGTTTGTGTTGGCACTACTGGAGTCACCCTCCTGTGTAGCGTAACAACCCAGCAGGTATCGCCATCTCTCCAAGGAGTTTGTGTTGGCACTACTGGAGTCACCCTCCTGTGTAGCGTAACAATCCAGCAGGTATCGCCAACTCTCCAAGGAGTTTGTGTTGGCACTACTGGAGTCACCCTCCTGTGTAGCATAACAATCCAGCAGGTATCGCCATCTCTCCAAGGAGTTTGTGTTGGCACTACTGTAGTCACCCTCCTGTGTAGCGTAACAACGCAGAAGGTATCGCCATCTCTCCAAGGAGTTTGTGTTGGCACTACTGGAGTCACCCTCCTGTGTAGCGTAACAACGCAGCAGGTATCGCCATCTCTCCAAGGAGTTTGTGTTGGCACTACTGGAGTCACCCTCCTGTGTAGCGTAACAATCCAGCAGGTATCGCCATCTCTCCAAGGAGTTTGTGTTGGCACTACTGGAGTCACCCTCCTGTGTAGCGTAACAACGCAGCAGGTATCGCCATCTCTCCAAGGAGTTTGTGTTGGCACTACTGGAGTCACCCTCCTGTGTAGCGTAACAACGCAGCAGGTATCGCCATCTCTCCAAGGAGTTTGTGTTGGCACTACTGGAGTCACCCTCCTGTGTAGCGTAACAATCCAGCAGGTATCGCCATCTCTCCAAGGAGTTTGTGTTGGCACTACTGGAGTCACCCTCCTGTGTAGCGTAACAATCCAGCAGGTATCGCCATCTCTCCAAGGAGTTTGTGTTGGCACTACTGGAGTCACCCTCCTGTGTAGCGTAACAACGCAGCAGGTATCGCCATCTCTCCAAGGAGTTTGTGTTGGCACTACTGGAGTCACCCTCCTGTGTAGCGTAACAACGCAGCAGGTATCGCCATCTCTCCAAGGAGTTTGTGTTGGCACTACTGGAGTCACCCTCCTGTGTAGCGTAACAATCCAGCAGGTATCGCCATCTCTCCAAGGAGTTTGTGTTGGCACTACTGGAGTCACCCTCCTGTGTAGCGTAACAACGCAGCAGGTATCGCCATCTCTCCAAGGAGTTTGTGTTGGCACTACTGGAGTCACCCTCCTGTGTAGCGTAACAACGCAGAAGGTATCGCCATCTCTCCAAGGAGTTTGTGTTGGCACTACTGGAGTCACCCTCCTGTGTAGCGTAACAATCCAGCAGGTATCGCCATCTCTCCAAGGAGTTTGTGTTGGCACTACTGGAGTCACCCTCCTGTGTAGCGTAACAATGCAGCAGGTATCGCCATCTCTCCAAGGAGTTTGTGTTGGCACTACTGGAGTCACCCTCCTGTGTAGCGTAACAATCCAGCAGGTTTCGCCATCTCTCCAAGGAGTTTGTGTTGGCACTACTGGAGGTCACCCTCCTGTGTAGCGTAACAACCCAGCAGGTATCGCCATCTCTCCAAGGAGTTTGTGTTGGCACTACTGGAGTCACCCTCCTGTGTAGCGTAACAACCCAGCAGGTATCGCCATCTCTCCAAGGAGTTTGTGTTGGCACTACTAGGGTCACCCTCCTGTGTAGCGTAACAATCCAGCAGGTATCGCCATCTCTCCAAGGAGTTTGTGTTGGCACTACTGGAGGTCACCCTCCTGTGTAGCGTAACAACCCAGCAGGTATCGCCATCTCTCCAAGGAGTTTGTGTTGGCACTACTGGAGTCACCCTCCTGTGTAGCGTAACAATCCAGCAGGTATCGCCATCTCTCCAAGGAGTTTGTGTTGGCACTACTGGAGTCACCCTCCTGTGTAGCGTAACAACCCAGCAGGTATCGCCATCTCTCCAAGGAGTTTGTGTTGGCACTACTGGAGTCACCCTCCTGTGTAGCGTAACAATCCAGCAGGTATCGCCTTCTCTCCAAGGAGTTTGTGTTGGCACTACTGGAGTCACCCTCCTGTGTAGCGTAACAACGCAGCAGGTAGCGCCATCTCTCCAAAGAGTTTGTGTTGGCACTACTGGAGTCACCCTCCTGTGTAGCGTAACAACGCAGCAGGTATCGCCATCTCTCCAAGGAGTTTGTGTTGGCACTACTGGAGTCACCCTCCTGTGTAGCGTAACAACGCAGCAGGTATCGCCATCTCTCCAAGGAGTTTGTGTTGGCACTACTGGAGTCACCCTCCTGTGTAGCGTAACAACCCAGCAGGTATCGCCATCTCTCCACGGAGTTTGTGTTGGCACTACTGGAGTCACCCTCCTGTGTAGCGTAACAATCCAGCAGGTATCGCCATCTCTCCAAGGAGTTAGTGTTGGCACTACTGGAGTCACCCTCCTGTGTAGCGTAACAACCCAGCAGGTATCGCCATCTCTCCAAGGAGTTTGTGTTGGCACTACTGGAGTCACCCTCCTGTGTAGCGTAACAATCCAGCAGGTATCGCCATCTCTCCAAGGAGTTTGTGTTGGCACTACTGGAGGTCACCCTCCTGTGTAGCGTAACAACCCAGCAGGTATCGCCATCTCTCCAAGGAGTTTGTGTTGGCACTACTGGAGTCACCCTCCTGTGTAGCGTAACAACCCAGCAGGTATCGCCATCTCTCCAAGGAGTTTGTGTTGGCACTACTGGAGTCACCCTCCTGTGTAGCGTAACAATCCAGCAGGTATCGCCATCTCTCCAAGGAGTTTGTGTTGGCACTACTGGAGTCACCCTCCTGTGTAGCGTAACAACGCAGCAGGTATCGCCATCTCTCCAAGGAGTTTGTGTTGGCACTACTGGAGTCACCCTCCTGTGTAGCGTAACAACCCAGCAGGTATCGCCATCTCTCCAAGGAGTTTGTGTTGGTCCTACTGGAGTCACCCTCCTGTGTAGCGTAACAACGCAGCAGGTATCGCCATCTCCCCAAGGAGTTTGTGTTGGCACTACTGGAGTCACCCTCCTGTGTAGCGTAACAACGCAGCAGGTATCGCCATCTCTCCAAGGAGTTTGTGTTGGCACTACTGGAGTCACCCTCCTGTGTAGCGTAACAATCCAGCAGGTATCGCCATCTCTCCAAGGAGTTTGTGTTGGCACTACTGGAGTCACCCTCCTGTGTAGCGTAACAACCCAGCAGGTATCGCCATCTCTCCAAGGAGTTTGTGTTGGCACTACTGGAGTCACCCTCCTGTGTAGCATAACAATCCAGCAGGTATCGCCATCTCTCCAAGGAGTTTGTGTTGGCACTACTGGAGTCACCCTCCTGTGTAGCGTAACAATCCAGCAGGTATCGCCATCTCTCCAAGGAGTTTGTGTTGGCACTACTGGAGTCACCTTCCTGTGTAGCGTAACAACGCAGCAGGTATCCCCATCTCTCCAAGGAGTTTGTGTTGGCACTACTGGAGTCACCCTCCTGTGTAGCGTAACAATCCAGCAGGTATCGCCATCTCTCCAAGGAGTTTGTGTTGGCACTACTGGAGTCACCCTCCTGTGTAGCGTAACAACGCAGCAGGTATCCCCATCTCTCCAAGGAGTTTGTGTTGGCACTACTGGAGTCACCTTCCTGTGTAGCGTAACAATCCAGCAGGTATCGCCATCTCTCCAAGGAGTTTGTGTTGGCACTACTGGAGTCACCCTCCTGTGTAGCGTAACAACGCAGCAGGTATCGCCATCTCTCCAAGGAGTTTGTGTTGGCACTACTGGAGTCACCCTCCTGTGTAGCGTAACAACGCAGCAGGTATCGCCATCTCTCCAAGGAGTTTGTGTTGGCACTACTGGAGTCACCCTCCTGTGTAGCGTAACAACCCAGCAGGTATCGCCATCTCTCCAAGGAGTTTGTGTTGGCACTACTGGAGTCACCCTCCTGTGTAGCGTAACAATCCAGCAGGTATCGCCAACTCTCCAAGGAGTTTGTGTTGGCACTACTGGAGTCACCCTCCTGTGTAGCATAACAATCCAGCAGGTATCGCCATCTCTCCAAGGAGTTTGTGTTGGCACTACTGGAGTCACCCTCCTGTGTAGCGTAACAACGCAGAAGGTATCGCCATCTCTCCAAGGAGTTTGTGTTGGCACTACTGGAGTCACCCTCCTGTGTAGCGTAACAATCCAGCAGGTGTCGCCATCTCTCCAAGGAGTTTGTGTTGGCACTACTGGAGTCACCCTCCTGTGTAGCGTAACAACGCAGCAGGTATCGCCATCTCTCCAAGGAGTTTGTGTTGGCACTACTGGAGTCACCCTCCTGTGTAGCGTAACAACGCAGCAGGTATCGCCATCTCTCCAAGGAGTTTATGTTGGCACTACTGGAGTCACCCTCCTGTGTAGTGTAACAATCCAGAAGGTATCGCCATCTCTCCAAGGAGTTTGTGTTGGCACTACTGGAGGTCACCCTCCTGTGTAGCGTAACAATCCAGCAGGTATCGCCATCTCTCCAAGGAGTTTGTGTTGGCACTACTGGAGTCACCCTCCTGTGTAGCGTAACAACCCAGCAGGTATCGCCATCTCTCCAAGGAGTTTGTGTTGGCACTACTGGAGGTCACCCTCCTGTGTAGCGTAACAATCCAGCAGGTATCGCCATCTCTCCAAGGAGTTTGTGTTGGCACTACTGGAGTCACCCTCCTGTGTAGCGTAACAACGCAGCAGGTATCGCTATCTCTCCAAGGAGTTTGTGTTGGCACTACTGGAGTCACCCTCCTGTGTAGCGTAACAACGCAGCAGGTATCGCCATCTCTCCAAGGAGTTTGTGTTGGCACTACTGGAGTCACCCTCCTGTGTAGCGTAACAATCCAGCAGGTATCGCCATCTCTCCAAGGAGTTTGTGTTGGCACTACTGGAGTCAACCTCCTGTGTAGCGTAACAACGCAGCAGGTATCGCCATCTCTCCAAGGAGTTTGTGTTGGCACTACTGGAGTCACCTTCCTGTGTAGCGTAACAATCCAGCAGGTATCGCCATCTCTCCAAGGAGTTTGTGTTGGCACTACTGGAGTCACCCTCCTGTGTAGCGTAACAACGCAGCAGGTATCGCCATCTCTCCAAGGAGTTTGTGTTGGCACTACTGGAGTCACCCTCCTGTGTAGCGTAACAACCCAGCAGGTATCGCCATCTCTCAAAGGAGTTTGTGTTGGCACTACTGGAGTCACCCTCCTGTGTAGCGTAACAACCCAGCAGGTATCGCCATCTCTCCAAGGAGTTTGTGTTGGCACTACTGGAGTCACCCTCCTGTGTAGCGTAACAATCCAGCAGGTATCGCCATCTCTCCAAGGAGTTTGTGTTGGCACTACTGGAGTCACCTTCCTGTGTAGCGTAACAATCCAGCAGGTATCGCCATCTCTCCAAGGAGTTTGTGTTGGCACTACTGGAGTCACCCTCCTGTGTAGCGTAACAACGCAGCAGGTATCGCCATCTCTCCAAGGAGTTTGTGTTGGCACTACTGGAGTCACCTTCCTGTGTAGCGTAACAACCCAGCAGGTATCGCCATCTCTCCAAGGAGTTTGTGTTGGCACTACTGGAGTCACCCTCCTGTGTAGCGTAACAACGCAGAAGGTATCGCCATCTCTCCAAGGAGTTTGTGTTGGCACTACTGGAGTCACCCTCCTGTGTAGCGTAACAATCCAGCAGGTATCGCCATCTCTCCAAGGAGTTTGTGTTGGCACTACTGGAGTCACCCTCCTGTGTAGCGTAACAACGCAGCAGGTATCGCCATCTCTCCAAGGAGTTTGTGTTGGCACTACTGGAGTCACCCTCCTGTGTAGCGTAACAACCCAGCAGGTATCGCCATCTCTCCAAGGAGTTTGTGTTGGCACTACTGGAGTCACCCTCCTGTGTAGCGTAACAAACCAGCAGGTATCGCCATCTCTCCAAGGAGTTTGTGTTGGCACTACTGGAGTCACCCTCCTGTGTAGCGTAACAACGCAGCAGGTATCGCCATCTCTCCAAGGAGTTTGTGTTGGCACTACTGGAGTCACCCTCCTGTGTAGCGTAACAATCCAGCAGGTATCGCCATCTCTCCAAGGAGTTTGTGTTGGCACTACTGGAGTCACCCTCCTGTGTAGCGTAACAACGCAGCAGGTATCGCCATCTCTCCAAGGAGTTTGTGTTGGCACTACTGGAGTCACCCTCCTGTGTAGGGTAACAATCCAGCAGGTATCGCCATCTCTCCAAGGAGTTTGTGTTGGCACTACTGGAGTCACCCTCCTGTGTAGCGTAACAACGCAGCAGGTATCGCCATCTCTCCAAGGAGTTTGTGTTGGCACTACTGGAGTCACCCTCCTGTGTAGCGTAACAATCCAGCAGGTATCGCCATCTCTACAAGGAGTTTGTGTTGGCACTACTGGAGTCACCCTCCTGTGTAGCGTAACAACGCAGCAAGTATCGCCATCTCTCCAAGGAGTTTGTGTTGGCACTACTGGAGTCACCCTCCTGTGTAGCGTAACAACCCAGCAGGTATCGCCATCTCTCCAAGGAGTTTGTGTTGGCACTACTGGAGGTCACCCTCCTGTGTAGCGTAACAATCCAGCAGGTATCGCCATCTCTCCAAGGAGTTTGTGTTGGCACTACTGGAGGTCACCCTCCTGTGTAGCGTAACAATCCAGCAGGTAGCGCCATCTCTCCAAAGAGTTTGTGTTGGCACTACTGGAGTCACCCTCCTGTGTAGCGTAACAACGCAGCAGGTATCGCCATCTCTCCAAGGAGTTTGTGTTGGCACTACTGGAGTCACCCTCCTGTGTAGCGTAACAACGCAGCAGGTATCGCCATCTCTCCAAGGAGTTTGTGTTGGCACTACTGGAGTCACCCTCCTGTGTAGCGTAACAACCCAGCAGGTATCGCCATCTCTCCAAGGAGTTTGTGTTGGCACTACTGGAGTCACCCTCCTGTGTAGCGTAACAATCCAGCAGGTATCGCCATCTCTCCAAGGAGTTAGTGTTGGCACTACTGGAGTCACCCTCCTGTGTAGCGTAACAACCCAGCAGGTATCGCCATCTCTCCAAGGAGTTTGTGTTGGCACTACTGGAGTCACCCTCCTGTGTAGCGTAACAATCCAGCAGGTATCGCCATCTCTCCAAGGAGTTTGTGTTGGCACTACTGGAGGTCACCCTCCTGTGTAGCGTAACAACCCAGCAGGTATCGCCATCTCTCCAAGGAGTTTGTGTTGGCACTACTGGAGTCACCCTCCTGTGTAGCGTAACAACCCAGCAGGTATCGCCATCTCTCCAAGGAGTTTGTGTTGGCACTACTGGAGTCACCCTCCTGTGTAGCGTAACAATCCAGCAGGTATCGCCATCTCTCCAAGGAGTTTGTGTTGGCACTACTGGAGTCACCCTCCTGTGTAGCGTAACAACGCAGCAGGTATCGCCATCTCTCCAAGGAGTTTGTGTTGGCACTACTGGAGTCACCCTCCTGTGTAGCGTAACAACCCAGCAGGTATCGCCATCTCTCCAAGGAGTTTGTGTTGGTCCTACTGGAGTCACCCTCCTGTGTAGCGTAACAACGCAGCAGGTATCGCCATCTCCCCAAGGAGTTTGTGTTGGCACTACTGGAGTCACCCTCCTGTGTAGCGTAACAACGCAGCAGGTATCGCCATCTCTCCAAGGAGTTTGTGTTGGCACTACTGGAGTCACCCTCCTGTGTAGCGTAACAATCCAGCAGGTATCGCCATCTCTCCAAGGAGTTTGTGTTGGCACTACTGGAGTCACCCTCCTGTGTAGCGTAACAACCCAGCAGGTATCGCCATCTCTCCAAGGAGTTTGTGTTGGCACTACTGGAGTCACCCTCCTGTGTAGCATAACAATCCAGCAGGTATCGCCATCTCTCCAAGGAGTTTGTGTTGGCACTACTGGAGTCACCCTCCTGTGTAGCGTAACAATCCAGCAGGTATCGCCATCTCTCCAAGGAGTTTGTGTTGGCACTACTGGAGTCACCTTCCTGTGTAGCGTAACAACGCAGCAGGTATCCCCATCTCTCCAAGGAGTTTGTGTTGGCACTACTGGAGTCACCCTCCTGTGTAGCGTAACAATCCAGCAGGTATCGCCATCTCTCCAAGGAGTTTGTGTTGGCACTACTGGAGTCACCCTCCTGTGTAGCGTAACAACGCAGCAGGTATCCCCATCTCTCCAAGGAGTTTGTGTTGGCACTACTGGAGTCACCTTCCTGTGTAGCGTAACAATCCAGCAGGTATCGCCATCTCTCCAAGGAGTTTGTGTTGGCACTACTGGAGTCACCCTCCTGTGTAGCGTAACAACGCAGCAGGTGTCGCCATCTCTCCAAGGAGTTTGTGTTGGCACTACTGGAGTCACCCTCCTGTGTAGCGTAACAACGCAGCAGGTATCGCCATCTCTCCAAGGAGTTTGTGTTGGCACTACTGGAGTCACCCTCCTGTGTAGCGTAACAACCCAGCAGGTATCGCCATCTCTCCAAGGAGTTTGTGTTGGCACTACTGGAGTCACCCTCCTGTGTAGCGTAACAATCCAGCAGGTATCGCCAACTCTCCAAGGAGTTTGTGTTGGCACTACTGGAGTCACCCTCCTGTGTAGCATAACAATCCAGCAGGTATCGCCATCTCTCCAAGGAGTTTGTGTTGGCACTACTGTAGTCACCCTCCTGTGTAGCGTAACAACGCAGAAGGTATCGCCATCTCTCCAAGGAGTTTGTGTTGGCACTACTGGAGTCACCCTCCTGTGTAGCGTAACAACGCAGCAGGTATCGCCATCTCTCCAAGGAGTTTGTGTTGGCACTACTGGAGTCACCCTCCTGTGTAGCGTAACAATCCAGCAGGTATCGCCATCTCTCCAAGGAGTTTGTGTTGGCACTACTGGAGTCACCCTCCTGTGTAGCGTAACAACGCAGCAGGTATCGCCATCTCTCCAAGGAGTTTGTGTTGGCACTACTGGAGTCACCCTCCTGTGTAGCGTAACAACGCAGCAGGTATCGCCATCTCTCCAAGGAGTTTGTGTTTGGCACTACTGGAGTCACCCTCTGTGTAGCGTAACAATCCAGCAGGTATCGCCATCTCTCCAAGGAGTTTGTGGTTGGCACTACTGGAGTCTCCCTCCTGTGTTAGCGTAACAATCCAGCAGGTATCGCCATCCTCTCCAAGGAGTTTGTGTTGGCACTACTGGAGTCACCCTCCTGTGTAGCGTAACAACGCAGCAGGTATCGCCATCTCTCCAAGGAGTTTGTGTTGGCACTACTGGAGTCACCCTCCTGTGTAGCGTAACAACGCAGCAGGTATCGCCATCTCTCCAAGGAGTTTGTGTTGGCACTACTGGAGTCACCCTCCTGTGTAGCGTAACAATCCAGCAGGTATCGCCATCTCTCCAAGGAGTTTGTGTTGGCACTACTGGAGTCACCCTCCTGTGTAGCGTAACAACGCAGCAGGTATCCGCCATCATCTCCAAGGAGTTTGTGTTGGCACTACTGGAGTCACCCTCCTGTGTAGCGTAACAACGCAGAAGGTATCGCCATCTCTCCAAGGAGTTTGTGTTGGCACTACTGGAGTCACCCTCCTGTGTAGCGTAACAATCCAGCAGGTACTCGCCATCTCTCCAAGGAGTTTGTGTTGGCACTACTGAGTCACCCTCCCTGTGTAGCGTAACAATGCAGCAGGTATCGCCATCTCTCCAAGGAGTTTGTGTTGGCACTACTGGAGTCACCCCTCCTGTGTAGCGTAACAATCCAGCAGGTTTCGCCATCTCTCCAAGGAGTTGTGTTGGCACTAACTGGAGGTCACCCTCCTGTGTAGCGTAACAACCCAGCAGGTATCGCCATCTCTCCAAGGAGTTTGTGTTGGCACTACTGGAGTCACCCTCCTGTGTAGCGTAACAACCCAGCAGGTATCGCCATCTTCTCCAAGGAGTTTGTGTTGGCACTACTAGGGTCACCCTCCTGTGTAGCGTAACAATCCAGCAGGTATCGCCATCTCTCCAAGGAGTTTGTGTTGGCACTACTGGAGGTCACCCCTCCTGTGTAGCGTAACAACCCAGCAGGTATCGCCATCTCTCCAAGGAGTTTGTGTTGGCACTACTGGAGTCACCCTCCTGTGTAGCGTAACAATCCAGCAGGTATCGCCATCTCTCCAAGGAGTTTGTGTTGGCACTACTGGAGTCACCCTCCTGTGTAGCGTAACAACCCAGCAGGTATCGCCATCTCTCCAAAGGAGTTTGTGTTTGGCACTACTGGAGTCACCCCTCCTGTGTAGGCGTAAACAATCCAGCAGGTATCGCATTCTCTCCAAGGAGTTTGTGTTGGCACTACTGGAGTCACCCTCCTGTGTAGCGTAACAACGCCAGCAGGTAGCGCCATCTCTCCAAAGAGTTTGTGTTGGCACTACTGGAGTCACCCTCCTTGTGTAGCGTAACAACGCAGCAGGTATCGCCATCTCTCCAAGGAGTTTGTGTGGCACTACTGGAGTCACCCTCCTGTGTAGCGTAACAACCAGCAGTATCGCCATCTCTCCAAGGAGTTTGTGTTGGCAACTACTCGGAGTCACCCTCCTGTGTAGCGTAACAAATCCAGCAGGTATCGCCATCTCTCCAAGGAGTTTGTGTTGGCACTACTGGAGTCACCCTCCTGTGTAGCGTAACAATCCAGCAGGTATCGCCATCTCTCCAAGGAGTTTGTGTTGGCACTACTGGAGGTCACCCTCCTGTGTAGCGTAACAACCAGCAGGTATCGCCATCTCTCCAAGGAGTTGTGTTGGCACTACTGGAGTCAACCCCCTCTCTGTGTAGCGTAACAACCCAGCAGGTATCGCCATCTCTCCAAGGAGTTTGTGTTGGCACTACCTGGAGTCAACCTCCTGTGTAGCGGTAACAATCCAGCAGGTATCGCCATCTCTCCAAGGAGTTTGTGTTGGCACTACTGGAGTCACCCTCCTGGTGTAGCGTAACAACGCAGCAGGTATCGCCATCTCTCCCAAGGAGTTTGTGTTGGCACTACTGGAGTCACCCTCCTGTGTAGCGTAACAACCAGCAGGTATCGCCATCTCTCCAAGGAGTTTGTGTTGGTCCTACTGGAGTCCACCCCTCCTGTGTAGCGTAAACAACGCAGCAGGTATCGCCATCTCCCAAGGAGTTTGTGTTGGCACTACTGGAGTCACCCTCCTGTGTAGCGTAACAACGCAGCAGGTATCGCCATCTCTCAAGGAGTGTTTGTGTTGGCACTACTGGTGTCACTCCTTGTGTAGCGTAACAATCCAGCAGGTATCGCCATCTCTCCAAGGAGTTTGTGTTGGCAACTATGGAGTCACCCTCCTGTGTAGCGTAACAACCAGCAGGTATCGCCATCTCTCCAAGGAGTTTGTGTTGGCACCTACTGGAGTCACCCTCCTGTGTAGCATAACAATCCAGCAGGTATCGCCATCTCTCCAAGGAGTTTGTGTTGGCACTACTGGAGTCACCCCTCCTGTGTAGCGTAACAATCCAGCAGGTATCGCCATCTCTCCAAGGAGTTTGTGTTGGCACTACTGGAGTCACCTTCCTGTGTAGCGTAACAACGCAGCAGGTATCCCCCATCTCTCCAAGGAGTTTGTGTTGGCACTACTGGAGTCACCCTCCTGTGTAGCGGTAACAATCCAGCAGGTATCGCCATCTCTCCAAGGAGTTTGTGTTGGCACTACTGGAGTCACCTCCTGTGTAGCGTAACAACGCAGCAGGTATCCCCATCTCTCCAAGGAGTTTGTGTTGGCACTACTGGAGTCACCTTCCTGTGTAGCGTAACAATCCAGCAGGTATCGCCATCTCTCCAAGGAGTTTGTGTTGGCACTACTGGAGTCACCCTCCTGTGTAGCGTAACAACGCAGCAGGTATCGCCATCTCTCCAAGGAGTTTGTGTTGGCACTACTGGAGTCACCCTCCTGTGTAGCGTAACAACGCAGCAGGTATCGCCATCTCTCCAAGGAGTTTGTGTTGGCACTAGTGGAGTCACCCTCCTGTGTAGCGTAACAACCCAGCAGGTATCGCCATCTCTCCAATGAGTTTGTGTTGGCACTACTGGAGTCACCCTCCTGTGTAGCGTAACAATCCAGCAGGTATCGCCAACTCTCCAAGGAGTTTGTGTTGGCACTACTGGAGTCACCCTCCTGTGTAGCATAACAATCCAGCAGGTATCGCCATCTCTCCAAGGAGTTTGTGTTGGCACTACTGGAGTCACCCTCCTGTGTAGCGTAACAACGCAGAAGGTATCGCCATCTCTCCAAGGAGTTTGTGTTGGCACTACTGGAGTCACCCTCCTGTGTAGCGTAACAATCCAGCAGGTGTCGCCATCTCTCCAAGGAGTTTGTGTTGGCACTACTGGAGTCACCCTCCTGTGTAGCGTAACAACGCAGCAGGTATCGCCATCTCTCCAAGGAGTTTGTGTTGGCACTACTGGAGTCACCCTCCTGTGTAGCGTAACAACGCAGCAGGTATCGCCATCTCTCCAAGGAGTTTATGTTGGCACTACTGGAGTCACCCTCCTGTGTAGTGTAACAATCCAGAAGGTATCGCCATCTCTCCAAGGAGTTTGTGTTGGCACTACTGGAGGTCACCCTCCTGTGTAGCGTAACAATCCAGCAGGTATCGCCATCTCTCCAAGGAGTTTGTGTTGGCACTACTGGAGTCACCCTCCTGTGTAGCGTAACAACCCAGCAGGTATCGCCATCTCTCCAAGGAGTTTGTGTTGGCACTACTGGAGGTCACCCTCCTGTGTAGCGTAACAATCCAGCAGGTATCGCCATCTCTCCAAGGAGTTTGTGTTGGCACTACTGGAGTCACCCTCCTGTGTAGCGTAACAACGCAGCAGGTATCGCCATCTCTCCAAGGAGTTTGTGTTGGCACTACTGGAGTCACCCTCCTGTGTAGCGTAACAACGCAGCAGGTATCGCCATCTCTCCAAGGAGTTTGTGTTGGCACTACTGGAGTCACCCTCCTGTGTAGCGTAACAATCCAGCAGGTATCGCCATCTCTCCAAGGAGTTTGTGTTGGCACTACTGGAGTCAACCTCCTGTGTAGCGTAACAACGCAGCAGGTATCGCCATCTCTCCAAGGAGTTTGTGTTGGCACTACTGGAGTCACCTTCCTGTGTAGCGTAACAATCCAGCAGGTATCGCCATCTCTCCAAGGAGTTTGTGTTGGCACTACTGGAGTCACCCTCCTGTGTAGCGTAACAACGCAGCAGGTATCGCCATCTCTCCAAGGAGTTTGTGTTGGCACTACTGGAGTCACCCTCCTGTGTAGCGTAACAACCCAGCAGGTATCGCCATCTCTCCAAGGAGTTTGTGTTGGCACTACTGGAGTCACCCTCCTGTGTAGCGTAACAACCCAGCAGGTATCGCCATCTCTCCAAGGAGTTTGTGTTGGCACTACTGGAGTCACCCTCCTGTGTAGCGTAACAATCCAGCAGGTATCGCCATCTCTCCAAGGAGTTTGTGTTGGCACTACTGGAGTCACCTTCCTGTGTAGCGTAACAATCCAGCAGGTATCGCCATCTCTCCAAGGAGTTTGTGTTGGCACTACTGGAGTCACCCTCCTGTGTAGCGTAACAACGCAGCAGGTATCGCCATCTCTCCAAGGAGTTTGTGTTGGCACTACTGGAGTCACCTTCCTGTGTAGCGTAACAACCCAGCAGGTATCGCCATCTCTCCAAGGAGTTTGTGTTGGCACTACTGGAGTCACCCTCCTGTGTAGCGTAACAACGCAGAAGGTATCGCCATCTCTCCAAGGAGTTTGTGTTGGCACTACTTGAGTCACCCTCCTGTGTAGCGTAACAATCCAGCAGGTATCGCCATCTCTCCAAGGAGTTTGTGTTGGCACTACTGGAGTCACCCTCCTGTGTAGCGTAACAACGCAGCAGGTATCGCCATCTCTCCAAGGAGTTTGTGTTGGCACTACTGGAGTCACCCTCCTGTGTAGCGTAACAACCCAGCAGGTATCGCCATCTCTCCAAGGAGTTTGTGTTGGCACTACTGGAGTCACCCTCCTGTGTAGCGTAACAAACCAGCAGGTATCGCCATCTCTCCAAGGAGTTTGTGTTGGCACTACTGGAGTCACCCTCCTGTGTAGCGTAACAACGCAGCAGGTATCGCCATCTCTCCAAGGAGTTTGTGTTGGCACTACTGGAGTCACCCTCCTGTGTAGCGTAACAATCCAGCAGGTATCGCCATCTCTCCAAGGAGTTTGTGTTGGCACTACTGGAGTCACCCTCCTGTGTAGCGTAACAACGCAGCAGGTATCGCCATCTCTCCAAGGAGTTTGTGTTGGCACTACTGGAGTCACCCTCCTGTGTAGGGTAACAATCCAGCAGGTATCGCCATCTCTCCAAGGAGTTCGTGTTGGCACTACTGGAGTCACCCTCCTGTGTAGCGTAACAACGCAGCAGGTATCGCCATCTCTCCAAGGAGTTTGTGTTGGCACTACTGGAGTCACCCTCCTGTGTAGCGTAACAATCCAGCAGGTATCGCCATCTCTCCAAGGAGTTTGTGTTGGCACTACAGGAGTCACCCTCCTGTGTAGCGTAACAACGCAGCAAGTATCGCCATCTCTCCAAGGAGTTTGTGTTGGCACTACTGGAGTCACCCTCCTGTGTAGCGTAACAACCCAGCAGGTATCGCCATCTCTCCAAGGAGTTTGTGTTGGCACTACTGGAGGTCACCCTCCTGTGTAGCGTAACAATCCAGCAGGTATCGCCATCTCTCCAAGGAGTTTGTGTTGGCACTACTGGAGGTCACCCTCCTGTGTAGCGTAACAATCCAGCAGGTATCGCCATCTCTCCAAGGAGTTTGTGTTGGCACTACTGGAGTCACCCTCCTGTGTAGCGTAACAACGCAGCAGGTATCGCCATCTCTCCAAGGAGTTTGTGTTGGCACTACTGGAGTCACCCTCCTGTGTAGCGTAACAACGCAGCAGGTATCGCCATCTCTCCAAGGAGTTTGTGTTGGCACTACTGGAGTCACCCTCCTGTGTAGCGTAACAACGCAGCAGGTATCGCCATCTCTCCAAGGAGTTTGTGTTGGCACTACTGGAGTCACCCTCCTGTGTAGCGTAACAATCCAGCAGGTATCGCCATCTCTCCAAGGAGTTTGTGTTGGCACTACTGGAGTCACCCTCCTGTGTAGCGTAACAACGCAGCAGGTATCGCCATCTCTCCAAGGAGTTTGTGTTGGCACTACTGGAGTCACCCTCCTGTGTAGCGTAACAATCCAGCAGGTATCGCCATCTCTCCAAGGAGTTTGTGTTGGCACTACTGGAGTCACCCTCCTGTGTAGCGTAACAACGCAGCAGGTATCGCCATCTCTCCAAGGAGTTTGTGTTGGCACTACTGGAGTCACCCTCCTGTGTAGCGTAATAACCCAGCAGGTATCGCCATCTCTCCAAGGAGTTTGTGTTGGCACTACTGGAGTCACCCTCCTGTGTAGCGTAACAATCCAGCAGTTATCCCCATCACTCCAAGGAGTTTGTGTTGGCACTACTGGAGTCACCCTCCTGTGTAGCGTAACAATCCAGCAGGTATCGCCATCTCTCCAAGGAGTTTGTGTTGGCACTACTGGAGGTCACCCTCCTGTGTAGCGTAACAATCCAGCAGGTATCGCCATCTCTCCAAGGAGTTTGTGTTGGCACTACTGGAGTCACCCTCCTGTGTAGCGTAACAACCCAGCAGGTATCGCCATCTCTCCAAGGAGTTTGTGTTGGCACTACTGGAGTCACCCTCCTGTGTAGCATAACAACGCAGCAGGTATCGCCATCTCTCCAAGGAGTTTGTGTTGGCACTACTGGAGTCACCCTCCTGTGTAGCGTAACAACCCAGCAGGTATCGCCATCTCTCCAAGGAGTTTGTGTTGGCACTACTGGAGTCACCCTCCTGTGTAGCGTAACAACCCAGCAGGTATCGCCATCTCTCCAAGGAGTTTGTGTTGGCACTACTGGAGTCACCCTCCTGTGTAGCGTAACAACCCAGCAGGTATCGCCATCTCTCCAAGGAGTTTGTGTTGGCACTACTGGAGTCACCCTCCTGTGTAGCGTAACAATCCAGCAGGTATCGCCATCTCTCCAAGGAGTTTGTGTTGGCACTACTGGAGTCACCCTCCTGTGTAGCGTAACAACGCAGCAGGTATCGCCATCTCTCCAAGGAGTTTGTGTTGGCACTACTGGAGTCACCTTCCTGTGTAGCGTAACAATCCAGCAGGTATCGCCATCTCTCCAAGGAGTTTGTGTTGGCACTACTGGAGTCACCCTCCTGTGTAGCGTAACAACGCAGCAGGTATCGCCATCTCTCCAAGGAGTTTGTGTTGGCACTACTGGAGTCACCCTCCTGTGTAGCGTAACAACCCAGCAGGTATCGCCATCTCTCCAAGGAGTTTGTGTTGGCACTACTGGAGTCACCCTCCTGTGTAGCGTAACAACCCAGCAGGTATCGCCATCTCTCCAAGGAGTTTGTGTTGGCACTACTGGAGTCACCCTCCTGTGTAGCGTAACAATCCAGCAGGTATCGCCATCTCTCCAAGGAGTTTGTTTTGGCACTACTGGAGTCACCTTCCTGTGTAGCGTAACAATCCAGCAGGTATCGCCATCTCTCCAAGGAGTTTGTGTTGGCACTACTGGAGTCACCCTCCTGTGTAGCGTAACAACGCAGCAGGTATCGCCATCTCTCCAAGGAGTTTGTGTTGGCACTACTGGAGTCACCTTCCTGTGTAGCGTAACAACCCAGCAGGTATCGCCATCTCTCCAAGGAGTTTGTGTTGGCACTACTGGAGTCACCCTCCTGTGTAGCGTAACAACGCAGAAGGTATCGCCATCTCTCCAAGGAGTTTGTGTTGGCACTACTGGAGTCACCCTCCTGTGTAGCGTAACAATCCAGCAGGTATCGCCATCTCTCCAAGGAGTTTGTGTTGGCACTACTGGAGTCACCCTCCTGTGTAGCGTAACAACGCAGCAGGTATCGCCATCTCTCCAAGGAGTTTGTGTTGGCACTACTGGAGTCACCCTCCTGTGTAGCGTAACAACCCAGCAGGTATCGCCATCTCTCCAAGGAGTTTGTGTTGGCACTACTGGAGTCACCCTCCTGTGTAGCGTAACAACCCAGCAGGTATCGCCATCTCTCCAAGGAGTTTGTGTTGGCACTACTGGAGTCACCCTCCTGTGTAGCGTAACAACGCAGCAGGTATCGCCATCTCTCCAAGGAGTTTGTGTTGGCACTACTGGAGTCACCCTCCTGTGTAGCGTAACAATCCAGCAGGTATCGCCATCTCTCCAAGGAGTTTGTGTTGGCACTACTGGAGTCACCCTCCTGTGTAGCGTAACAACGCAGCAGGTATCGCCATCTCTCCAAGGAGTTTGTGTTGGCACTACTGGAGTCACCCTCCTGTGTAGGGTAACAATCCAGCAGGTATCGCCATCTCTCCAAGGAGTTTGTGTTGGCACTACTGGAGTCACCCTCCTGTGTAGCGTAACAACGCAGCAGGTATCGCCATCTCTCCAAGGAGTTTGTGTTGGCACTACTGGAGTCACCCTCCTGTGTAGCGTAACAATCCAGCAGGTATCGCCATCTCTCCAAGGAGTTTGTGTTGGCACTACTGGAGTCACCCTCCTGTGTAGCGTAACAACGCAGCAAGTATCGCCATCTCTCCAAGGAGTTTGTGTTGGCACTACTGGAGTCACCCTCCTGTGTAGCGTAACAACCCAGCAGGTATCGCCATCTCTCCAAGGAGTTTGTGTTGGCACTACTGGAGGTCACCCTCCTGTGTAGCGTAACAATCCAGCAGGTATCGCCATCTCTCCAAGGAGTTTGTGTTGGCACTACTGGAGGTCACCCTCCTGTGTAGCGTAACAATCCAGCAGGTATCGCCATCTCTCCAAGGAGTTTGTGTTGGCACTACTGGAGTCACCCTCCTGTGTAGCGTAACAACGCAGCAGGTATCGCCATCTCTCCAAGGAGTTTGTGTTGGCACTACTGGAGTCACCCTCCTGTGTAGCGTAACAACGCAGCAGGTATCGCCATCTCTCCAAGGAGTTTGTGTTGGCACTACTGGAGTCACCCTACTGTGTAGCGTAACAACGCAGCAGGTATCGCCATCTCTCCGAGGAGTTTGTGTTGGCACTACTGGAGTCACCCTCCTGTGTAGCGTAACAATCCAGCAGGTATCGCCATCTCTCCAAGGAGTTTGTGTTGGCACTACTGGAGTCACCCTCCTGTGTAGCGTAACAACGCAGCAGGTATCGCCATCTCTCCAAGGAGTTTGTGTTGGCACTACTGGAGTCACCCTCCTGTGTAGCGTAACAACGCAGCAGGTATCGCCATCTCTCCAAGGAGTTTGTGTTGGCTCTACTGGAGTCACCCTCCTGTGTAGCGTAACAACGCAGCAGGTATCGCCATCTCTCCAAGGAGTTTGTGTTGGCACTACTGGAGTCACCCTCCTGTGTAGCGTAATAACCCAGCAGGTATCGCCATCTCTCCAAGGAGTTTGTGTTGGCACTACTGGAGTCACCCTCCTGTGTAGCGTAACAATCCAGCAGTTATCCCCATCACTCCAAGGAGTTTGTGTTGGCACTACTGGAGTCACCCTCCTGTGTAGCGTAACAATCCAGCAGGTATCGCAATCTCTCCAAGGAGTTTGTGTTGGCACTACTGGAGGTCACCCTCCTGTGTAGCGTAACAATCCAGCTGGTATCGCCATCTCTCCAAGGAGTTTGTGTTGGCACTACTGGAGTCACCCTCCTGTGTAGCGTAACAACCCAGCAGGTATCGCCATCTCTCCAAGGAGTTTGTGTTGGCACTACTGGAGTCACCCTCCTGTGTAGCATAACAACGCAGCAGGTATCGCCATCTCTCCAAGGAGTTTGTGTTGGCACTACTGGAGTCACCCTCCTGTGTAGCGTAACAACCCAGCAGGTATAGCCATCTCTCCAAGGAGTTTGTGTTGGCACTACTGGGGTCACCCTCCTGTGTAGCGTAACAACCCAGCAGGTATCGCCATCTCTCCAAGGAGTTTGTGTTGGCACTACTGGAGTCACCCTCCTGTGTAGCGTAACAATCCAGCAGGTATCGCCATCTCTCCAAGGAGTTTGTGTTGGCACTACTGGAGTCACCCTCCTGTGTAGCGTAACAATCCAGCAGGTATCGCCATCTCTCCAAGGAGTTTGTGTTGGCACTACTGGAGTCACCCTCCTGTGTAGCGTAACAACGCAGCAGGTATCGCCATCTCTCCAAGGAGTTTGTGTTGGCACTACTGGAGTCACCCTCCTGTGTAGCGTAACAACCCAGCAGGTATCGCCATCTCTCCAAGGAGTTTGTGTTGGCACTACTGGAGTCACCCTCCTGTGTAGCGTAACAATCCAGCAGGTATCGCCATCTCTCCAAGGAGTTTGTGTTGGCACTACTGGAGTCACCCTCCTGTGTAGCGTAACAACGCAGCAGGTATCGCCATCTCTCCAAGGAGTTTGTGTTGGCACTACTGGAGTCACCCTCCTGTGTAGCGTAACAACCCAGCAGGTATCGCCATCTCTCCAAGGAGTTTGTGTTGGCACTACTGGAGTCACCCTCCTGTGTAGCGTAACAATCCAGCAGGTATCGCCATCTCTCCAAGGAGTTTGTGTTGGCACTACTGGAGGTCACCCTCCTGTGTAGCGTAACAATCCAGCAGGTATCGCCATCTCTCCAAGGAGTTTGTGTTGACACTACTGGAGTCACCCTCCTGTGTAGCGTAACAACGCAGCAGGTATCGCCATCTCTCCAAGGAGTTTGTGTTGGCACTACTGGAGTCACCCTCCTGTGTAGCGTAACAATCCAGCAGGTATCGCCATCTCTCCAAGGAGTTTGTGTTGGCACTACTGGAGTCACCCTCCTGTGTAGCGTAACAATCCAGCAGGTATCGCCATCTCTCCAAGGAGTTTGTGTTGGCACTACTGGAGTCACCCTCCTGTGTAGCGTAACAATCCAGCAGGTATCGCCATCTCTCCAAGGAGTTTGTGTTGGCACTACTGGAGTCACCCTCCTATGTAGCGTAACAACGCAGCAGGTATCGCCATCTCTCCAAGGAGTTTGTGTTGGCACTACTGGAGTCACCCTCCTGTGTAGCGTAACAACGCAGCAGGTATCGCCATCTCTCCAAGGAGTTTGTGTTGGCACTACTGGAGTCACCCTCCTGTGTAGCGTAACAATCCAGCAGGTATCGCCATCTCTCCAAAGAGTTTGTGTTGGCACTACTGGAGTCACCTTCCTGTGTAGCGTAACAATCCAGCAGGTATCGCCATCTCTCCAAGGAGTTTGTGTTGGCACTACTGGAGTCACCCTCCTGTGTAGCGTAACAACGCAGCAGGTATCCCCATCTCTCCAAGGAGTTTGTGTTGGCACTACTGGAGTCACCCTCCTGTGTAGCGTAACAACGCAGCAGGTATCGCCATCTCTCCAAGGAGTTTGTGTTGGCACTACTGGAGTCACCCTCCTGTGTAGCGTAACAACGCAGCAGGTATCGCCATCTCTCCAAGGAGTTTGTGTTGGCACTACTGGAGTCACCCTCCTGTGTAGCGTAACAACCCAGCAGGAATCGCCATCTCTCCAAGGAGTCTGTGTTGGCACTACTGGAGTCACCCTCCTGTGTAGCGTAACAACCCAGCAGGTATCGCCATCTCTCCAAGGAGTTTGTGTTGGCACTACTGGAGTCACCCTCCTGTGTAGCGTAACAACGCAGCAGGTATCGCCATCTCTCCAAGGAGTTTGTGTTGGCACTACTGGAGTCACCCTCCTGTGTAGCGTAACAACCCAGCAGGTATCGCCATCTCTCCAAGGAGTTTGTGTTGGCACTACTGGAGTCACCCTCCTGTGTAGCGTAACAACGCAGCAGGTATCGCCATCTCTCCAAGGAGTTTGTGTTGGCACTACTGGAGTCACCCTCCTGTGTAGCGTAACAACCCAGCAGGTATCGCCATCTCTCCAAGGAGTTTGTGTTGGCACTACTGGAGTCACCCTCCTGTGTAGCGTAACAACGCAGCAGGTATCGCCATCTCTCCAAGGAGTTTGTGTTGGCACTACTGGAGTCACCCTCCTGTGTAGCGTAACAATCCAGCAGGTATCGCCATCTCTCCAAGGAGTTTGTGTTGGCACTACTGGAGTCACCCTCCTGTGTAGCGTAACAATCCAGCAGGTATCGCCATCTCTCCAAGGAGTTTGTGTTGGCACTACTGGAGGTCACCCTCCTGTGTAGCGTAACAAACCAGCAGGTATCGCCATCTCTCCAAGGAGTTTGTGTTGGCACTACTGGAGTCACCCTCCTGTGTAGCGTAACAATCCAGCAGGTATCGCCATCTCTCCAAGGAGTTTGTGTTGGCACTACTGGAGTCACCCTCCTGTGTAGCGTAACAACGCAGCAGGTATCGCCATCTCTCCAAGGAGTTTGTGTTGGCACTACTGGAGTCACCCTCCTGTGTAGCGTAACAACGCAGCAGGTATCGCCATCTCTCCAAGGAGTTTGTGTTGGCACTACTGGAGTCACCCTCCTGTGTAGCGTAACAACCCAGCAGGTATCCCCATCTCTCCAAGGAGTTTGTGTTGGCACTACTGGAGTCACCCTCCTGTGTAGCGTAACAACGCAGCAGGTATCGCCATCTCTCCAAGGAGTTTGTGTTGGCACTACTGGAGTCACCCTCCTGTGTAGCGTAACAACGCAGCAGGTATCGCCATCTCTCCAAGGAGTTTGTGTTGGCACTAATGGAGTCACCCTCCTGTGTAGCGTAACAATCCAGCAGGTATCGCCATCTCTCCAAGGAGTTTGTGTTGGCACTACAGGAGTCACCCTCCTGTGTAGCGTAACAACGCAGCAGGTATCGCCATCTCTCCAAGGAGTTTGTGTTGGCACTACTGGAGTCACCCTCCTGTGTAGCGTAACAACGCAGAAGGTATCGCCATCTCTCCAAGGAGTTTGTGTTGGCACTACTGGAGTCACCCTCCTGTGTAGCGTAACAATCCAGCAGGTATCGCCATCTCTCCAAGGAGTTTGTGTTGGCACTACTGGAGTCACCCTCCTGTGTAGCGTAACAATCCAGCAGGTATCGCCATCTCTCCAAGGAGTTTGTGTTGGCACTACTGGAGTCACCCTCCTGTGTAGCGTAACAATCCAGCAGGTTTCGCCATCTCTCCAAGGAGTTTGTGTTGGCACTACTGGAGGTCACCCTCCTGTGTAGCGTAACAACCCAGCAGGTATCGCCATCTCTCCAAGGAGTTTGTGTTGGCACTACTGGAGTCACCCTCCTGTGTAGCGTAACAACCCAGCAGGTATCGCCATCTCTCCAAGGAGTTTGTGTTGGCACTACTAGAGTCACCCTCCTGTGTAGCGTAACAATCCAGCAGGTATCGCCATCTCTCCAAGGAGTTTGTGTTGGCACTACTGGAGGTCACCCTCCTGTGTAGCGTAACAACCCAGCAGGTATCGCCATCTCTCCAAGGAGTTTGTGTTGGCACTACTGGAGTCACCCTCCTGTGTAGCGTAACAATCCAGCAGGTATCGCCATCTCTCCAAGGAGTTTGTGTTGGCACTACTGGAGTCACCCTCCTGTGTAGCGTAACAACCCAGCAGGTATCGCCATCTCTCCAAGGAGTTTGTGTTGGCACTACTGGAGTCACCCTCCTGTGTAGCGTAACAATCCAGCAGGTATCGCCTTCTCTCCAAGGAGTTTGTGTTGGCACTACTGGAGTCACCCTCCTGTGTAGCGTAACAACGCAGCAGGTAGCGCCATCTCTCCAAAGAGTTTGTGTTGGCACTACTGGAGTCACCCTCCTGTGTAGCGTAACAACGCAGCAGGTATCGCCATCTCTCCAAGGAGTTTGTGTTGGCACTACTGGAGTCACCCTCCTGTGTAGCGTAACAACGCAGCAGGTATCGCCATCTCTCCAAGGAGTTTGTGTTGGCACTACTGGAGTCACCCTCCTGTGTAGCGTAACAACCCAGCAGGTATCGCCATCTCTCCAAGGAGTTTGTGTTGGCACTACTGGAGTCACCCTCCTGTGTAGCGTAACAATCCAGCAGGTATCGCCATCTCTCCAAGGAGTTTGTGTTGGCACTACTGGAGTCACCCTCCTGTGTAGCGTAACAACCCAGCAGGTATCGCCATCTCTCCAAGGAGTTTGTGTTGGCACTACTGGAGTCACCCTCCTGTGTAGCGTAACAATCCAGCAGGTATCGCCATCTCTCCAAGGAGTTTGTGTTGGCACTACTGGAGGTCACCCTCCTGTGTAGCGTAACAACCCAGCAGGTATCGCCATCTCTCCAAGGAGTTTGTGTTGGCACTACTGGAGTCACCCTCCTGTGTAGCGTAACAACCCAGCAGGTATCGCCATCTCTCCAAGGAGTTTGTGTTGGCACTACTGGAGTCACCCTCCTGTGTAGCGTAACAATCCAGCAGGTATCGCCATCTCTCCAAGGAGTTTGTGTTGGGACTACTGGAGTCACCCTCCTGTGTAGCGTAACAACGCAGCAGGTATCGCCATCTCTCCAAGGAGTTTGTGTTGGCACTACTGGAGTCACCCTCCTGTGTAGCGTAACAACCCAGCAGGTATCGCCATCTCTCCAAGGAGTTTGTGTTGGTCCTACTGGAGTCACCCTCCTGTGTAGCGTAACAACGCAGCAGGTATCGCCATCTCCCCAAGGAGTTTGTGTTGGCACTACTGGAGTCACCCTCCTGTGTAGCGTAACAACGCAGCAGGTATCGCCATCTCTCCAAGGAGTTTGTGTTGGCACTACTGGAGTCACCCTCCTGTGTAGCGTAACAAACCAGCAGGTATCGCCATCTCTCCAAGGAGTTTGTGTTGGCACTACTGGAGTCACCCTCCTGTGTAGCGTAACAACGCAGCAGGTATCGCCATCTCTCCAAGGAGTTTGTGTTGGCACTACTGGAGTCACCCTCCTGTGTAGCGTAACAATCCAGCAGGTATCGCCATCTCTCCAAGGAGTTTGTGTTGGCACTACTGGAGTCACCCTCCTGTGTAGCGTAACAACGCAGCAGGTATCGCCATCTCTCCAAGGAGTTTGTGTTGGCACTACTGGAGTCACCCTCCTGTGTAGGGTAACAATCCAGCAGGTATCGCCATCTCTCCAAGGAGTTTGTGTTGGCACTACTGGAGTCACCCTCCTGTGTAGCGTAACAACGCAGCAGGTATCGCCATCTCTCCAAGGAGTTTGTGTTGGCACTACTGGAGTCACCCTCCTGTGTAGCGTAACAATCCAGCAGGTATCGCCATCTCTCCAAGGAGTTTGTGTTGGCACTACAGGAGTCACCCTCCTGTGTAGCGTAACAACGCAGCAAGTATCGCCATCTCTCCAAGGAGTTTGTGTTGGCACTACTGGAGTCACCCTCCTGTGTAGCGTAACAACCCAGCAGGTATCGCCATCTCTCCAAGGAGTTTGTGTTGGCACTACTGGAGGTCACCCTCCTGTGTAGCGTAACAATCCAGCAGGTATCGCCATCTCTCCAAGGAGTTTGTGTTGGCACTACTGGAGGTCACCCTCCTGTGTAGCGTAACAATCCAGCAGGTATCGCCATCTCTCCAAGGAGTTTGTGTTGGCACTACTGGAGTCACCCTCCTGTGTAGCGTAACAACGCAGCAGGTATCGCCATCTCTCCAAGGAGTTTGTGTTGGCACTACTGGAGTCACCCTCCTGTGTAGCGTAACAACGCAGCAGGTATCGCCATCTCTCCAAGGAGTTTGTGTTGGCACTACTGGAGTCACCCTCCTGTGTAGCGTAACAACGCAGCAGGTATCGCCATCTCTCCAAGGAGTTTGTGTTGGCACTACTGGAGTCACCCTCCTGTGTAGCGTAACAATCCAGCAGGTATCGCCATCTCTCCAAGGAGTTTGTGTTGGCACTACTGGAGTCACCCTCCTGTGTAGCGTAACAACGCAGCAGGTATCGCCATCTCTCCAAGGAGTTTGTGTTGGCACTACTGGAGTCACCCTCCTGTGTAGCGTAACAATCCAGCAGGTATCGCCATCTCTCCAAGGAGTTTGTGTTGGCACTACTGGAGTCACCCTCCTGTGTAGCGTAACAACGCAGCAGGTATCGCCATCTCTCCAAGGAGTTTGTGTTGGCACTACTGGAGTCACCCTCCTGTGTAGCGTAATAACCCAGCAGGTATCGCCATCTCTCCAAGGAGTTTGTGTTGGCACTACTGGAGTCACCCTCCTGTGTAGCGTAACAATCCAGCAGTTATCCCCATCACTCCAAGGAGTTTGTGTTGGCACTACTGGAGTCACCCTCCTGTGTAGCGTAACAATCCAGCAGGTATCGCCATCTCTCCAAGGAGTTTGTGTTGGCACTACTGGAGGTCACCCTCCTGTGTAGCGTAACAATCCAGCAGGTATCGCCATCTCTCCAAGGAGTTTGTGTTGGCACTACTGGAGTCACCCTCCTGTGTAGCGTAACAACCCAGCAGGTATCGCCATCTCTCCAAGGAGTTTGTGTTGGCACTACTGGAGTCACCCTCCTGTGTAGCATAACAACGCAGCAGGTATCGCCATCTCTCCAAGGAGTTTGTGTTGGCACTACTGGAGTCACCCTCCTGTGTAGCGTAACAACCCAGCAGGTATCGCCATCTCTCCAAGGAGTTTGTGTTGGCACTACTGGAGTCACCCTCCTGTGTAGCGTAACAACCCAGCAGGTATCGCCATCTCTCCAAGGAGTTTGTGTTGGCACTACTGGAGTCACCCTCCTGTGTAGCGTAACAACCCAGCAGGTATCGCCATCTCTCCAAGGAGTTTGTGTTGGCACTACTGGAGTCACCCTCCTGTGTAGCGTAACAATCCAGCAGGTATCGCCATCTCTCCAAGGAGTTTGTGTTGGCACTACTGGAGTCACCCTCCTGTGTAGCGTAACAACGCAGCAGGTATCGCCATCTCTCCAAGGAGTTTGTGTTGGCACTACTGGAGTCACCTTCCTGTGTCGCGTAACAATCCAGCAGGTATCGCCATCTCTCCAAGGAGTTTGTGTTGGCACTACTGGAGTCACCCTCCTGTGTAGCGTAACAACGCAGCAGGTATCGCCATCTCTCCAAGGAGTTTGTGTTGGCACTACTGGAGTCACCCTCCTGTGTAGCGTAACAACCCAGCAGGTATCGCCATCTCTCCAAGGAGTTTGTGTTGGCACTACTGGAGTCACCCTCCTGTGTAGCGTAACAACCCAGCAGGTATCGCCATCTCTCCAAGGAGTTTGTGTTGGCACTACTGGAGTCACCCTCCTGTGTAGCGTAACAATCCAGCAGGTATCGCCATCTCTCCAAGGAGTTTGTTTTGGCACTACTGGAGTCACCTTCCTGTGTAGCGTAACAATCCAGCAGGTATCGCCATCTCTCCAAGGAGTTTGTGTTGGCACTACTGGAGTCACCCTCCTGTGTAGCGTAACAACGCAGCAGGTATCGCCATCTCTCCAAGGAGTTTGTGTTGGCACTACTGGAGTCACCTTCCTGTGTAGCGTAACAACCCAGCAGGTATCGCCATCTCTCCAAGGAGTTTGTGTTGGCACTACTGGAGTCACCCTCCTGTGTAGCGTAACAACGCAGAAGGTATCGCCATCTCTCCAAGGAGTTTGTGTTGGCACTACTGGAGTCACCCTCCTGTGTAGCGTAACAATCCAGCAGGTATCGCCATCTCTCCAAGGAGTTTGTGTTGGCACTACTGGAGTCACCCTCCTGTGTAGCGTAACAACCCAGCAGGTATCGCCATCTCTCCAAGGAGTTTGTGTTGGCACTACTGGAGTCACCCTCCTGTGTAGCGTAACAACGCAGCAGGTATCGCCATCTCTCCAAGGAGTTTGTGTTGGCACTACTGGAGTCACCCTCCTGTGTAGCGTAACAATCCAGCAGGTATCGCCATCTCTCCAAGGAGTTTGTGTTGGCACTACTGGAGTCACCCTCCTGTGTAGCGTAACAACGCAGCAGGTATCGCCATCTCTCCAAGGAGTTTGTGTTGGCACTACTGGAGTCACCCTCCTGTGTAGGGTAACAATCCAGCAGGTATCGCCATCTCTCCAAGGAGTTTGTGTTGGCACTACTGGAGTCACCCTCCTGTGTAGCGTAACAACGCAGCAGGTATCGCCATCTCTCCAAGGAGTTTGTGTTGGCACTACTGGAGTCACCCTCCTGTGTAGCGTAACAATCCAGCAGGTATCGCCATCTCTCCAAGGAGTTTGTGTTGGCACTACTGGAGTCACCCTCCTGTGTAGCGTAACAACGCAGCAAGTATCGCCATCTCTCCAAGGAGTTTGTGTTGGCACTACTGGAGTCACCCTCCTGTGTAGCGTAACAACCCAGCAGGTATCGCCATCTCTCCAAGGAGTTTGTGTTGGCACTACTGGAGGTCACCCTCCTGTGTAGCGTAACAATCCAGCAGGTATCGCCATCTCTCCAAGGAGTTTGTGTTGGCACTACTGGAGTCACCCTCCTGTGTAGCGTAATAACCCAGCAGGTATCGCCATCTCTCCAAGGAGTTTGTGTTGGCACTACTGGAGTCACCCTCCTGTGTAGCGTAACAATCCAGCAGTTATCCCCATCACTCCAAGGAGTTTGTGTTGGCACTACTGGAGTCACCCTCCTGTGTAGCGTAACAATCCAGCAGGTATCGCCATCTCTCCAAGGAGTTTGTGTTGGCACTACTGGAGGTCACCCTCCTGTGTAGCGTAACAATCCAGCAGGTATCGCCATCTCTCCAAGGAGTTTGTGTTGGCACTACTGGAGTCACCCTCCTGTGTAGCGTAACAACCCAGCAGGTATCGCCATCTCTCCAAGGAGTTTGTGTTGGCACTACTGGAGTCACCCTCCTGTGTAGCATAACAACGCAGCAGGTATCGCCATCTCTCCAAGGAGTTTGTGTTGGCACTACTGGAGTCACCCTCCTGTGTAGCGTAACAACCCAGCAGGTATCGCCATCTCTCCAAGGAGTTTGTGTTGGCACTACTGGAGTCACCCTCCTGTGTAGCGTAACAACCCAGCAGGTATCGCCATCTCTCCAAGGAGTTTGTGTTGGCACTACTGGAGTCACCCTCCTGTGTAGCGTAACAACCCAGCAGGTATCGCCATCTCTCCAAGGAGTTTGTGTTGGCACTACTGGAGTCACCCTCCTGTGTAGCGTAACAATCCAGCAGGTATCGCCATCTCTCCAAGGAGTTTGTGTTGGCACTACTGGAGTCACCCTCCTGTGTAGCGTAACAACGCAGCAGGTATCGCCATCTCTCCAAGGAGTTTGTGTTGGCACTACTGGAGTCACCTTCCTGTGTAGCGTAACAATCCAGCAGGTATCGCCATCTCTCCAAGGAGTTTGTGTTGGCACTACTGGAGTCACCCTCCTGTGTAGCGTAACAACGCAGCAGGTATCGCCATCTCTCCAAGGAGTTTGTGTTGGCACTACTGGAGTCACCCTCCTGTGTAGCGTAACAACCCAGCAGGTATCGCCATCTCTCCAAGGAGTTTGTGTTGGCACAACTGGAGTCACCCTCCTGTGTAGCGTAACAACCCAGCAGGTATCGCCATCTCTCCAAGGAGTTTGTGTTGGCACTACTGGAGTCACCCTCCTGTGTAGCGTAACAATCCAGCAGGTATCGCCATCTCTCCAAGGAGTTTGTTTTGGCACTACTGGAGTCACCTTCCTGTGTAGCGTAACAATCCAGCAGGTATCGCCATCTCTCCAAGGAGTTTGTGTTGGCACTACTGGAGTCACCCTCCTGTGTAGCGTAACAACGCAGCAGGTATCGCCATCTCTCCAAGGAGTTTGTGTTGGCACTACTGGAGTCACCTTCCTGTGTAGCGTAACAACCCAGCAGGTATCGCCATCTCTCCAAGGAGTTTGTGTTGGCACTACTGGAGTCACCCTCCTGTGTAGCGTAACAACGCAGAAGGTATCGCCATCTCTCCAAGGAGTTTGTGTTGGCACTACTGGAGTCACCCTCCTGTGTAGCGTAACAATCCAGCAGGTATCGCCATCTCTCCAAGGAGTTTGTGTTGGCACTACTGGAGTCACCCTCCTGTGTAGCGTAACAACGCAGCAGGTATCGCCATCTCTCCAAGGAGTTTGTGTTGGCACTACTGGAGTCACCCTCCTGTGTAGCGTAACAACCCAGCAGGTATCGCCATCTCTCCAAGGAGTTTGTGTTGGCACTACTGGAGTCACCCTCCTGTGTAGCGTAACAACCCAGCAGGTATCGCCATCTCTCCAAGGAGTTTGTGTTGGCACTACTGGAGTCACCCTCCTGTGTAGCGTAACAACGCAGCAGGTATCGCCATCTCTCCAAGGAGTTTGTGTTGGCACTACTGGAGTCACCCTCCTGTGTAGCGTAACAATCCAGCAGGTATCGCCATCTCTCCAAGGAGTTTGTGTTGGCACTACTGGAGTCACCCTCCTGTGTAGCGTAACAACGCAGCAGGTATCGCCATCTCTCCAAGGAGTTTGTGTTGGCACTACTGGAGTCACCCTCCTGTGTAGGGTAACAATCCAGCAGGTATCGCCATCTCTCCAAGGAGTTTGTGTTGGCACTACTGGAGTCACCCTCCTGTGTAGCGTAACAACGCAGCAGGTATCGCCATCTCTCCAAGGAGTTTGTGTTGGCACTACTGGAGTCACCCTCCTGTGTAGCGTAACAATCCAGCAGGTATCGCCATCTCTCCAAGGAGTTTGTGTTGGCACTACTGGAGTCACCCTCCTGTGTAGCGTAACAACGCAGCAAGTATCGCCATCTCTCCAAGGAGTTTGTGTTGGCACTACTGGAGTCACCCTCCTGTGTAGCGTAACAACCCAGCAGGTATCGCCATCTCTCCAAGGAGTTTGTGTTGGCACTACTGGAGGTCACCCTCCTGTGTAGCGTAACAATCCAGCAGGTATCGCCATCTCTCCAAGGAGTTTGTGTTGGCACTACTGGAGGTCACCCTCCTGTGTAGCGTAACAATCCAGCAGGTATCGCCATCTCTCCAAGGAGTTTGTGTTGGCACTACTGGAGTCACCCTCCTGTGTAGCGTAACAACGCAGCAGGTATCGCCATCTCTCCAAGGAGTTTGTGTTGGCACTACTGGAGTCACCCTCCTGTGTAGCGTAACAACGCAGCAGGTATCGCCATCTCTCCAAGGAGTTTGTGTTGGCACTACTGGAGTCACCCTACTGTGTAGCGTAACAACGCAGCAGGTATCGCCATCTCTCCAAGGAGTTTGTGTTGGCACTACTGGAGTCACCCTCCTGTGTAGCGTAACAATCCAGCAGGTATCGCCATCTCTCCAAGGAGTTTGTGTTGGCACTACTGGAGTCACCCTCCTGTGTAGCGTAACAACGCAGCAGGTATCGCCATCTCTCCAAGGAGTTTGTGTTGGCACTACTGGGGTCACCCTCCTGTGTAGCGTAACAACGCAGCAGGTATCGCCATCTCTCCAAGGAGTTTGTGTTGGCTCTACTGGAGTCACCCTCCTGTGTAGCGTAACAACGCAGCAGGTATCGCCATCTCTCCAAGGAGTTTGTGTAGGCACTACTGGAGTCACCCTCCTGTGTAGCGTAATAACCCAGCAGGTATCGCCATCTCTCCAAGGAGTTTGTGTTGGCACTACTGGAGTCACCCTCCTGTGTAGCGTAACAATCCAGCAGTTATCCCCATCACTCCAAGGAGTTTGTGTTGGCACTACTGGAGTCACCCTCCTGTGTAGCGTAACAATCCAGCAGGTATCGCCATCTCTCCAAGGAGTTTGTGTTGGCACTACTGGAGGTCACCCTCCTGTGTAGCGTAACAATCCAGCTGGTATCGCCATCTCTCCAAGGAGTTTGTGTTGGCACTACTGGAGTCACCCTCCTGTGTAGCGTAACAACCCAGCAGGTATCGCCATCTCTCCAAGGAGTTTGTGTTGGCACTACTGGAGTCACCCTCCTGTGTAGCATAACAACGCAGCAGGTATCGCCATCTCTCCAAGGAGTTTGTGTTGGCACTACTGGAGTCACCCTCCTGTGTAGCGTATTAACCCAGCAGGTATCGCCATCTCTCCAAGGAGTTTGTGTTGGCACTACTGGAGTCACCCTCCTGTGTAGCGTAACAACCCAGCAGGTATCGCCATCTCTCCAAGGAGTTTGTGTTGGCACTACTGGAGTCACCCTCCTGTGTAGCGTAACAATCCAGCAGGTATCGCCATCTCTCCAAGGAGTTTGTGTTGGCACTACTGGAGTCACCCTCCTGTGTAGCGTAACAATCCAGCAGGTATCGCCATCTCTCCAAGGAGTTTGTGTTGGCACTACTGGAGTCACCCTCCTGTGTAGCGTAACAACGCAGCAGGTATCGCCATCTCTCCAAGGAGTTTGTGTTGGCACTACTGGAGTCACCCTCCTGTGTAGCGTAACAACCCAGCAGGTATCGCCATCTCTCCAAGGAGTTTGTGTTGGCACTACTGGAGTCACCCTCCTGTGTAGCGTAACAATCCAGCAGGTATCGCCATCTCTCCAAGGAGTTTGTGTTGGCACTACTGGAGTCACCCTCCTGTGTAGCGTAACAACGCAGCAGGTATCGCCATCTCTCCAAGGAGTTTGTGTTGGCACTACTGGAGTCACCCTCCTGTGTAGCGTAACAACCCAGCAGGTATCGCCATCTCTCCAAGGAGTTTGTGTTGGCACTACTGGAGTCACCCTCCTGTGTAGCGTAACAATCCAGCAGGTATCGCCATCTCTCCAAGGAGTTTGTGTTGGCACTACTGGAGGTCACCCTCCTGTGTAGCGTAACAATCCAGCAGGTATCGCCATCTCTCCAAGGAGTTTGTGTTGGCACTACTGGAGTCACCCTCCTGTGTAGCGTAACAACGCAGCAGGTATCGCCATCTCTCCAAGGAGTTTGTGTTGGCACTACTGGAGTCACCCTCCTGTGTAGCGTAACAATCCAGCAGGTATCGCCATCTCTCCAAGGAGTTTGTGTTGGCACTACTGGAGTCACCCTCCTGTGTAGCGTAACAATCCAGCAGGTATCGCCATCTCTCCAAGGAGTTTGTGTTGGCACTACTGGAGTCACCCTCCTGTGTAGCGTAACAATCCAGCAGGTATCGCCATCTCTCCAAGGAGTTTGTGTTGGCACTACTGGAGTCACCCTCCTATGTAGCGTAACAACGCAGCAGGTATCGCCATCTCTCCAAGGAGTTTGTGTTGGCACTACTGGAGTCACCCTCCTGTGTAGCGTAACAACGCAGCAGGTATCGCCATCTCTCCAAGGAGTTTGTGTTGGCACTACTGGAGTCACCCTCCTGTGTAGCGTAACAATCCAGCAGGTATCGCCATCTCTCCAAAGAGTTTGTGTTGGCACTACTGGAGTCACCTTCCTGTGTAGCGTAACAATCCAGCAGGTATCGCCATCTCTCCAAGGAGTTTGTGTTGGCACTACTGGAGTCACCCTCCTGTGTAGCGTAACAACGCAGCAGGTATCCCCATCTCTCCAAGGAGTTTGTGTTGGCACTACTGGAGTCACCCTCCTGTGTAGCGTAACAACGCAGCAGGTATCGCCATCTCTCCAAGGAGTTTGTGTTGGCACTACTGGAGTCACCCTCCTGTGTAGCGTAACAACGCAGCAGGTATCGCCATCTCTCCAAGGAGTTTGTGTTGGCACTACTGGAGTCACCCTCCTGTGTAGCGTAACAACCCAGCAGGAATCGCCATCTCTCCAAGGAGTCTGTGTTGGCACTACTGGAGTCACCCTCCTGTGTAGCGTAACAACCCAGCAGGTATCGCCATCTCTCCAAGGAGTTTGTGTTGGCACTACTGGAGTCACCCTCCTGTGTAGCGTAACAACGCAGCAGGTATCGCCATCTCTCCAAGGAGTTTGTGTTGGCACTACTGGAGTCACCCTCCTGTGTAGCGTAACAACCCAGCAGGTATCGCCATCTCTCCAAGGAGTTTGTGTTGGCACTACTGGAGTCACCCTCCTGTGTAGCGTAACAACGCAGCAGGTATCGCCATCTCTCCAAGGAGTTTGTGTTGGCACTACTGGAGTCACCCTCCTGTGTAGCGTAACAACCCAGCAGGTATCCCCATCTCTCCAAGGAGTTTGTGTTGGCACTACTGGAGTCACCCTCCTGTGTAGCGTAACAACGCAGCAGGTATCGCCATCTCTCCAAGGAGTTTGTGTTGGCACTACTGGAGTCACCCTCCTGTGTAGCGTAACAATCCAGCAGGTATCGCCATCTCTCCAAGGAGTTTGTGTTGGCACTACTGGAGTCACCCTCCTGTGTAGCGTAACAATCCAGCAGGTATCGCCATCTCTCCAAGGAGTTTGTGTTGGCACTACTGGAGGTCACCCTCCTGTGTAGCGTAACAAACCAGCAGGTATCGCCATCTCTCCAAGGAGTTTGTGTTGGCACTACTGGAGTCACCCTCCTGTGTAGCGTAACAATCCAGCAGGTATCGCCATCTCTCCAAGGAGTTTGTGTTGGCACTACTGGAGTCACCCTCCTGTGTAGCGTAACAACGCAGCAGGTATCGCCATCTCTCCAAGGAGTTTGTGTTGGCACTACTGGAGTCACCCTCCTGTGTAGCGTAACAACGCAGCAGGTATCGCCATCTCTCCAAGGAGTTTGTGTTGGCACTACTGGAGTCACCCTCCTGTGTAGCGTAACAACCCAGCAGGTATCCCCATCTCTCCAAGGAGTTTGTGTTGGCACTACTGGAGTCACCCTCCTGTGTAGCGTAACAACGCAGCAGGTATCGCCATCTCTCCAAGGAGTTTGTGTTGGCACTACTGGAGTCACCCTCCTGTGTAGCGTAACAACGCAGCAGGTATCGCCATCTCTCCAAGGAGTTTGTGTTGGCACTACTGGAGTCACCCTCCTGTGTAGCGTAACAATCCAGCAGGTATCGCCATCTCTCCAAGGAGTTTGTGTTGGCACTACAGGAGTCACCCTCCTGTGTAGCGTAACAACGCAGCAGGTATCGCCATCTCTCCAAGGAGTTTGTGTTGGCACTACTGGAGTCACCCTCCTGTGTAGCGTAACAACGCAGAAGGTATCGCCATCTCTCCAAGGAGTTTGTGTTGGCACTACTGGAGTCACCCTCCTGTGTAGCGTAACAATCCAGCAGGTATCGCCATCTCTCCAAGGAGTTTGTGTTGGCACTACTGGAGTCACCCTCCTGTGTAGCGTAACAATCCAGCAGGTATCGCCATCTCTCCAAGGAGTTTGTGTTGGCACTACTGGAGTCACCCTCCTGTGTAGCGTAACAATCCAGCAGGTTTCGCCATCTCTCCAAGGAGTTTGTGTTGGCACTACTGGAGGTCACCCTCCTGTGTAGCGTAACAACCCAGCAGGTATCGCCATCTCTCCAAGGAGTTTGTGTTGGCACTACTGGAGTCACCCTCCTGTGTAGCGTAACAACCCAGCAGGTATCGCCATCTCTCCAAGGAGTTTGTGTTGGCACTACTAGAGTCACCCTCCTGTGTAGCGTAACAATCCAGCAGGTATCGCCATCTCTCCAAGGAGTTTGTGTTGGCACTACTGGAGGTCACCCTCCTGTGTAGCGTAACAACCCAGCAGGTATCGCCATCTCTCCAAGGAGTTTGTGTTGGCACTACTGGAGTCACCCTCCTGTGTAGCGTAACAATCCAGCAGGTATCGCCATCTCTCCAAGGAGTTTGTGTTGGCACTACTGGAGTCACCCTCCTGTGTAGCGTAACAACCCAGCAGGTATCGCCATCTCTCCAAGGAGTTTGTGTTGGCACTACTGGAGTCACCCTCCTGTGTAGCGTAACAATCCAGCAGGTATCGCCTTCTCTCCAAGGAGTTTGTGTTGGCACTACTGGAGTCACCCTCCTGTGTAGCGTAACAACGCAGCAGGTAGCGCCATCTCTCCAAAGAGTTTGTGTTGGCACTACTGGAGTCACCCTCCTGTGTAGCGTAACAACGCAGCAGGTATCGCCATCTCTCCAAGGAGTTTGTGTTGGCACTACTGGAGTCACCCTCCTGTGTAGCGTAACAACGCAGCAGGTATCGCCATCTCTCCAAGGAGTTTGTGTTGGCACTACTGGAGTCACCCTCCTGTGTAGCGTAACAACCCAGCAGGTATCGCCATCTCTCCAAGGAGTTTGTGTTGGCACTACTGGAGTCACCCTCCTGTGTAGCGTAACAATCCAGCAGGTATCGCCATCTCTCCAAGGAGTTTGTGTTGGCACTACTGGAGTCACCCTCCTGTGTAGCGTAACAACCCAGCAGGTATCGCCATCTCTCCAAGGAGTTTGTGTTGGCATTACTGGAGTCACCCTCCTGTGTAGCGTAACAATCCAGCAGGTATCGCCATCTCTCCAAGGAGTTTGTGTTGGCACTACTGGAGGTCACCCTCCTGTGTAGCGTAACAACCCAGCAGGTATCGCCATCTCTCCAAGGAGTTTGTGTTGGCACTACTGGAGTCACCCTCCTGTGTAGTGTAACAACCCAGCAGGTATCGCCATCTCTCCAAGGAGTTTGTGTTGGCACTACTGGAGTCACCCTCCTGTGTAGCGTAACAATCCAGCAGGTATCGCCATCTCTCCAAGGAGTTTGTGTTGGGACTACTGGAGTCACCCTCCTGTGTAGCGTAACAACGCAGCAGGTATCGCCATCTCTCCAAGGAGTTTGTGTTGGCACTACTGGAGTCACCCTCCTGTGTAGCGTAACAACCCAGCAGGTATCGCCATCTCTCCAAGGAGTTTGTGTTGGTCCTACTGGAGTCACCCTCCTGTGTAGCGTAACAACGCAGCAGGTATCGCCATCTCCCCAAGGAGTTTGTGTTGGCACTACTGGAGTCACCCTCCTGTGTAGCGTAACAACGCAGCAGGTATCGCCATCTCTCCAAGGAGTTTGTGTTGGCACTACTGGAGTCACCCTCCTGTGTAGCGTAACAATCCAGCAGGTATCGCCATCTCTCCAAGGAGTTTGTGTTGGCACTACTGGAGTCACCCTCCTGTGTAGCGTAACAACCCAGCAGGTATCGCCATCTCTCCAAGGAGTTTGTGTTGGCACTACTGGAGTCACCCTCCTGTGTAGCATAACAATCCAGCAGGTATCGCCATCTCTCCAAGGAGTTTGTGTTGGCACTACTGGAGTCACCCTCCTGTGTAGCGTAACAATCCAGCAGGTATCGCCATCTCTCCAAGGAGTTTGTGTTGGCACTACTGGAGTCACCTTCCTGTGTAGCGTAACAACGCAGCAGGTATCCCCATCTCTCCAAGGAGTTTGTGTTGGCACTACTGGAGTCACCCTCCTGTGTAGCGTAACAATCCAGCAGGTATCGCCATCTCTCCAAGGAGTTTGTGTTGGCACTACTGGAGTCACCCTCCTGTGTAGCGTAACAACGCAGCAGGTATCCCCATCTCTCCAAGGAGTTTGTGTTGGCACTACTGGAGTCACCTTCCTGTGTAGCGTAACAATCCAGCAGGTATCGCCATCTCTCCAAGGAGTTTGTGTTGGCACTACTGGAGTCACCCTCCTGTGTAGCGTAACAACGCAGCAGGTATCGCCATCTCTCCAAGGAGTTTGTGTTGGCACTACTGGAGTCACCCTCCTGTGTAGCGTAACAACCCAGCAGGTATCGCCATCTCTCCAAGGAGTTTGTGTTGGCACTACTGCAGTCACCCTCCTGTGTAGCGTAACAACCCAGCAGGTATCGCCATCTCTCCAAGGAGTTTGTGTTGGCACTACTGGAGTCACCCTCCTGTGTAGCGTAACAATCCAGCAGGTATCGCCATCTCTCCAAGGAGTTTGTGTTGGCACTACTGGAGTCACCTTCCTGTGTAGCGTAACAATCCAGCAGGTATCGCCATCTCTCCAAGGAGTTTGTGTTGGCACTACTGGAGTCACCCTCCTGTGTAGCGTAACAACGCAGCAGGTATCGCCATCTCTCCAAGGAGTTTGTGTTGGCACTACTGGAGTCACCTTCCTGTGTAGCGTAACAACCCAGCAGGTATCGCCATCTCTCCAAGGAGTTTGTGTTGGCACTACTGGAGTCACCCTCCTGTGTAGCGTAACAACGCAGAAGGTATCGCCATCTCTCCAAGGAGTTTGTGTTGGCACTACTGGAGTCACCCTCCTGTGTAGCGTAACAATCCAGCAGGTATCGCCATCTCTCCAAGGAGTTTGTGTTGGCACTACTGGAGTCACCCTCCTGTGTAGCGTAACAACGCAGCAGGTATCGCCATCTCTCCAAGGAGTTTGTGTTGGCACTACTGGAGTCACCCTTCTGTGTAGCGTAACAACCCAGCAGGTATCGCCATCTCTCCAAGGAGTTTGTGTTGGCACTACTGGAGTCACCCTCCTGTGTAGCGTAACAACGCAGCAAGTATCGCCATCTCTCCAAGGAGTTTGTGTTGGCACTACTGGAGTCACCCTCCTGTGTAGCGTAACAACCCAGCAGGTATCGCCATCTCTCCAAGGAGTTTGTGTTGGCACTACTGGAGTCACCCTCCTGTGTAGCGTAACAACCCAGCAGGTATCGCCATCTCTCCAAGGAGTTTGTGTTGGCACTACTGGAGTCACCCTCCTGTGTAGCGTAACAACCCAGCAGGTATCGCCATCTCTCCAAGGAGTTTGTGTTGGCACTACTGGAGTCACCCTCCTGTGTAGCGTAACAACGCAGAAGGTATCGCCATCTCTCCAAGGAGTTTGTGTTGGCACTACTGGAGTCACCCTCCTGTGTAGCGTAACAATCCAGCAGGTATCGCCATCTCTCCAAGGAGTTTGTGTTGACACTACTGGAGTCACCCTCCTGTGTAGCGTAACAACGCAGCAAGTATCGCCATCTCTCCAAGGAGTTTGTGTTGGCACTACTGGAGTCACCCTCCTGTGTAGCGTAACAACCCAGCAGGTATCGCCATCTCTCCAAGGAGTTTGTGTTGGCACTACTGGAGGTCACCCTCTTGTGTAGCGTAACAATCCAGCAGGTATCGCCATCTCTCCAAGGAGTTTGTGTTGGCACTACTGGAGGTCACCCTCCTGTGTAGCGTAACAATCCAGCAGGTATCGCCATCTCTCCAAGGAGTTTGTGTTGGCACTACTGGAGTCACCCTCCTGTGTAGCGTAACAACGCAGCAGGTATCGCCATCTCTCCAAGGAGTTTGTGTTGGCACTACTGGAGTCACCCTCCTGTGTAGCGTAACAACGCAGCAGGTATCGCCATCTCTCCAAGGAGTTTGTGTTGGCACTACTGGAGTCACCCTCCTGTGTAGCGTAATAACCCAGCAGGTATCGCCATCTCTCCAAGGAGTTTGTGTTGGCACTACTGGAGTCACCCTCCTGTGTAGCGAAACAATCCAGCAGGTATCCCCATCACTCCAAGGAGTTTGTGTCGGCACTACTGGAGTCACCCTCCTGTGTAGCGTAACAATCCAGCAGGTATCGCCATCTCTCCAAGGAGTTTGTGTTGGCACTACTGGAGGTCACCCTCCTGTGTAGCGTAACAATCCAGCAGGTATCGCCATCTCTCCAAGGAGTTTGTGTTGGCACTACTGGAGTCACCCTCCTGTGTAGCGTAACAACGCAGCAGGTATCGCCATCTCTCCAAGGAGTTTGTGTTGGCACTACTGGAGTCACCCTCCTGTGTAGCGTAACAACCCAGCAGGTATCGCCATCTCTCCAAGGAGTTTGTGTTGGCACTACTGGAGTCACCCTCCTGTGTAGCGTAACAACCCAGCAGGTATCGCCATCTCTCCAAGGAGTTTGTCTTGGCACTACTGGAGTCACCCTCGTGTGTAGCGTAACAATCCAGCAGGTATCGCCATCTCTCCAAGGAGTTTGTGTTGGCACTACTGGAGTCACCCTCCTGTGTAGCGTAACAATCCAGCAGGTATCGCCATCTCTCCAAGGAGTTTGTGTTGGCACTACTGGAGTCACCCTCCTGTGTAGCGTAACAACGCAGCAGGTATCGCCATCTCTCCAAGGAGTTTGTGTTGGCACTACTGGAGTCACCCTCCTGTGTAGCGTAACAGCCCAGCAGGTATCGCCATCTCTCCAAGGAGTTTGTGTTGGCTTTACTGGAGTCACCCTCCTGTGTAGCGTAACAATCCAGCAGGTATCGCCATCTCTCCAAGGAGTTTGTGTTGGCACTACTGGAGTCACCCTCCTGTGTAGCGTAACAAAGCAGCAGGTATCGCCATCTCTCCAAGGAGTTTGTGTTGGCACTACTGGAGTCACCCTCCTGTGTAGCGTAACAACCCAGCAGGTATCGCCATCTCTCCAAGGAGTTTGTGTTGGCACTACTGGAGGTCACCCTCCTGTGTAGCGTAACAATCCAGCAGGTATCGCCATCTCTCCAAGGAGTTTGTGTTGGCACTACTGGAGTCACCCTCCTGTGTAGCGTAACAACGCAGCAGGTATCGCCATCTCTCCAAGGAGTTTGTGTTGGCACTACTGGAGTCACCCTCCTGTGTAGCGTAACAATCCAGCAGGTATCACCATCTCTCCAAGGAGTTTGTGTTGGCACTACTGGAGTCACCCTCCTGTGTAGCGTAACAATCCAGCAGGTATCGCCATCTCTCCAAGGAGTTTGTGTTGGCACTACTGGAGTCACCCTCCTGTGTAGCGTAACAATCCAGCAGGTATCGCCATCTCTCCAAGGAGTTTGTGTTGGCACTACTGGAGTCACCCTCCTGTGTAGCGTAACAACGCAGCAGGTATCGCCATCTCTCCAAGGAGTTTGTGTTGGCACTACTGGAGTCACCCTCCTGTGTAGCGTAACAACGCAGCAGGTATCGCCATCTCTCCAAGGAGTTTGTGTTGGCACTACTGGAGTCACCCTCCTGTGTAGCGTAACAATCCAGCAGGTATCGCCATCTCTCCAAGGAGTTTGTGTTGGCACTACTGGAGTCACCCTCCTGTGTAGCGTAACAACGCAGCAGGTATCGCCATCTCTCCAAGGAGTTTGTGTTGGCACTACTGGAGTCACCCTCCTGTGTAGCGTAACAACGCAGCAGGTATCGCCATCTCTCCAAGGAGTTTGTGTTGGCACTACTGGAGTCACCCTCCTGTGTAGCGTAACAATCCAGCAGGTATCGCCATCTCTCCAAGGAGTTTGTGTTGGCACTACTGGAGTCACCATCCTGTGTAGCGTAACAACTCAGCAGGTATCGCCATCTCTCCAAGGAGTTTGTGTTGGCACTACTGGAGTCACCCTCCTGTGTAGCGTAACAATCCAGCAGGTATCGCCATCTCTCCAAGGAGTTTGTGTTGGCACTACTGGAGTCACCATCCTGTGTAGCATAACAATCCTGCAGGTATCGCCATCTCTCCAAGGAGTTTGTGTTGGCACTACTGGAGTCACCCTCCTGTGTAGCGTAACAATCCAGCAGGTATCGCCATCTCTCCAAGGAGTTTGTGTTGGCACTACTGGAGTCACCTTCCTGTGTAGCGTAACAACGCAGCAGGTATCGCCATCTCTCCAAGGAGTTTGTGTTGGCACTACTGGAGTCACCCTCCTGTGTAGCGTAACAACGCAGCAGGTATCGCCATCTCTCCAAGGAGTTTGTGTTGGCACTACTGGAGTCACCCTCCTGTGTAGCGTAACAACGCAGCAGGTATCGCCATCTCTCCAAGGAGTTTGTGTTGGCACTACTGGAGTCACCCTCCTGTGTAGCGTAACAACGCAGCAGGTATCGCCATCTCTCCAAGGAGTTTGTGTTGGCACTACTGGAGTCACCCTCCTGTGTAGCGTAACAACGCAGCAGGTATCGCCATCTCTCCAAGGAGTTTGTGTTGGCACTACTGGAGTCACCCTCCTGTGTAGCGTAACAACCCAGCAGGTATCGCCATCTCTCCAAGGAGTTTGTGTTGGCACTACTGGAGTCACCCTCCTGTGTAGCGTAACAACCCAGCAGGTATCGCCATCTCTCCAAGGAGTTTGTGTTGGCACTACTGGAGTCACCCTCCTGTGTAGCGTAACAACGCAGCAGGTATCGCCATCTCTCCAAGGAGTTTGTGTTGGCACTACTGGAGTCACCCTCCTGTGTAGCGTAACAACGCAGAAGGTATCGCCATCTCTCCAAGGAGTTTGTGTTGGCACTACTGGAGTCACCCTCCTGTGTAGCGTAACAATCCAGCAGGTATCGCCATCTCTCCAAGGAGTTTGTGTTGGCACTACTGGAGTCACCCTCCTGTGTAGCGTAACAATCCAGCAGGTATCGCCATCTCTCCAAGGAGTTTGTGTTGGCACTACTGGAGTCACCCTCCTGTGTAGCGTAACAATCCAGCAGGATTCGCCATCTCTCCAAGGAGTTTGTGTTGGCACTACTGGAGGTCACCCTCCTGTGTTGCGTAACAACCCAGCAGGTATCGCCATCTCTCCAAGGAGTTTGTGTTGGCACTACTGGAGTCACCCTCCTGTGTAGCGTAACAACCCAGCAGGTATCGCCATCTCTCCAAGGAGTTTGTGTTGGCACTACTGGAGTCACCCTCCTGTGTAGCGTAACAATCCAGCAGGTATCGCCATCTCTCCAAGGAGTTTGTGTTGGCACTACTGGAGGTCACCCTCCTGTGTAGCGTAACAACCCAGCAGGTATCGCCATCTCTCCAAGGAGTTTGTGTTGGCACTACTGGAGTCACCCTCCTGTGTAGCGTAACAATCCAGCAGGTATCGCCATCTCTCCAAGGAATTTGTGTTGGCACTACTGGAGTCACCCTCCTGTGTAGCGTAACAACCCAGCAGGTATCGCCATCTCTCCAAGGTGTTTGTGTTGGCACTACTGGAGTCACCCTCCTGTGTAGTGTAACAACGCAGCAGGTATCGCCATCTCTCCAAGGAGTTTGTGTTGGCACTACTGGAGTCACCCTCCTGTGTAGCGTAACAATCCAGCAGGTATCGCCATCTCTCCAAGGAGTTTGTGTTGGCACTACTGGAGTCACCCTCCTGTGTAGCGTAACAACGCAGCAGGTATCGCCATCTCTCCAAGGAGTTTGTGTTGGCACTACTGGAGTCACCCTCCTGTGTAGCGTAACAACGCAGCAGGTAGCGCCATCTCTCCAAAGAGTTTGTGTTGGCACTACTGGAGTCACCCTCCTGTGTAGCGTAACAACGCAGCAGGTATCGCCATCTCTCCAAGGAGTTTGTGTTGGCACTACTGGAGTCACCCTCCTGTGTAGCGTAACAACGCAGCAGGTATCGCCATCTCTCCAAGGAGTTTGTGTTGGCACTACTGGAGTCACCCTCCTGTGTAGCGTAACAACCCAGCAGGTATCGCCATCTCTCCAAGGAGTTTGTGTTGGCACTACTGGAGTCACCCTCCTGTGTAGCGTAACAATCCAGCAGGTATCGCCATCTCTCCAAGGAGTTTGTGTTGGCACTACTGGAGTCACCCTCCTGTGTAGCGTAACAACCCAGCAGGTATCGCCATCTCTCCAAGGAGTTTGTGTTGGCACTACTGGAGTCACCCTCCTGTGTAGCGTAACAATCCAGCAGGTATCGCCATCTCTCCAAGGAGTTTGTGTTGGCACTACTGGAGGTCACCCTCCTGTGTAGCGTAACAACCCAGCAGGTATCGCCATCTCTCCAAGGAGTTTGTGTTGGCACTACTGGAGTCACCCTCCTGTGTAGCGTAACAACCCAGCAGGTATCGCCATCTCTCCAAGGGGTTTGTGTTGGCACTACTGGAGTCACCCTCCTGTGTAGCGTAACAATCCAGCAGGTATCGCCATCTCTCCAAGGAGTTTGTGTTGGCACTACTGGAGTCACCCTCCTGTGTTGCGTAACAACGCAGCAGGTATCGCCATCTCTCCAAGGAGTTTGTGTTGGCACTACTGGAGTCACCCTCCTGTGTAGCGTAACAACCCAGCAGGTATCGCCATCTCTCCAAGGAGTTTGTGTTGGTCCTACTGGAGTCACCCTCCTGTGTAGCGTAACAACGCAGCAGGTATCGCCATCTCCCCAAGGAGTTTGTGTTGGCACTACTGGAGTCACCCTCCTGTGTAGCGTAACAACCCAGCAGGTATCGCCATCTCTCCAAGGAGTTTGTGTTGGCACTACTGGAGTCACCCTCCTGTGTAGCGTAACAACCCAGCAGGTATCGCCATCTCTCCAAGGAGTTTGTGTTGGCACTACTGGAGTCACCCTCCTGTGTAGCGTAACAACGCAGCAGGTATCGCCATCTCTCCAAGGAGTTTGTGTTGGCACTACTGGAGTCACCCTCCTGTGTAGCGTAACAACGCAGAAGGTATCGCCATCTCTCCAAGGAGTTTGTGTTGGCACTACTGGAGTCACCCTCCTGTGTAGCGTAACAATCCAGCAGGTATCGCCATCTCTCCAAGGAGTTTGTGTTGGCACTACTGGAGTCACCCTCCTGTGTAGCGTAACAATCCAGCAGGTTTCGCCATCTCTCCAAGGAGTTTGTGTTGGCACTACTGGAGGTCACCCTCCTGTGTAGCGTAACAACCCAGCAGGTATCGCCATCTCTCCAAGGAGTTTGTGTTGGCACTACTGGAGTCACCCTCCTGTGTAGCGTAACAACCCAGCAGGTATCGCCATCTCTCCAAGGAGTTTGTGTTGGCACTACTGGAGTCACCCTCCTGTGTAGCGTAACAATCCAGCAGGTATCGCCATCTCTCCAAGGAGTTTGTGTTGGCACTACTGGAGGTTACCCTCCTGTGTAGCGTAACAACCCAGCAGGTATCGCCATCTCTCCAAGGAGTTTGTGTTGGCACTACTGGAGTCACCCTCCTGTGTAGCGTAACAATCCAGCAGGTATCGCCATCTCTCCAAGGAGTTTGTGTTGGCACTACTGGAGTCACCCTCCTGTGTAGCGTAACAACCCAGCAGGTATCGCCATCTCTCCAAGGAGTTTGTGTTGGCACTACTGGAGTCACCATCCTGTGTAGTGTAACAACGCAGCAGGTATCGCCATCTCTCCAAGGAGTTTGTGTTGGCACTACTGGAGTCACCCTCCTGTGTAGCGTAACAACGCAGCAGGTATCGCCATCTCTCCAAGGAGTTTGTGTTGGCACTACTGGAGTCACCCTCCTGTGTAGCGTAACAATCCAGCAGGTATCGCCATCTCTCCAAGGAGTTTGTGTTGGCACTACTGGAGTCACCCTCCTGTGTAGCGTAACAACGCAGCAGGTATCGCCATCTCTCCAAGGAGTTTGTGTTGGCACTACTGGAGTCACCCTCCTGTGTAGCGTAACAACGCAGCAGGTAGCGCCATCTCTCCAAAGAGATTGTGTTGGCACTACTGGAGTCACCCTCCTGTGTAGCGTAACAACGCAGCAGGTATCGCCATCTCTCCAAGGAGTTTGTGTTGGCACTACTGGAGTCACCCTCCTGTGTAGCGTAACAACGCAGCAGGTATCGCCATCTCTCCAAGGAGTTTGTGTTGGCACTACTGGAGTCACCCTCCTGTGTAGCGTAACAACCCAGCAGGTATCGCCATCTCTCCAAGGAGTTTGTGTTGGCACTACTGGAGTCACCCTCCTGTGTAGCGTAACAATCCAGCAGGTATCGCCATCTCTCCAAGGAGTTTGTGTTGGCACTACTGGAGTCACCCTCCTGTGTAGCGTAACAACCCAGCAGGTATCGCCATCTCTCCAAGGAGTTTGTGTTGGCACTACTGGAGTCACCCTCCTGTGTAGCGTAACAACGCAGCAGGTATCGCCATCTCCCCAAGGAGTTTGTGTTGGCACTACTGGAGTCACCCTCCTGTGTAGCGTAACAACGCAGCAGGTATCGCCATCTCTCCAAGGAGTTTGTGTTGGCACTACTGGAGTCACCCTCCTGTGTAGCGTAACAATCCAGCAGGTATCGCCATCTCTCCAAGGAGTTTGTGTTGGCACTACTGGAGTCACCCTCCTGTGTAGCGTAACAACCCAGCAGGTATCGCCATCTCTCCAAGGAGTTTGTGTTGGCACTACTGGAGTCACCCTCCTGTGTAGCATAACAATCCAGCAGGTATCGCCATCTCTCCAAGGAGTTTGTGTTGGCACTACTGGAGTCACCCTCCTGTGTAGCGTAACAATCCAGCAGGTATCGCCTTCTCTCCAAGGAGTTTGTGTTGGCACTACTGGAGTCACCCTCCTGTGTAGCGTAACAACGCAGCAGGTAGCGCCATCTCTCCAAAGAGTTTGTGTTGGCACTACTGGAGTCACCCTCCTGTGTAGCGTAACAACGCAGCAGGTATCGCCATCTCTCCAAGGAGTTTGTGTTGGCACTACTGGAGTCACCCTCCTGTGTAGCGTAACAACGCAGCAGGTATCGCCATCTCTCCAAGGAGTTTGTGTTGGCACTACTGGAGTCACCCTCCTGTGTAGCGTAACAACCCAGCAGGTATCGCCATCTCTCCAAGGAGTTTGTGTTGGCACTACTGGAGTCACCCTCCTGTGTAGCGTAACAATCCAGCAGGTATCGCCATCTCTCCAAGGAGTTTGTGTTGGCACTACTGGAGTCACCCTCCTGTGTAGCGTAACAACCCAGCAGGTATCGCCATCTCTCCAAGGAGTTTGTGTTGGCATTACTGGAGTCACCCTCCTGTGTAGCGTAACAATCCAGCAGGTATCGCCATCTCTCCAAGGAGTTTGTGTTGGCACTACTGGAGGTCACCCTCCTGTGTAGCGTAACAACCCAGCAGGTATCGCCATCTCTCCAAGGAGTTTGTGTTGGCACTACTGGAGTCACCCTCCTGTGTAGTGTAACAACCCAGCAGGTATCGCCATCTCTCCAAGGAGTTTGTGTTGGCACTACTGGAGTCACCCTCCTGTGTAGCGTAACAATCCAGCAGGTATCGCCATCTCTCCAAGGAGTTTGTGTTGGGACTACTGGAGTCACCCTCCTGTGTAGCGTAACAACGCAGCAGGTATCGCCATCTCTCCAAGGAGTTTGTGTTGGCACTACTGGAGTCACCCTCCTGTGTAGCGTAACAACCCAGCAGGTATCGCCATCTCTCCAAGGAGTTTGTGTTGGTCCTACTGGAGTCACCCTCCTGTGTAGCGTAACAACGCAGCAGGTATCGCCATCTCCCCAAGGAGTTTGTGTTGGCACTACTGGAGTCACCCTCCTGTGTAGCGTAACAACGCAGCAGGTATCGCCATCTCTCCAAGGAGTTTGTGTTGGCACTACTGGAGTCACCCTCCTGTGTAGCGTAACAATCCAGCAGGTATCGCCATCTCTCCAAGGAGTTTGTGTTGGCACTACTGGAGTCACCCTCCTGTGTAGCGTAACAACCCAGCAGGTATCGCCATCTCTCCAAGGAGTTTGTGTTGGCACTACTGGAGTCACCCTCCTGTGTAGCATAACAATCCAGCAGGTATCGCCATCTCTCCAAGGAGTTTGTGTTGGCACTACTGGAGTCACCCTCCTGTGTAGCGTAACAATCCAGCAGGTATCGCCATCTCTCCAAGGAGTTTGTGTTGGCACTACTGGAGTCACCTTCCTGTGTAGCGTAACAACGCAGCAGGTATCCCCATCTCTCCAAGGAGTTTGTGTTGGCACTACTGGAGTCACCCTCCTGTGTAGCGTAACAATCCAGCAGGTATCGCCATCTCTCCAAGGAGTTTGTGTTGGCACTACTGGAGTCACCCTCCTGTGTAGCGTAACAACGCAGCAGGTATCCCCATCTCTCCAAGGAGTTTGTGTTGGCACTACTGGAGTCACCTTCCTGTGTAGCGTAACAATCCAGCAGGTATCGCCATCTCTCCAAGGAGTTTGTGTTGGCACTACTGGAGTCACCCTCCTGTGTAGCGTAACAACGCAGCAGGTATCGCCATCTCTCCAAGGAGTTTGTGTTGGCACTACTGGAGTCACCCTCCTGTGTAGCGTAACAACCCAGCAGGTATCGCCATCTCTCCAAGGAGTTTGTGTTGGCACTACTGCAGTCACCCTCCTGTGTAGCGTAACAACCCAGCAGGTATCGCCATCTCTCCAAGGAGTTTGTGTTGGCACTACTGGAGTCACCCTCCTGTGTAGCGTAACAATCCAGCAGGTATCGCCATCTCTCCAAGGAGTTTGTGTTGGCACTACTGGAGTCACCTTCCTGTGTAGCGTAACAATCCAGCAGGTATCGCCATCTCTCCAAGGAGTTTGTGTTGGCACTACTGGAGTCACCCTCCTGTGTAGCGTAACAACGCAGCAGGTATCGCCATCTCTCCAAGGAGTTTGTGTTGGCACTACTGGAGTCACCTTCCTGTGTAGCGTAACAACCCAGCAGGTATCGCCATCTCTCCAAGGAGTTTGTGTTGGCACTACTGGAGTCACCCTCCTGTGTAGCGTAACAACGCAGAAGGTATCGCCATCTCTCCAAGGAGTTTGTGTTGGCACTACTGGAGTCACCCTCCTGTGTAGCGTAACAATCCAGCAGGTATCGCCATCTCTCCAAGGAGTTTGTGTTGGCACTACTGGAGTCACCCTCCTGTGTAGCGTAACAACGCAGCAGGTATCGCCATCTCTCCAAGGAGTTTGTGTTGGCACTACTGGAGTCACCCTTCTGTGTAGCGTAACAACCCAGCAGGTATCGCCATCTCTCCAAGGAGTTTGTGTTGGCACTACTGGAGTCACCCTCCTGTGTAGCGTAACAACGCAGCAAGTATCGCCATCTCTCCAAGGAGTTTGTGTTGGCACTACTGGAGTCACCCTCCTGTGTAGCGTAACAACCCAGCAGGTATCGCCATCTCTCCAAGGAGTTTGTGTTGGCACTACTGGAGTCACCCTCCTGTGTAGCGTAACAACCCAGCAGGTATCGCCATCTCTCCAAGGAGTTTGTGTTGGCACTACTGGAGTCACCCTCCTGTGTAGCGTAACAACCCAGCAGGTATCGCCATCTCTCCAAGGAGTTTGTGTTGGCACTACTGGAGTCACCCTCCTGTGTAGCGTAACAACGCAGAAGGTATCGCCATCTCTCCAAGGAGTTTGTGTTGGCACTACTGGAGTCACCCTCCTGTGTAGCGTAACAATCCAGCAGGTATCGCCATCTCTCCAAGGAGTTTGTGTTGACACTACTGGAGTCACCCTCCTGTGTAGCGTAACAACGCAGCAAGTATCGCCATCTCTCCAAGGAGTTTGTGTTGGCACTACTGGAGTCACCCTCCTGTGTAGCGTAACAACCCAGCAGGTATCGCCATCTCTCCAAGGAGTTTGTGTTGGCACTACTGGAGGTCACCCTCTTGTGTAGCGTAACAATCCAGCAGGTATCGCCATCTCTCCAAGGAGTTTGTGTTGGCACTACTGGAGGTCACCCTCCTGTGTAGCGTAACAATCCAGCAGGTATCGCCATCTCTCCAAGGAGTTTGTGTTGGCACTACTGGAGTCACCCTCCTGTGTAGCGTAACAACGCAGCAGGTATCGCCATCTCTCCAAGGAGTTTGTGTTGGCACTACTGGAGTCACCCTCCTGTGTAGCGTAACAACGCAGCAGGTATCGCCATCTCTCCAAGGAGTTTGTGTTGGCACTACTGGAGTCACCCTCCTGTGTAGCGTAATAACCCAGCAGGTATCGCCATCTCTCCAAGGAGTTTGTGTTGGCACTACTGGAGTCACCCTCCTGTGTAGCGAAACAATCCAGCAGGTATCCCCATCACTCCAAGGAGTTTGTGTCGGCACTACTGGAGTCACCCTCCTGTGTAGCGTAACAATCCAGCAGGTATCGCCATCTCTCCAAGGAGTTTGTGTTGGCACTACTGGAGGTCACCCTCCTGTGTAGCGTAACAATCCAGCAGGTATCGCCATCTCTCCAAGGAGTTTGTGTTGGCACTACTGGAGTCACCCTCCTGTGTAGCGTAACAACGCAGCAGGTATCGCCATCTCTCCAAGGAGTTTGTGTTGGCACTACTGGAGTCACCCTCCTGTGTAGCGTAACAACCCAGCAGGTATCGCCATCTCTCCAAGGAGTTTGTGTTGGCACTACTGGAGTCACCCTCCTGTGTAGCGTAACAACCCAGCAGGTATCGCCATCTCTCCAAGGAGTTTGTCTTGGCACTACTGGAGTCACCCTCGTGTGTAGCGTAACAATCCAGCAGGTATCGCCATCTCTCCAAGGAGTTTGTGTTGGCACTACTGGAGTCACCCTCCTGTGTAGCGTAACAATCCAGCAGGTATCGCCATCTCTCCAAGGAGTTTGTGTTGGCACTACTGGAGTCACCCTCCTGTGTAGCGTAACAACGCAGCAGGTATCGCCATCTCTCCAAGGAGTTTGTGTTGGCACTACTGGAGTCACCCTCCTGTGTAGCGTAACAGCCCAGCAGGTATCGCCATCTCTCCAAGGAGTTTGTGTTGGCTTTACTGGAGTCACCCTCCTGTGTAGCGTAACAATCCAGCAGGTATCGCCATCTCTCCAAGGAGTTTGTGTTGGCACTACTGGAGTCACCCTCCTGTGTAGCGTAACAAAGCAGCAGGTATCGCCATCTCTCCAAGGAGTTTGTGTTGGCACTACTGGAGTCACCCTCCTGTGTAGCGTAACAACCCAGCAGGTATCGCCATCTCTCCAAGGAGTTTGTGTTGGCACTACTGGAGGTCACCCTCCTGTGTAGCGTAACAATCCAGCAGGTATCGCCATCTCTCCAAGGAGTTTGTGTTGGCACTACTGGAGTCACCCTCCTGTGTAGCGTAACAACGCAGCAGGTATCGCCATCTCTCCAAGGAGTTTGTGTTGGCACTACTGGAGTCACCCTCCTGTGTAGCGTAACAATCCAGCAGGTATCACCATCTCTCCAAGGAGTTTGTGTTGGCACTACTGGAGTCACCCTCCTGTGTAGCGTAACAATCCAGCAGGTATCGCCATCTCTCCAAGGAGTTTGTGTTGGCACTACTGGAGTCACCCTCCTGTGTAGCGTAACAATCCAGCAGGTATCGCCATCTCTCCAAGGAGTTTGTGTTGGCACTACTGGAGTCACCCTCCTGTGTAGCGTAACAACGCAGCAGGTATCGCCATCTCTCCAAGGAGTTTGTGTTGGCACTACTGGAGTCACCCTCCTGTGTAGCGTAACAACGCAGCAGGTATCGCCATCTCTCCAAGGAGTTTGTGTTGGCACTACTGGAGTCACCCTCCTGTGTAGCGTAACAATCCAGCAGGTATCGCCATCTCTCCAAGGAGTTTGTGTTGGCACTACTGGAGTCACCCTCCTGTGTAGCGTAACAACGCAGCAGGTATCGCCATCTCTCCAAGGAGTTTGTGTTGGCACTACTGGAGTCACCCTCCTGTGTAGCGTAACAACGCAGCAGGTATCGCCATCTCTCCAAGGAGTTTGTGTTGGCACTACTGGAGTCACCCTCCTGTGTAGCGTAACAATCCAGCAGGTATCGCCATCTCTCCAAGGAGTTTGTGTTGGCACTACTGGAGTCACCATCCTGTGTAGCGTAACAACTCAGCAGGTATCGCCATCTCTCCAAGGAGTTTGTGTTGGCACTACTGGAGTCACCCTCCTGTGTAGCGTAACAATCCAGCAGGTATCGCCATCTCTCCAAGGAGTTTGTGTTGGCACTACTGGAGTCACCATCCTGTGTAGCATAACAATCCTGCAGGTATCGCCATCTCTCCAAGGAGTTTGTGTTGGCACTACTGGAGTCACCCTCCTGTGTAGCGTAACAATCCAGCAGGTATCGCCATCTCTCCAAGGAGTTTGTGTTGGCACTACTGGAGTCACCTTCCTGTGTAGCGTAACAACGCAGCAGGTATCGCCATCTCTCCAAGGAGTTTGTGTTGGCACTACTGGAGTCACCCTCCTGTGTAGCGTAACAACGCAGCAGGTATCGCCATCTCTCCAAGGAGTTTGTGTTGGCACTACTGGAGTCACCCTCCTGTGTAGCGTAACAACGCAGCAGGTATCGCCATCTCTCCAAGGAGTTTGTGTTGGCACTACTGGAGTCACCCTCCTGTGTAGCGTAACAACGCAGCAGGTATCGCCATCTCTCCAAGGAGTTTGTGTTGGCACTACTGGAGTCACCCTCCTGTGTAGCGTAACAACGCAGCAGGTATCGCCATCTCTCCAAGGAGTTTGTGTTGGCACTACTGGAGTCACCCTCCTGTGTAGCGTAACAACCCAGCAGGTATCGCCATCTCTCCAAGGAGTTTGTGTTGGCACTACTGGAGTCACCCTCCTGTGTAGCGTAACAACCCAGCAGGTATCGCCATCTCTCCAAGGAGTTTGTGTTGGCACTACTGGAGTCACCCTCCTGTGTAGCGTAACAACGCAGCAGGTATCGCCATCTCTCCAAGGAGTTTGTGTTGGCACTACTGGAGTCACCCTCCTGTGTAGCGTAACAACGCAGAAGGTATCGCCATCTCTCCAAGGAGTTTGTGTTGGCACTACTGGAGTCACCCTCCTGTGTAGCGTAACAATCCAGCAGGTATCGCCATCTCTCCAAGGAGTTTGTGTTGGCACTACTGGAGTCACCCTCCTGTGTAGCGTAACAATCCAGCAGGTATCGCCATCTCTCCAAGGAGTTTGTGTTGGCACTACTGGAGTCACCCTCCTGTGTAGCGTAACAATCCAGCAGGATTCGCCATCTCTCCAAGGAGTTTGTGTTGGCACTACTGGAGGTCACCCTCCTGTGTTGCGTAACAACCCAGCAGGTATCGCCATCTCTCCAAGGAGTTTGTGTTGGCACTACTGGAGTCACCCTCCTGTGTAGCGTAACAACCCAGCAGGTATCGCCATCTCTCCAAGGAGTTTGTGTTGGCACTACTGGAGTCACCCTCCTGTGTAGCGTAACAATCCAGCAGGTATCGCCATCTCTCCAAGGAGTTTGTGTTGGCACTACTGGAGGTCACCCTCCTGTGTAGCGTAACAACCCAGCAGGTATCGCCATCTCTCCAAGGAGTTTGTGTTGGCACTACTGGAGTCACCCTCCTGTGTAGCGTAACAATCCAGCAGGTATCGCCATCTCTCCAAGGAATTTGTGTTGGCACTACTGGAGTCACCCTCCTGTGTAGCGTAACAACCCAGCAGGTATCGCCATCTCTCCAAGGTGTTTGTGTTGGCACTACTGGAGTCACCCTCCTGTGTAGTGTAACAACGCAGCAGGTATCGCCATCTCTCCAAGGAGTTTGTGTTGGCACTACTGGAGTCACCCTCCTGTGTAGCGTAACAATCCAGCAGGTATCGCCATCTCTCCAAGGAGTTTGTGTTGGCACTACTGGAGTCACCCTCCTGTGTAGCGTAACAACGCAGCAGGTATCGCCATCTCTCCAAGGAGTTTGTGTTGGCACTACTGGAGTCACCCTCCTGTGTAGCGTAACAACGCAGCAGGTAGCGCCATCTCTCCAAAGAGTTTGTGTTGGCACTACTGGAGTCACCCTCCTGTGTAGCGTAACAACGCAGCAGGTATCGCCATCTCTCCAAGGAGTTTGTGTTGGCACTACTGGAGTCACCCTCCTGTGTAGCGTAACAACGCAGAAGGTATCGCCATCTCTCCAAGGAGTTTGTGTTGGCACTACTGGAGTCACCCTCCTGTGTAGCGTAACAACCCAGCAGGTATCGCCATCTCTCCAAGGAGTTTGTGTTGGCACTACTGGAGTCACCCTCCTGTGTAGCGTAACAATCCAGCAGGTATCGCCATCTCTCCAAGGAGTTTGTGTTGGCACTACTGGAGTCACCCTCCTGTGTAGCGTAACAACCCAGCAGGTATCGCCATCTCTCCAAGGAGTTTGTGTTGGCACTACTGGAGTCACCCTCCTGTGTAGCGTAACAATCCAGCAGGTATCGCCATCTCTCCAAGGAGTTTGTGTTGGCACTACTGGAGGTCACCCTCCTGTGTAGCGTAACAACCCAGCAGGTATCGCCATCTCTCCAAGGAGTTTGTGTTGGCACTACTGGAGTCACCCTCCTGTGTAGCGTAACAACCCAGCAGGTATCGCCATCTCTCCAAGGGGTTTGTGTTGGCACTACTGGAGTCACCCTCCTGTGTAGCGTAACAATCCAGCAGGTATCGCCATCTCTCCAAGGAGTTTGTGTTGGCACTACTGGAGTCACCCTCCTGTGTTGCGTAACAACGCAGCAGGTATCGCCATCTCTCCAAGGAGTTTGTGTTGGCACTACTGGAGTCACCCTCCTGTGTAGCGTAACAACCCAGCAGGTATCGCCATCTCTCCAAGGAGTTTGTGTTGGTCCTACTGGAGTCACCCTCCTGTGTAGCGTAACAACGCAGCAGGTATCGCCATCTCCCCAAGGAGTTTGTGTTGGCACTACTGGAGTCACCCTCCTGTGTAGCGTAACAACCCAGCAGGTATCGCCATCTCTCCAAGGAGTTTGTGTTGGCACTACTGGAGTCACCCTCCTGTGTAGCGTAACAACCCAGCAGGTATCGCCATCTCTCCAAGGAGTTTGTGTTGGCACTACTGGAGTCACCCTCCTGTGTAGCGTAACAACGCAGCAGGTATCGCCATCTCTCCAAGGAGTTTGTGTTGGCACTACTGGAGTCACCCTCCTGTGTAGCGTAACAACGCAGAAGGTATCGCCATCTCTCCAAGGAGTTTGTGTTGGCACTACTGGAGTCACCCTCCTGTGTAGCGTAACAATCCAGCAGGTATCGCCATCTCTCCAAGGAGTTTGTGTTGGCACTACTGGAGTCACCCTCCTGTGTAGCGTAACAATCCAGCAGGTTTCGCCATCTCTCCAAGGAGTTTGTGTTGGCACTACTGGAGGTCACCCTCCTGTGTAGCGTAACAACCCAGCAGGTATCGCCATCTCTCCAAGGAGTTTGTGTTGGCACTACTGGAGTCACCCTCCTGTGTAGCGTAACAACCCAGCAGGTATCGCCATCTCTCCAAGGAGTTTGTGTTGGCACTACTGGAGTCACCCTCCTGTGTAGCGTAACAATCCAGCAGGTATCGCCATCTCTCCAAGGAGTTTGTGTTGGCACTACTGGAGGTTACCCTCCTGTGTAGCGTAACAACCCAGCAGGTATCGCCATCTCTCCAAGGAGTTTGTGTTGGCACTACTGGAGTCACCCTCCTGTGTAGCGTAACAATCCAGCAGGTATCGCCATCTCTCCAAGGAGTTTGTGTTGGCACTACTGGAGTCACCCTCCTGTGTAGCGTAACAACCCAGCAGGTATCGCCATCTCTCCAAGGAGTTTGTGTTGGCACTACTGGAGTCACCATCCTGTGTAGTGTAACAACGCAGCAGGTATCGCCATCTCTCCAAGGAGTTTGTGTTGGCACTACTGGAGTCACCCTCCTGTGTAGCGTAACAACGCAGCAGGTATCGCCATCTCTCCAAGGAGTTTGTGTTGGCACTACTGGAGTCACCCTCCTGTGTAGCGTAACAATCCAGCAGGTATCGCCATCTCTCCAAGGAGTTTGTGTTGGCACTACTGGAGTCACCCTCCTGTGTAGCGTAACAACGCAGCAGGTATCGCCATCTCTCCAAGGAGTTTGTGTTGGCACTACTGGAGTCACCCTCCTGTGTAGCGTAACAACGCAGCAGGTAGCGCCATCTCTCCAAAGAGATTGTGTTGGCACTACTGGAGTCACCCTCCTGTGTAGCGTAACAACGCAGCAGGTATCGCCATCTCTCCAAGGAGTTTGTGTTGGCACTACTGGAGTCACCCTCCTGTGTAGCGTAACAACGCAGCAGGTATCGCCATCTCTCCAAGGAGTTTGTGTTGGCACTACTGGAGTCACCCTCCTGTGTAGCGTAACAACCCAGCAGGTATCGCCATCTCTCCAAGGAGTTTGTGTTGGCACTACTGGAGTCACCCTCCTGTGTAGCGTAACAATCCAGCAGGTATCGCCATCTCTCCAAGGAGTTTGTGTTGGCACTACTGGAGTCACCCTCCTGTGTAGCGTAACAACCCAGCAGGTATCGCCATCTCTCCAAGGAGTTTGTGTTGGCACTACTGGAGTCACCCTCCTGTGTAGCGTAACAACGCAGCAGGTATCGCCATCTCCCCAAGGAGTTTGTGTTGGCACTACTGGAGTCACCCTCCTGTGTAGCGTAACAACGCAGCAGGTATCGCCATCTCTCCAAGGAGTTTGTGTTGGCACTACTGGAGTCACCCTCCTGTGTAGCGTAACAATCCAGCAGGTATCGCCATCTCTCCAAGGAGTTTGTGTTGGCACTACTGGAGTCACCCTCCTGTGTAGCGTAACAACCCAGCAGGTATCGCCATCTCTCCAAGGAGTTTGTGTTGGCACTACTGGAGTCACCCTCCTGTGTAGCATAACAATCCAGCAGGTATCGCCATCTCTCCAAGGAGTTTGTGTTGGCACTACTGGAGTCAACCTCCTGTGTAGCGTAACAATCCAGCAGGTATCGCCATCTCTCCAAGGAGTTTGTGTTGGCACTACTGGAGTCACCTTCCTGTGTAGCGTAACAACGCAGCAGGTATCCCCATCTCTCCAAGGAGTTTGTGTTGGCACTACTGGAGTCACCCTCCTGTGTAGCGTAACAATCCAGCAGGTATCGCCATCTCTCCAAGGAGTTTGTGTTGGCACTACTGGAGTCACCCTCCTGTGTAGCGTAACAACGCAGCAGGTATCCCCATCTCTCCAAGGAGTTTGTGTTGGCACTACTGGAGTCACCCTCCTGTGTAGCGTAACAACGCAGCAGGTATCGCCATCTCTCCAAGGAGTTTGTGTTGGCACTACTGCAGTCACCCTCCTGTGTAGCGTAACAACCCAGCAGGTATCGCCATCTCTCCAAGGAGTTTGTGTTGGCACTACTGAAGTCACCCTCCTGTGTAGCGTAACAATCCAGCAGGTATCGCCATCTCTCCAAGGAGTTTGTGTTGGCACTACTGGAGTCACCCTCCTGTGTAGCATAACAATCCAGCAGGTATCGCCATCTCTCCAAGGAGTTTGTGTTGGCACTACTGGAGTCACCTTCCTGTGTAGCGTAACAACCCAGCAAGTATCGCCATCTCTCCAAGGAGTTTGTGTTGGCACTACTGGAGTCACCCTCCTGTGTAGCGTAACAACGCAGCAGGTATCGCCATCTCTCCAAGGAGTTTGTGTTGGCACTACTGGAGTCACCCTCCTGTGTAGCGTAACATTCCAGCAGGTATCGCCATCTCTCCAAGGAGTTTGTGTTGGCACTACTGGAGTCACCCTCCTGTGTAGCGTAACAATCCAGCAGGTATCGCCATCTCTCCAAGGAGTTTGTGTTGGCACTACTGGAGTCACCCTCCTGTGTAGCATAACAACCCAGCAGGTATCGCCATCTCTCCAAGGAGTTTGTGTTGGCACTACTGGAGTCACCCTCCTGTGTAGCGTAACAACGCAGCAGGTATCGCCATCTCTCCAAGGAGTTTGTGTTGGCACTACTGGAGTCACCCTCCTGTGTAGCGTAACAACCCAGCAGGTATCGCCATCTCTCCAAGGAGTTTGTGTTGGCACTACTGGAGTCACCCTCCTGTGTAGCGTAACAACGCAGCAGGTATCGCCATCTCTCCAAGGAGTTTGTGTTGGCACTACTGGAGTCACCCTCCTGTGTAGCGTAACAACGCAGCAGGTATCGCCATCTCTCCAAGGAGTTTGTGTTGGCACTACTGGAGTCACCCTCCTGTGTAGCGTAACAACGCAGCAGGTATCGCCATCTCTCCAAGGAGTTTGTGTTGGCACTACTGGAGTCACCCTCCTGTGTAGCGTAACAACGCAGCAGGTATCGCCATCTCTCCAAGGAGTTTGTGTTGGCACTACTGGAGTCACCCTCCTGTGTAGCGTAACAACCCAGCAGGTATCGCCATCTCTCCAAGGAGTTTGTGTTGGCACTACTGGAGTCACCCTCCTGTGTAGCGTAACAACCCAGCAGGTATCGCCATCTCTCCAAGGAGTTTGTGTTGGCACTACTGGAGTCACCCTCCTGTGTAGCGTAACAACGCAGCAGGTATCGCCATCTCTCCAAGGAGTTTGTGTTGGCACTACTGGAGTCACCCTCCTGTGTAGCGTAACAACGCAGAAGGTATCGCCATCTCTCCAAGGAGTTTGTGTTGGCACTACTGGAGTCACCCTCCTGTGTAGCGTAACAATCCAGCAGGTATCGCCATCTCTCCAAGGAGTTTGTGTTGGCACTACTGGAGTCACCCTCCTGTGTAGCGTAACAATCCAGCAGGTATCGCCATCTCTCCAAGGAGTTTGTGTTGGCACTACTGGAGTCACCCTCCTGTGTAGCGTAACAATCCAGCAGGTTTCGCCATCTCTCCAAGGAGTTTGTGTTGGCACTACTGGAGGTCACCCTCCTGTGTTGCGTAACAACCCAGCAGGTATCGCCATCTCTCCAAGGAGTTTGTGTTGGCACTACTGGAGTCACCCTCCTGTGTAGCGTAACAACCCAGCAGGTATCGCCATCTCTCCAAGGAGTTTGTGTTGGCACTACTGGAGTCACCCTCCTGTGTAGCGTAACAATCCAGCAGGTATCGCCATCTCTCCAAGGAGTTTGTGTTGGCACTACTGGAGGTCACCCTCCTGTGTAGCGTAACAACCCAGCAGGTATCGCCATCTCTCCAAGGAGTTTGTGTTGGCACTACTGGAGTCACCCTCCTGTGTAGCGTAACAATCCAGCAGGTATCGCCATCTCTCCAAGGAATTTGTGTTGGCACTACTGGAGTCACCCTCCTGTGTAGCGTAACAACCCAGCAGGTATCGCCATCTCTCCAAGGTGTTTGTGTTGGCACTACTGGAGTCACCCTCCTGTGTAGTGTAACAACGCAGCAGGTATCGCCATCTCTCCAAGGAGTTTGTGTTGGCACTACTGGAGTCACCCTCCTGTGTAGCGTAACAACGCAGCAGGTATCGCCATCTCTCCAAGGAGTTTGTGTTGGCACTACTGGAGTCACCCTCCTGTGTAGCGTAACAATCCAGCAGGTATCGCCATCTCTCCAAGGAGTTTGTGTTGGCACTACTGGAGTCACCCTCCTGTGTAGCGTAACAACGCAGCAGGTATCGCCATCTCTCCAAGGAGTTTGTGTTGGCACTACTGGAGTCACCCTCCTGTATAGCGTAACAACGCAGCAGGTAGCGCCATCTCTCCAAAGAGTTTGTGTTGGCACTACTGGAGTCACCCTCCTGTGTAGCGTAACAACGCAGCAGGTATCGCCATCTCTCCAAGGAGTTTGTGTTGGCACTACTGGAGTCACCCTCCTGTGTAGCGTAACAACGCAGCAGGTATCGCCATCTCTCCAAGGAGTTTGTGTTGGCACTACTGTAGTCACCCTCCTGTGTAGCGTAACAACCCAGCAGGTATCGCCATCTCTCCAAGGAGTTTGTGTTGGCACTACTGGAGTCACCCTCCTGTGTAGCGTAACAATCCAGCAGGTATCGCCATCTCTCCAAGGAGTTTGTGTTGGCACTACTGGAGTCACCCTCCTGTGTAGCGTAACAACCCAGCAGGTATCGCCATCTCTCCAAGGAGTTTGTGTTGGCACTACTGGAGTCACCCTCCTGTGTAGCGTAACAATCCAGCAGGTATCGCCATCTCTCCAAGGAGTTTGTGTTGGCACTACTGGAGGTCACCCTCCTGTGTAGCGTAACAACCCAGCAGGTATCGCCATCTCTCCAAGGAGTTTGTGTTGGCACTACTGGAGTCACCCTCCTGTGTAGCGTAACAACCCAGCAGGTATCGCCATCTCTCCAAGGAGTTTGTGTTGGCACTACTGGAGTCACCCTCCTGTGTAGCGTAACAATCCAGCAGGTATCGCCATCTCTCCAAGGAGTTTGTGTTGGCACTACTGGAGTCACCCTCCTGTGTTGCGTAACAACGCAGCAGGTATCGCCATCTCTCCAAGGAGTTTGTGTTGGCACTACTGGAGTCACCCTCCTGTGTAGCGTAACAACCCAGCAGGTATCGCCATCTCTCCAAGGAGTTTGTGTTGGTCCTACTGGAGTCACCCTCCTGTGTAGCGTAACAACGCAGCAGGTATCGCCATCTCCCCAAGGAGTTTGTGTTGGCACTACTGGAGTCACCCTCCTGTGTAGCGTAACAACCCAGCAGGTATCGCCATCTCTCCAAGGAGTTTGTGTTGGCACTACTGGAGTCACCCTCCTGTGTAGCGTAACAACCCAGCAGGTATCGCCATCTCTCCAAGGAGTTTGTGTTGGCACTACTGGAGTCACCCTCCTGTGTAGCGTAACAACGCAGCAGGTATCGCCATCTCTCCAAGGAGTTTGTGTTGGCACTACTGGAGTCACCCTCCTGTGTAGCGTAACAACGCAGAAGGTATCGCCATCTCTCCAAGGAGTTTGTGTTGGCACTACTGGAGTCACCCTCCTGTGTAGCGTAACAATCCAGCAGGTATCGCCATCTCTCCAAGGAGTTTGTGTTGGCACTACTGGAGTCACCCTCCTGTGTAGCGTAACAATCCAGCAGGTTTCGCCATCTCTCCAAGGAGTTTGTGTTGGCACTACTGGAGGTCACCCTCCTGTGTAGCGTAACAACCCAGCAGGTATCGCCATCTCTCCAAGGAGTTTGTGTTGGCACTACTGGAGTCACCCTCCTGTGTAGCGTAACAACCCAGCAGGTATCGCCATCTCTCCAAGGAGTTTGTGTTGGCACTACTGGAGTCACCCTCCTGTGTAGCGTAACAATCCAGAAGGTATCGCCATCTCTCCAAGGAGTTTGTGTTGGCACTACTGGAGGTCACCCTCCTGTGTAGCGTAACAACCCAGCAGGTATCGCCATCTCTCCAAGGAGTATGTGTTGGCACTACTGGAGTCACCCTCCTGTGTAGCGTAACAATCCAGCAGGTATCGCCATCTCTCCAAGGAGTTTGTGTTGGCACTACTGGAGTCACCCTCCTGTGTAGCGTAACAACCCAGCAGGTATCGCCATCTCTCCAAGGAGTTTGTGTTGGCACTACTGGAGTCACCATCCTGTGTAGTGTAACAACGCAGCAGGTATCGCCATCTCTCCAAGGAGTTTGTGTTGGCACTACTGGAGTCACCCTCCTGTGTAGCGTAACAACGCAGCAGGTATCGCCATCTCCCCAAGGAGTTTGTGTTGGCACTACTGGAGTCACCCTCCTGTGTAGCGTAACAATCCAGCAGGTATCGCCATCTCTCCAAGGAGTTTGTGTTGGCACTACTGGAGTCACCCTCCTGTGTAGCGTAACAACGCAGCAGGTATCGCCATCTCTCCAAGGAGTTTGTGTTGGCACTACTGGAGTCACCCTCCTGTGTAGCGTAACAACGCAGCAGGTAGCGCCATCTCTCCAAAGAGATTGTGTTGGCACTACTGGAGTCACCCTCCTGTGTAGCGTAACAACGCAGCAGGTATCGCCATCTCTCCAAGGAGTTTGTGTTGGCACTACTGGAGTCACCCTCCTGTGTAGCGTAACAACGCAGCAGGTATCGCCATCTCTCCAAGGAGTTTGTGTTGGCACTACTGGAGTCACCCTCCTGTGTAGCGTAACAACCCAGCAGGTATCGCCATCTCTCCAAGGAGTTTGTGTTGGCACTACTGGAGTCACCCTCCTGTGTAGCGTAACAATCCAGCAGGTATCGCCATCTCTCCAAGGAGTTTGTGTTGGCACTACTGGAGTCACCCTCCTGTGTAGCGTAACAACCCAGCAGGTATCGCCATCTCTCCAAGGAGTTTGTGTTGGCACTACTGGAGTCACCCTCCTGTGTAGCGTAACAACGCAGCAGGTATCGCCATCTCCCCAAGGAGTTTGTGTTGGCACTACTGGAGTCACCCTCCTGTGTAGCGTAACAACGCAGCAGGTATCGCCATCTCTCCAAGGAGTTTGTGTTGGCACTACTGGAGTCACCCTCCTGTGTAGCGTAACAATCCAGCAGGTATCGCCATCTCTCCAAGGAGTTTGTGTTGGCACTACTGGAGTCACCCTCCTGTGTAGCGTAACAACCCAGCAGGTATCGCCATCTCTCCAAGGAGTTTGTGTTGGCACTACTGGAGTCACCCTCCTGTGTAGCATAACAATCCAGCAGGTATCGCCATCTCTCCGAGGAGTTTGTGTTGGCACTACTGGAGTCAACCTCCTGTGTAGCGTAACAATCCAGCAGGTATCGCCATCTCTCCAAGGAGTTTGTGTTGGCACTACTGGAGTCACCTTCCTGTGTAGCGTAACAACGCAGCAGGTATCCCCATCTCTCCAAGGAGTTTGTGTTGGCACTACTGGAGTCACCCTCCTGTGTAGCGTAACAATCCAGCAGGTATCGCCATCTCTCCAAGGAGTTTGTGTTGGCACTACTGGAGTCACCCTCCTGTGTAGCGCAACAACGCAGCAGGTATCCCCATCTCTCCAAGGAGTTTGTGTTGGCACTACTGGAGTCACCCTCCTGTGTAGCGTAACAACGCAGCAGGTATCGCCATCTCTCCAAGGAGTTTGTGTTGGCACTACTGCAGTCACCCTCCTGTGTAGCGTAACAACCCAGCAGGTATCGCCATCTCTCCAAGGAGTTTGTGTTGGCACTACTGAAGTCACCCTCCTGTGTAGCGTAACAATCCAGCAGGTATCGCCATCTCTCCAAGGAGTTTGTGTTGGCACTACTGGAGTCACCCTCCTGTGTAGCATAACAATCCAGCAGGTATCGCCATCTCTCCAAGGAGTTTGTGTTGGCACTACTGGAATCACCTTCCTGTGTAGCGTAACAACCCAGCAGGTATCGCCATCTCTCCAAGGAGTTTGTGTTGGCACTACTGGAGTCACCCTCCTGTGTAGCGTAACAACGCAGCAGGTATCGCCATCTCTCCAAGGAGTTTGTGTTGGCATTACTGGAGTCACCCTCCTGTGTAGCGAAACATTCCAGCAGGTATCGCCATCTCTCCAAGGAGTTTGTGTTGGCACTACTGGAGTCACCCTCCTGTGTAGCGTAACAATCCAGCAGGTATCGCCATCTCTCCAAGGAGTTTGTGTTGGCACTACTGGAGTCACCCTCCTGTGTAGCGTAACAACCCAGCAGGTATCGCCATCTCTCCAAGGAGTTTGTGTTGGCACTACTGGAGTCACCCTCCTGTGTAGCGTAACAACGCAGCAGGTATCGCCATCTCTCCAAGGAGTTTGTGTTGGCACTACTGGAGTCACCCTCCTGTGTAGCGTAACAACCCAGCAGGTATCGCCATCTCTCCAAGGAGTTTGTGTTGGCACTACTGGAGTCACCCTCCTGTGTAGCGTAACAATCCAGCAGGTATCGCCATCTCTCCAAGGAGTTTGTGTTGGCACTACTGGAGATCACCCTCCTGTGTAGCGTAACAACCCAGCAGGTATCGCCATCTCTCCAAGGAGTTTGTGTTGGCACTACTGGAGTCACCCTCCTGTGTAGCGTAACAACCCAGCAGGTATCGCCATCTCTCCAAGGAGTTTGTGTTGGCACTACTGGAGTCACCCTCCTGTGTAGCGTAACAACGCAGCAGGTATCGCCATCTCTCCAAGGAGTTTGTGTTGGCACTACTGGAGTCACCCTCCTGTGTAGCGTAACAACCCAGCAGGTATCGCCATCTCTCCAAGGAGTTTGTGTTGGCACTACTGGAGTCACCCTCCTGTGTAGTGTAACAACCCAGCAGGTATCCCTATCTCTCCAAGGAGTTTGTGTTGGCACTACTGGAGTCACCCTCCTGTGTAGCGTAACAACGCAGCAGGTATCGCCATCTCTCCAAGGGGTTTGTGTTGGCACTACTGGAGTCACCCTCCTGTGTAGCGTAACAATCCAGCAGGTATCGCCATCTCTCCAAGGAGTTTGTGTTGGCACTACTGGAGTCACCCTCCTGTGTAGCGTAACAACCCAGCAGGTATCGCCATCTCTCCAAGGAATTTGTGTTGGCACTACTGGAGTCACCCTCCTGTGTAGCGTAACAATCCAGCAGGTATCGCCATCTCTCCAAGGAGTTTGTGTTGGCACTACTGGAGTCACCCTCCTGTGTAGCGTAACAACGCAGCAGGTATCGCCATCTCTCCAAGTAGTTTGTGTTGGCACTACTGGAGTCACCCTCCTGTGTAGCGTAACAACGCAGCAGGTATCGCCATCTCTCCAAGGAGTTTGTGTTGGCACTACTGGTGTCACCCTCCTGTGTAGCGTAACAATCCAGCAGGTATCGCCATCTCTCCAAGGAGTTTGTGTTGGCACTACTGGAGTCACCCTCCTGAGTAGCGTAACAACGCAGCAGGTATCGCCATCTCTCCAAGGAATTTGTGTTGGCACTACTGGAGTCACCCTCCTGTGTAGCGTAACAATCCAGCAGGTATCGCCATCTCTCCAAGGAGTTTGTGTTGGCACTACTGGAGTCACCCTCCTGTGTAGCGTAACAACGCAGCAGGTATCGCCATCTCTCCAAGGAGTTTGTGTTGGCACTACTGGAGTCACCCTCCTGTGTAGCGTAACAACCCAGCAGGTATCGCCATCTCTCCAAGGAGTTTGTGTTGGCACTACTGGAGTCACCCTCCTGTGTAGCGTAACAACGCAGCAGGTATCGCCATCTCTCCAAGTAGTTTGTGTTGGCACTACTGGAGTCACCCTCCTGTGTAGCGTAACAATCCAGCAGGTATCGCCATCTCTCCAAGGAGTTTGTGTTGGCACTACTGGAGTCACCCTCCTGTGTAGCGTAACAACCCAGCAGGTATCGCCATCTCTCCAAGGAGTTTGTGTTGGCACTACTGGAGTCACCCTCCTGTGTAGCGTAACAATCCAGCAGGTATCGCCATCTCTCCAAGGAGTTTGTGTTGGCACTACTGGAGTCACCCTCCTGTGTAGCGTAACAACGCAGCAGGTATCGCCATCTCTCCAAGGAGTTTGTGTTGGCACTACTGGAGTCACCCTCCTGTGTAGCGTAACAACGCAGCAGGTATCGCCATCTCTCCAAGGAGTTTGTGTTGGCACTACTGGAGTCACCCTCCTGTGTAGCGTAACAACGCAGCAGGTATCACCATCTCTCCAAGGAGATTGTTGGCACTACTGGAGTCACCCTCCTGTGTAGCGTAACAACCCAGCAGGTATCGCCATCTCTCCAAGGAGTTTGTGTTGGCACTACTGGAGTCACCCTCCTGTGTAGCGTAATAATCCAGCAGGTATCGCCATCTCTCCAAGGAGTTTGTGTTGGCACTACTGGAGTCACCCTCCTGTGTAGCGTAACAACCCAGCAGGTATCGCCATCTCTCCAAGGAGTTTGTGTTGGCACTACTGGAGTCACCCTCCTGTGTAGCGTAACAATCCAGCAGGTATCGCCATCTCTCCAAGGAGTTTGTGTTGGCACTACTGGAGGTCACCCTCCTGTGTAGCGTAACAACCCAGCAGGTATCGCCATCTCTCCAAGGAGTTTGTGTTGGCACTACTGGAGTCACCCTCCTGTGTAGCGTAACAACCCAGCAGGTATCGCCATCTCTCCAAGGAGTTTGTGTTGGCACTACTGGAGTCACCCTCCTGTGTAGCGTAACAATCCAGCAGGTATCGCCATCTCTCCAAGGAGTTTGTGTTGGCACTACTGGAGTCACCCTCCTGTGTAGCGTAACAACGCAGCAGGTATCACCATCTCTCCAAGGAGTTTGTGTTGGCACTACTGGAGTCACCCTCCTGTGTAGCGTAACAACCCAGCAGGTATCGCCATCTCTCCAAGGAGTTTGTGTTGGTCCTACTGGAGTCACCCTCCTGTGTAGCGTAACAACGCAGCAGGTATCGCCATCTCCCCAAGGAGTTTGTGTTGGCACTACTGGAGTCACCCTCCTGTGTAGCGTAACAACGCAGCAGGTATCGCCATCTCTCCAAGGAGTTTGTGTTGGCACTACTGGAGTCACCCTCCTGTGTAGCGTAACAATCCAGCAGGTATCGCCATCTCTCCAAGGATTTTGTGTTGGCACTACTGGAGTCACCCTCCTGTGTAGCGTAACAACCCAGCAGGTATCGCCATCTCTCCAAGGAGTTTGTGTTGGCACTACTGGAGTCACCCTCCTGTGTAGCATAACAATCCAGCAGGTATCGCCATCTCTCCAAGGAGTTTGTGTTGGCACTACTGGAGTCACCCTCCTGTGTAGCGTAACAATCCAGCAGGTATCGCCATCTCTCCAAGGAGTTTGTGTTGGCACTACTGGAGTCACCTTCCTGTGTAGCGTAACAACGCAGCAGGTATCCCCATCTCTCCAAGGAGTTTGTGTTGGCACTACTGGAGTCACCCTCCTTTGTAGCGTAACAATCCAGCAGGTATCGCCATCTCTCCAAGGAGTTTGTGTTGGCACTACTGGAGTCACCCTCCTGTGTAGCGTAACAACGCAGCAGGTATCCCCATCTCTCCAAGGAGTTTGTGTTGGCACTACTGGAGTCACCCTCCTGTGTAGCGTAACAACGCAGCAGGTATCGCCATCTCTCCAAGGAGTTTGTGTTGGCACTACTGGAGTCACCCTCCTGTGTAGCGTAACAACCCAGCAGGTATCGCCATCTCTCCAAGGAGTTTGTGTTGGCACTACTGGAGTCACCCTCCTGTGTAGCGTAACAATCCAGCAGGTATCGCCATCTCTCCAAGGAGTTTGTGTTGGCACTACTGGAGTCACCCTCCTGTGTATCATAACAATCCAGCAGGTATCGCCATCTCTCCAAGGAGTTTGTGTTGGCACTACTGGAGTCACCTTCCTGTGTAGCGTAACAACCCAGCAGGTATCGCCATCTCTCCAAGGAGTTTGTGTTGGCACTACTGGAGTCACCCTCCTGTGTAGCGTAACAACGCAGCAGGTATCGCCATCTCTCCAAGGAGTTTGTGTTGGCACTACTGGAGTCACCCTCCTGTGTAGCGTAACAATCCAGCAGGTATCCCCATCTCTCCAAGGAGTTTGTGTTGGCACTACTGGAGTCACCCTCCTGTGTAGCGTAACAATCCAGCAGGTATCGCCATCTCTCCAAGGAGTTTGTGTTGGCACTACTGGAGTCACCCTCCTGTGTAGCGTAACAACCCAGCAGGTATCGCCATCTCTCCAAGGAGTTTGTGTTGGCACTACTGGAGTCACCCTCCTGTGTAGCGTAACAACGCAGCAGGTATCGCCATCTCTCCAAGGAGTTTGTGTTGGCACTACTGGAGTCACCCTCCTGTGTAGCGTAACAACCCAGCAGGTATCGCCATCTCTCCAAGGAGTTTGTGTTGGCACTACTGGAGTCACCCTCCTGTGTAGCGTAACAATCCAGCAGGTATCGCCATCTCTCCAAGGAGTTTGTGTTGGCACTACTGGAGATCACCCTCCTGTGTAGCGTAACAACCCAGCAGGTATCGCCATCTCTCCAAGGAGTTTGTGTTGGCACTACTGGAGTCACCCTCCTGTGTAGCGTAACAACCCAGCAGGTATCGCCATCTCTCCAAGGAGTTTGTGTTGGCACTACTGGAGTCACCCTCCTGTGTAGCGTAACAACGCAGCAGGTATCGCCATCTCTCCAAGGAGTTTGTGTTGGCACTACTGGAGTCACCCACCTGTGTAGCGTAACAACCCAGCAGGTATCGCCATCTCTCCAAGGAGTTTGTGTTGGCACTACTGGAGTCACCCTCCTGTGTAGTGTAACAACCCAGCAGGTATCCCCATCTCTCCAAGGAGTTTGTGTTGGCACTACTGGAGTCACCCTCCTGTGTAGCGTAACAACGCAGCAGGTATCGCCATCTCTCCAAGGAGTTTGTGTTGGCACTACTGGAGTCACCCTCCTGTGTAGCGTAACAATCCAGCAGGTATCGCCATCACTCCAAGGAGTTTGTGTTGGCACTACTGGAGTCACCCTCCTGTGTAGCGTAACAACCCAGCAGGTATCGCCATCTCTCCAAGGAGTTTGTGTTGGCACTACTGGAGTCACCCTCCTGTGTAGCGTAACAATCCAGCAGGTATCGCCATCTCTCCAAGGAGTTTGTGTTGGCACTACTGGAGTCACCCTCCTGTGTAGCGTAACAACGCAGCAGGTATCGCCATCTCTCCAAGTAGTTTGTGTTGGCACTACTGGAGTCACCCTCCTGTGTAGCGTAACAACGCAGCAGGTATCGCCATCTCTCCAAGGAGTTTGTGTTGGCACTACTGGAGTCACCCTCCTGTGTAGCGTAACAATCCAGCAGGTATCGCCATCTCTCCAAGGAGTTTGTGTTGGCACTACTGGAGTCACCCTCCTGAGTAGCGTAACAACGCAGCAGGTATCGCCATCTCTCCAAGGAATTTGTGTTGGCACTACTGGAGTCACCCTCCTGTGTAGCGTAACAATCCAGCAGGTATCGCCATCTCTCCAAGGAGTTTGTGTTGGCACTACTGGAGTCACCCTCCTGTGTAGCGTAACAATCCAGCAGGTATCGCCATCTCTCCAAGGAGTTTGTGTTGGCACTACTGGAGTCACCCTCCTGTGTAGCGTAACAACGCAGCAGGTATCGCCATCTCTCCAAGGAGTTTGTGTTGGCACTACTGGAGTCACCCTCCTGTGTAGCGTAACAACCCAGCAGGTATCGCCATCTCTCCAAGGAGTTTGTGTTGGCACTACTGGAGTCACCCTCCTGTGTAGCGTAACAACGCAGCAGGTATCGCCATCTCTCCAAGTAGTTTGTGTTGGCACTACTGGAGTCACCCTCCTGTGTAGCGTAACAATCCAGCAGGTATCGCCATCTCTCCAAGGAGTTTGTGTTGGCACTACTGGAGTCACCCTCCTGAGTAGCGTAACAACGCAGCAGGTATCGCCATCTCTCCAAGGAATTTCTGTTGGCACTACTGGAGTCACCCTCCTGTGTAGCGTAACAATCCAGCAGGTATCGCCATCTCTCCAAGGAGTTTGTGTTGGCACTACTGGAGTCACCCTCCTGTGTAGCGTAACAACCCAGCAGGTATCGCCATCTCTCCAAGGAGTTTGTGTTGGCACTACTGGAGTCACCCTCCTGTGTAGCGTAACAATCCAGCAGGTATCGCCATCTCTCCAAGGAGTTTGTGTTGGCACTACTGGAGTCACCCTCCTGTGTAGCGTAACAATCCAGCAGGTATCGCCATCTCTCCAAGGAGTTTGTGTTGGCACTACTGGAGTCACCTTCCTGTGTAGCGTAACAACGCAGCAGGTATCGCCATCTCTCCAAGGAGTTTGTGTTGGCACTACTGGAGTCACCCTCCTGTGTAGCGTAACAACTCAGCAGGTATCGCCATCTCTCCAAGGAGTTTGTGTTGGCACTACTGGAGTCACCCTCCTGTGTAGCGTAACAATCCAGCAGGTATCGCCATCTCTCCAAGGAGTTTGTGTTGGCACTACTGGAGTCACCCTCCTGTGTAGCGTAACAACCCAGCAGGTATCGCCATCTCTCCAAGGAGTTTGTGTTGGCACTACTGGAGTCACCCTCCTGTGTAGCGTAACAACCCAGCAGGTATCGCCATCTCTCCAAGGAGTTTGTGTTGGCACTACTGGAGTCACCCTCCTGTGTAGCGTAACAACCCAGCAGGTATCGCCATCTCTCCAAGGAGTTTGTGTTGGCACTACTGGAGTCACCCTCCTGTGTAGCGTAACAATCCAGCAGGTATCGCCATCTCTCCAAGGAGTTTGTGTTGGCACTACTGGAGTCACCCTCCTGTGTAGCGTAACAATCCAGCAGGTATCGCCATCTCTCCAAGGAGTTTGTGTTGGCACTACTGGAGTCACCCTCCTGTGTAGCGTAACAACCCAGCAGGTATCGCCATCTCTCCAAGGAGTTTGTGTTGGCACTACTGGAGTCACCCTCCTGTGTAGCGTAACAACCCAGCAGGTATCGCCATCTCTCCAAGGAGTTTGTGTTGGCACTACTGGAGTCACCTTCCTGTGTAGCGTAACAATCCAGCAGGTATCGCCATCTCTCCAAGGAGTTTGTGTTGGCACTACTGGAGTCACCCTCCTGTGTAGCGTAACAATCCAGCAGGTATCGCCATCTCTCCAAGGAGTTTGTGTTGGCACTACTGGAGTCACCCTCCTGTGTAGCGTAACAATCCAGCAGGTATCGCTATCTCTCCAAGGAGTTTGTGTTGGCACTACTGGAGTCACCCTCCTGTGTAGCGTAACAATCCAGCAGGTATCGCCATCTCTCCAAGGAGTTTGTGTTGGCACTACTGGAGTCACCCTCCTGTGTAGCGTAACAATCCAGCAGGTATCGCCATCTCTCCAAGGAGTTTGTGTTGGCACTACTGGAGTCACCCTCCTGTGTAGCGTAACAATCCAGCAGGTATCGCCATCTCTCCAAGGAGTTTGTGTTGGCACTACTGGAGTCACCCTCCTGTGTAGCGTAACAACCCAGCAGGTATCGCCATCTCTCCAAGGAGTTTGTGTTGGCACTACTGGAGTCACCTTCCTGTGTAGCATAACAACCCAGCAGGTATCGCCATCTCTCCGAGGAGTTTGTGTTGGCACTACTGGAGTCACCTTCCTGTGTAGCGTAACAACCCAGCAGGTATTGCCATCTCTCCAAGGAGTTTGTGTTGGCACTACTGGAGTCACCCTCCTGTGTAGCGTAACAACGCAGCAGGTATCGCCATCTCTCCAAGGAGTTTGTGGTGGCACTACTGGAGTCACCCTCCTGTGTAGCGTAAAAATCCAGCAGGTATCGCTATCTCTCCAAGGAGTTTGTGTTGGCACTACTGGAGTCACCCTCCTGTGTAGCGTAACAACCCAGCAGGTATCGCCATCTCTCCAAGGAGTTTGTGTTGGCACTACTGGAGTCACCCTCCTGTGTAGCGTAACAACGCAGCAGGTATCGCCATCTCTCCAAGGAGTTTGTGTCGGCACTACTGGAGTCACCCTCCTGTGTAGCGTAACAATCCAGCAGGTATCGCCATCTCTCCAAGGAGTTTGTGTTGGCACTACTGGAGTCACCCTCCTGTGTAGCGTAACAATCCAGCAGGTATCGCCATATCTCCAAGGAGTTTGTGTTGGCACTACTGGAGTCACCCTCCTGTGTAGAGTAACAACGCAGCAGGTATCGCCATCTCTCCAAGGAGTTTGTGTTGGCACTACTGGAGTCACCCTCCTGTGTAGCGTAACAACCCAGCAGGTATCGCCATCTCTCCAAGGAGTTTGTGTTGGCACTACTGGAGTCACCTTCCTGTGTAGCGTAACAATCCAGCAGGTATCGCCATCTCTCCAAGGAGTTTGTGTTGGCACTACTGGAGTCACCCTCCTGTGTAGCGAAACAACCCAGCAGGTATCGCCATCTCTCCAAGGAGTTTGTGTTGGCACTACTGGAGTCACCCTCCTGTTTACCGTAACAATCCAGCAGGTATCGCCATCTCTCCAAGGAGTTTGTGTTGGCACTACTGGAGTCACCCTCCTTTGTAGCGTAACAACGCAGCAGGTATCGCCATCTCTCCAAGGAGTTTGTGTTGGCACTACTGGAGTCACCCTCCTGTGTAGCGTAACAATCCAGCAGGTATCGCCATCTCTCCAAGGAGTTTGTGTTGGCACTACTGGAGTCACCCTCCTGTGTAGCGTAACAACGCAGCAGGTATCGCCATCTCTCCAAGGAGTTTGTGTTGGCACTACTGGAGTCACCCTCCTGTGTAGCGTAACAATCCAGCAGGTATCGCCATCTCTCCAAGGAGTTTGTGTTGGCACTACTGGAGTCACCCTCCTGTGTAGCGTAACAATCCAGCAGGTATCGCCATCTCTCCAAGGAGTTTGTGTTGGCACTACTGGAGTCACCCTCCTGTGTAGCGTAACAATCCAGCAGGTATCCCCATCTCTCCAAGGAGTTTGTGTTGGCACTACTGGAGTCACCCTCCTGTGTAGCGTAACAATCCAGCAGGTATCGCCATCTCTTCAAGGAGTTTGTGTTGGCACTACTGGAGTCACCCTCCTGTGTAGCGTAACAACTCAGCAGGTATCGCCATCTCTCCAAGGAGTTTGTGTTGGCACTACTGGAGTCACCCTCCTGTGTAGCGTAACAATCCAGCAGGTATCGCCATCTCTCCAAGGAGTTTGTGTTGGCACTACTGGAGTCACCCTCCTGTGTAGCGTAACAATCCAGCAGGTATCGCCATCTCTCCAAGGAGTTTGTGTTGGCACTACTGGAGTCACCCTCCTGTGTAGCGTAACAACCCAGCAGGTATCGCCATCTCTCCAAGGAGTTTGTGTTGGCACTACTGGAGTCACCCTCCTGTGTAGGGTAACAATCCAGCAGGTATCGCCATCTCTCCAAGGAGTTTGTGTTGGCACTACTGGAGTCACCCTCCTGTGTAGCGTAACAATCCAGCAGGTATCGCCATCTCTCCAAGGAGTTTGTGTTGGCACTACTGGAGTCACCCTCCTGTGTAGCGTAACAATCCAGCAGGTATCGCCATCTCTCCAAGGAGTTTGTGTTGGCACTACTGGAGTCACCCTCCTGTGTAGCGTAACAACGCAGCAGGTATCGCCATCTCTCCAAGGAGTTTGTGTTGGCACTACTGGAGTCACCCTCCTGTGTAGCGTAACAACGCAGCAGGTATCGCCATCTCTCCAAGGAGTTTGTGTTGGCACTACTGGAGTCACCCTCCTGTGTAGCGTAACAACGCAGCAGGTATCGCCATCTCTCCAAGGAGTTTGTGTTGGCACTACTGGAGTCACCCTCCTGTGTAGCGTAACAATCCAGCAGGTATCGCCATCTCTCCAAGGAGTTTGTGTTGGCACTACTGGAGTCACCCTCCTGTGTAGCGTAACAATCCAGCAGGTATCGCCATCTCTCCAAGGAGTTTGTGTTGGCACTACTGGAGTCACCCTCCTGTGTAGCGTAACAATCCAGCAGGTATCGCCATCTCTCCAAGTAGTTTGTGTTGGCACTACTGGAGTCACCCTCCTGTGTAGCGTAACAACGCAGCAGGTATCGCCATCTCTCCAAGGAGTTTGTGTTGGCACTACTGGAGTCACCCTCCTGTGTAGCGTAACAATCCAGCAGGTATCGCCATCTCTCCAAGGAGTTTGTGTTGGCACTACTGGAGGTCACCCTCCTGTGTAGCGTAACAACCCAGCAGGTATCGCCATCTCTCCAAGGAGTTTGTGTTGGCACTACTGGAGTCACCCTCCTGTGTAGCGTAACAACCCAGCAGGTATCGCCATCTCTCCAAGGAGTTTGTGTTGGCACTACTGGAGTCACCCTCCTGTGTAGCGTAACAACCCAGCAGGTATCGCCATCTCTCCAAGGAGTTTGTGTTGGCACTACTGGAGTCACCCTCCTGTGTAGCGTAACAACGCAGCAGGTATCGCCATCTCTCCAAGGAGTTTGTGTTGGCACTACTGGAGTCACCCTACTGTGTAGCGTAACAATCCAGCAGGTATGGCCATCTCTCCAAGGAGTTTGTGTTGGCACTACTGGAGTCACCCTCCTGTGTAGCGTAACAACGCAGCAGGTATCGCCATCTCTCCAAGGAGTTTGTGTTGGCACTACTGGAGTCACCCTCCTGTGTAGCGTAACAACGCAGCAGGTATCGCCATCTCTCCAAGGAGTTAGTGTTGGCACTACTGGAGTCACCCTCCTGTGTAGCGTAACAATCCAGCAGGTATGGCCATCTCTCCAAGGAGTTTGTGTTGGCACTACTGGAGTCACCCTCCTGTGTAGCGTAACAATCCAGCAGGTATCGCCATCTCTCCAAGGAGTTTGTGTTGGCACTACTGGAGTCACCCTCCTGTGTAGCGTAACAACCCAGCAGGTATCGCCATCTCTCCAAGGAGTTTGTGTTGGCACTACTGGAGTCACCCTCCTGTGTAGCGTAACAATCCAGCAGGTATCGCCATCTCTCCAAGGAGTTTGTGTTGGCACTACTGGAGTCACCCTCCTGTGTAGCGTAACAATCCAGCAGGTATCGCCATCTCTCCAAGGAGTTTGTGTTGGCACTACTGGAGTCACCTTCCTGTGTAGCGTAACAACGCAGCAGGTATCGCCATCTCTCCAAGGAGTTTGTGTTGGCACTACTGGAGTCACCCTCCTGTGTAGCGTAACAATCCAGCAGGTATCGCCATCTCTCCAAGGAGTTTGTGTTGGCACTACTGGAGTCACCCTCCTGTGTAGCGTAACAATCCAGCAGGTATCGCCATCTCTCCAAGGAGTTTGTGTTGGCACTACTGGAGTCACCTTCCTGTGTAGCATAACAATCCAGCAGGTATCGCCATCTCTCCAAGGAGTTTGTGTTGGCACTACTGGAGTCACCCTCCTGTGTAGCGTAACAACGCAGCAGGTATCGCCATCTCTCCAAGGAGTTTGTGTTGGCACTACTGGAGTCAACCTCCTGTGTAGCGTAACAATCCAGCAGGTATCGCCATCTCTCCAAGGAGTTTGTGTTGGCACTACTGGAGTCACCTTCCTGTGTAGCGTAACAACGCAGCAGGTATCGCCATCTCTCCAAGGAGTTTGTGTTGGCACTACTGGAGTCACCCTCCTGTGTAGCGTAACAATCCAGCAGGTATCGCCATCTCTCCATGGAGTTTGTGTTGGCACTACTGGAGTCACCCTCCTGTGTAGCGTAACAATCCAGCAGGTATCGCCATCTCTCCAAGGAGTTTGTGTTGGCACTACTGGAGTCACCCTCCTGTGTAGCGTAACAATCCAGCAGGTATCGCCATCTCTCCAAGGAGTTTGTGTTGGCACTACTGGAGTCACCCTCCTGTGTAGCGTAACAACGCAGCAGGTATCGCAATCTCCCCAAGGAGTTTGTGTTGGCACTACTGGAGTCACCCTCCTGTGTAGCGTAACAATCCAGCAGGTATCGCCATCTCTCCAAGGAGTTTGTGTTGGCACTACTGGAGTCACCCTCCTGTGTAGCGTAACAATCCAGCAGGTATCGCCATCTCTCCAAGGAGTTTGTGTTGGCACTACTGGAGTCACCCTCCTGTGTAGCGTAACAATCCAGCAGGTATCGCCATCTCTCCAAGGAGTTTGTGTTGGCACTACTGGAGTCACCCTCCTGTGTAGCGTAACAACGCAGCAGGTATCGCCATCTCTCCAAGGAGTTTGTGTTGGCACTACTGGAGTCACCCTCCTGTGTAGCGTAACAATCCAGCAGGTATCGCCATCTCTCCAAGGAGTTTGTGTTGGCACTACTGGAGTCACCCTCCTGTGTAGCGTAACAATCCAGCAGGTATCGCCATCTCTCCAAGGAGTTTGTGTTGGCACTACTGGAGTCACCCTCCTGTGTAGCGTAACAACGCAGCAGGTATCGCCATCTCTCCAAGGAGTTTGTGTTGGCATTACAGGAGTCACCCTCCTGTGTAGCGTAACAACCCAGCAGGTATCCCCATCTCTCCAAGGAGTTTGTGTTGGCACTACTGGAGTCACCCTCCTGTGTAGCGTAACAATCCAGCAGGTATCGCCATCTCTCCAAGTAGTTTGTGTTGGCACTACTGGAGTCACCCTCCTGTGTAGCGTAACAATCCAGCAGGTATCGCCATCTCTCCAAGGAGTTTGTGTTGGCACTACTGGAGTCACCCTCCTGTGTAGCGTAACAACGCAGCAGGTATCGCCATCTCTCCAAGGAGTTTGTGTTGGCACTACTGGAGTCACCCTCCTGTGTAGCGTAACAATCCAGCAGGTATCGCCATCTCTCCAAGTAGTTTGTGTTGGCACTACTGGAGTCACCCTCCTGTGTAGCGTAACAACGCAGCAGGAATCGCCATCTCTCCAAGGAGTTTGTGTTGGCACTACTGGAGTCACCCTCCTGTGTAGCGTAACAACCCAGCAGGTATCGCCATCTCTCCAAGGAGTTTGTGTTGGCACTACTGGAGTCACCCTCCTGTGTAGCGTAACAATCCAGCAGGTATCCCCATCTCTCCAAGGAGTTTGTGTTGGCACTACTGGAGGTCACCCTCCTGTGTAGCGTAACAATCCAGCAGGTATCGCCATCTCTCCCAGGAGTTTGTGTTGGCACTACTGGAGTCACCCTCCTGTGTAGCGTAACAACGCAGCAGGTATCGCCATCTCTCCAAGGAGTTTGTGTTGGCACTAATGGAGTCACCCTCCTGTGTAGCGTAACAATCCAGCAGGTATCGCCATCTCTCCAAGGAGTTTGTGTTGGCACTACTGGAGGTCACCCTCCTGTGTAGCGTAACAACGCAGCAGGTATCGCCATCTCTCCAAGGAGTTTGTGTTGGCACTACTGGAGTCACCCTCCTGTGTAGCGTAACAACCCAGCAGGTATCGCCATCTCTCCAAGGAGTTTGTGTTGGCACTACTGGAGTCACCCTCCTGTGTAGCGTAACAATCCAGCAGGTATCCCCATCTCTCCAAGGAGTTTGTGTTGGCACTACTGGAGTCACCCTCCTGTGTAGCGTAACAACGCAGCAGGTATCGCCATCTCTCCAAGGAGTTTGTGTTGGCACTACTGGAGTCACCCTCCTGTGTAGCGTAACAATCCAGCAGGTATCGCCAACTCTCCAAGGAGTTTGTGTTGGCACTGCTGGAGGTCACTCTCCCGTGTAGCGTAACAATCCAGCAGGTATCGCCATCTCTCCAAGGAGTTTGTGTTGGCATTACTGGAGTCACCCTCCTGTGTAGCGTAACAACGCAGCAGGTATCGCCATCTCTCCAAAGAGTTTGTGTTGGCACTACTGGAGTCACCCTCCTGTGTAGCGTAACAATCCAGCAGGTATCGCCATCTCTCCAAGGAGTTTATGTTGGCACTACTGGAGTCACCCTCCTGTGTAGCGTAACAATCCAGCAGGTATCGCCATCTCTCCAAGGAGTTTGTGTTGGCACTACTGGAGTCACCCTCCTGTGTAGCGTAACAACCCAGCAGGTATCGCCATCTCTCCAAGGAGTTTGTGTTGGCACTACTGGAGTCACCCTCCTGTGTAGCGTAACAACGCAGCAGGTATCCCCATCTCTCCAAGGAGTTTGTGTTGGCACTACTGGAGTCACGCTCCTGTGTAGCGTAACAATCCAGCAGGTATCGCCATCTCTCCAAGGAGTTTGTGTTGGCACTACTGGAGTCACCCTCCTGTGTAGCGTAACAATCCAGCAGGTATCGCCATCTCTCCAAGGAGTTTGTGTTGGCACGACTGGAGTCACCCTCCTGTGTAGCGTAACAATCCAGCAGGTATCGCCATCTCTCCAAGGAGTTTGTGTTGGCATTACTGGAGTCACCATCCTGTGTAGCGTAACAACCCAGCAGGTATCGCCATCTCTCCAAGGAGTTTGTGTTGGCACTACTGGTGTCACCCTCCTGTGTAGCGTAACAACCCAGCAGGTATCGCCATCTCTCCAAGGAGTTTGTGTTGGCACTACTGGAGTCACCCTCCTGTGTAGCGTAACAACGCAGCAGGTATCGCCATCTCTCCAAGGAGTTTGTGTTGGCACTACTGGAGGTCACCCTCCTGTGTAGCGTAACAACGCAGCAGGTATCGCCATCTCTCCAAGGAGTTTGTGTTGGCACTACTGGAGTCACCCTCCTGTGTAGCGAAACAACCCAGCAGGTATCGCCATCTCTCCAAGGAGTTTGTGTTGGCACTACTGGAGTCACCCTCCTGTGTAGCGTAACAACCCAGCAGGTATCGCCATCTCTCCAAGGAGTTTGTGTTGGCACTACTGGAGTCACCCTCCTGTGTAGCGTAACAACGCAGCAGGTATCGCCATCTCTCCAAGGAGTTTGTGTTGGCACTACTGGAGTCACCCTCCTGTGTAGCGTAACAACGCAGCAGGTATCGCCATCTCTCCAAGGAGTTTGTGTTGGCACTACTGGAGTCACCCTCCTGTGTAGCGTAACAACGCAGCAGGTATCGCCATCTCTCCAAGGAGTTTGTGTTGGCACTACTGGAGTCACCCTCCTGTGTAGCGTAACAACGCAGCAGGTATCGCCATCTCTCCAAGGAGTTTGTGTTGGCACTACTGGAGTCACCCTCCTGTGTAGCGTAACAACCCAGCAGGTATCGCCATCTCTCCAAGGAGTTTGTGTTGGCACTACTGGAGTCACCCTCCTGTGTAGCGTAACAACCCAGCAGGTATCGCCATCTCTCCAAGGAGTTTGTGTTGGCACTACTGGAGTCACCCTCCTGTGTAGCGTAACAACGCAGCAGGTATCGCCATCTCTCCAAGGAGTTTGTGTTGGCACTACTGGAGTCACCCTCCTGTGTAGCGTAACAACGCAGAAGGTATCGCCATCTCTCCAAGGAGTTTGTGTTGGCACTACTGGAGTCACCCTCCTGTGTAGCGTAACAATCCAGCAGGTATCGCCATCTCTCCAAGGAGTTTGTATTGGCACTACTGGAGTCACCCTCCTGTGTAGCGTAACAATCCAGCAGGTATCGCCATCTCTCCAAGGAGTTTGTGTTGGCACTACTGGAGTCACCCTCCTGTGTAGCGTAACAATCCAGCAGGTTTCGCCATCTCTCCAAGGAGTTTGTGTTGGCACTACTGGAGGTCACCCTCCTGTGTTGCGTAACAACCCAGCAGGTATCGCCATCTCTCCAAGGAGTTTGTGTTGGCACTACTGGAGTCACCCTCCTGTGTAGCGTAACAACCCAGCAGGTATCGCCATCTCTCCAAGGAGTTTGTGTTGGCACTACTGGAGTCACCCTCCTGTGTAGCGTAACAATCCAGCAGGTATCGCCATCTCTCCAAGGAGTTTGTGTTGGCACTACTGGAGGTCACCCTCCTGTGTAGCGTAACAACCCAGCAGGTATCGCCATCTCTCCAAGGAGTTTGTGTTGGCACTACTGGAGTCACCCTCCTGTGTAGCGTAACAATCCAGCAGGTATCGCCATCTCTCCAAGGAATTTGTGTTGGCACTACTGGAGTCACCCTCCTGTGTAGCGTAACAACCCAGCAGGTATCGCCATCTCTCCAAGGTGTTTGTGTTGGCACTACTGGAGTCACCCTCCTGTGTAGTGTAACAACGCAGCAGGTATCGCCATCTCTCCAAGGAGTTTGTGTTGGCACTACTGGAGTCACCCTCCTGTGTAGCGTAACAACGCAGCAGGTATCGCCATCTCTCCAAGGAGTTTGTGTTGGCACTACTGGAGTCACCCTCCTGTGTAGCGTAACAATCCAGCAGGTATCGCCATCTCTCCAAGGAGTTTGTGTTGGCACTACTGGAGTCACCCTCCTGTGTAGCGTAACAACGCAGCAGGTATCGCCATCTCTCCAAGGAGTTTGTGTTGGCACTACTGGAGTCACCCTCCTGTGTAGCGTAACAACGCAGCAGGTAGCGCCATCTCTCCAAAGAGTTTGTGTTGGCACTACTGGAGTCACCCTCCTGTGTAGCGTAACAACGCAGCAGGTATCGCCATCTCTCCAAGGAGTTTGTGTTGGCACTACTGGAGTCACCCTCCTGTGTAGCGTAACAACGCAGCAGGTATCGCCATCTCTCCAAGGAGTTTGTGTTGGCACTACTGGAGTCACCCTCCTGTGTAGCGTAACAACCCAGCAGGTATCGCCATCTCTCCAAGGAGTTTGTGTTGGCACTACTGGAGTCACCCTCCTGTGTAGCGTAACAATCCAGCAGGTATCGCCATCTCTCCAAGGAGTTTGTGTTGGCACTACTGGAGTCACCCTCCTGTGTAGCGTAACAACCCAGCAGGTATCGCCATCTCTCCAAGGAGTTTGTGTTGGCACTACTGGAGTCACCCTCCTGTGTAGCGTAACAATCCAGCAGGTATCGCCATCTCTCCAAGGAGTTTGTGTTGGCACTACTGGAGGTCACCCTCCTGTGTAGCGTAACAACCCAGCAGGTATCGCCATCTCTCCAAGGAGTTTGTGTTGGCACTACTGGAGTCACCCTCCTGTGTAGCGTAACAACCCAGCAGGTATCGCCATCTCTCCAAGGAGTTTGTGTTGGCACTACTGGAGTCACCCTCCTGTGTAGCGTAACAATCCAGCAGGTATCGCCATCTCTCCAAGGAGTTTGTGTTGGCACTACTGGAGTCACCCTCCTGTGTTGCGTAACAACGCAGCAGGTATCGCCATCTCTCCAAGGAGTTTGTGTTGGCACTACTGGAGTCACCCTCCTGTGTAGCGTAACAACCCAGCAGGTATCGCCATCTCTCCAAGGAGTTTGTGTTGGTCCTACTGGAGTCACCCTCCTGTGTAGCGTAACAACGCAGCAGATATCGCCATCTCCCCAAGGAGTTTGTGTTGGCACTACTGGAGTCACCCTCCTGTGTAGCGTAACAACCCAGCAGGTATCGCCATCTCTCCAAGGAGTTTGTGTTGGCACTACTGGAGTCACCCTCCTGTGTAGCGTAACAACCCAGCAGGTATCGCCATCTCTCCAAGGAGTTTGTGTTGGCACTACTGGAGTCACCCTCCTGTGTAGCGTAACAACGCAGCAGGTATCGCCATCTCTCCAAGGAGTTTGTGTTGGCACTACTGGAGTCACCCTCCTGTGTAGCGTAACAACGCAGAAGGTATCGCCATCTCTCCAAGGAGTTTGTGTTGGCACTACTGGAGTCACCCTCCTGTGTAGCGTAACAATCCAGCAGGTATCGCCATCTCTCCAAGGAGTTTGTGTTGGCACTACTGGAGTCACCCTCCTGTGTAGCGTAACAATCCAGCAGGTTTCGCCATCTCTCCAAGGAGTTTGTGTTGGCACTACTGGAGGTCACCCTCCTGTGTAGCGTAACAACCCAGCAGGTATCGCCATCTCTCCAAGGAGTTTGTGTTGGCACTACTGGAGTCACCCTCCTGTGTAGCGTAACAACCCAGCAGGTATCGCCATCTCTCCAAGGAGTTTGTGTTGGCACTACTGGAGTCACCCTCCTGTGTAGCGTAACAATCCAGAAGGTATCGCCATCTCTCCAAGGAGTTTGTGTTGGCACTACTGGAGGTCACCCTCCTGTGTAGCGTAACAACCCAGCAGGTATCGCCATCTCTCCAAGGAGTATGTGTTGGCACTACTGGAGTCACCCTCCTGTGTAGCGTAACAATCCAGCAGGTATCGCCATCTCTCCAAGGAGTTTGTGTTGGCACTACTGGAGTCACCCTCCTGTGTAGCGTAACAACCCAGCAGGTATCGCCATCTCTCCAAGGAGTTTGTGTTGGCACTACTGGAGTCACCATCCTGTGTAGTGTAACAACGCAGCAGGTATCGCCATCTCTCCAAGGAGTTTGTGTTGGCACTACTGGAGTCACCCTCCTGTGTAGCGTAACAACGCAGCAGGTATCGCCATCTCTCCAAGGAGTTTGTGTTGGCACTACTGGAGTCACCCTCCTGTGTAGCGTAACAATCCAGCAGGTATCGCCATCTCTCCAAGGAGTTTGTGTTGGCACTACTGGAGTCACCCTCCCGTGTAGCGTAACAACGCAGCAGGTATCGCCATCTCTCCAAGGAGTTTGTGTTGGCACTACTGGAGTCACCCTCCTGTGTAGCGTAACAACGCAGCAGGTAGCGCCATCTCTCCAAAGAGATTGTGTTGGCACTACTGGAGTCACCCTCCTGTGTAGCGTAACAACGCAGCAGGTATCGCCATCTCTCCAAGGAGTTTGTGTTGGCACTACTGGAGTCACCCTCCTGTGTAGCGTAACAACGCAGCAGGTATCGCCATCTCTCCAAGGAGTTTGTGTTGGCACTACTGGAGTCACCCTCCTGTGTAGCGTAACAACCCAGCAGGTATCGCCATCTCTCCAAGGAGTTTGTGTTGGCACTACTGGAGTCACCCTCCTGTGTAGCGTAACAATCCAGCAGGTATCGCCATCTCTCCAAGGAGTTTGTGTTGGCACTACTGGAGTCACCCTCCTGTGTAGCGTAACAACCCAGCAGGTATCGCCATCTCTCCAAGGAGTTTGTGTTGGCACTACTGGAGTCACCCTCCTGTGTAGCGTAACAACGCAGCAGGTATCGCCATCTCCCCAAGGAGTTTGTGTTGGCACTACTGGAGTCACCCTCCTGTGTAGCGTAACAACGCAGCAGGTATCGCCATCTCTCCAAGGAGTTTGTGTTGGCACTACTGGAGTCACCCTCCTGTGTAGCGTAACAATCCAGCAGGTATCGCCATCTCTCCAAGGAGTTTGTGTTGGCACTACTGGAGTCACCCTCCTGTGTAGCGTAACAACCCAGCAGGTATCGCCATCTCTCCAAGGAGTTTGTGTTGGCACTACTGGAGTCACCCTCCTGTGTAGCATAACAATCCAGCAGGTATCGCCATCTCTCCGAGGAGTTTGTGTTGGCACTACTGGAGTCAACCTCCTGTGTAGCGTAACAATCCAGCAGGTATCGCCATCTCTCCAAGGAGTTTGTGTTGGCACTACTGGAGTCACCTTCCTGTGTAGCGTAACAACGCAGCAGGTATCCCCATCTCTCCAAGGAGTTTGTGTTGGCACTACTGGAGTCACCCTCCTGTGTAGCGTAACAATCCAGCAGGTATCGCCATCTCTCCAAGGAGTTTGTGTTGGCACTACTGGAATCACCCTCCTGTGTAGCGCAACAACGCAGCAGGTATCCCCATCTCTCCAAGGAGTTTGTGTTGGCACTACTGGAGTCACCCTCCTGTGTAGCGTAACAACGCAGCAGGTATCGCCATCTCTCCAAGGAGTTTGTGTTGGCACTACTGCAGTCACCCTCCTGTGTAGCGTAACAACCCAGCAGGTATCGCCATCTCTCCAAGGAGTTTGTGTTGGCACTACTGAAGTCACCCTCCTGTGTAGCGTAACAATCCAGCAGGTATCGCCATCTCTCCAAGGAGTTTGTGTTGGCACTACTGGAGTCACCCTCCTGTGTAGCATAACAATCCAGCAGGTATCGCCATCTCTCCAAGGAGTTTGTGTTGGCACTACTGGAATCACCTTCCTGTGTAGCGTAACAACCCAGCAGGTATCGCCATCTCTCCAAGGAGTTTGTGTTGGCACTACTGGAGTCACCCTCCTGTGTAGCGTAACAACGCAGCAGGTATCGCCATCTCTCCAAGGAGTTTGTGTTGGCACTACTGGAGTCACCCTCCTGTGTAGCGAAACATTCCAGCAGGTATCGCCATCTCTCCAAGGAGTTTGTGTTGGCACTACTGGAGTCACCCTCCTGTGTAGCGTAACAATCCAGCAGGTATCGCCATCTCTCCAAGGAGTTTGTGTTGGCACTACTGGAGTCACCCTCCTGTGTAGCGTAACAACCCAGCAGGTATCGCCATCTCTCCAAGGAGTTTGTGTTGGCACTACTGGAGTCACCCTCCTGTGTAGCGTAACAACGCAGCAGGTATCGCCATCTCTCCAAGGAGTTTGTGTTGGCACTACTGGAGTCACCCTCCTGTGTAGCGTAACAACCCAGCAGGTATCGCCATCTCTCCAAGGAGTTTGTGTTGGCACTACTGGAGTCACCCTCCTGTGTAGCGTAACAATCCAGCAGGTATCGCCATCTCTCCAAGGAGTTTGTGTTGGCACTACTGGAGATCACCCTCCTGTGTAGCGTAACAACCCAGCAGGTATCGCCATCTCTCCAAGGAGTTTGTGTTGGCACTACTGGAGTCACCCTCCTGTGTAGCGTAACAACCCAGCAGGTATCGCCATCTCTCCAAGGAGTTTGTGTTGGCACTACTGGAGTCACCCTCCTGTGTAGCGTAACAACGCAGCAGGTATCGCCATCTCTCCAAGGAGTTTGTGTTGGCACTACTGGAGTCACCCTCCTGTGTAGCGTAACAACCCAGCAGGTATCGCCATCTCTCCAAGGAGTTTGTGTTGGCACTACTGGAGTCACCCTCCTGTGTAGTGTAACAACCCAGCAGGTATCCCTATCTCTCCAAGGAGTTTGTGTTGGCACTACTGGAGTCACCCTCCTGTGTAGCGTAACAACGCAGCAGGTATCGCCATCTCTCCAAGGGGTTTGTGTTGGCACTACTGGAGTCACCCTCCTGTGTAGCGTAACAATCCAGCAGGTATCGCCATCTCTCCAAGGAGTTTGTGTTGGCACTACTGGAGTCACCCTCCTGAGTAGCGTAACAACACAGCAGGTATCGCCATCTCTCCAAGGAATTTGTGTTGGCACTACTGGAGTCACCCTCCTGTGTAGCGTAACAATCCAGCAGGTATCGCCATCTCTCCAAGGAGTTTGTGTTGGCACTACTGGAGTCACCCTCCTGTGTAGCGTAACAACGCAGCAGGTATCGCCATCTCTCCAAGTAGTTTGTGTTGGCACTACTGGAGTCACCCTCCTGTGTAGCGTAACAACGCAGCAGGTATCGCCATCTCTCCAAGGAGTTTGTGTTGGCACTACTGGTGTCACCCTCCTGTGTAGCGTAACAATCCAGCAGGTATCGCCATCTCTCCAAGGAGTTTGTGTTGGCACTACTGGAGTCACCCTCCTGAGTAGCGTAACAACGCAGCAGGTATCGCCATCTCTCCAAGGAATTTGTGTTGGCACTACTGGAGTCACCCTCCTGTGTAGCGTAACAATCCAGCAGGTATCGCCATCTCTCCAAGGAGTTTGTGTTGGCACTACTGGAGTCACCCTCCTGTGTAGCGTAACAACGCAGCAGGTATCGCCATCTCTCCAAGGAGTTTGTGTTGGCACTACTGGAGTCACCCTCCTGTGTAGCGTAACAACCCAGCAGGTATCGCCATCTCTCCAAGGAGTTTGTGTTGGCACTACTGGAGTCACCCTCCTGTGTAGCGTAACAACGCAGCAGGTATCGCCATCTCTCCAAGTAGTTTGTGTTGGCACTACTGGAGTCACCCTCCTGTGTAGCGTAACAATCCAGCAGGTATCGCCATCTCTCCAAGGAGTTTGTGTTGGCACTACTGGAGTCACCCTCCTGTGTAGCGTAACAACCCAGCAGGTATCGCCATCTCTCCAAGGAGTTTGTGTTGGCACTACTGGAGTCACCCTCCTGTGTAGCGTAACAATCCAGCAGGTATCGCCATCTCTCCAAGGAGTTTGTGTTGGCACTACTGGAGTCACCCTCCTGTGTAGCGTAACAACGCAGCAGGTATCGCCATCTCTCCAAGGAGTTTGTGTTGGCACTACTGGAGTCACCCTCCTGTGTAGCGTAACAACGCAGCAGGTATCGCCATCTCTCCAAGGAGTTTGTGTTGGCACTACTGGAGTCACCCTCCTGTGTAGCGTAACAACGCAGCAGGTATCACCATCTCTCCAAGGAGTTTGTGTTGGCACTACTGGAGTCACCCTCCTGTGTAGCGTAACAACCCAGCAGGTATCGCCATCTCTCCAAGGAGTTTGTGTTGGCACTACTGGAGTCACCCTCCTGTGTAGCGTAATAATCCAGCAGGTATCGCCATCTCTCCAAGGAGTTTGTGTTGGCACTACTGGAGTCACCCTCCTGTGTAGCGTAACAACCCAGCAGGTATCGCCATCTCTCCAAGGAGTTTGTGTTGGCACTACTGGAGTCACCCTCCTGTGTAGCGTAACAATCCAGCAGGTATCGCCATCTCTCCAAGGAGTTTGTGTTGGCACTACTGGAGGTCACCCTCCTGTGTAGCGTAACAACCCAGCAGGTATCGCCATCTCTCCAAGGAGTTTGTGTTGGCACTACTGGAGTCACCCTCCTGTGTAGCGTAACAACCCAGCAGGTATCGCCATCTCTCCAAGGAGTTTGTGTTGGCACTACTGGAGTCACCCTCCTGTGTAGCGTAACAATCCAGCAGGTATCGCCATCTCTCCAAGGAGTTTGTGTTGGCACTACTGGAGTCACCCTCCTGTGTAGCGTAACAACGCAGCAGGTATCACCATCTCTCCAAGGAGTTTGTGTTGGCACTACTGGAGTCACCCTCCTGTGTAGCGTAACAACCCAGCAGGTATCGCCATCTCTCCAAGGAGTTTGTGTTGGTCCTACTGGAGTCACCCTCCTGTGTAGCGTAACAACGCAGCAGGTATCGCCATCTCCCCAAGGAGTTTGTGTTGGCACTACTGGAGTCACCCTCCTGTGTAGCGTAACAACGCAGCAGGTATCGCCATCTCTCCAAGGAGTTTGTGTTGGCACTACTGGAGTCACCCTCCTGTGTAGCGTAACAATCCAGCAGGTATCGCCATCTCTCCAAGGATTTTGTGTTGGCACTACTGGAGTCACCCTCCTGTGTAGCGTAACAACCCAGCAGGTATCGCCATCTCTCCAAGGAGTTTGTGTTGGCACTACTGGAGTCACCCTCCTGTGTAGCATAACAATCCAGCAGGTATCGCCATCTCTCCAAGGAGTTTGTGTTGGCACTACTGGAGTCACCCTCCTGTGTAGCGTAACAATCCAGCAGGTATCGCCATCTCTCCAAGGAGTTTGTGTTGGCACTACTGGAGTCACCTTCCTGTGTAGCGTAACAACGCAGCAGGTATCCCCATCTCTCCAAGGAGTTTGTGTTGGCACTACTGGAGTCACCCTCCTGTGTAGCGTAACAATCCAGCAGGTATCGCCATCTCTCCAAGGAGTTTGTGTTGGCACTACTGGAGTCACCCTCCTGTGTAGCGTAACAACGCAGCAGGTATCCCCATCTCTCCAAGGAGTTTGTGTTGGCACTACTGGAGTCACCCTCCTGTGTAGCGTAACAACGCAGCAGGTATCGCCATCTCTCCAAGGAGTTTGTGTTGGCACTACTGGAGTCACCCTCCTGTGTAGCGTAACAACCCAGCAGGTATCGCCATCTCTCCAAGGAGTTTGTGTTGGCACTACTGGAGTCACCCTCCTGTGTAGCGTAACAATCCAGCAGGTATCGCCATCTCTCCAAGGAGTTTGTGTTGGCACTACTGGAGTCACCCTCCTGTGTATCATAACAATCCAGCAGGTATCGCCATCTCTCCAAGGAGTTTGTGTTGGCACTACTGGAGTCACCTTCCTGTGTAGCGTAACAACCCAGCAGGTATCGCCATCTCTCCAAGGAGTTTGTGTTGGCACTACTGGAGTCACCCTCCTGTGTAGCGTAACAACGCAGCAGGTATCGCCATCTCTCCAAGGAGTTTGTGTTGGCACTACTGGAGTCACCCTCCTGTGTAGCGTAACAATCCAGCAGGTATCCCCATCTCTCCAAGGAGTTTGTGTTGGCACTACTGGAGTCACCCTCCTGTGTAGCGTAACAATCCAGCAGGTATCGCCATCTCTCCAAGGAGTTTGTGATGGCACTACTGGAGTCACCCTCCTGTGTAGCGTAACAACCCAGCAGGTATCGCCATCTCTCCAAGGAGTTTGTGTTGGCACTACTGGAGTCACCCTCCTGTGTAGCGTAACAACGCAGCAGGTATCGCCATCTCTCCAAGGAGTTTGTGTTGGCACTACTGGAGTCACCCTCCTGTGTAGCGTAACAACCCAGCAGGTATCGCCATCTCTCCAAGGAGTTTGTGTTGGCACTACTGGAGTCACCCTCCTGTGTAGCGTAACAATCCAGCAGGTATCGCCATCTCTCCAAGGAGTTTGTGTTGGCACTACTGGAGATCACCCTCCTGTGTAGCGTAACAACCCAGCAGGTATCGCCATCTCTCCAAGGAGTTTGTGTTGGCACTACTGGAGTCACCCTCCTGTGTAGCGTAACAACCCAGCAGGTATCGCCATCTCTCCAAGGAGTTTGTGTTGGCACTACTGGAGTCACCCTCCTGTGTAGCGTAACAACGCAGCAGGTATCGCCATCTCTCCAAGGAGTTTGTGTTGGCACTACTGGAGTCACCCACCTGTGTAGCGTAACAACCCAGCAGGTATCGCCATCTCTCCAAGGAGTTTGTGTTGGCACTACTGGAGTCACCCTCCTGTGTAGTGTAACAACCCAGCAGGTATCCCCATCTCTCCAAGGAGTTTGTGTTGGCACTACTGGAGTCACCCTCCTGTGTAGCGTAACAACGCAGCAGGTATCGCCATCTATCCAAGGAGTTTGTGTTGGCACTACTGGAGTCACCCTCCTGTGTAGCGTAACAATCCAGCAGGTATCGCCATCTCTCCAAGGAGTTTGTGTTGGCACTACTGGAGTCACCCTCCTGTGTAGCGTAACAACCCAGCAGGTATCGCCATCTCTCCAAGGAGTTTGTGTTGGCACTACTGGAGTCACCCTCCTGTGTAGCGTAACAATCCAGCAGGTATCGCCATCTCTCCAAGGAGTTTGTGTTGGCACTACTGGAGTCACCCTCCTGTGTAGCGTAACAACGCAGCAGGTATCGCCATCTCTCCAAGTAGTTTGTGTTGGCACTACTGGAGTCACCCTCCTGTGTAGCGTAACAACGCAGCAGGTATCGCCATCTCTCCAAGGAGTTTGTGTTGGCACTACTGGAGTCACCCTCCTGTGTAGCGTAACAATCCAGCAGGTATCGCCATCTCTCCAAGGAGTTTGTGTTGGCACTACTGGAGTCACCCTCCTGAGTAGCGTAACAACGCAGCAGGTATCGCCATCTCTCCAAGGAATTTGTGTTGGCACTACTGGAGTCACCCTCCTGTGTAGCGTAACAATCCAGCAGGTATCGCCATCTCTCCAAGGAGTTTGTGTTGGCACTACTGGAGTCACCCTCCTGTGTAGCGTAACAATCCAGCAGGTATCGCCATCTCTCCAAGGAGTTTGTGTTGGCACTACTGGAGTCACCCTCCTGTGTAGCGTAACAACGCAGCAGGTATCGCCATCTCTCCAAGGAGTTTGTGTTGGCACTACTGGAGTCACCCTCCTGTGTAGCGTAACAACCCAGCAGGTATCGCCATCTCTCCAAGGAGTTTGTGTTGGCACTACTGGAGTCACCCTCCTGTGTAGCGTAACAACGCAGCAGGTATCGCCATCTCTCCAAGTAGTTTGTGTTGGCACTACTGGAGTCACCCTCCTGTGTAGCGTAACAATCCAGCAGGTATCGCCATCTCTCCAAGGAGTTTGTGTTGGCACTACTGGAGTCACCCTCCTGAGTAGCGTAACAACGCAGCAGGTATCGCCATCTCTCCAAGGAATTTCTGTTGGCACTACTGGAGTCACCCTCCTGTGTAGCGTAACAATCCAGCAGGTATCGCCATCTCTCCAAGGAGTTTGTGTTGGCACTACTGGAGTCACCCTCCTGTGTAGCGTAACAACCCAGCAGGTATCGCCATCTCTCCAAGGAGTTTGTGTTGGCACTACTGGAGTCACCCTCCTGTGTAGCGTAACAATCCAGCAGGTATCGCCATCTCTCCAAGGAGTTTGTGTTGGCACTACTGGAGTCACCCTCCTGTGTAGCGTAACAATCCAGCAGGTATCGCCATCTCTCCAAGGAGTTTGTGTTGGCACTACTGGAGTCACCTTCCTGTGTAGCGTAACAACGCAGCAGGTATCGCCATCTCTCCAAGGAGTTTGTGTTGGCACTACTGGAGTCACCCTCCTGTGTAGCGTAACAACTCAGCAGGTATCGCCATCTCTCCAAGGAGTTTGTGTTGGCACTACTGGAGTCACCCTCCTGTGTAGCGTAACAATCCAGCAGGTATCGCCATCTCTCCAAGGAGTTTGTGTTGGCACTACTGGAGTCACCCTCCTGTGTAGCGTAACAACCCAGCAGGTATCGCCATCTCTCCAAGGAGTTTGTGTTGGCACTACTGGAGTCACCCTCCTGTGTAGCGTAACAACCCAGCAGGTATCGCCATCTCTCCAAGGAGTTTGTGTTGGCACTACTGGAGTCACCCTCCTGTGTAGCGTAACAACCCAGCAGGTATCGCCATCTCTCCAAGGAGTTTGTGTTGGCACTACTGGAGTCACCCTCCTGTGTAGCGTAACAATCCAGCAGGTATCGCCATCTCTCCAAGGAGTTTGTGTTGGCACTACTGGAGTCACCCTCCTGTGTAGCGTAACAATCCAGCAGGTATCGCCATCTCTCCAAGGAGTTTGTGTTGGCACTACTGGAGTCACCCTCCTGTGTAGCGTAACAACCCAGCAGGTATCGCCATCTCTCCAAGGAGTTTGTGTTGGCACTACTGGAGTCACCCTCCTGTGTAGCGTAACAACCCAGCAGGTATCGCCATCTCTCCAAGGAGTTTGTGTTGGCACTACTGGAGTCACCTTCCTGTGTAGCGTAACAATCCAGCAGGTATCGCCATCTCTCCAAGGAGTTTGTGTTGGCACTACTGGAGTCACCCTCCTGTGTAGCGTAACAATCCAGCAGGTATCGCCATCTCTCCAAGGAGTTTGTGTTGGCACTACTGGAGTCACCCTCCTGTGTAGCGTAACAATCCAGCAGGTATCGCTATCTCTCCAAGGAGTTTGTGTTGGCACTACTGGAGTCACCCTCCTGTGTAGCGTAACAATCCAGCAGGTATCGCCATCTCTCCAAGGAGTTTGTGTTGGCACTAATGGAGTCACCCTCCTGTGTAGCGTAACAATCCAGCAGGTATCGCCATCTCTCCAAGGAGTTTGTGTTGGCACTACTGGAGTCACCCTCCTGTGTAGCGTAACAATCCAGCAGGTATCGCCATCTCTCCAAGGAGTTTGTGTTGGCACTACTGGAGTCACCCTCCTGTGTAGCGTAACAACCCAGCAGGTATCGCCATCTCTCCAAGGAGTTTGTGTTGGCACTACTGGAGTCACCTTCCTGTGTAGCATAACAACCCAGCAGGTATCGCCATCTCTCCGAGGAGTTTGTGTTGGCACTACTGGAGTCACCTTCCTGTGTAGCGTAACAACCCAGCAGGTATTGCCATCTCTCCAAGGAGTTTGTGTTGGCACTACTGGAGTCACCCTCCTGTGTAGCGTAACAACGCAGCAGGTATCGCCATCTCTCCAAGGAGTTTGTGGTGGCACTACTGGAGTCACCCTCCTGTGTAGCGTAAAAATCCAGCAGGTATCGCTATCTCTCCAAGGAGTTTGTGTTGGCACTACTGGAGTCACCCTCCTGTGTAGCGTAACAACCCAGCAGGTATCGCCATCTCTCCAAGGAGTTTGTGTTGGCACTACTGGAGTCACCCTCCTGTGTAGCGTAACAACGCAGCAGGTATCGCCATCTCTCCAAGGAGTTTGTGTTGGCACTACTGGAGTCACCCTCCTGTGTAGCGTAACAATCCAGCAGGTATCGCCATCTCTCCAAGGAGTTTGTGTTGGCACTACTGGAGTCACCCTCCTGTGTAGCGTAACAATCCAGCAGGTATCGCCATCTCTCCAAGGAGTTTGTGTTGGCACTACTGGAGTCACCCTCCTGTGTAGAGTAACAACGCAGCAGGTATCGCCATCTCTCCAAGGAGTTTGTGTTGGCACTACTGGAGTCACCCTCCTGTGTAGCGTAACAACCCAGCAGGTATCGCCATCTCTCCAAGGAGTTTGTGTTGGCACTACTGGAGTCACCTTCCTGTGTAGCGTAACAATCCAGCAGGTATCGCCATCTCTCCAAGGAGTTTGTGTTGGCACTACTGGAGTCACCCTCCTGTGTAGCGAAACAACCCAGCAGGTATCGCCATCTCTCCAAGGAGTTTGTGTTGGCACTACTGGAGTCACCCTCCTGTGTACCGTAACAATCCAGCAGGTATCGCCATCTCTCCAAGGAGTTTGTGTTGGCACTACTGGAGTCACCCTCCTTTGTAGCGTAACAACGCAGCAGGTATCGCCATCTCTCCAAGGAGTTTGTGTTGGCACTACTGGAGTCACCCTCCTGTGTAGCGTAACAATCCAGCAGGTATCGCCATCTCTCCAAGGAGTTTGTGTTGGCACTACTGGAGTCACCCTCCTGTGTAGCGTAACAACGCAGCAGGTATCGCCATCTCTCCAAGGAGTTTGTGTTGGCACTACTGGAGTCACCCTCCTGTGTAGCGTAACAATCCAGCAGGTATCGCCATCTCTCCAAGGAGTTTGTGTTGGCACTACTGGAGTCACCCTCCTGTGTAGCGTAACAATCCAGCAGGTATCGCCATCTCTCCAAGGAGTTTGTGTTGGCACTACTGGAGTCACCCTCCTGTGTAGCGTAACAATCCAGCAGGTATCCCCATCTCTCCAAGGAGTTTGTGTTGGCACTACTGGAGTCACCCTCCTGTGTAGCGTAACAATCCAGCAGGTATCGCCATCTCTTCAAGGAGTTTGTGTTGGCACTACTGGAGTCACCCTCCTGTGTAGCGTAACAACTCAGCAGGTATCGCCATCTCTCCAAGGAGTTTGTGTTGGCACTACTGGAGTCACCCTCCTGTGTAGCGTAACAATCCAGCAGGTATCGCCATCTCTCCAAGGAGTTTGTGTTGGCACTACTGGAGTCACCCTCCTGTGTAGCGTAACAATCCAGCAGGTATCGCCATCTCTCCAAGGAGTTTGTGTTGGCACTACTGGAGTCACCCTCCTGTGTAGCGTAACAACCCAGCAGGTATCGCCATCTCTCCAAGGAGTTTGTGTTGGCACTACTGGAGTCACCCTCCTGTGTAGGGTAACAATCCAGCAGGTATCGCCATCTCTCCAAGGAGTTTGTGTTGGCACTACTGGAGTCACCCTCCTGTGTAGCGTAACAATCCAGCAGGTATCGCCATCTCTCCAAGGAGTTTGTGTTGGCACTACTGGAGTCACCCTCCTGTGTAGCGTAACAATCCAGCAGGTATCGCCATCTCTCCAAGGAGTTTGTGTTGGCACTACTGGAGTCACCCTCCTGTGTAGCGTAACAACGCAGCAGGTATCGCCATCTCTCCAAGGAGTTTGTGTTGGCACTACTGGAGTCACCCTCCTGTGTAGCGTAACAACGCAGCAGGTATCGCCATCTCTCCAAGGAGTTTGTGTTGGCACTACTGGAGTCACCCTCCTGTGTAGCGTAACAACGCAGCAGGTATCGCCATCTCTCCAAGGAGTTTGTGTTGGCACTACTGGAGTCACCCTCCTGTGTAGCGTAACAATCCAGCAGGTATCGCCATCTCTCCAAGGAGTTTGTGTTGGCACTACTGGAGTCACCCTCCTGTGTAGCGTAACAATCCAGCAGGTATCGCCATCTCTCCAAGGAGTTTGTGTTGGCACTACTGGAGTCACCCTCCTGTGTAGCGTAACAATCCAGCAGGTATCGCCATCTCTCCAAGTAGTTTGTGTTGGCACTACTGGAGTCACCCTCCTGTGTAGCGTAACAACGCAGCAGGTATCGCCATCTCTCCAAGGAGTTTGTGTTGGCACTACTGGAGTCACCCTCCTGTGTAGCGTAACAATCCAGCAGGTATCGCCATCTCTCCAAGGAGTTTGTGTTGGCACTACTGGAGGTCACCCTCCTGTGTAGCGTAACAACCCAGCAGGTATCGCCATCTCTCCAAGGAGTTTGTGTTGGCACTACTGGAGTCACCCTCCTGTGTAGCGTAACAACCCAGCAGGTATCGCCATCTCTCCAAGGAGTTTGTGTTGGCACTACTGGAGTCACCCTCCTGTGTAGCGTAACAACCCAGCAGGTATCGCCATCTCTCCAAGGAGTTTGTGTTGGCACTACTGGAGTCACCCTCCTGTGTAGCGTAACAACGCAGCAGGTATCGCCATCTCTCCAAGGAGTTTGTGTTGGCACTACTGGAGTCACCCTACTGTGTAGCGTAACAATCCAGCAGGTATGGCCATCTCTCCAAGGAGTTTGTGTTGGCACTACTGGAGTCACCCTCCTGTGTAGCGTAACAACGCAGCAGGTATCGCCATCTCTCCAAGGAGTTTGTGTTGGCACTACTGGAGTCACCCTCCTGTGTAGCGTAACAACGCAGCAGGTATCGCCATCTCTCCAAGGAGTTTGTGTTGGCACTACTGGAGTCACCCTCCTGTGTAGCGTAACAATCCAGCAGGTATGGCCATCTCTCCAAGGAGTTTGTGTTGGCACTACTGGAGTCACCCTCCTGTGTAGCGTAACAATCCAGCAGGTATCGCCATCTCTCCAAGGAGTTTGTGTTGGCACTACTGGAGTCACCCTCCTGTGTAGCGTAACAACCCAGCAGGTATCGCCATCTCTCCAAGGAGTTTGTGTTGGCACTACTGGAGTCACCCTCCTGTGTAGCGTAACAATCCAGCAGGTATCGCCATCTCTCCAAGGAGTTTGTGTTGGCACTACTGGAGTCACCCTCCTGTGTAGCGTAACAATCCAGCAGGTATCGCCATCTCTCCAAGGAGTTTGTGTTGGCACTACTGGAGTCACCTTCCTGTGTAGCGTAACAACGCAGCAGGTATCGCCATCTCTCCAAGGAGTTTGTGTTGGCACTACTGGAGTCACCCTCCTGTGTAGCGTAACAATCCAGCAGGTATCGCCATCTCTCCAAGGAGTTTGTGTTGGCACTACTGGAGTCACCCTCCTGTGTAGCGTAACAATCCAGCAGGTATCGCCATCTCTCCAAGGAGTTTGTGTTGGCACTACTGGAGTCACCTTCCTGTGTAGCATAACAATCCAGCAGGTATCGCCATCTCTCCAAGGAGTTTGTGTTGGCACTACTGGAGTCACCCTCCTGTGTAGCGTAACAACGCAGCAGGTATCGCCATCTCTCCAAGGAGTTTGTGTTGGCACTACTGGAGTCAACCTCCTGTGTAGCGTAACAATCCAGCAGGTATCGCCATCTCTCCAAGGAGTTTGTGTTGGCACTACTGGAGTCACCTTCCTGTGTAGCGTAACAACGCAGCAGGTATCGCCATCTCTCCAAGGAGTTTGTGTTGGCACTACTGGAGTCACCCTCCTGTGTAGCGTAACAATCCAGCAGGTATCGCCATCTCTCCATGGAGTTTGTGTTGGCACTACTGGAGTCACCCTCCTGTGTAGCGTAACAATCCAGCAGGTATCGCCATCTCTCCAAGGAGTTTGTGTTGGCACTACTGGAGTCACCCTCCTGTGTAGCGTAACAATCCAGCAGGTATCGCCATCTCTCCAAGGAGTTTGTGTTGGCACTACTGGAGTCACCCTCCTGTGTAGCGTAACAACGCAGCAGGTATCGCAATCTCTCCAAGGAGTTTGTGTTGGCACTACTGGAGTCACCCTCCTGTGTAGCGTAACAATCCAGCAGGTATCGCCATCTCTCCAAGGAGTTTGTGTTGGCACTACTGGAGTCACCCTCCTGTGTAGCGTAACAATCCAGCAGGTATCGCCATCTCTCCAAGGAGTTTGTGTTGGCACTACTGGAGTCACCCTCCTGTGTAGCGTAACAATCCAGCAGGTATCGCCATCTCTCCAAGGAGTTTGTGTTGGCACTACTGGAGTCACCCTCCTGTGTAGCGTAACAACGCAGCAGGTATCGCCATCTCTCCAAGGAGTTTGTGTTGGCACTACTGGAGTCACCCTCCTGTGTAGCGTAACAATCCAGCAGGTATCGCCATCTCTCCAAGGAGTTTGTGTTGGCACTACTGGAGTCACCCTCCTGTGTAGCGTAACAATCCAGCAGGTATCGCCGTCTCTCCAAGGAGTTTGTGTTGGCACTACTGGAGTCACCCTCCTGTGTAGCGTAACAACGCAGCAGGTATCGCCATCTCTCCAAGGAGTTTGTGTTGGCATTACAGGAGTCACCCTCCTGTGTAGCGTAACAACCCAGCAGGTATCCCCATCTCTCCAAGGAGTTTGTGTTGGCACTACTGGAGTCACCCTCCTGTGTAGCGTAACAATCCAGCAGGTATCGCCATCTCTCCAAGTAGTTTGTGTTGGCACTACTGGAGTCACCCTCCTGTGTAGCGTAACAATCCAGCAGGTATCGCCATCTCTCCAAGGAGTTTGTGTTGGCACTACTGGAGTCACCCTCCTGTGTAGCGTAACAACGCAGCAGGTATCGCCATCTCTCCAAGGAGTTTGTGTTGGCACTACTGGAGTCACCCTCCTGTGTAGCGTAACAATCCAGCAGGTATCGCCATCTCTCCAAGTAGTTTGTGTTGGCACTACTGGAGTCACCCTCCTGTGTAGCGTAACAACGCAGCAGGAATCGCCATCTCTCCAAGGAGTTTGTGTTGGCACTACTGGAGTCACCCTCCTGTGTAGCGTAACAACCCAGCAGGTATCGCCATCTCTCCAAGGAGTTTGTGTTGGCACTACTGGAGTCACCCTCCTGTGTAGCGTAACAATCCAGCAGGTATCCCCATCTCTCCAAGGAGTTTGTGTTGGCACTACTGGAGGTCACCCTCCTGTGTAGCGTAACAATCCAGCAGGTATCGCCATCTCTCCCAGGAGTTTGTGTTGGCACTACTGGAGTCACCCTCCTGTGTAGCGTAACAACGCAGCAGGTATCGCCATCTCTCCAAGGAGTTTGTGTTGGCACTAATGGAGTCACCCTCCTGTGTAGCGTAACAATCCAGCAGGTATCGCCATCTCTCCAAGGAGTTTGTGTTGGCACTACTGGAGGTCACCCTCCTGTGTAGCGTAACAACGCAGCAGGTATCGCCATCTCTCCAAGGAGTTTGTGTTGGCACTACTGGAGTCACCCTCCTGTGTAGCGTAACAACCCAGCAGGTATCGCCATCTCTCCAAGGAGTTTGTGTTGGCACTACTGGAGTCACCCTCCTGTGTAGCGTAACAATCCAGCAGGTATCCCCATCTCTCCAAGGAGTTTGTGTTGGCACTACTGGAGTCACCCTCCTGTGTAGCGTAACAACGCAGCAGGTATCGCCATCTCTCCAAGGAGTTTGTGTTGGCACTACTGGAGTCACCCTCCTGTGTAGCGTAACAATCCAGCAGGTATCGCCAACTCTCCAAGGAGTTTGTGGTGGCACTGCTGGAGGTCACTCTCCCGTGTAGCGTAACAATCCAGCAGGTATCGCCATCTCTCCAAGGAGTTTGTGTTGGCATTACTGGAGTCACCCTCCTGTGTAGCGTAACAACGCAGCAGGTATCGCCATCTCTCCAAAGAGTTTGTGTTGGCACTACTGGAGTCACCCTCCTGTGTAGCGTAACAATCCAGCAGGTATCGCCATCTCTCCAAGGAGTTTATGTTGGCACTACTGGAGTCACCCTCCTGTGTAGCGTAACAATCCAGCAGGTATCGCCATCTCTCCAAGGAGTTTGTGTTGGCACTACTGGAGTCACCCTCCTGTGTAGCGTAACAACCCAGCAGGTATCGCCATCTCTCCAAGGAGTTTGTGTTGGCACTACTGGAGTCACCCTCCTGTGTAGCGTAACAACGCAGCAGGTATCCCCATCTCTCCAAGGAGTTTGTGTTGGCACTACTGGAGTCACGCTCCTGTGTAGCGTAACAATCCAGCAGGTATCGCCATCTCTCCAAGGAGTTTGTGTTGGCACTACTGGAGTCACCCTCCTGTGTAGCGTAACAATCCAGCAGGTATCGCCATCTCTCCAAGGAGTTTGTGTTGGCACGACTGGAGTCACCCTCCTGTGTAGCGTAACAATCCAGCAGGTATCGCCATCTCTCCAAGGAGTTTGTGTTGGCATTACTGGAGTCACCATCCTGTGTAGCGTAACAACCCAGCAGGTATCGCCATCTCTCCAAGGAGTTTGTGTTGGCACTACTGGTGTCACCCTCCTGTGTAGCGTAACAACCCAGCAGGTATCGCCATCTCTCCAAGGAGTTTGTGTTGGCACTACTGGAGTCACCCTCCTGTGTAGCGTAACAACGCAGCAGGTATCGCCATCTCTCCAAGGAGTTTGTGTTGGCACTACTGGAGGTCACCCTCCTGTGTAGCGTAACAACGCAGCAGGTATCGCCATCTCTCCAAGGAGTTTGTGTTGGCACTACTGGAGTCACCCTCCTGTGTAGCGAAACAACCCAGCAGGTATCGCCATCTCTCCAAGGAGTTTGTGTTGGCACTACTGGAGTCACCCTCCTGTGTAGCGTAACAACCCAGCAGGTATCGCCATCTCTCCAAGGAGTTTGTGTTGGCACTACTGGAGTCACCCTCCTGTGTAGCGTAACAACGCAGCAGGTATCGCCATCTCTCCAAGGAGTTTGTGTTGGCACTACTGGAGTCACCCTCCTGTGTAGCGTAACAATCCAGCAGGTATCGCCATCTCTCCAAGGAGTTTGTGTTGGCACTACTGGAGTCACCCTCCTGTGTAGCGTAACAACGCAGCAGGTATCGCCATCTCTCCAAGGAGTTTGTGTTGGCACTACTGGAGTCACCCTCCTGTGTAGCGTAACAACGCAGCAGGTATCGCCATCTCTCCAAGGAGTTTGTGTTGGCACTACTGGAGTCACCCTCCTGTGTAGCGTAACAACGCAGCAGGTATCGCCATCTCTCCAAGGAGTTTGTGTTGGCATTACTGGAGTCACCCTCCTGTGTAGCGTAACAACGCAGCAGGTATCGCCATCTCTCCAAGGAGTTTGTGTTGGCACTACTGGAGTCACCCTCCTGTGTAGCGTAACAACGCAGCAGGTATCGCCATCTCTCCAAGGAGTTTGTGTTGGCATTACTGGAGTCACCCTCCTGTGTAGCGTAACAACGCAGCAGGTATCGCCATCTCTCCAAGGAGTTTGTGTTGGCACTACTGGAGTCACCCTCCTGTGTAGCGTAACAACGCAGCAGGTATCCCCATCTCTCCAAGGAGTTTGTGTTGGCACTACTGGAGTCACCCTCCTGTGTAGCGTAACAACGCAGCAGGTATCGCCATCTCTCCAAGTAGTTTGTGTTGGAACTACTGGAGTCACCCTCCTGTGTAGCGTAACAATCCAGCAGGTATCGCCATCTCTCCAAGGAGTTTGTGTTGGCACTACTGGAGTCACCCTCCTGTGTAGCGTAACAACGCAGCAGGTATCGCCATCTCTCCAAGGAGTTTGTGTTGGCACTACTGGAGTCACCCTCCTGTGTAGCGTAACAATCCAGCAGGTATCCTCATCTCTCCAAGGAGTTTGTGTTGGCACTACTGGAGTCACCCTCCTGTGTAGCGTAACAACGCAGCAGGTATCGCCATCTCTCCAAGGAGTTTGTGTTGGCATTACTGGAGTCACCCTCCTGTGTAGCGTAACAACGCAGCAGGTATCGCCATCTCTCCAAGGAGTTTGTGTTGGCACTACTGGAGTCACCCTCCTGTGTAGCGTAACAACGCAGCAGGTATCCCCATCTCTCCAAGGAGTTTGTGTTGGCACTACTGGAGTCACCCTCCTGTGTAGCGTAACAACGCAGCAGGTATCGCCATCTCTCCAAGGAGTTTGTGTTGGCACTACAGGAGTCACCCTCCTGTGTAGCGTAACAACGCAGCAGGTATCGCCATCTCTCCAAGGAGTTTGTGTTGGCACTACTGGAGTCACCCTCCTGTGTAGCGTAACAATCCAGCAGGTATCGCCATCTCTCCAAGGAGTTTGTGTTGGCACTACTGGAGTCACCCTCCTGTGTAGCGTAACAACGCAGCAGGTATCCCCATCTCTCCAAGGAGTTTGTGTTGGCACTACTGGAGTCACCCTCCTGTGTAGCGTAACAACCCAGCAGGTATCGCCATCTCTCCAAGGAGTTTGTGTTGGCACTACTGGAGTCACCCTCCTGTGTAGCGTAACAACGCAGAAGGTATCGCCATCTCTCCAAGGAGTTTGTGTTGGCACTACTGGAGTCACCCTCCTGTGTAGCGTAACAACCCAGCAGGTATCGCCATCTCTCCAAGGAGTTTGGGTTGGCACTACTGGGTCACCTTCCTGTGTAGCGTAACAATCCAGCAGGTATCGCCATCTCTCCAAGGAGTTTGTGTTGGCACTACTGGAGTCACCCTCCTGTGTAGCGTAACAATCCAGCAGGTATCGCCATCTCTCCAAGTAGTTTGTGTTGGCACTACTGGAGTCACCCTCCTGTGTAGCGTAACAATCCAGCAGGTATCGCCATCTCTCCAAGGAGTTTGTGTTGGCACTACTGGAGTCACCCTCCTGTGTAGCGTAACAACGCAGCAGGTGTCGCCATCTCTCCAAGGAGTTTGTGTTGGCACTACTGGAGTCACCCTCCTGTGTAGCGTAACAATCCAGCAGGTATCGCCATCTCTCCAAGGAGTTTGTGTTGGCACTACTGGAGTCACCCTCCTGTGTAGCGTAACAATCCAGCAGGTATCGCCATCTCTCCAAGGAGTTTGTGTTGGCACTACTGGAGTCACCCTCCTGTGTAGCGTAACAACGCAGCAGGTATCGCCATCTCTCCAAGGAGTTTGTGTTGGCACTACTGGAGTCACCCTCCTGTGTAGCGTAACAATCCAGCAGGTATCGCCATCTCTCCAAGGAGTTTGTGTTGGCACTACTGGAGTCACCCTCATGTGTAGCGTAACAATCCAGCAGGTATCGCCATCTCTCCAAGGAGTTTGTGTTGGCACTACTGGAGTCACCCTCCTGTGTAGCGTAACAACGCAGCAGGTATCGCCATCTCTCCAAGGAGTTTGTGTTGGCACTACTGGAGTCACCCTCCTGTGTAGCGTAACAACGCAGCAGGTATCGCCATCTCTCCAAGGAGTTTGTGTTGGCACTACTGGAGTCACCCTCCTGTGTAGCGTAACAACCCAGCAGGTATCGCCATCTCTCCAAGGAGTTTGTGTTGGCACTACTGGAGTCACCCTCCTGTGTAGCGTAACAACCCAGCAGGTATCGCCATCTCTCCAAGGAGTTTGTGTTGGCACTACTGGAGTCACCCTCCTGTGTAGCGTAACAACCCAGCAGGTATCGCCATCTCTCCAAGGAGTTTGTGTTGGCACTACTGGAGTCACCCTCCTGTGTAGCGTAACAACGCAGCAGGTATCGCCATCTCTCCAAGGAGTTTGTGTTGGCACTACTGGAGTCACCCTCCTGTGTAGCGTAACAACGCAGCAGGTATCGCCATCTCTCCAAGGAGTTTGTGTTGGCACTACTGGAGTCACCCTCCTGTGTAGCGTAACAACGCGGCAGGTATCGCCATCTCTCCAAGGAGTTTGTGTTGGCACTACTGGAGTCACCCTCCTGTGTAGCGTAACAACGCAGCAGGTATCGCCATCTCTCCAAGGAGTTTGTGTTGGCACTACTGGAGTCACCTTCCTGTGTAGCGTAACAATCCAGCAGGTATCGCCATCTCTCCAAGGAGTTTGTGTTGGCACTACTGGAGGTCACCCTCCTGTGTAGCGTAACAACGCAGCAGGTATCGCCATCTCTCCAAGGAGTTTGTGTTGGCACTACTGGAGTCACCCTCCTGTGTAGCGTAACAATCCAGCAGGTATCGCCATCTCTCCAAGGAGTTTGTGTTGGCACTACTGGAGTCACCCTCCTGTGTAGCGTAACAATCCAGCAGGTATCGCCATCTCTCCAAGGAGTTTGTGTTGGCACTACTGGAGTCACCCTCCTGTGTAGCGTAACAACGCAGCAGGTATCGCCATCTCTCCAAGGAGTTTATGTTGGCACTACTGGAGTCACCCTCCTGTGTAGCGTAACAACCCAGCAGGTATCGCCATCTCTCCAAGGAGTTTGTGTTGGCACTACTGGAGTCACCCTCCTGTGTAGCGTAACAATCCAGCAGGTATCCCCATCTCTCCAAGGAGTTTGTGTTGGCACTACTGGAGTCACCTTCCTGTGTAGCGTAACAACGCAGCAGGTATCGCCATCTCTCCAAGGAGTTTGTGTTGGCACTACTGGAGTCACCCTCCTGTGTAGCGTAACAATTCAGCAGGTATCGCCATCTCTCCAAGGAGTTTGTGTTGGCACTACTGGAGTCACCCTCCTGTGTAGCGTAACAATCCAGCAGGTATCGCCATCTCTCAAAGGAGTTTGTGTTGGCACTACTGGAGTCACCCTCCTGTGTACCGTAACAATCCAGCAGGTATCGCCATCTCTCCAAGGAGTTTGTGTTGGCACTACTGGAGTCACCCTCCTGTGTAGCGTAACAATCCAGCAGGTATCGCCATCTCAACAAGGAGTTTGTGTTGGCACTACTGGAGTCACCCTCCTGTGTAGCGTAACAACCCAGCAGGTATCGCCATCTCTCCAAGGAGTTTGTGTTGGCACTACTGGAGTCACCCTCCTGTGTAGCGTAACAACCCAGCAGGTATCGCCATCTCTCCAAGGAGTTTTTGTTGGCACTACTGGAGTCACCCTCCTGTGTAGCATAACAATCCAGCAGGTATCCCCATCTCTCCAAGGAGTTTGTGTTGGCACTACTGGAGTCACCCTCCTGTGTAGCATAACAATCCAGCAGGTATCGCCATCTCTCCAAGGAGTTTTTGTTGGCACTACTGGAGTCACCCTCCTGTGTAGCGTAACAATCCAGCAGGTATCCCCATCTCTCCAAGGAGTTTGTGTTGGCACTACTGGAGTCAGCCCTCCTGTGTAGCGTAACAATCCAGCAGGTATCGCCATCTCTCCAAAGAGTTTGTGTTGGCACTACTGGAGTCACCCTCCTGTGTAGCGTAACAACGCAGCAGGTATCGCCATCTCTCCAAGGAGTTTGTGTTGGCACTACTGGAGTCACCCTCTTGTGTAGCGTAACAACGCAGCAGGTATCGCCATCTCTCCAAGGAGTTTGCGTTGGCACTACTGGAGTCACCCTCCTGTGTAGCGTAACAATCCAGCAGGTATCGCCATCTCTCCAAGGAGTTTGTGTTGGCACTACTGGAGTCACCCTCCTGTGTAGCGTAACAACCCAGCAGGTATCGCCATCTCTCCAAGGAGTTTGTGTTGGCACTACTGGAGTCACCCTCCTGTGTAGCGTAACAACCCAGCAGGTATCGCCATCTCTCCAAGGAGTTTGTGTTGGCACTACTGGAGTCACCCTCCTGTGTAGCGTAACAATCCAGCAGGTATCGCCATCTCTCCAAGGAGTTTGTGTTGGCACTACTGGAGTCACCCTCCTGTGTAGCGTAACAATCCAGCAGGTATCGCCATCTCTCCAAGGAGTTTGTGTTGGCACTACTGGAGTCACCCTCCTGTGTAGCGTAACAACCCAGCAGGTATCGCCATCTCTCCAAGGAGTTTGTGTTGGCACTACTGGAGTCACCCTCCTGTGTAGCGTAACAACCCAGCAGGTATCGCCAACTCTCCAAGGAGTTTGTGTTGGCACTACTGGAGTCACCCTCCTGTGTAGCGTAACAATCCAGCAGGTATCCCCTTCTCTCCAAGGAGTTTGTGTTGGCACTACTGGAGTCACCCTCCTGTGTAGCGTAACAATCCAGCAGGTATCGCCATCTCTCCAAAGAGTTTGTGTTGGCACTACTGGAGTCACCCTCCTGTGTAGCGTAACAACGCAGCAGGTATCGCCATCTCTCCAAGGAGTTTGTGTTGGCACTACTGGAGTCACCCTCTTGTGTAGCGTAACAACGCAGCAGGTATCGCCATCTCTCCAAGGAGTTTGTGTTGGCACTACTGGAGTCACCCTCCTGTGTAGCGTAACAATCCAGCAGGTATCGCCATCTCTCCAAGGAGTTTGTGTTGGCACTACTGGAGTCACCCTCCTGTGTAGCGTAACAACCCAGCAGGTATCGCCATCTCTCCAAGGAGTTTGTGTTGGCACTACTGGAGTCACCCTCCTGTGTAGCGTAACAACCCAGCAGGTATCGCCATCTCTCCAAGGAGTTTGTGTTGGCACTACTGGAGTCACCCTCCTGTGTAGCGTAACAACGCAGCAGGTATCGCCATCTCTCCAAGGAGTTTGTGTTGGCACTACTGGAGTCACCCTCCTGTGTAGCGTAACAATCCAGCAGGTATCGCCATCTCTCCAAGGAGTTTGTGTTGGCACTACTGGAGTCACCCTCCTGTGTAGCGTAACAACCCAGCAGGTATCGCCATCTCTCCAAGGAGTTTGTGTTGGCACTACTGGAGTCACCCTCCTGTGTAGCGTAACAACCCAGCAGGTATCGCCATCTCTCCAAGGAGTTTGTGTTGGCACTACTGGAGTCACCCTCCTGTGTAGCGTAACAACGCAGCAGGTATCGCCATCTCTCCAAGGAGTTTGTGTTGGCACTACTGGAGTCACCCTCCTGTGTAGCGTAACAACCCAGCAGGTATCGCCATCTCTCCAAGGAGTTTGTGTTGGCACTACTGGAGTCACCCTCCTGTGTAGCGTAACAACGCAGCAGGTATCGCCATCTCTCCAAGGAGTTTGTGTTGGCACTACTGGAGTCACCCTCCTGTGTAGCGTAACAACGCAGCAGGTATCGCCATCTCTCCAAGGAGTTTGTGTTGGCACTACTGGAGTCACCCTCCTGTGTAGCGTAACAATCCAGCAGGTATCGCCATCTCTCCAAGGAGTTTGTGTTGGCACTACTGGAGTCACCCTCCTGTGTAGCGTAACAATCCAGCAGGTATCGCCATCTCTCCAAGGAGTTTGTGTTGGCACTACTGGAGTCACCCTCCTGTGTAGCGTAACAACGCAGCAGGTATCGCCATCTCTCCAAGGAGTTTGTGTTGGCACTACTGGAGTCACCCTCCTGTGTAGCATAACAACGCAGCAGGTATCGCCATCTCTCCAAGGAGTTTGTGTTGGCACTACTGGAGTCACCCTCCTGTGTAGCGTAACAACGCAGCAGGTATCGCCATCTCTCCAAGGAGTTTGTGTTGGCACTACTGGAGTCACCCTCCTGTGTAGCGTAACAACCCAGCAGGTATCGCCATCTCTCCAAGTAGTTTGTGTTGGCACTACTGGACTCACCCTCCTGTGTAGCGTAACAATCCAGCAGGTATCGCCATCTCTCCAAGGAGTTTGTGTTGGCACTGCTGGAGTCACCCTCCTGTGTAGCGTAACAACGCAGCAGGTATCGCCATCTCTCCAAGGAGTTTGTGTTGGCACTACTGGAGTCACCCTCCTGTGTAGCGTAACAACCCAGCAGGTATCGCCATCTCTCCAAGGAGTTTGTGTTGGCACTACTGGAGTCACCCTCCTGTGTAGCGTAACAACGCAGCAGGTATCGCCATCTCTCCAAGGAGTTTGTGTTGGCACTACTGGAGTCACCCTCCTGTGTAGCGTAACAACCCAGCAGGTATCGGCATCTCACCAAGGAGTTTGTGTTGGCACTACTGGAGTCACCTTCCTGTGTAGCGTAACAATCCAGCAGGTATCGCCATCTCTCCAAGGAGTTTGTGTTGGCACTACTGGAGTCACCCTCCTGTGTAGCGTAACAACCCAGCAGGTATCCCCATCTCTCCAAGGAGTTTGTGTTGGCACTACTGGAGTCACCCTCCTGTGTAGCGTAACAATCCAGCAGGTATCGCCATCTCTCCAAGGAGTTTGTGTTGGCACTACTGGAGTCACCCTCCTGTGTAGCGTAACAACGCAGCAGGTATCGCCATCTCTCCAAGGAGTTTGTGTTGGCACTACTGGAGTCACCCTCCTGTGTAGCGTAACAATCCAGCAGGTATCGCCATCTCTCCAAGGAGTTTGTGTTGGCACTACTGGAGTCACCCTCCTGTGTAGCGTAACAACGCAGCAGGTATCGCCATCTCTCCAAGGAGTTTGTGTTGGCACTACTGGAGTCACCCTCCTGTGTAGCGTAACAACCCAGCAGGTATCGCCATCTCTCCAAGGAGTTTGTGTTGGCACTACTGGAGTCACCCTCCTGTGTAGCGTAACAACGCAGCAGGTATCGCCATCTCTCCAAGGAGTTTGTGTTGGCACTACTGGAGTCACCCTCCTGTGTAGCGTAACAATCCAGCAGGTATCGCCATCTCTCCAAGGAGTTTGTGTTGGCACTACTGGAGTCACCCTCCTGTGTAGCGTAACAACGCAGCAGGTATCGCCATCTCTCCAAGGAGTTTGTGTTGGCACTACTGGAGTCACCCTCCTGTGTAGCGTAACAACCCAGCAGGTATCGCCATCTCTCCAAGGAGTTTGTGTTGGCACTACTGGAGTCACCCTCCTGTGTAGCGTAACAATCCAGCAGGTATCGCCATCTCTCCAAGGAGTTTGTGTTGGCACTACTGGAATCACCCTCCTGTGTAGCGTAACAACCCAGCAGGTATCGCCATCTCTCCAAGGAGTTTGTGTTGGCACTACTGGAGTCACCCTCCTGTGTAGCGTAACAACCCAGCAGGTATCGCCATCTCTCCAAGGAGTTTGTGTTGGCACTACTGGAGTCACCCTCCTGTGTAGCGTAACAATCCAGCAGGTATCGCCATCTCTCCAAGGAGTTTGTGTTGGCACTACTGGAGTCACCCTCCTGTGTAGCGTAACAACCCAGCAGGTATCGCCATCTCTCAAAGGAGTTTGTGTTGGCACTACTGGAGTCACCCTCCTGTGTAGCGTAACAATCCAGCAGGTATCGCCATCTCTCCAAGGAGTTTGTGTTGGCACTACTGGAGTCACCCTCCTGTGTAGCGTAACAATCCAGCAGGTATCGCCATCTCTCCAAGGAGTTTGTGTTGGCACTACTGGAGGTCACCCTCCTGTGTAGCGTAACAACGCAGCAGGTATCGCCATCTCTCCAAGGAGTTTGTGTTGGCACTACTGGAGTCACCCTCCTGTGTAGCGTAACAATCCAGCAGGTATCGCCATCTCTCCAAGGAGTTTGTGTTGGCACTACTGGAGTCACCCTCCTGTGTAGCATAACAACCCAGCAGGTATCGCCATCTCTCCAAGGAGTTTGTGTTGGCACTACTGGAGTCACCCTCCTGTGTAGCGTAACAATCCAGCAGGTATCGCCATCTCTCCAAGGAGTTTGTGTTGGCACTACTGGAGTCACCCTCCTGTGTAGCGTAACAACGCAGCAGGTATCGCCATCTCTCCAAGGAGTTTGTGTTGGCACTACTGGAGTCACCCTCCTGTGTAGCGTAACAATCCAGCAGGTATCGCCATCTCTCCAAGGAGTTTGTGTTGGCACTACTGGAGTCACCCTCCTGTGTAGCGTAACAACGCAGCAGGTATCGCCATCTCTCCAAGGAGTTTGTGTTGTCACTACTGGAGTCACCCTCCTGTGTAGCGTAACAACCCACCAGGTATCGCCATCTCTCCAAGGAGTTTGTGTTGGCACTACTGGAGTCACCCTCCTGTGTAGCGTAACAACGCAGCAGGTATCGCCATCTCTCCAAGGAGTTTGTGTTGGCACTACTGGAGTCACCCTCCTGTGTAGCGTAACAACGCAGCAGGTATCGCCATCTCTCCAAGGAGTTTGTGTTGGCACTACTGGAGTCACCCTCCTGTGTAGCGTAACAACGCAGCAGGTATCGCCATCTCTCCAAGGAGTTTGTGTTGGCACTACTGGAGTCACCCTCCTGTGTAGCGTAACAACGCAGCAGGTATCGCCATCTCTCCAAGGAGTTTGTGTTGGCACTACTGGAGTCACCCTCCTGTGTAGCGTAACAATCCAGCAGGTATCGCCATCTCTCCAAGGAGTTTGTGTTGGCACTACTGGAGTCACCCTCCTGTGTAGCGTAACAACGCAGCAGGTATCGCCATCTCTCCAAGGAGTTTGTGTTGGCACTACTGGAGTCACCCTCCTGTGTAGCGTAACAACCCAGCATGTATCGCCATCTCTCCAAGGAGTTTGTGTTGGCACTACTGGAGTCACCTTCCTGTGTAGCGTAACAATCCAGCAGGTATCGCCATCTCTCCAAGGAGTTTGTGTTGGCACTACTGGAGTCACCCTCCTGTGTAGCGTAACAACCCAGCAGGTATCGCCATCTCTCCAAGGAGTTTGTGTTGGCACTACTGGAGTCACCCTCCTGTGTAGCGTAACAATCCAGCAGGTATCGCCATCTCTCCAAGGAGTTTGTGTTGGCACTACTGGAGTCACCCTCCTGTGTAGCGTAACAACGCAGCAGGTATCGCCATCTCTCCAAGGAGTTTGTGTTGGCACTACTGGAGTCACCCTCCTGTGTAGCGTAACAACGCAGCAGGTATCGCCATCTCTCCAAGGAGTTTGTGTTGGCACTACTGGAGTCACCCTCCTGTGTAGCGTAACAATCCAGCAGGTATCGCCATCTCTCCAAGGAGTTTGTGTTGGCACTACTGGAGTCACCCTCCTGTGTAGCGTAACAACGCAGCAGGTATCGCCATCTCTCCAAGGAGTTTGTGTTGGCACTACTGGAGTCACCCTCCTGTGTAGCGTAACAACCCAGCAGGTATCGCCATCTCTCCATGGAGTTTGTGTTGGCACTACTGGAGTCACCCTCCTGTGTAGCGTAACAACCCAGCAGGTATCGCCATCTCTCCAAGGAGTTTGTGTTGGCACTACTGGAGTCACCCTCCTGTGTAGCGTAACAACGCAGCAGGTATCGCCATCTCTCCAAGGAGTTTGTGTTGGCACTACTGGAGTCACCCTCCTGTGTAGCGTAACAACTCAGCAGGTATCGCCATCTCTCCAAGGAGTTTGTGTTGGCACTACTGGAGGTCACCCTCCTGTGTAGCGTAACAACGCAGCAGGTATCGCCATCTCTCCAAGGAGTTTGTGTTGGCACTACTGGAGTCACCCTCCTGTGTAGCGTAACAACGCAGCAGGTATCGCCATCTCTCCAAGGAGTTTGTGTTGGCACTACTGGAGTCACCCTCCTGTGTAGCGTAACAACCCAGCAGGTATCGCCATCTCTCCAAGGAGTTTGTGTTGGCACTACTGGAGTCACCCTCCTGTGTAGCGTAACAACGCAGCAGGTATCGCCATCTCCCCAAAGAGTTTGTGTTGGCACTACTGGAGTCACCCTCCTGTGTAGCGTAACAATCCAGGAGGTATCGCCATCTCTCCAAGGAGTTTGTGTTGGCACTACTGGAGTCACCCTCCTCTGTAGCGTAACAATCAAGCAGGTATCGCCATCTCTCCAAGGAGTTTGTGTTGGCACTACTGGAGTCACCCTCCTGTGTAGCGTAACAACCCAGCAGGTATCGCCATCTCTCCAAGGAGTTTGTGTTGGCACTACTGGAGTCACCCTCCTGTGTAGCGTAACAACCCAGCAGGTATCGCCATCTCTCCAAGGAGTTTGTGTTGGCACTACTGGAGTCACCCTCCTGTGTAGCGTAACAACGCAGCAGGTATCGCCATCTCTCCAAGGAGTTTGTGTTGGCACTACTGGAGGTCACCCTCCTGTGTAGCGTAACAATCCAGCAGGTATCGCCATCTCTCCAAGGAGTTTGTGTTGGCACTACTGGAGTCACCTTCCTGTGTAGCGTAACAATCCAGCTGGTATCGCCATCTCTCCAAGGAGTTTGTGTTGGCACTACTGGAGTCACCCTCCTGTGTAGCGTAACAACCCAGCAGGTATCGCCATCTCTCCAAGGAGTTTGTGTTGGCACTACTGGAGTCACCCTCCTGTGTAGCGTAACAACGCAGCAGGTATCGCCATCTCTCCAAGGAGTTTGTGTTGGCACTACTGGAGTCACCCTCCTGTGTAGCATAACAATCCAGCAGGTATCGCCATCTCTCCAAGGAGTTTGTGTTGGCACTACTGGAGTCACCCTCCTGTGTAGCGTAACAACGCAGCAGGTATCGCCATCTCTCCAAGGAGTTTGTGTTGGCACTACTGGAGTCACCCTCCTGTGTAGCGTAACAACGCAGCAGGTATCGCCATCTCTCCAAGGAGTTTGTGTTGGCACTACTGGAGTCACCCTCCTGTGTAGCGTAACAACGCAGCAGGTATCGCCATCTCTCCAAGGAGTTTTTGTTGGCACTACTGGAGGTCACCCTCCTGTGTAGCGTAACAACGCAGCAGGTATCGCCATCTCTCCAAGGAGTTTGTGTTGGCACTACTGGAGTCACCCTCCTGTGTAGCGTAACAACCCAGCAGGTATCGCCATCTCTCCAAGGAGTTTGTGTTGGCACTACTGGAGTCACCCTCCTGTGTAGCGTAACAACCCAGCAGTTATCGCCATCTCTCCAAGGAGTTTGTGTTGGCACTACTGGAGTCACCCTCCTGTGTAGCGTAACAACCCAGCAGGTATCCCCATCTCTCCAAGGAGTTTGTGTTGGCACTACTGGAGTCACCATCATGTGTAGCGTAACAACCCAGCAGGTATCGCTATCTCTCCAAGGAGTTTGTGTTGGCACTACTGGAGTCACCCTCCTGTGTAGCGTAACATTCCAGCAGGTATCGCCATCTCTCCAAGGAGTTTGTGTTGGCACTACTGGAGTCACCTTCCTGTGTAGCGTAACAACGCAGCAGGTATCGCCATCTCTCCAAGGAGTTTGTGTTGGCACTACTGGAGTCACCCTCCTGTGTAGCGTAACAATCCAGCAGGTATTGCCATCTCTCCAAGGAGTTTGTGTTAGCACTACTGGAGTCACCCTCCTGTGTAGCGTAACAACGCAGCAGGTATCGCCATCTCTCCAAGGAGTTTGTGTTGGCACTACTGGAGTCACCCTCCTGTGTAGCGTAACAACGCAGCAGGTATCGCCATCTCTCCAAGGAGTTTGTGTTGGCACTACTGGAGTCACCCTCCTGTGTAGCGTAACAACCCAGCAGGTATCGCCATCACTCCAAGGAGTTTGTGTTGGCACTACTGGAGTCACCCTCCTGTGTAGCGTAACAATCCAGCAGGTATCGCCATCTCTCCAAGGAGTTTGTGTTGGCACTACTGGAGTCACCCTCCTGTGTAGCGTAACAACGCAGCAGGTATCGCCATCTCTCCAAGGAGTTTGTGTTGGCACTACTGGAGTCACCCTCCTGTGTAGCGTAACAACCCAGCAGGTATCGCCATCTCTCCAAGGAGTTTGTGTTGGCACTACTGGAGTCACCCTCCTGTGTAGCGTAACAACGCAGCAGGTATCGCCATCTCTCCAAGGAGTTTGTGTTGGCACTACTGGAGTCACCCTCCTGTGTAGCGTAACAACCCAGCAGGTATCGCCATATCTCCAAGGAGTTTGTGTTGGCACTACTGGAGTCACCCTCCTGTGTAGCGTAACAACCCAGCAGGTATCCCCATCTCTCCAAGGAGTTTGTGTTGGCACAACTGGAGTCACCCTCCTGTGTAGCGTAACAACGCAGCAGGTATCGCCATCTCTCCAAGGAGTTTGTGTTGGCACTACTGGAGTCACCCTCCTGTGTAGCGTAACAACCCAGCAGGTATCCCCATCTCTCCAAGGAGTTTGTGTTGGCATTACTGGAGTCACCCTCCTGTGTAGCGTAACAATCCAGCAGGTATCGCCATCTCTCCAAGGAGTTTGTGTTGGCACTACTGGAGTCACCCTCCTGTGTAGCATAACAACGCAGCAGGTATCGCCATCTCTCCAAGGAGTTTGTGTTGGCACTACTGGAGTCACCCTCCTGTGTAGCGTAACAACCCAGCAGGTATCCCCATCTCTCCAAGGAGTTTGTGTTGGCACTACTGGAGTTACCCTCCTGTGTAGCGTAACAACCCAGCAGGTATCCCCAACTCTCCAAGGAGTTTGTGTTGGCACTACTGTAGTCACCCTCCTGTATAGCGTAACAATCCAGCAGGTATCGCCATCTCTCCAAGGAGTTTGTGTTGGCACTACTGGAGTCACCTTCCTGTGTAGCGTAACAACGCAGCAGGTATCCCCATCTCTCCAAGGAGTTTGTGTTGGCACTACTGGAGTCACCCTCCTGTGTAGCGTAACAACCCAGCAGGTATCGCCATCTCTCCAAGGAGTTTGTGTTGGCACTACTGGAGTCACCTTCCTGTGTAGCGTAACAACGCAGCAGGTATCCCCATCTCTCCAAGGAGTTTGTGTTGGCACTACTGGAGTCACCCTCCTGTGTAGCGTAACAACCCAGCAGGTATCGCCATCTCTCCAAGGAGTTTGTGTTGGCACTACTGGAGTCACCTTCCTGTGTAGCGTAACAACCCAGCAGGTATCCCCATTTCTCCAAGGAGTTTGTGTTGGCACTACTGGAGTCACCCTCCTGTGTAGCGTAACAACCCAGCAGGTATCCCCATCTCTCCAAGGAGTTTGTGTTGGCACTACTGGAGTCACCCTCCTGTGTAGCGTAACAATCCAGCAGGTATCGCCATCTCTCCAAGGAGTTTGTGTTGGCACTACTGGAGTCACCCTCCTGTGTAGCGTAACAACGCAGCAGGTATCCCCATCTCTCCAAGGAGTTTGTGTTGGCACTACTGGAGTCACCCTCCTGTGTAGCGTAACAACCCAGTAGGTATCGCCATCTCTCCAAGGAGTTTGTGTTGGCACTACTGGAGTCACCCTCCTGTGTAGCGTAACAATCCAGCAGGTATCGCCATCTCTCCAAGGAGTTTGTGTTGGCACTACTGGAGGTCACCCTCCTGTGTAGCGTAACAACCCAGCAGGTATCGCCATCTCTCCAAGGAGTTTGTGTTGGCACTACTGGAGTCACCCTCCTGTGTAGCGTAACAACGCAGCAGGTATCGCCATCTCTCCAAGTAGTTTGTGTTGGCACTACTGGAGTCACCCTCCTGTGTAGCGTAACAATCCAGCAGGTATCGCCATCTCTCCAAGGAGTTTGTGTTGGCACTACTGGAGTCACCCTCCTGTGTAGAGTAACAACGCAGCAGGTATCGCCATCTCTCCAAAGAGTTTGTGTTGGCACTACTGGAGTCACCCTCCTGTGTAGCGTAACAACCCAGCAGGTATCGCCATCTCTCCAAGGAGTTTGTGTTGGCACTACTGGAGGTCACCCTCCTGTGTAGCGTAACAACCCAGCAGGTATCCCCATCTCTCCAAGGAGTTTGTGTTGGCACTACTGGAGTCACCTTCCTGTGTAGCGTAACAACCCAGCAGGTATCGCCATCTCTCCAAGGAGTTTGTGTTGGCACTACTGGAGTCACCCTCCTGTGTAGCGTAACAACCCAGCAGGTATCGCCATCTCTCCAAGGAGTTTGTGTTGGCACTACTGGAGACACCCTCCTGTGTAGCGTAACAACCCAGCAGGTATCGCCATCTCTCCAAGGAGTTTGTGTTGGCACTACTGGAGTCACCCTCCTGTGTAGCGTAACAACGCAGCAGGTATCGCCATCTCTCCAAGGAGTTTGTGTTGGCACTACTGGAGGTCACCCTCCTGTGTAGCGTAACAACGCAGCAGGTATCGCCATCTCTCCAAGGAGTTTGTGTTGGCACTACTGGAGTCACCCTCCTGTGTAGCGTAACAACGCAGCAGGTATCGCCATCTCTCCAAGGAGTTTGTGTTGGCACTACTGGAGTCACCCTCCTGTGTAGCGTAACAATCCAGAAGGTATCGCCATCTCTCCAAGGAGTTTGTGTTGGCACTACTGGAGTCACCCTCCTGTGTAGCGTAACAATCCAGCAGGTATCGCCATCTCTCCAAGGAGTTTGTGTTGGCACTACTGGAGTCACCCTCCTGTGTAGCGTAACAACGCAGCAGGTATCGCCATCTCTCCAAGGAGTTTGTGTTGGCACTACTGGAGGTCACCCTCCTGTGTAGCGTAACAACGCAGCAGGTATCGCCATCTCTCCAAGGAGTTTGTGTTGGCACTACTGGAGTCACCCTCCTGTGTAGCGTAACAACGCAGCAGGTATCGCCATCTCTCCAAGGAGTTTGTGTTGGCACTACTGGAGGTCACCCTCCTGTGTAGCGTAACAACGCAGCAGGTATCGCCATCTCTCCAAGGAGTTTGTGTTGGCACTACTGGAGTCACCCTCCTGTGTAGCGTAACAACGCAGCAGGTATCGCCATCTCTCCAAGGAGTTTGTGTTGGCACTACTGGAGTCACCCTCCTGTGTAGCGTAACAACGCAGCAGGTATCGCCATCTCTCCAAGGAGTTTGTGTTGGCACTACTGGAGTCACCCTCCTGTGTAGCGTAACAACCCAGCAGGTATCGCCATCTCTCCAAGGAGTTTGTGTTGGCACTACTGGAGTCACCCTCCTGTGTAGCGTAACAACCCACCAGGTATCGCCATCTCTCCAAGGAGTTTGTGTTGGCACTACTGGAGTCACCCTCCTGTGTAGCGTAACAACCCAGCAGGTATCGCCATCTCTCCAAGGAGTTTGTGTTGGCACTACTGGAGTCATCCTCCTGTGTAGCGTAACAATCCAGCAGGTATCGCCATCTCTCCAAGGAGTTTGTGTTGGCACTACTGGAGTCACCCTCCTGTGTAGCGTAACAACGCAGCAGGTATCGCCATCTCTCCAAGGAGTTTGTGTTGGCACTACTGGAGTCACCCTCCTGTGTAGCGTAACAACCCACCAGGTATCGCCATCTCTCCAAGGAGTTTGTGTTGGCACTACTGGAGTCATCCTCCTGTGTAGCGTAACAATCCTGCAGGTATCGCCATCTCTCCAAGGAGTTTGTGTTGGCACTACTGGAGTCACCCTCCTGTGTAGCGTAACAATCCAGCAGGTATCGCCATCTCTCCAAGGAGTTTGTGTTGGCACTACTGGAGTCACCCTCCTGTGTAGCGTAACAACGCAGCAGGTATCGCCATCTCTCCAAGGAGTTTGTGTTGGCACTACTGGAGTCACCCTCCTGTGTAGCGTAACAATCCAGCAGGTATCGCCATCTCTCCAAGGAGTTTGTGTTGGCACTACTGGAGTCACCCTCCTGTGTAGCGTAACAACGCAGCAGGTATCGCCATCTCTCCAAGGAGTTTGTGTTGGCACTACTGGAGTCACCCTCCTGTGTAGCGTAACAACGCAGCAGGTATCGCCATCTCTCCAAGGAGTTTGTGTTGGCACTACTGGAGTCACCCTCCTGTGTAGCGTAACAACCCAGCAGGTATCGCCATCTCTCCAAGGAGTTTGTGTTGGCACTACTGGAGTCACCCTCCTGTGTAGCGTAACAATCCAGCAGGTATCGCCATCTCTCCAAGGAGTTTGTGTTGGCACTACTGGAGTCACCCTCCTGTGTAGCGTAACAACCCAGCAGGTATCGCCATCTCTCCAAGGAGTTAATGTTGGCACTACTGGAGTCACCCTCCTGTGTAGCGTAACAACGCAGCAGGTATCGCCATCTCTCCAAGGAGTTTGTGTTGGCACTACTGGAGTCACCCTCCTGTGTAGCGTAACAATCCAGCAGGTATCGCCATCTCTCCAAGGAGTTTGTGTTGGCACTACTGGAGTCACCCTCCTGTGTAGCGTAACAACGCAGCAGGTATCGCCATCTCTCCAAGGAGTTTGTGTTGGCACTACTGGAGTCACCCTCCTGTGTAGCGTAACAATCCAGAAGGTATCGCCATCTCTCCAAGGAGTTTGTGTTGGCACTACTGGAGTCACCCTCCTGTGTAGCGTAACAATCCAGCAGGTATCGCCATCTCTCCAAGGAATTTGTGTTGGCACTACTGGAGTCACCCTCCTGTGTAGCGTAACAACGCAGCAGGTATCGCCATCTCTCCAAGGAGTTTGTGTTGGCACTACTGGAGGTCACCCTCCTGTGTAGCGTAACAACGCAGCAGGTATCGCCATCTCTCCAAGGAGTTTGTGTTGGCACTACTGGAGTCACCCTCCTGTGTAGCGTAACAACGCAGCAGGTATCGCCATCTCTCCAAGGAGTTTGTGTTGGCACTACTGGAGTCACCCTCCTGTGTAGCGTAACAACGCAGCAGGTATCGCCATCTCTCCAAGGAGTTTGTGTTGGCACTACTGGAGTCACCCTCCTGTGTAGCGTAACAACCCAGCAGGTATCGCCATCTCTCCAAGGAGTTTGTGTTGGCACTACTGGAGTCACCCTCCTGTGTAGCGTAACAACCCACCAGGTATCGCCATCTCTCCAAGGAGTTTGTGTTGGCACTACTGGAGTCACCCTCCTGTGTAGCGTAACAACCCAGCAGGTATCGCCATCTCTCCAAGGAGTTTGTGTTGGCACTACTGGAGTCATCCTCCTGTGTAGCGTAACAATCCAGCAGGTATCGCCATCTCTCCAAGGAGTTTGTGTTGGCACTACTGGAGTCACCCTCCTGTGTAGCGTAACAACGCAGCAGGTATCGCCATCTCTCCAAGGAGTTTGTGTTGGCACTACTGGAGTCACCCTCCTGTGTAGCGTAACAACCCACCAGGTATCGCCATCTCTCCAAGGAGTTTGTGTTGGCACTACTGGAGTCATCCTCCTGTGTAGCGTAACAATCCTGCAGGTATCGCCATCTCTCCAAGGAGTTTGTGTTGGCACTACTGGAGTCACCCTCCTGTGTAGCGTAACAATCCAGCAGGTATCGCCATCTCTCCAAGGAGTTTGTGTTGGCACTACTGGAGTCACCCTCCTGTGTAGCGTAACAACGCAGCAGGTATCGCCATCTCTCCAAGGAGTTTGTGTTGGCACTACTGGAGTCACCCTCCTGTGTAGCGTAACAATCCAGCAGGTATCGCCATCTCTCCAAGGAGTTTGTGTTGGCACTACTGGAGTCACCCTCCTGTGTAGCGTAACAACGCAGCAGGTATCGCCATCTCTCCAAGGAGTTTGTGTTGGCACTACTGGAGTCACCCTCCTGTGTAGCGTAACAACGCAGCAGGTATCGCCATCTCTCCAAGGAGTTTGTGTTGGCACTACTGGAGTCACCCTCCTGTGTAGCGTAACAACCCAGCAGGTATCGCCATCTCTCCAAGGAGTTTGTGTTGGCACTACTGGAGTCACCCTCCTGTGTAGCGTAACAATCCAGCAGGTATCGCCATCTCTCCAAGGAGTTTGTGTTGGCACTACTGGAGTCACCCTCCTGTGTAGCGTAACAACCCAGCAGGTATCGCCATCTCTCCAAGGAGTTAATGTTGGCACTACTGGAGTCACCCTCCTGTGTAGCGTAACAACGCAGCAGGTATCGCCATCTCTCCAAGGAGTTTGTGTTGGCACTACTGGAGTCACCCTCCTGTGTAGCGTAACAATCCAGCAGGTATCGCCATCTCTCCAAGGAGTTTGTGTTGGCACTACTGGAGTCACCCTCCTGTGTAGCGTAACAACGCAGCAGGTATCGCCATCTCTCCAAGGAGTTTGTGTTGGCACTACTGGAGTCACCCTCCTGTGTAGCGTAACAACCCAGCAGGTATCGCCATCTCTCCAAGGAGTTTGTGTTGGCACTACTGGAGTCACCCTCCTGTGTAGCGTAACAATCCAGCAGGTATCGCCATCTCTCCAAGGAGTTTGTGTTGGCACTACTGGAGTCACCCTCCTGTGTAGCGTAACAACGCAGCAGGTATCGCCATCTCTCCAAGGAGTTTGTGTTGGCACTACTGGAGTCACCCTCCTGTGTAGCGTAACAATCCAGCAGGTATCGCCATCTCTCCAAGGAGTTTGTGTTGGCACTACTGGAGTCACCCTCCTGTGTAGCGTAACAATCCAGCAGGTATCGCCATCTCTCCAAGGAGTTTGTGTTGGCACTACTGGAGTCACCCTCCTGTGTAGCGTAACAACGCAGCAGGTATCGCCATCTCTCCAAGGAGTTTGTGTTGGCACTACTGGAGTCACCCTCCTGTGTAGCGTAACAATCCAGCAGGTATCGCCATCTCTCCAAGGAGTTTGTGTTGGCACTACTGGAGTCACCCTCCTGTGTAGCGTAACAACCCAGCAGGTATCGCCATCTCTCCAAGGAGTTTGTGTTGGCACTACTGGAGTCACCCTCCTGTGTAGCGTAACAACCCAGCAGGTATCGCCATCTCTCCAAGGAGTTTGTGTTGGCACTACTGGAGTCACCCTCCTGTGTAGCGTAACAATCCAGCAGGTATCGCCATCTCTCCAAGGAATTTGTGTTGGCACTACTGGAGTCACCCTCCTGTGTAGCGTAACAACCCAGCAGGTATCGCCATCTCTCCAAGGAGTTTGTGTTGGCACTACTGGAGTCACCCTCCTGTGTAGCGTAACAACCCAGCAGGTATCGCCATCTCTCCAAGGAGTTTGTGTTGGCACTACTGGTGTCACCCTCCTGTGTAGCGTAACAATCCAGCAGGTATCGCCATCTCTCCAAGGAGTTTGTGTTGGCACTACTGGAGTCACCCTCCTGTGTAGCGTAACAACGCAGCAGGTATCGCCATCTCTCCAAGGAGTTTGTGTTGGCACTACTGGAGTCACCCTCCTGTGTAGCGTAACAACCCAGCAGGTATCGCCATCTCTCCAAGGAGTTTGTGTTGGCACTACTGGAGTCACCCTCCTGTGTAGCGTAACAACGCAGCAGGTATCGCCATCTCTCCAAGGAGTTTGTGTTGGCACTACTGGAGTCACCCTCCTGTGTAGCGTAACAATCCAAAAGGTATCGCCATCTCTCCAAGGAGTTTGTGTTGGCACTACTGGAGTCACCCTCCTGTGTAGCGTAACATTCCAGCAGGTATCCCCATCTCTCCAAGGAGTTTGTGTTGGCACTACTGGAGTCACCCTCCTGTGTAGCGTAACAACGCAGCAGGTATCGCCATCTCTCCAAGGAGTTTGTGTTGGCACTACTGGAGTCACCCTCCTGTGTAGCGTAACAACGCAGCAGGTATCGCCATCTCTCCAAGGAGTTTGTGTTGGCACTACTGGAGTCACCCTCCTGTGTAGCGTAACAATCCAGCAGGTATCGCCATCTCTCCAAGGAGTTTGTGTTGGCACTACTGGAGTCACCCTCCTGTGTAGCGTAACAACCCAGCAGGTATCGCCATCTCTCCAAGGAGTTTGTGTTGGCACTACTGGAGTCACCCTCCTGTGTAGCGTAACAATCCAGCAGGTATCGCCATCTCTCCAAGGAGTTTGTGTTGGCACTACTGGGTTCACCCTCCTGTGTAGCGTAACAACCCAGCAGGTATCGCCATCTCTCCAAGGAGTTTGTGTTGGCACTACTGGAGTCACCCTCCTGTGTAGCGTAACAACCCAGCAGGTATCGCCATCTCTCCAAGGAGTTTGTGTTGGCACTACTGGAGTCACCCTCCTGTGTAGCGTAACAATCCAGCAGGTATCCCCATCACTCCAAGGAGTTTGTGTTGGCACTACTTGAGTCACCCTCCTGTGTAGCGTAACAATCCAGCAGGTATCGCCATCTCTCCAAGGAGTTTGTGTTGGCACTACTGGAGTCACCCTCCTGTGTAGCGTAACAACCCAGCAGGTATCGCCATCTCTCCAAGGAGTTTGTGTTGGCACTACTGGAGTCACCCTCCTGTGTAGCGTAACAACGCAGCAGGTATCGCCATCTCTCCAAGGAGTTTGTGTTGGCACTACTGGAGTCACCCTCCTGTGTAGCGTAACAACCCAGCAGGTATCGCCATCTCTCCAAGGAGTTTGTGTTGGCACTACTGGAGTCACCCTCCTGTGTAGCGTAACAATCCAGCAGGTATCGCCATCTCTCCAAGGAGTTTGTGTTGGCACTACTGGAGTCACCCTCCTGTGTAGCGTAACAACCCAGCAGGTATCGCCATCTCTCCAAGGAGTTTGTGTTGGCACTACTGGAGTCACCCTCCTGTGTAGCGTAACAATCCAGCAGGTATCGCCATCTCTCCAAGGAGTTTGTGTTGGCACTACTGGAGTCACCCTCCTGTGTAGCGTGACAATCCAGCAGGTATCGCCATCTCTCCAAGGAGTTTGTGTTGGCACTACTGGAGTCACCCTCCTGTGTAGCGTAACAACGCAGCAGGTATCGCCATCTCTCCAAGGAGTTTGTGTTGGCACTACTGGAGTCACCCTCCTGTGTAGCGTAACAACCCAGCAGGTATCGCCATCTCTCCAAGGAGTTTGTGTTGGCACTACTGGAGTCACCCTCCTGTGTAGCGTAACAACCCAGCAGGTATCGCCATCTCTCCAAGGAGTTTGTGTTGGCACTACTGGAGTCACCCTCCTGTGTAGCCTAACAACGCAGCAGGTATCGCCATCTCTCCAAGGAGTTTGTGTTGGCACTACTGGAGTCACCCTCCTGTGTAGCGTAACAACGCAGCAGGTATCGCCATCTCTCCAAGGAGTTTGTGTTGGCACTACTGGAGGTCACCCTCCTGTGTAGCGTAACAATCCAGCAGGTATCGCCATCTCTCCAAGGAGTTTGTGTTGGCACTACTGGAGTCACCCTCCTGTGTAGCGTAACAACCCAGCAGGTATCGCCATCTCTCCAAGGAGTTTGTGTTGGCACTACTGGAGTCACCCTCCTGTGTAGCGTAACAATCCAGCAGGTATCGCCATCTCTCCAAGGAGTTTGTGTTGGCACTACTGGAGTCACCCTCCTGTGTAGCGTAACAACGCAGCAGGTATCCCCATCTCTCCAAGGAGTTTGTGTTGGCACTACTGGAGTCACCCTCCTGTGTAGCGTAACAACGCAGCAGGTATCGCCATCTCTCCAAGGAGTTTGTGTTGGCACTACTGGAGTCACCCTCCTGTGTAGCGTAACAACGCAGCAGGTATCGCCATCTCTCCAAGGAGTTTGTGTTGGCACTACTGGAGTCACCGTCCTGTGTAGCGTAACAACCCAGCAGGTATCGCCATCTCTCCAAGGAGTTTGTGTTGGCACTACTGGAGTCACCCTCCTGTGTAGCGTAACAACGCAGCAGGTATCGCCATCTCTCCAAGGAGTTTGTGTTGGCACTACTGGAGTCACCCTCCTGTGTAGCGTAACAACCCAGCAGGTATCGCCATCTCTCCAAGGAGTTTGTGTTGGCACTACTGGAGTCACCCTCCTGTGTAGCGTAACAATCCAGCAGGTATCGCCATCTCTCCAAGGAGTTTGTGTTGGCACTACTGGAGTCACCCTCCTGTGTAGCGTAACAACGCAGCAGGTATCGCCATCTCTCCAAGGAGTTTGTGTTGGCACTACTGGAGTCACCCTCCTGTGTAGCGTAACAACCCAGCAGGTATCGCCATCTCTCCAAGGAGTTTGTGTTGGCACTACTGGAGTCACCCTCCTGTGTAGCGTAACAATCCAGCAGGTATCGCCATCTCTCCAAGGAGTTTGTGTTGGCACTACTGGAGTCACCCTCCTGTGTAGCGTAACAACGCAGCAGGTATCGCCATCTCTCCAAGTAGTTTGTGTTGGCACTACTGGAGTCACCCTCCTGTGTAGCGTAACAATCCAATAGGTATCCCCATCCCTCCAAGGAGTTTGTGTTGGCACTACTGGAGTCACCCTCCTGTGTAGCGTAACAACGCAGCAGGTATCGCCATCTCTCCAAGGAGTTTGTGTTGGCACTACTGGAGTCACCTTCCTGTGGGCCGATAGCCTAGATGTTAGGCCCCTTAAAACAACAATTATCATCATCATCATCACCTTCCTGTGTAGCGTAACAACGCAGCAGGTATCGCCATCTCTCCAAGGAGTTTGTGTTGGCACTACTGGAGTCACCCTCCTGTGTAGCGAAACAACGCAGCAGGTATCGCCATCTCTCCAAGGAGTTTGTGTTGGCACTACTGGAGTCACCCTCCTGTGTAGCGTAACAACGCAGCAGGTATCGCCATCTCTCCAAGGAGTTTGTGTTGGCACTACTGGAGTCACCCTCCTGTGTAGCGTAACAATCCAGCAGGTATCGCCATCTCTCCAAGGAGTTTGTGTTGGCACTACTGGAGTCACCCTCCTGTGTAGCGTAACAACCCAGCAGGTATCGCCATCTCTCCAAGGAGTTTGTGTTGGCACTACTGGAGTCACCCTCCTGTGTAGCGTAATAACCCAGCAGGTATCGCCATCTCTCCAAGGAGTTTGTGTTGGCACTACTGGAGTCACCCTCCTGTGTAGCGTAACAACGCAGCAGGTATCGCCATCTCTCCAAGGAGTTTGTGTTGGCACTACTGGAGTCACCCTCCTGTGTAGCGTAACAACCCAGCAGGTATCGCCATCTCTCCAAGGAGTTTGTGTTGGCACTACTGGAGTCACCCTCCTGTGTAGCGTAACAATCCAGCAGGTATCGCCATCTCTCCAAGGAGTTTGTGTTGGCACTACTGGAGTCACCCTCCTGTGTAGCGTAACAACCCAGCAGGTATCGCCATCTCTCCAAGGAGTTTGTGTTGGCACTACTGGAGTCACCCTCCTGTGTAGCGTAACAACGCAGCAGGTATCGCCATCTCTCCAAGGAGTTTGTGTTGGCACTACTGGAGTCACCCTCCTGTGTAGCGTAACAACGCAGCAGGTATCGCCATCTCTCCAAGGAGTTTGTGTTGGCACTACTGGAGTCACCCTCCTGTGTAGCGTAACAATCCAGCAGATATCGCCATCTCTCCAAGGAGTTTGTGTTGGCACTACTGGAGTCACCCTCCTGTGTAGCGTAACAACCCAGCAGGTATCGCCATCTCTCCAAGGAGTTAGTGTTGGCACTACTGGAGTCACCCTCCTGTGTAGCGTAACAACGCAGCAGGTATCGCCATCTCTCCAAGGAGTTTGTGTTGGCACTACTGGAGCCACCCTCCTGTGTAGCGTAACAACGCAGCAGGTATCGCCATCTCTCCAAGGAGTTTGTGTTGGCACTACTGGAGGTCACCCTCCTGTGTAGCGTAACAACGCAGCAGGTATCGCCATCTCTCCAAGGAGTTTGTGTTGGCACTACTGGAGTCACCCTCCTGTGTAGCGTAACAATCCAGCAGGTATCCCCATCTCTCCAAGGAGTTTGTGTTGGCACTACTGGAGTCACCCTCCTGTGTAGCGTAACAATCCAGCAGGTATCGCCATCTCTCCAAGGAGTTTGTGTTGGCACTACTGGAGTCACCCTCCTGTGTAGCGTAACAACGCAGCAGGTATCGCCATCTCTCCAAGGAGTTTGTGTTGGCACTACTGGAGTCACCCTCCTGTGTAGCGTAACAACCCAGCAGGTATCCCCATCTCTCCAAGGAGTTTGTGCTGGCACTACTGGAGTCACCCTCCTGTGTAGCGTAACAACCCAGCAGGTATCCCCATCTCTCCAAGGAGTTTGTGTTGGCACTACTGGAGTCACCCTCCTGTGTAGCGTAACAACGCAGCAGGTATCGCCATCTCTCCAAGGAGTTTGTGTTGGCACTACTGGAGTCACCCTCCTGGGTAGCGTAACAATCCAGCAGGTATCGCCATCTCTCCAAGGAGTTTGTGTTGGCACTACTGGAGTCACCTTCCTGTGTAGCGTAACAACGCAGCAGGTATCCCCATCTCTCCAAGGAGTTTGTGTTGGCACTACTGGAGTCACCCTCCTGTGTAGCGTAACAACCCAGCAGGTATCGCCATCTCTCCAAGGAGTTTGTGTTGGCACTACTGGAGTCACCTTCCTGTGTAGCGTAACAACGCAGCAGGTATCCCCATCTCTCCAAGGAGTTTGTGTTGGCACTACTGGAGTCACCCTCCTGTGTAGCGTAACAACCCAGCAGGTATCGCCATCTCTCCGAGGAGTTTGTGTTGGCACCACTGGAGTCACCTTCCTGTGTAGCGTAACAACCCAGCAGGTATCCCCATCTCTCCAAGGAGTTTGTGTTGGCACTACTGGAGTCACCCTCCTGTGTAGCGTAACAACCCAGCAGGTATCCCCATCTCTCCAAGGAGTTTGTGTTGGCACTACTGGAGTCACCCTCCTGTGTAGCGTAACAATCCAGCAGGTATCGCCATCTCTCCAAGGAGTTTGTGTTGGCACTACTGGAGTCACCTTCCTGTGTAGCGTAACAACGCAGCAGGTATCCCCATCTCTCCAAGGAGTTTGTGTTGGCACTACTGGAGTCACCCTCCTGTGTAGCGTAACAATCCAGCAGGTATCGCCATCTCTCCAAGGAGTTTGTGTTGGCACTACTGGAGTCACCCTCCTGTGTAGCGTAACAACGCAGCAGGTATCGCCATCTCTCCAAGGAGTTTGTGTTGGCACTACTGGAGGTCACCCTCCTGTGTAGCGTAACAATCCAGCAGGTATCCCCATCTCTCCAAGGAGTTTGTGTTGGCACTACTGGAGTCACCCTCCTGTGTAGCGTAACAACGCAGCAGGTATCGCCATCTCTCCAAGGAGTTTGTGTTGGCACTACTGGAGTCACCCTCCTGTGTAGCGTAACAATCCAGCAGGTATCGCCATCTCTCCAAGGAGTTTGTGTTGGCACTACTGGAGTCACCCTCCTGTGTAGCGTAACAATCCAGCAGGTATCGCCATCTCTCCAAGGAGTTTGTGTTGGCACTACTGGAGTCACCCTCCTGTGTAGCGTAACAACGCAGCAGGTATCGCCATCTCTCAAAGGAGTTTTTGTTGGCACTACTGGAGTCACCCTCCTGTGTAGCGTAACAATCCAGCAGGTATCGCCATCTCTCCAAGGAGTTTGTGTTGGCACTACTGGAGTCAACCTCCTGTGTAGCGTAACAATCCAGCAGGGATCGCCATCTCTCCAAGGAGTTTGTGTTGGCACTACTGGAGTCACCCTCCTGTGTAGCGTAACAACCCAGCAGGTATCGCCATCTCTCCAAGGAGTTTGTGTTGGCACTACTGGAGTCACCCTCCTGTGTAGCGTAACAACCCAGCAGGTATCGCCATCTCTCCAAGGAGTTTGTGTTGGCACTACTGGAGTCACCCTCCTGTGTAGCGTAACAATCCAGCAGGTATCGCCATCTCTCCAAGGAGTTTGTGTTGGCACTACTGGAGTCACCTTCCTGTGTAGCGTAACAATCCAGCAGGTATCGCCATCTCTCCAAGGAGTTTGTGTTGGCACTACTGGAGTCACCCTCCTGTGTAGGGTAACAACCCAGCAGGTATCGCCATCTCTCCAAGGAGTTTGTGTTGGCACTACTGGAGTCACCCTCCTGTGTAGCGTAACAACCCAGCAGGTATCGCCATCTCTCCAAGGAGTTTGTGTTGGCACTACTGGAGTCACCCTCCTGTGTAGCATAACAATCCAGCAGGTATCGCCATCTCTCCAAGGAGTTTGTGTTGGCACTACTGGAGTCACCCTCCTGTGTAGCGTAACAACCCAGCAGGTATCGCCATCTCTCCAAGGAGTTTGTGTTGGCACTACTGGAGTCACCCTCCTGTGTAGCGTAACAACCCAGCAGGTATCCCCATCTCTCCAAGGAGTTTGTGTTGGCACTACTGGAGTCACCATCCTGTGTAGCGTAACAACCCAGCAGGTATCGCTATCTCTCCAAGGAGTTTGTGTTGGCACTACTGGAGTCACCCTCCTGTGTAGCGTAACAACGCAGCAGGTATCGCCATCTCTCCAAGGAGTTTGTGTTGGCACTACTGGAGTCACCCTCCTGTGTAGCGTAACAACGCAGCAGGTATCGCCATCTCTCCAAGGAGTTTGTGTTGGCACTACTGGAGTCACCCTCCTGTGTAGCGTAACAACGCAGCAGGTATCGCCATCTCTCCAAGGAGTTTGTGTTGGCACTACTGGAGTCACCCTCCTGTTTAGCGTAACAATCCAGCAGGTATCGCCATCTCTCCAAGGAGTTTGTGTTGGCACTACTGGAGTCACCCTCCTGTGTAGCGTAACAATCCAGCAGGTATCGCCATCTCTCCAAGGAGTTTGTGTTGGCACTACTGGAGTCACCCTCCTGTGTAGCGTAACAACCCAGCAGGTATCGCCATCTCTCCAAGGAGTTTGTGTTGGCACTGCTGAAGTCACCCTCCTGTGTAGCGTAACAACCCAGCAGGTATCGCCATCTCTCCAAGGAGTTTGTGTTGGCACTACTGGAGTCACCCTCCTGTGTAGCGTAACAATCCAGCAGGTATCGCCATCTCTCCAAGGAGTTTGTGTTGGCACTACTGGAGTCACCCTCCTGTGTAGCGTAACAACGCAGCAGGTATCGCCATCTCTCCAAGGAGTTTGTGTTGGCACTACTGGAGTCACCCTCCTGTGTAGCGTAACAATCCAGCAGGTATCCACATCTCTCCAAGGAGTTTGTGTTGGCACTACTGGAGTCACCCTCCTGTGTAGCGTAACAACGCAGCAGGTATCGCCATCTCTCCAAGGAGTTTGTGTTGGCACTACTGGAGTCACCCTCCTGTGTAGCGTAACAACGCAGCAGGTATCGCCATCTCTCCAAGGAGTTTGTGTTGGCACTACTGGAGTCACCCTCCTGTGTAGCGTAACAACGCAGCATGTATCGCCATCTCTCCAAGGAGTTTGTGTTGGCACTACTGGAGTCACCTTCCTGTGTAGCGTAACAATCCAGCAGGTATCGCCATCTCTCCAAGGAGTTTGTGTTGGCACTACTGGAGTCACCCTCCTGTGTAGCGTAACAATCCAGCAGGTATCGCCATCTCTCCAAGGAGTTTGTGTTGGCACTACTGGAGTCACCCTCCTGTGTAGCATAACAACCCAGCAGGTATCGCCATCTCTCCAAGGAGTTTGTGTTGGCACTACTGGAGCTCACCCTCCTGTGTAGCGTAACAATCCAGCAGGTATCGCCATCTCTCCAAGGAGTTTGTGTTGGCACTACTGGAGTCACCCTCCTGTGTAGCGTAACAACGCAGCAGGTATCGCCATCTCTCCAAGGAGTTTGTGTTGGCACTACTGGAGTCACCCTCCTGTGTAGCGTAACAACGCAGCAGGTATCGCCATCTCTCCAAGGAGTTTGTGTTGGCACTACTGGAGTCACCCTCCTGTGTAGCATAACAACCCAGCAGGTATCGCCATCTCTCCAAGGAGTTTGTGTTGGCACTACTGGAGTCACCCTCCTGTGTAGCGTAACAACCCAGCAGGTATCGCCATCTCTCCAAGGAGTTTGTGTTGGCACTACTGGAGTCACCCTCCTGTGTAGCGTAACAATCCAGCAGGTATCGCCATCTCTCCAAGGAGTTTGTGTTGGCACTACTGGAGTCACCCTCCTGTGTAGCGTAACAATCCAGCAGGTATCGCCATCTCTCCAAGGAGTTTGTGTTGGCACTACTGGAGTCACCCTCCTGTGTAGCGTAACAACGCAGCAGGTATCGCCATCTCTCCAAAGAGTTTGTGTTGGCACTACTGGAGTCACCCTCCTGTGTAGCGTAACAATCCAGCAGGTATCGCCATCTCTCCAAGGAGTTTGTGTTGGCACTACTGGAGTCACCCTCCTGTGTAGCGTAACAACGCAGCAGGTATCGCCATCTCTCCAAGGAGTTTGTGTTGGCACTACTGGAGTCACCCTCCTGTGTAGCGTAACAACGCAGCAGGTATCGCCATCTCTCCAAGGAGTTTGTGTTGGCACTACTGGAGTCACCCTCCTGTGTAGCGTAACAACGCAGCAGGTATCGCCATCTCTCCAAGGAGTTTGTGTTGGCACTACTGGAGTCACCCTCCTGTGTAGCGTAACAACGCAGCAGGTATCGCCATCTCTCCAAGGAGTTTGTGTTGGCACTACTGGAGTCACCCTCCTGTGTAGCGTAACAATCCAGCAGGTATCGCTTTCTCTCCAAGGAGTTTGTGTTGGCACTACTGGAGTCACCCTCCTGTGTAGCGTAACAATCCAGCAGGTATCGCCATCTCTCCAAGGAGTTTGTGTTGGCACTACTGGAGTCACCCTCCTGTGTAGCGTAACAACCCAGCAGGTATCGCCATCTCTCCAAGGAGTTTGTGTTGGCACTACTGAAGTCACCCTCCTGTGTAGCGTAACAACCCAGCAGGTATCGCCATCTCTCCAAGGAGTTTGTGTTGGCACTACTGGAGTCACCCTCCTGTGTAGCGTAACAATCCAGCAGGTATCGCCATCTCTCCAAGGAGTTTGTGTTGGCACTACTGGAGTCACCCTCCTGTGTAGCGTAACAACGCAGCAGGTATCGCCATCTCTCCAAGGAGTTTGTGTTGGCACTACTGGAGTCACCCTCCTGTGTAGCGTAACAATCCAGCAGGTATCCACATCTCTCCAAGGAGTTTGTGTTGGCACTACTGGAGTCACCCTCCTGTGTAGCGTAACAACGCAGCAGGTATCGCCATCTCTCCAAGGAGTTTGTGTTGGCACTACTGGAGTCACCCTCCTGTGTAGCGTAACAACGCAGCAGGTATCGCCATCTCTCCAAGGAGTTTGTGTTGGCACTACTGGAGTCAACCTCCTGTGTAGCGTAACAATCCAGCAGGTATCGCCATCTCTCCAAGGAGTTTGTGTTGGCACTACTGGAGTCACCTTCCTGTGTAGCGTAACAATCCAGCAGGTATCGCCATCTCTCCAAGGAGTTTGTGTTGGCACTACTGGAGTCACCCTCCTGTGTAGCGTAACAATCCAGCAGGTATCGCCATCTCTCCAAGGAGTTTGTGTTGGCACTACTGGAGTCACCCTCCTGTGTAGCATAACAACCCAGCAGGTATCGCCATCTCTCCAAGGAGTTTGTGTTGGCACTACTGGAGCTCACCCTCCTGTGTAGCGTAACAATCCAGCAGGTATCGCCATCACTCCAAGGAGTTTGTGTTGGCACTACTGGAGTCACACTCCTGTGTAGCGTAACAACGCAGCAGGTATCGCCATCTCTCCAAGGAGTTTGTGTTGGCACTACTGGAGTCACCCTCCTGTGTAGCGTAACAACGCAGCATGTATCGCCATCTCTCCAAGGAGTTTGTGTTGGCACTACTGGAGTCACCCTCCTGTGTAGCATAACAACCCAGCAGGTATCGCCATCTCTCCAAGGAGTTTGTGTTGGCACTACTGGAGTCACCCTCCTGTGTAGCGTAACAACCCAGCAGGTATCGCCATCTCTCCAAGGAGTTTGTGTTGGCACTACTGGAGTCACCCTCCTGTGTAGCGTAACAATCCAGCAGGTATCGCCATCTCTCCAAGGAGTTTGTGTTGGCACTACTGGAGTCACCCTCCTGTGTAGCGTAACAATCCAGCAGGTATCGCCATCTCTCCAAGGAGTTTGTGTTGGCACTACTGGAGTCACCCTCCTGTGTAGCGTAACAACGCAGCAGGTATCGCCATCTCTCCAAAGAGTTTGTGTTGGCACTACTGGAGTCACCCTCCTGTGTAGCGTAACAATCCAGCAGAAATCGCCATCTCTCCAAGGAGTTTGTGTTGGCACTACTGGAGTCACCCTCCTGTGTAGCGTAACAATCCAGAAGGTATCGCCATCTCTCCAAGGAGTTTGTGTTGGCACTACTGGAGTCACCCTCCTGTGTAGCGTAACAATCCAGCAGGTATCGCCATCTCTCCAAGGAGTTTGTGTTGGCACTACTGGAGTCACCCTCCTGTGTAGCGTAACAACCCAGCAGGTATCGCCATCTCTCCAAGGAGTTTGTGTTGGCACTACTGGAGTCACCCTCCTGTGTAGCGTAACAACGCAGCAGGTATCGCCATCTCTCCAAGGTGTTTGTGTTGGCACTACTGGAGTCACCCTCCTGTGTAGCGTAACAACGCAGCAGGTATCGCCATCTCTCCAAGGAGTTTGTGTTGGCACTACTGGAGTCACCTTCCTGTGTAGCGTAACAACGCAGCAGGTATCGCCATCTCTCCAAGGAGTTTGTGTTGGCACTACTGGAGTCACCCTCCTGTGTAGCGTAACAATCCAGCAGGTATCGCCATCTCTCCAAGGAGTTTGTGATGGCACTACTGGAGGTCACCCTCCTGTGTAGCGTAACAATCCAGCAGGTATCGCCATCTCTCCAAGGAGTTTGTGTTGGCACTACTGGAGTCACCCTCCTGTGTAGCGTAACAACCCAGCAGGTATCGCCATCTCTCCAAGGAGTTTGTGTTGGCACTACTGGAGTCACCCTCCTGTGTAGCGTAACAATCCAGCAGGTATCGCCATCTCTCCAAGGAGTTTGTGTTGGCACTACTGGAGTCACCCTCCTGTGTAGCGTAACAACGCAGCAGGTATCCCCATCTCTCCAAGGAGTTTGTGTTGGCACTACTGGAGTCACCCTCCTGTGTAGCGTAACAACGCAGCAGGTATCGCCATCTCTCCAAGGAGTTTGTGTTGGCACTACTGGAGTCACCCTCCTGTGTAGCGTAACAACGCAGCAGGTATCGCCATCTCTCCAAGGAGTTTGTGTTGGCACTACTGGAGTCACCCTCCTGTGTAGCGTAACAACCCAGCAGGTATCGCCATCTCTCCAAGGAGTTTGTGTTGGCACTACTGGAGTCACCCTCCTGTGTAGAGTAACAACGCAGCAGGTATCGCCATCTCTCCAAGGAGTTTGTGTTGGCACTACTGGAGTCACCCTCCTGTGTAGCGTAACAACCCAGCAGGTATCGCCATCTCTCCAAGGAGTTTGTGTTGGCACTACTGGAGTCACCCTCCTGTGTAGCGTAACAATCCAGCAGGTATCGCCATCTCTCCAAGGAGTTTGTGTTGGCACTACTGGAGTCACCCTCCTGTGTAGCGTAACAACGCAGCAGGTATCGCCATCTCTCCAAGGAGTTTGTGTTGGCACTACTGGAGTCACCCTCCTGTGTAGCGTAACAACCCAGCAGGTATCGCCATCTCTCCAAGGAGTTTGTGTTGGCACTACTGGAGTCACCCTCCTGTGTAGCGTAACAATCCAGCAGGTATCGCCATCTCTCCAAGGAGTTTGTGTTGGCACTACTGGAGCCACCCTCCTGTGTAGCGTAACAACGCAGCAGGTATCGCCATCTCTCCAAGGAGTTTGTGTTGGCACTACTGGAGTCACCCTCCTGTGTAGCGTAACAACCCAGCAGGTATCGCCATCTCTCCAAGGAATTTGTGTTGGCACTACTGGAGTCACCCTCCTGTGTAGCGTAACAATCCAGCAGGTATCGCCATCTCTCCAAGGAGTTTGTGTTGGCACTACTGGAATCACCCTCCTGTGTAGCGTAACAACCCAGCAGGTATCGCCATCTCTCCAAGGAGTTTGTGTTGGCACTACTGGAGTCACCCTCCTGTGTAGCGTAACAACGCAGCAGGTATCGCCATCTCTCCAAGGAGTTTGTGTTGGCACTACTGGAGTCACCCTCCTGTGTAGCGTAACAACGCAGCAGGTATCGCCATCTCTCCAAGGAGTTTGTGTTGGCACTACTGGAGTCACCCTCCTGTGTAGCGTAACAATCCAGCAGGTATCGCCATCTCTCCAAGGAGTTTGTGTTGGCACTACTGGAGTCACCCTCCTGTGTAGCTTAACAACCCAGCAGGTATCGCCATCTCTCCAAGTAGTTTGTGTTGGCACTACTGGAGTCACCCTCCTGTGTAGCGTAACAATCCAGCAGGTATCGCCATCTCTCCAAGGAGTTTGTGTTGGCACTACTGGAGTCACCTTCCTGTGTAGCGTAACAACCCAGCAGGTATCGCCATCTCTCCAAGGAGTTTGTGTTGGCACTACTGGAGTCACCCTCCTGTGTAGCGTAACAACGCAGCAGGTATCGCCTTCTCTCCATGGAGTTTGTGTTGGCACTACTGGAGTCACCCTCCTGTGTAGCGTAACAATCCAGCAGGTATCGCCATCTCTCCAAGGAGTTTGTGTTGGCACTACTGGAGTCACCCTCCTGTGTAGCGTAACAACCCAGCAGGTATCGCCATCTCTCCAAGGAGTTTGTGTTGGCACTACTGGAGTCACCCTCCTGTGTAGCGTAACAATCCAGCAGGTATCGCCATCTCTCCAAGGAGTTTGTGTTGGCACTACTGGAGTCACCCTCCTGTGTAGCGTAACAACCCAGCAGGTATCGCCATCTCTCCAAGGAGTTTGTGTTGGCACTACTGGAGTCACCCTCCTGTGTAGCGTAACAACGCAGCAGGTATCGCCATCTCTCCAAGGAATTTGTGTTGGCACTACTGGAGTCACCCTCCTGTGTAGCGTAACAATCCAGCAGTTATCGCCATCTCTCCAAGGAGTTTGTGTTTGCACTACTGGAGTCACCCTCCTGTGTAGCGTAACAACCCAGCAGGTATCGCCATCTCTCCAAGGAGTTTGTGTTGGCACTACTGGAGTCACCCTCCTGTGTAGCGTAACAACCCAGCAGGTATCGCCATCTCTCCAAGGAGTTTGTGTTGGCACTACTGGAGTCACCCTCCTGTGTAGCGTAACAATCCAGCAGGTATCGCCATCTCTCCAAGGAGTTTGTGTTGGCACTACTGGAGTCACCCTCCTGTGTAGCGTAACAACGCAGCAGGTATCGCCATCTCTCCAAGGAGTTTGTGTTGGCACTACTGGAGTCACCCTCCTGTGTAGCGTAACAATCCAGCAGGTATCGCCATCTCTCCAAGGAGTTTGTGTTGGCACTACTGGAGTCACCCTCCTGTGTAGCGTAACAACGCAGCAGGTATCGCCATCTCTCCAAGGAGTTTGTGTTGGCACTACTGGAGTCACCCTCCTGTGTAGCGTAACAACCCAGCAGGTATCGCCATCTCTCCAAGGAGTTTGTGTTGGCACTACTGGAGTCACCCTCCTGTGTAGCAAAACAATCCAGCAGGTATCGCCATCTCTCCAAGGAGTTTGTGTTGGCACTACTGGAGTCACCCTCCTGTGTAGCGTAACAACGCAGCAGGTATCGCCATCTCTCCAAGGAGTTTGTGTTGGCACTACTGGAGTCACCCTCCTGTGTAGCGTAACAACCCAGCAGGTATCGCCATCTCTCCAAGGAGTTTGTGTTGGCACTACTGGAGTCACCCTCCTGTGTAGCGTAACAACCCAGCAGGTATCCCCATCTCTCCAAGGAGTTTGTGTTGGCACTACTGGAGTCACCATCCTGTGTAGCGTAACAACCCAGCAGGTATCGCTATCTCTCCAAGGAGTTTGTGTTGGCACTACTGGAGTCACCCTCCTGTGTAGCGTAACAACGCAGCAGGTATCGCCATCTCTCCAAGGAGTTTGTGTTGGCACTACTGGAGTCACCCTCCTGTGTAGCGTAACAACGCAGCAGGTATCGCCATCTCTCCAAGGAGTTTGTGTTGGCACTACTGGAGTCACCCTCCTGTGTAGCGTAACAACGCAGCAGGTATCGCCATCTCTCCAAGGAGTTTGTGTTGGCACTACTGGAGTCACCCTCCTGTTTAGCGTAACAATCCAGCAGGTATCGCCATCTCTCCAAGGAGTTTGTGTTGGCACTACTGGAGTCACCCTCCTGTGTAGCGTAACAATCCAGCAGGTATCGCCATCTCTCCAAGGAGTTTGTGTTGGCACTACTGGAGTCACCCTCCTGTGTAGCGTAACAACCCAGCAGGTATCGCCATCTCTCCAAGGAGTTTGTGTTGGCACTGCTGAAGTCACCCTCCTGTGTAGCGTAACAACCCAGCAGGTATCGCCATCTCTCCAAGGAGTTTGTGTTGGCACTACTGGAGTCACCCTCCTGTGTAGCGTAACAATCCAGCAGGTATCGCCATCTCTCCAAGGAGTTTGTGTTGGCACTACTGGAGTCACCCTCCTGTGTAGCGTAACAACGCAGCAGGTATCGCCATCTCTCCAAGGAGTTTGTGTTGGCACTACTGGAGTCACCCTCCTGTGTAGCGTAACAATCCAGCAGGTATCCACATCTCTCCAAGGAGTTTGTGTTGGCACTACTGGAGTCACCCTCCTGTGTAGCGTAACAACGCAGCAGGTATCGCCATCTCTCCAAGGAGTTTGTGTTGGCACTACTGGAGTCACCCTCCTGTGTAGCGTAACAACGCAGCAGGTATCGCCATCTCTCCAAGGAGTTTGTGTTGGCACTACTGGAGTCACCCTCCTGTGTAGCGTAACAACGCAGAAGGTATCGCCATCTCTCCAAGGAGTTTGTGTTGGCACTACTGGAGTCACCTTCCTGTGTAGCGTAACAATCCAGCAGGTATCGCCATCTCTCCAAGGAGTTTGTGTTGGCACTACTGGAGTCACCCTCCTGTGTAGCGTAACAATCCAGCAGGTATCGCCATCTCTCCAAGGAGTTTGTGTTGGCACTACTGGAGTCACCCTCCTGTGTAGCATAACAACCCAGCAGGTATCGCCATCTCTCCAAGGAGTTTGTGTTGGCACTACTGGAGCTCACCCTCCTGTGTAGCGTAACAATCCAGCAGGTATCGCCATCTCTCCAAGGAGTTTGTGTTGGCACTACTGGAGTCACCCTCCTGTGTAGCGTAACAACGCAGCAGGTATCGCCATCTCTCCAAGGAGTTTGTGTTGGCACTACTGGAGTCACCCTCCTGTGTAGCGTAACAACGCAGCAGGTATCGCCATCTCTCCAAGGAGTTTGTGTTGGCACTACTGGAGTCACCCTCCTGTGTAGCATAACAACCCAGCAGGTATCGCCATCTCTCCAAGGAGTTTGTGTTGGCACTACTGGAGTCACCCTCCTGTGTAGCGTAACAACCCAGCAGGTATCGCCATCTCTCCAAGGAGTTTGTGTTGGCACTACTGGAGTCACCCTCCTGTGTAGCGTAACAATCCAGCAGGTATCGCCATCTCTCCAAGGAGTTTGTGTTGGCACTACTGGAGTCACCCTCCTGTGTAGCGTAACAATCCAGCAGGTATCGCCATCTCTCCAAGGAGTTTGTGTTGGCACTACTGGAGTCACCCTCCTGTGTAGCGTAACAACGCAGCAGGTATCGCCATCTCTCCAAAGAGTTTGTGTTGGCACTACTGGAGTCACCCTCCTGTGTAGCGTAACAATCCAGCAGGTATCGCCATCTCTCCAAGGAGTTTGTGTTGGCACTACTGGAGTCACCCTCCTGTGTAGCGTAACAACGCAGCAGGTATCGCCATCTCTCCAAGGAGTTTGTGTTGGCACTACTGGAGTCACCCTCCTGTGTAGCGTAACAACGCAGCAGGTATCGCCATCTCTCCAAGGAGTTTGTGTTGGCACTACTGGAGTCACCCTCCTGTGTAGCGTAACAACGCAGCAGGTATCGCCATCTCTCCAAGGAGTTTGTGTTGGCACTACTGGAGTCACCCTCCTGTGTAGCGTAACAACGCAGCAGGTATCGCCATCTCTCCAAGGAGTTTGTGTTGGCACTACTGGAGTCACCCTCCTGTGTAGCGTAACAATCCAGCAGGTATCGCTTTCTCTCCAAGGAGTTTGTGTTGGCACTACTGGAGTCACCCTCCTGTGTAGCGTAACAATCCAGCAGGTATCGCCATCTCTCCAAGGAGTTTGTGTTGGCACTACTGGAGTCACCCTCCTGTGTAGCGTAACAACCCAGCAGGTATCGCCATCTCTCCAAGGAGTTTGTGTTGGCACTACTGAAGTCACCCTCCTGTGTAGCGTAACAACCCAGCAGGTATCGCCATCTCTCCAAGGAGTTTGTGTTGGCACTACTGGAGTCACCCTCCTGTGTAGCGTAACAATCCAGCAGGTATCGCCATCTCTCCAAGGAGTTTGTGTTGGCACTACTGGAGTCACCCTCCTGTGTAGCGTAACAACGCAGCAGGTATCGCCATCTCTCCAAGGAGTTTGTGTTGGCACTACTGGAGTCACCCTCCTGTGTAGCGTAACAATCCAGCAGGTATCCACATCTCTCCAAGGAGTTTGTGTTGGCACTACTGGAGTCACCCTCCTGTGTAGCGTAACAACGCAGCAGGTATCGCCATCTCTCCAAGGAGTTTGTGTTGGCACTACTGGAGTCACCCTCCTGTGTAGCGTAACAACGCAGCAGGTATCGCCATCTCTCCAAGGAGTTTGTGTTGGCACTACTGGAGTCAACCTCCTGTGTAGCGTAACAATCCAGCAGGTATCGCCATCTCTCCAAGGAGTTTGTGTTGGCACTACTGGAGTCACCTTCCTGTGTAGCGTAACAATCCAGCAGGTATCGCCATCTCTCCAAGGAGTTTGTGTTGGCACTACTGGAGTCACCCTCCTGTGTAGCGTAACAATCCAGCAGGTATCGCCATCTCTCCAAGGAGTTTGTGTTGGCACTACTGGAGTCACCCTCCTGTGTAGCATAACAACCCAGCAGGTATCGCCATCTCTCCAAGGAGTTTGTGTTGGCACTACTGGAGCTCACCCTCCTGTGTAGCGTAACAATCCAGCAGGTATCGCCATCACTCCAAGGAGTTTGTGTTGGCACTACTGGAGTCACACTCCTGTGTAGCGTAACAACGCAGCAGGTATCGCCATCTCTCCAAGGAGTTTGTGTTGGCACTACTGGAGTCACCCTCCTGTGTAGCGTAACAACGCAGCATGTATCGCCATCTCTCCAAGGAGTTTGTGTTGGCACTACTGGAGTCACCCTCCTGTGTAGCATAACAACCCAGCAGGTATCGCCATCTCTCCAAGGAGTTTGTGTTGGCACTACTGGAGTCACCCTCCTGTGTAGCGTAACAACCCAGCAGGTATCGCCATCTCTCCAAGGAGTTTGTGTTGGCACTACTGGAGTCACCCTCCTGTGTAGCGTAACAATCCAGCAGGTATCGCCATCTCTCCAAGGAGTTTGTGTTGGCACTACTGGAGTCACCCTCCTGTGTAGCGTAACAATCCAGCAGGTATCGCCATCTCTCCAAGGAGTTTGTGTTGGCACTACTGGAGTCACCCTCCTGTGTAGCGTAACAACGCAGCAGGTATCGCCATCTCTCCAAAGAGTTTGTGTTGGCACTACTGGAGTCACCCTCCTGTGTAGCGTAACAATCCAGCAGAAATCGCCATCTCTCCAAGGAGTTTGTGTTGGCACTACTGGAGTCACCCTCCTGTGTAGCGTAACAATCCAGAAGGTATCGCCATCTCTCCAAGGAGTTTGTGTTGGCACTACTGGAGTCACCCTCCTGTGTAGCGTAACAATCCAGCAGGTATCGCCATCTCTCCAAGGAGTTTGTGTTGGCACTACTGGAGTCACCCTCCTGTGTAGCGTAACAACCCAGCAGGTATCGCCATCTCTCCAAGGAGTTTGTGTTGGCACTACTGGAGTCACCCTCCTGTGTAGCGTAACAACGCAGCAGGTATCGCCATCTCTCCAAGGTGTTTGTGTTGGCACTACTGGAGTCACCCTCCTGTGTAGCGTAACAACGCAGCAGGTATCGCCATCTCTCCAAGGAGTTTGTGTTGGCACTACTGGAGTCACCTTCCTGTGTAGCGTAACAACGCAGCAGGTATCGCCATCTCTCCAAGGAGTTTGTGTTGGCACTACTGGAGTCACCCTCCTGTGTAGCGTAACAATCCAGCAGGTATCGCCATCTCTCCAAGGAGTTTGTGATGGCACTACTGGAGGTCACCCTCCTGTGTAGCGTAACAATCCAGCAGGTATCGCCATCTCTCCAAGGAGTTTGTGTTGGCACTACTGGAGTCACCCTCCTGTGTAGCGTAACAACCCAGCAGGTATCGCCATCTCTCCAAGGAGTTTGTGTTGGCACTACTGGAGTCACCCTCCTGTGTAGCGTAACAATCCAGCAGGTATCGCCATCTCTCCAAGGAGTTTGTGTTGGCACTACTGGAGTCACCCTCCTGTGTAGCGTAACAACGCAGCAGGTATCCCCATCTCTCCAAGGAGTTTGTGTTGGCACTACTGGAGTCACCCTCCTGTGTAGCGTAACAACGCAGCAGGTATCGCCATCTCTCCAAGGAGTTTGTGTTGGCACTACTGGAGTCACCCTCCTGTGTAGCGTAACAACGCAGCAGGTATCGCCATCTCTCCAAGGAGTTTGTGTTGGCACTACTGGAGTCACCCTCCTGTGTAGCGTAACAACCCAGCAGGTATCGCCATCTCTCCAAGGAGTTTGTGTTGGCACTACTGGAGTCACCCTCCTGTGTAGAGTAACAACGCAGCAGGTATCGCCATCTCTCCAAGGAGTTTGTGTTGGCACTACTGGAGTCACCCTCCTGTGTAGCGTAACAACCCAGCAGGTATCGCCATCTCTCCAAGGAGTTTGTGTTGGCACTACTGGAGTCACCCTCCTGTGTAGCGTAACAATCCAGCAGGTATCGCCATCTCTCCAAGGAGTTTGTGTTGGCACTACTGGAGTCACCCTCCTGTGTAGCGTAACAACGCAGCAGGTATCGCCATCTCTCCAAGGAGTTTGTGTTGGCACTACTGGAGTCACCCTCCTGTGTAGCGTAACAACCCAGCAGGTATCGCCATCTCTCCAAGGAGTTTGTGTTGGCACTACTGGAGTCACCCTCCTGTGTAGCGTAACAATCCAGCAGGTATCGCCATCTCTCCAAGGAGTTTGTGTTGGCACTACTGGAGCCACCCTCCTGTGTAGCGTAACAACGCAGCAGGTATCGCCATCTCTCCAAGGAGTTTGTGTTGGCACTACTGGAGTCACCCTCCTGTGTAGCGTAACAACCCAGCAGGTATCGCCATCTCTCCAAGGAATTTGTGTTGGCACTACTGGAGTCACCCTCCTGTGTAGCGTAACAATCCAGCAGGTATCGCCATCTCTCCAAGGAGTTTGTGTTGGCACTACTGGAATCACCCTCCTGTGTAGCGTAACAACCCAGCAGGTATCGCCATCTCTCCAAGGAGTTTGTGTTGGCACTACTGGAGTCACCCTCCTGTGTAGCGTAACAACGCAGCAGGTATCGCCATCTCTCCAAGGAGTTTGTGTTGGCACTACTGGAGTCACCCTCCTGTGTAGCGTAACAACGCAGCAGGTATCGCCATCTCTCCAAGGAGTTTGTGTTGGCACTACTGGAGTCACCCTCCTGTGTAGCGTAACAATCCAGCAGGTATCGCCATCTCTCCAAGGAGTTTGTGTTGGCACTACTGGAGTCACCCTCCTGTGTAGCTTAACAACCCAGCAGGTATCGCCATCTCTCCAAGTAGTTTGTGTTGGCACTACTGGAGTCACCCTCCTGTGTAGCGTAACAATCCAGCAGGTATCGCCATCTCTCCAAGGAGTTTGTGTTGGCACTACTGGAGTCACCTTCCTGTGTAGCGTAACAACCCAGCAGGTATCGCCATCTCTCCAAGGAGTTTGTGTTGGCACTACTGGAGTCACCCTCCTGTGTAGCGTAACAACGCAGCAGGTATCGCCTTCTCTCCATGGAGTTTGTGTTGGCACTACTGGAGTCACCCTCCTGTGTAGCGTAACAATCCAGCAGGTATCGCCATCTCTCCAAGGAGTTTGTGTTGGCACTACTGGAGTCACCCTCCTGTGTAGCGTAACAACCCAGCAGGTATCGCCATCTCTCCAAGGAGTTTGTGTTGGCACTACTGGAGTCACCCTCCTGTGTAGCGTAACAATCCAGCAGGTATCGCCATCTCTCCAAGGAGTTTGTGTTGGCACTACTGGAGTCACCCTCCTGTGTAGCGTAACAACCCAGCAGGTATCGCCATCTCTCCAAGGAGTTTGTGTTGGCACTACTGGAGTCACCCTCCTGTGTAGCGTAACAACGCAGCAGGTATCGCCATCTCTCCAAGGAATTTGTGTTGGCACTACTGGAGTCACCCTCCTGTGTAGCGTAACAATCCAGCAGTTATCGCCATCTCTCCAAGGAGTTTGTGTTTGCACTACTGGAGTCACCCTCCTGTGTAGCGTAACAACCCAGCAGGTATCGCCATCTCTCCAAGGAGTTTGTGTTGGCACTACTGGAGTCACCCTCCTGTGTAGCGTAACAACCCAGCAGGTATCGCCATCTCTCCAAGGAGTTTGTGTTGGCACTACTGGAGTCACCCTCCTGTGTAGCGTAACAATCCAGCAGGTATCGCCATCTCTCCAAGGAGTTTGTGTTGGCACTACTGGAGTCACCCTCCTGTGTAGCGTAACAACGCAGCAGGTATCGCCATCTCTCCAAGGAGTTTGTGTTGGCACTACTGGAGTCACCCTCCTGTGTAGCGTAACAATCCAGCAGGTATCGCCATCTCTCCAAGGAGTTTGTGTTGGCACTACTGGAGTCACCCTCCTGTGTAGCGTAACAACGCAGCAGGTATCGCCATCTCTCCAAGGAGTTTGTGTTGGCACTACTGGAGTCACCCTCCTGTGTAGCGTAACAACCCAGCAGGTATCGCCATCTCTCCAAGGAGTTTGTGTTGGCACTACTGGAGTCACCCTCCTGTGTAGCAAAACAATCCAGCAGGTATCGCCATCTCTCCAAGGAGTTTGTGTTGGCACTACTGGAGTCACCCTCCTGTGTAGCGTAACAACGCAGCAGGTATCGCCATCTCTCCAAGGAGTTTGTGTTGGCACTACTGGAGTCACCCTCCTGTGTAGCGTAACAATCCAGCAGGTATCGCCATCTCTCCAAGGAGTTTGTGTTGGCACTACTGGAGTCACCCTCCTGTGTAGCGTAACAATCCAGCAGGTATCGCCATCTCTCCAAGGAGTTTGTGTTGGCACTACTGGAGTCACCCTCCTGTGTAGCGTAACAACGCAGCAGGTATCGCCATCTCTCCAAGGAGTTTGTGTTGGCACTACTGGAGTCACCCTCCTGTGTAGCGTAACAATCCAGCAGGTATCGCCATCTCTCCAAGGAGTTTGTGTTGGCACTACTGGAGTCACCCTCCTGTGTAGCGTAACAACCCAGCAGGTATCGCCATCTCTCCAAGGAGTTTGTGTTGGCACTACTGGAGTCACCCTCCTGTGTAGCGTAACAACCCAGCAGGTATCGCCATCTCTCCAAGGAGTTTGTGTTGGCACTACTGGAGTCACCCTCCTGTGTAGCGTAACAATCCAGCAGGTATCGCCATCTCTCCAAGGAGTTTGTGTTGGCACTACTGGAGTCACCCTCCTGTGTAGCGTAACAATCCAGCAGGTATCGCCATCTCTCCAAGGAGTTTGTGTTGGCACTACTGGAGTCACCCTTCTGTGTAGCGTAACAACCCAGCAGGTATCGCCATCTCTCCAAGGAGTTTGTGTTGGCACTACTGGAGTCACCCTCCTGTGTAGCGTAACAACGCAGCAGGTATCGCCATCTCTCCAAGGAGTTTGTGTTGGCACTACTGGAGTCACCCTCCTGTGTAGCGTAACAACGCAGCAGGTATCGCCATCTCTCCAAGGAGTTTGTGTTGGCACTACTGGAGGTCACCCTCCTGTGTAGCGTAACAACGCAGCAGGTATCGCCGTCTCTCCAAGGAGTTTGTGTTGGCACTACTGGAGTCACCCTCCTGTGTAGCGTAACAATCCAGCAGGTATCCCCATCTCTCCAAGGAGTTTGTGTTGGCACTACTGGAGTCACCCTCCTGTGTAGCGTAACAATCCAGCAGGTATCGCCATCTCTCCAAGGAGTTTGTGTTGGCACTACTGGAGTCACCCTCCTGTGTAGCGTAACAACGCAGCAGGTATCGCCATCTCTCCAAGGAGTTTGTGTTGGCACTACTGGAGTCACCCTCCTGTGTAGCGTAACAACCCAGCAGGTATCCCCATCTCTCCAAGGAGTTTGTGTTGGCACTACTGCAGTCACCCTCCTGTGTAGCGTAACAACCCAGCAGGTATCCCCATCTCTCCAAGGAGTTTGTGTTGGCACTACTGGAGTCACCCTCCTGTGTAGCGTAACAACGCAGCAGGTATCGCCATCTCTCCAAGGAGTTTGTGTTGGCACTACTGGAGTCACCCTCCTGTGTAGCGTAACAATCCAGCAGGTATCGCCATCTCTCCAAGGAGTTTGTGTTGGCACTACTGGAGTCACCTTCCTGTGTAGCGTAACAACGCAGCAGGTATCCCCATCTCTCCAAGGAGTTTGTGTTGGCAATACTGGAGTCACCTTCCTGTGTAGCGTAACAACGCAGCAGGTATCCCCATCTCTCCAAGGAGTTTGTCTTGGCACTACTGGAGTCACCCTCCTGTGTAGCGTAACAACCCAGCAGGTATCGCCATCTCTCCGAGGAGTTTGTGTTGGCACTACTGGAGTCACCTTCCTGTGTAGCGTAACAACCCAGCAGGTATCCCCATCTCTCCAAGGAGTTTGTGTTGGCACTACTGGAGTCACCCTCCTGTGTAGCGTAACAACCCAGCAGGTATCCCCATCTCTCCAAGGAGTTTGTGTTGGCATTACTGGAGTCACCCTCCTGTGTAGCGTAACAATCCAGCAGGTATCGCCATCTCTCCAAGGAGTTTGTGTTGGCACTACTGGAATCACCTTCCTGTGTAGCGTAACAACGCAGCAGGTATCCCCATCTCTCCAAGGAGTTTGTGTTGGCACTACTGGAGTCACCCTCCTGTGTAGCGTAACAATCCAGCAGGTATCGCCATCTCTCCAAGGAGTTTGTGTTGGCACTACTGGAGTCACCCTCCTGTGTAGCGTAACAACGCAGCAGGTATCGCCATCTCTCCAAGGAGTTTGTGTTGGCACTACTGGAGGTCACCCTCCTGTGTAGCGTAACAATCCAGCAGGTATCCCCATCTCTCCAAGGAGTTTGTGTTGGCACTACTGGAGTCACCCTCCTGTGTAGCGTAACAACGCAGCAGGTATCGCCATCTCTCCAAGGAGTTTGTGTTGGCACTACTGGAGTCACCCTCCTGTGTAGCGTAACAATCCAGCAGGTATCGCCATCTCTCCAAGGAGTTTGTGTTGGCACTACTGGAGTCACCCTCCTGTGTAGCGTAACAATCCAGCAGGTATCGCCATCTCTCCAAGGAGTTTGTGTTGGCACTACTGGAGTCACCCTCCTGTGTAGCGTAACAACGCAGCAGGTATCGCCATCTCTCCAAGGAGTTTGTGTTGGCACTACTGGAGTCACCCTCCTGTGTAGCGTAACAATCCAGCAGGTATCGCCATCTCTCCAAGGAGTTTGTGTTGGCACTACTGGAGTCACCCTCCTGTGTAGCGTAACAACGCAGCAGGTATCGCCATCTCTCCAAGGAGTTTTTGTTGGCACTACTGGCGTCACCCTCCTGTGTAGCGTAACAATCCAGCAGGTATCGCCATCTCTCCAAGGAGTTTGTGTTGGCACTACTGGAGTCAACCTCCTGTGTAGCGTAACAATCCAGCAGGTATCGCCATCTCTCCAAGGAGTTTGTGTTGGCACTACTGGAGTCACCCTCCTGTGTAGCGTAACAACCCAGCAGGTATCGCCATCTCTCCAAGGAGTTTGTGTTGGCACTACTGGAGTCACCCTCCTGTGTAGCGTAACAACCCAGCAGGTATCGCCATCTCTCCAAGGAGTTTGTGTTGGCACTACTGGAGTCACCCTCCTGTGTAGCGTAACAATCCAGCAGGTATCGCCATCTCTCCAAGGAGTTTGTGTTGGCACTACTGGAGTCACCTTCCTGTGTAGCGTAACAATCCAGCAGGTATCGCCATCTCTCCAAGGAGTTTGTGTTGGCACTACTGGAGTCACCCTCCTGTGTAGGGTAACAACCCAGCAGGTATCGCCATCTCTCCAAGGAGTTTGTGTTGGCACTACTGGAGTCACCCTCCTGTGTAGCGTAACAACCCAGCAGGTATCGCCATCTCTCCAAGGAGTTTGTGTTGGCACTACTGGAGTCACCCTCCTGTGTAGCATAACAATCCAGAAGGTATCGCCATCTCTCCAAGGAGTTTGTGTTGGCACTACTGGAGTCACCCTCCTGTGTAGCGTAACAACCCAGCAGGTATCGCCATCTCTCCAAGGAGTTTGTGTTGGCACTACTGGAGTCACCCTCCTGTGTAGCGTAACAACCCAGCAGGTATCCCCATCTCTCCAAGGAGTTTGTGTTGGCACTACTGGAGTCACCATCCTGTGTAGCGTAACAACCCAGCAGGTATCGCTATCTCTCCAAGGAGTTTGTGTTGGCACTACTGGAGTCACCCTCCTGTGTAGCGTAACAACGCAGCGGGTATCGCCATCTCTCCAAGGAGTTTGTGTTGGCACTACTGGAGTCACCCTCCTGTGTAGCGTAACAACGCAGCAGGTATCGCCATCTCTCCAAGGAGTTTGTGTTGGCACTACTGGAGTCACCCTCCTGTGTAGCGTAACAACGCAGCAGGTATCGCCATCTCTCCAAGGAGTTTGTGTTGGCACTACTGGAGTCACCCTCCTGTGTAGCGTAACAATCCAGCAGGTATCGCCATCTCTCCAAGGAGTTTGTGTTGGCACTACTGGAGTCACCCTCCTGTGAAGCGTAACAATCCAGCAGGTATCGCCATCTCTCCAAGGAGTTTGTGTTGGCACTACTTGAGTCGCCCTCCTGTGTAGCGTAACAACCCAGCAGGTATCGCCATCTCTCCAAGGAGTTTGTGTTGGCACTACTGAAGTCACCCTCCTGTGTAGCGTAACAACCCAGCAGGTATCGCCATCTCTCCAAGGAGTTTGTGTTGGCACTACTGGAGTCACCCTCCTGTGTAGCGTAACAATCCAGCAGGTATCGCCATCTCTCCAAGGAGTTTGTGTTGGCACTACTGGAGTCACCCTCCTGTGTAGCGTAACAACGCAGCAGGTATCGCCATCTCTCCAAGGAGTTTGTGTTGGCACTACTGGAGTCACCCTCCTGTGTAGCGTAACAATCCAGCAGGTATCCACATCTCTCCAAGGAGTTTGTGTTGGCACTACTGGAGTCACCCTCCTGTGTAGCGTAACAACGCAGCAGGTATCGCCATCTCTCCAAGGAGTTTGTGTTGGCACTACTGGAGTCACCCTCCTGTGTAGCGTAACAACGCAGCAGGTATCGCCATCTCTCCAAGGAGTTTGTGTTGGCACTACTGGAGTCAACCTCCTGTGTAGCGTAACAATCCAGCAGGTATCGCCATCTCTCCAAGGAGTTTGTGTTGGCACTACTGGAGTCACCCTCCTGTGTAGCGTAACAATCCAGCAGGTATCGCCATCTCTCCAAGGAGTTTGTGTTGGCACTACTGGAGTCACCCTCCTGTGTAGCGTAACAACGCAGAAGGTATCGCCATCTCTCCAAGGAGTTTGCGTTGGCACTACTGGAGTCACCTTCCTGTGTAGCGTAACAATCCAGCAGGTATCGCCATCTCTCCAAGGAGTTTGTGTTGGCACTACTGGAGTCACCCTCCTGTGTAGCGTAACAATCCAGCAGGTATCGCCATCTCTCCAAGGAGTTTGTGTTGGCACTACTGGAGTCACCCTCCTGTGTAGCATAACAACCCAGCAGGTATCGCCATCTCTCCAAGGAGTTTGTGTTGGCACTACTGGAGCTCACCCTCCTGTGTAGCGTAACAACGCAGCAGGTATCGCCATCTCTCCAAGGAGTTTGTGTTGGCACTACTGGAGTCACCCTCCTGTGTAGCGTAACAACGCAGCAGGTATCGCCATCTCTCCAAGGAGTTTGTGTTGGCACTACTGGAGTCACCCTCCTGTGTAGCGTAACAACGCAGCAGGTATCGCCATCTCTCCAAGGAGTTTGTGTTGGCACTACTGGAGTCACCCTCCTGTGTAGCATAACAACCCAGCAGGTATCGCCATCTCTCCAAGGAGTTTGTGTTGGCACTACTGGAGTCACCCTCCTGTGTAGCGTAACAACCCAGCAGGTATCGCCATCTCTCCAAGGAGTTTGTGTTGGCACTACTGGAGTCACCCTCCTGTGTAGCGTAACAATCCAGCAGGTATCGCCATCTCTCCAAGGAGTTTGTGTTGGCACTACTGGAGTCACCCTCCTGTGTAGCGTAACAATCCAGCAGGTATCGCCATCTCTCCAAGGAGTTTGTGTTGGCACTACTGGAGTCACCCTCCTGTGTAGCGTAACAACGCAGCAGGTATCGCCATCTCTCCAAAGAGTTTGTGTTGGCACTACTGGAGTCACCCTCCTGTGTAGCGTAACAATCCAGCAGGTATCGCCATCTCTCCAAGGAGTTTGTGTTGGCACTACTGGAGTCACCCTCCTGTGTAGCGTAACAATCCAGAAGGTATCGCCATCTCTCCAAGGAGTTTGTGTTGGCACTACTGGAGTCACCCTCCTGTGTAGCGTAACAATCCAGCAGGTATCGCCATCTCTCCAAGGAGTTTGTGTTGGCACTACTGGAGTCACCCTCCTGTGTAGCGTAACAACCCAGCAGGTATCGCCATCTCTCCAAGGAGTTTGTGTTGGCACTACTGGAGTCACCCTCCTGTGTAGCGTAACAACGCAGCAGGTATCGCCATCTCTCCAAGGAGTTTGTGTTGGCACTACTGGAGTCACCCTCCTGTGTAGCGTAACAACGTAGCAGGTATCGCCATCTCTCCAAGGAGTTTGTGTTGGCACTACTGGAGTCACCTTCCTGTGTAGCGTAACAACGCAGCAGGTATCGCCATCTCTCCAAGGAGTTTGTGTTGGCACTACTGGAGTCACCCTCCTGTGTAGCGTAACAACCCAGCAGGTATCGCCATCTCTCCAAGGAGTTTGTGTTGGCACTACTGGAGTCACCCTCCTGTGTAGCGTAACAATCCAGCAGGTATCGCCATCTCTCCAAGGAGTTTGTGTTGGCACTACTGGAGTCACCCTCCTGTGTAGCGTAACAACGCAGCAGGTATCGCCATCTCTCCAAGGAGTTTGTGTTGGCACTACTGGAGTCACCCTCCTGTGTAGCGTAACAATCCAGCAGGTATCGCCATCTCTCCAAGGAGTTTGTGTTGGCACTACTGGAGGTCACCCTCCTGTGTAGCGTAACAATCCAGCAGGTATCGCCATCTCTCCAAGGAGTTTGTGTTGGCACTACTGGAGTCACCCTCCTGTGTAGCGTAACAACCCAGCAGGTATCGCCATCTCTCCAAGGAGTTTGTGTTGGCACTACTGGAGTCACCCTCCTGTGTAGCGTAACAATCCAGCAGGTATCGCCATCTCTCCAAGGAGTTTGTGTTGGCACTACTGGAGTCACCCTCCTGTGTAGCGTAACAACGCCGCAGGTATCCCCATCTCTCCAAGGAGTTTGTGTTGGCACTACTGGAGTCACCCTCCTGTGTAGCGTAACAACGCAGCAGGTATCGCCATCTCTCCAAGGAGTTTGTGTTGGCACTACTGGAGTCACCCTCCTGTGTAGCGTAACAACGCAGCAGGTATCGCCATCTCTCCAAGGAGTTTGTGTTGGCACTACTGGAGTCACCCTCCTGTGTAGCGTAACAACCCAGCAGGTATAGCCATCTCTCCAAGGAGTTTGTGTTGGCACTACTGGAGTCACCCTCCTGTGTAGAGTAACAATCCAGCAGGTATCGCCATCTCTCCAAGGAGTTTGTGTTGGCACTACTGGAATCACCCTCCTGTGTAGCGTAACAACCCAGCAGGTATCGCCATCTCTCCAAGGAGTTTGTGTTGGCACTACTGGAGTCACCCTCCTGTGTAGCGTAACAACGCAGCAGGTATCGCCATCTCTCCAAGGAGTTTGTGTTGGCACTACTGGAGTCACCCTCCTGTGTAGCGTAACAACCCAGCAGGTATCGCCATCTCTCCAAGGAGTTTGTGTTGGCACTACTGGAGTCACCCTCCTGTGTAGCGTAACAATCCAGCAGGTATCACCATCTCTCCAAGGAGTTTGTGTTGGCACTACTGGAGCCACCCTCCTGTGTAGCGTAACAACGCAGCAGGTATCGCCATCTCTCCAAGGAGTTTGTGTTGGCACTACTGGAGTCACCCTCCTGTGTAGCGTAACAACCCAGCAGGTATCGCCATCTCTCCAAGGAATTTGTGTTGGCACTACTGGAGTCACCCTCCTGTGTAGCGTAACAATCCAGCAGGTATCGCCATCTCTCCAAGGAGTTTGTGTTGGCACTACTGGAATCACCCTCCTGTGTAGCGTAACAACCCAGCAGGTATCGCCATCTCTCCAAGGAGTTTGTGTTGGCACTACTGGAGTCACCCTCCTGTGTAGCGTAACAACGCAGCAGGTATCGCCATCTCTCCAAGGAGTTTGTGTTGGCACTACTGGAGTCACCCTCCTGTGTAGCGTAACAACGCAGCAGGTATCGCCATCTCTCCAAGGAGTTTGTGTTGGCACTACTGGAGTCACCCTCCTGTGTAGCGTAACAATCCAGCAGGTATCGCCATCTCTCTAAGGAGTTTGTGTTGGCACTACTGGAGTCACCCTCCTGTGTAGCTTAACAACCCAGCAGGTATCGCCATCTCTCCAAGTAGTTTGTGTTGGCACTACTGGAGTCACCCTCCTGTGTAGCGTAACAATCCAGCAGGTATCGCCATCTCTTCAAGGAGTTTGTGTTGGCACTACTGGAGTCACCTTCCTGTGTAGCGTAACAACCCAGCAGGTATCGCCATCTCTCCAAGGAGTTTGTGTTGGCACTACTGGAGTCACCCTCCTGTGTAGCGTAACAACGCAGCAGGTATCGCCATCTCTCCATGGAGTTTGTGTTGGCACTACTGGAGTCACCCTCCTGTGTAGCGTAACAATCCAGCAGGTATCGCCATCTCTCCAAGGAGTTTGTGTTGGCACTACTGGAGTCACCCTCCTGTGTAGCGTAACATCCCAGCAGGTATCGCCATCTCTCCAAGGAGTTTGTGTTGGCACTACTGGAGTCACCCTCCTGTGTAGCGTAACAATCCAGCAGGTATCGCCATCTCTCCAAGGAGTTTGTGTTGGCACTACTGGAGTCACCCTCCTGTGTAGCGTAACAACCCAGCAGGTATCGCCATCTCTCCAAGGAGTTTGTGTTGGCACTACTGGAGTCACCCTCCTGTGTAGCGTAACAACGCAGCAGGTATCGCCATCTCTCCAAGGAGTTTGTGTTGGCACTACTGGAGTCACCCTCCTGTGTAGCGTAACAATCCAGCAGGTATCGCCATCTCTCCAAGGAGTTTGTGTTTGCACTACTGGAGTCACCCTCCTGTGTAGCGTAACAACCCAGCAGGTATCGCCATCTCTCCAAGGAGTTTGTGTTGGCACTACTGGAGTCACCCTCCTGTGTAGCGTAACAACCCAGCAGGTATCGCCATCTCTCCAAGGAGTTTGTGTTGGCACTACTGGAGTCACCCTCCTGTGTAGCGTAACAATCCAGCAGGTATCGCCATCTCTCCAAGGAGTTTGTGTTGGCACTACTGGAGTCACCCTCCTGTGTAGCGTAACAACGCAGCAGGTATCGCCATCTCTCCAAGGAGTTTGTGTTGGCACTACTGGAGTCACCCTCCTGTGTAGCGTAACAATCCAGCAGGTATCGCCATCTCTCCAAGGAGTTTGTGTTGGCACTACTGGAGTCACCCTCCTTTGTAGCGTAACAACGCAGCAGGTATCGCCATCTCTCCAAGGAGTTTGTGTTGGCACTACTGGAGGTCACCCTCCTGTGTAGCGTAACAACGCAGCAGGTAGCGCCATCTCTCAAAGGAGTTTGTGTTGGCACTACTGGAGTCACCCTCCTGTGTAGCGTAACAACGCAGCAGGTATCGCCATCTCTCCAAGGAGTTTGTGTTGGCACTACTGGAGTCACCCTCCTGTGTAGCGTAACAACGCAGCAGGTATCGCCATCTCTCCAAGGAGTTTGTGTTGGCACTACTGGAGTCACCCTCCTGTGTAGCGTAACAATCCAGCAGGTATCGCCATCTCTCCAAGGAGTTTGTGTTGGCACTACTGGAGTCACCCTCCTGTGTAGCGTAACAACCCAGCAGGTATCGCCATCTCTCCAAGGAGTTTGTGTTGGCACTACTGGAGTCACCCTCCTGTGTAGCGTAACAACGCAGCAGGTATCGCCATCTCTCCAAGGAGTTTGTGTTGGCACTACTGGAGTCACCCTCCTGTGTAGCGTAACAACGCAGCAGGTATCGCCATCTCTCCAAGGAGTTTGTGTTGGCACTACTGGAGTCACCCTCCTGTGTAGCGTAATAACCCACCAGGTATCGCCATCTCTCCAAGGAGTTTGTGTTGGCACTACTGGAGTCACCCTCCTGTGTAGCGTAACAACCCAGCAGGTATCGCCATCTCTCCAAGGAGTTTGTGTTGGCACTACTGGAGTCACCCTCCTGTGTAGCGTAACAATCCAGCAGGTATCGCCATCTCTCCAAGGAGTTTGTGTTGGCACTACTGGAGTCACCCTTCCTGTGTAGCGTAACAATCCAGCAGGTATCGCCATCTCTCCAAGGAGTTTGTGTTGGCACTACTGGAGTCACCCTCCTGTGTAGCGTAACAATCCAGCAGGTATCGCCATCTCTCCAAGGAGTTTGTGTTGGCACTACTGGAGTCACCCTCCTGTGTAGCGTAACAACCCAGCAGGTATCGCCATCTCTCCAAAGAGTTTGTGTTGGCACTACTGGAGTCACCCTCCTGTGTAGCGTAACAATCCAGCAGGTATCGCCATCTCTCCAAGGAGTTTGTGTTGGCACTACTGGAGTCACCCTCCTGTGTAGCGTAACAACGCAGCAGGTATCGCCATCTCTCCAAGGAGTTTGTGTTGGCACTACTGGAGCCACCCTCCTGTGTAGCGTAACAACCCAGCAGGTATCCCCATCTCTCCAAGGAGTTTGTGTTGGCACTACTGGAGTCACCCTCCTGTGTAGCGTAACAACCCAGCAGGTATCGCCATCTCTCCAAGGAGTTTGTGTTGGCACTACTGGAGTCACCCTCCTGTGTAGCGTAACAACGCAGCAGGTATCGCCATCTCTCCAAGGAGTTTGTGTTGGCACTACTGGAGTCACCCTCCTGTGTAGCGTAACAACGCAGCAGGTATCGCCATCTCTCCAAGGAGTTTGTGTTGGCACTACTGGAGTCACCCTCCTGTGTAGCGTAACAATCCAGCAGGTATCGCCATCTCTCCAAGGAGTTTGTGTTGGCACTACTGGAGTCACCCTCCTGTGTAGCGTAACAAACCAGCAGGTATCGCCATCTCTCCAAGGAGTTTGTGTTGGCACTACTGGAGTCACCCTCCTGTGTAGCGTAACAACGCAGCAGGTATCGCCATCTCTCCAAGGAGTTTGTGTTGGCACTACTGGAGTCACCCTCCTGTGTAGCGTAACAACGCAGCAGGTATCGCCATCTCTCCAAGGAGTTTATGTTGGCACTACTGGAGGTCACCCTCCTGTGTAGCGTAACAACGCAGCAGGTATCGCCATCTCTCCAAGGAGTTTGTGTTGGCACTACTGGAGTCACCCTCCTGTGTAGCGTAACAATCCAGCAGGTATCCCCATCTCTCCAAGGAGTTTGTGTTGGCACTACTGGAGTCACCCTCCTGTGTAGCGTAACAATCCAGCAGGTATCGCCATCTCTCCAAGGAGTTTGTGTTGGCACTACTGGAGTCACCCTCCTGTGTAGCGTAACAACGCAGCAGGTATCGCCATCTCTCCAAGGAGTTTGTGTTGGCACTACTGGAGTCACCCTCCTGTGTAGCGTAACAACCCAGCAGGTATCCCCATCTCTCCAAGGAGTTTGTGTTGGCACTACTGGAGTCACCCTCCTGTGTAGCGTAACAACCCAGCAGGTATCCCCATCTCTCCAAGGAGTTTGTGTTGGCACTACTGGAGTCACCCTCCTGTGTAGCGTAACAACGCAGCAGGTATCGCCATCTCTCCAAGGAGTTTGTGTTGGCACTACTGGAGTCACCCTCCTGTGTAGCGTAACAATCCAGCAGGTATCGCCATCTCTCCAAGGAGTTTGTGTTGGCACTACTGGAGTCACCTTCCTGTGTAGCGTAACAACGCAGCAGGTATCCCCATCTCTCCAAGGAGTTTGTGTTGGCACTACTGGAGTCACCCTCCTGTGTAGCGTAACAACCCAGCAGGTATCGCCATCTCTCCAAGGAGTTTGTGTTGGCACTACTGGAGTCACCTTTCTGTGTAGCGTAACAACGCAGCAGGTATCCCCATCTCTCCAAGGAGTTTGTGTTGGCACTACTGGAGTCACCCTCCTGTGTAGCGTAACAACCCAGCAGGTATCGCCATCTCTCCGAGGAGTTTGTGTTGGCACTACTGGAGTCACCTTCCTGTGTAGCGTAACAACCCAGCAGGTATCCCCATCTCTCCAAGGAGTTTGTGTTGGCACTACTGGAGTCACCCTCCTGTGTAGCGTAACAACCCAGCAGGTATCCCCATCTCTCCAAGGAGTTTGTGTTGGCACTACTGGAGTCACCCTCCTGTGTAGCGTAACAATCCAGCAGGTATCGCCATCTCTCCAAGGAGTTTGTGTTGGCACTACTGGAGTAACCTTACTGTGTAGCGTAACAACGCAGCAGGTATCCCCATCTCTCCAAGGAGTTTGTGTTGGCACTACTGGAGTCACCCTCCTGTGTAGCGTAACAATCCAGCAGGTATCGCCATCTCTCCAAGGAGTTTGTGTTGGCACTACTGGAGTCACCCTCCTGTGTAGCGTAACAACGCAGCAGGTATCGCCATCTCTCCAAGGAGTTTGTGTTGGCACTACTGGAGGTCACCCTCCTGTGTAGCGTAACAATCCAGCAGGTATCCCCATCTCTCCAAGGAGTTTGTGTTGGCACTACTGGAGTCACCCTCCTGTGTAGCGTAACAACCCAGCAGGTATCGCCATCTCTCCAAGGAGTTTGTGTTGGCACTACTGGAGTCACCCTCCTGTGTAGCGTAACAATCCAGCAGGTATCGCCATCTCTCCAAGGAGTTTGTGTTGGCACTACTGGAGTCACCCTCCTGTGTAGCGTAACAATCCAGCAGGTATCGCCATCTCTCCAAGGAGTTTGTGTTGGCACTACTGGAGTCACCCTCCTGTGTAGCGTAACAACGCAGCAGGTATCGCCATCTCTCCAAGGAGTTTTTGTTGGCACTACTGGAGTCACCCTCCTGTGTAGCGTAACAATCCAGCAGGTATCGCCATCTCTCCGAGGAGTTTGTGTTGGCACTACTGGAGTCAACCTCCTGTGTAGCGTAACAATCCAGCAGGTATCGCCATCTCTCCAAGGAGTTTGTGTTGGCACTACTGGAGTCACCCTCCTGTGTAGCGTAACAACCCAGCAGGTATCGCCATCTCTCCAAGGAGTTTGTGTTGGCACTACTGGAGTCACCCTCCTGTGTAGCGTAACAACCCAGCAGGTATCGCCATCTCTCCAAGGAGTTTGTGTTGGCACTACTGGAGTCACCCTCCTGTGTAGCGTAACAATCCAGCAGGTATCGCCATCTCTCCAAGGAGTTTGTGTTGGCACTACTGGAGTCACCTTCCTGTGTAGCGTAACAATACAGCAGGTATCGCCATCTCTCCAAGGAGTTTGTGTTGGCACTACTGGAGTCACCCTCCTGTGTAGGGTAACAACCCAGCAGGTATCGCCATCTCTCCAAGGAGTTTGTGTTGGCACTACTGGAGTCACCCTCCTGTGTAGCGTAACAACCCAGCAGGTATCGCCATCTCTCCAAGGAGTTTGTGTTGGCACTACTGGAGTCACCCTCCTGTGTAGCATAACAATCCAGCAGGTATCGCCATCTCTCCAAGGAGTTTGTGTTGGCACTACTGGAGTCACCCTCCTGTGTAGCGTAACAACCCAGCAGGTATCGCCATCTCTCCAAGGAGTTTGTGTTGGCACTACTGGAGTCACCCTCCTGTGTAGCGTAACAACCCAGCAGGTATCCCCATCTCTCCAAGGAGTTTGTGTTGGCACTACTGGAGTCACCATTCTGTGTAGCGTAACAACCCAGCAGGTATCGCTATCTGTCCAAGGAGTTTGTGTTGGCACTACTGGAGTCACCCTCCTGTGTAGCGTAACAACGCAGCAGGTATCGCCATCTCTCCAAGGAGTTTGTGTTGGCACTACTGGAGTCACCCTCCTGTGTAGCGTAACAACGCAGCAGGTATCGCCATCTCTCCAAGGAGTTTGTGTTGGCACTACTGGAGTCACCCTCCTGTGTAGCGTAACAACGCAGCAGGTATCGCCATCTCTCCAAGGAGTTTGTGTTGGCACTACTGGAGTCACCCTCCTGTGTAGCGTAACAATCCAGCAGGTATCGCCATCTCTCCAAGGAGTTTGTGTTGGCACTACTGGAGTCACCCTCCTGTGTAGCGTAACAATCCAGCAGGTATCGCCATCTCTCCAAGGAGTTTGTGTTGGCACTACTGGAGTCACCCTCCTGTGTAGCGTAACAACCCAGCAGGTATCGCCATCTCTCCAAGGAGTTTGTGTTGGCACTACTGAAGTCACCCTCCTGTGTAGCGTAACAACCCAGCAGGTATCGCCATCTCTCCAAGGAGTTTGTGTTGGCACTACTGGAGTCACCCTCCTGTGTAGCGTAACAATCCAGCAGGTATCGCCATCTCTCCAAGGAGTTTGTGTTGGCACTACTGGAGTCACCCTCCTGTGTAGCGTAACAACGCAGCAGGTATCGCCATCTCTCCAAGGAGTTTGTGTTGGCACTACTGGAGTCAACCTCCTGTGTAGCGTAACAATCCAGCAGGTATCGCCATCTCTCCAAGGAGTTTGTGTTGGCACTACTGGAGTCACCCTCCTGTGTAGCGTAACAATCCAGCAGGTATCGCCATCTCTCCAAGGAGTTTGTGTTGGCACTACTGGAGTCACCCTCCTGTGTAGCGTAACAACGCAGAAGGTATCGCCATCTCTCCAAGGAGTTTGTGTTGGCACTACTGGAGTCACCTTCCTGTGTAGCGTAACAATCCAGCAGGTATCGCCATCTCTCCAAGGAGTTTGTGTTGGCACTACTGGAGTCACCCTCCTGTGTAGCGTAACAATCCAGCAGGTATCGCCATCTCTCCAAGGAGTTTGTGTTGGCACTACTGGAGTCACCCTCCTGTGTAGCATAACAACCCAGCAGGTATCGCCATCTCTCCAAGGAGTTTGTGTTGGCACTACTGGAGCTCACCCTCCTGTGTAGCGTAACAACGCAGCAGGTATCGCCATCTCTCCAAGGAGTTTGTGTTGGCACTACTGGAGTCACCCTCCTGTGTAGCGTAACAACGCAGCAGGTATCGCCATCTCTCCAAGGAGTTTGTGTTGGCACTACTGGAGTCACCCTCCTGTGTAGCGTAACAACGCAGAAGGTATCGCCATCTCTCCAAGGAGTTTGTGTTGGCACTACTGGAGTCACCCTCCTGTGTAGCATAACAACCCAGCAGGTATCGCCATCTCTCCAAGGAGTTTGTGTTGGCACTACTGGAGTCACCCTCCTGTGTAGCGTAACAACCCAGCAGGTATCGCCATCTCTCCAAGGAGTTTGTGTTGGCACTACTGGAGTCACCCTCCTGTGTAGCGTAACAATCCAGCAGGTATCGCCATCTCTCCAAGGAGTTTGTGTTGGCACTACTGGAGTCACCCTCCTGTGTAGCGTAACAATCCAGCAGGTATCGCCATCTCTCCAAGGAGTTTGTGTTGGCACTACTGGAGTCACCCTCCTGTGTAGCGTAACAACGCAGCAGGTATCGCCATCTCTCCAAAGAGTTTGTGTTGGCACTACTGGAGTCACCCTCCTGTGTAGCGTAACAATCCAGCAGGTATCGCCATCTCTCCAAGGAGTTTGTGTTGGCACTACTGGAGTCACCCTCCTGTGTAGCGTAACAATCCAGAAGGTATCGCCATCTCTCCAAGGAGTTTGTGTTGGCACTACTGGAGTCACCCTCCTGTGTAGCGTAACAATCCAGCAGGTATCGCCATCTCTCCAAGGAGTTTGTGTTGGCACTACTGGAGTCACCCTCCTGTGTAGCGTAACAACCCAGCAGGTATCGCCATCTCTCCAAGGAGTTTGTGTTGGCACTACTGGAGTCACCCTCCTGTGTAGCGTAACAACGCAGCAGGTATCGCCATCTCTCCAAGGAGTTTGTGTTGGCACTACTGGAGTCACCCTCCTGTGTAGCGTAACAACACAGCAGGTATCGCCATCTCTCCAAGGAGTTTGTGTTGGCACTACTGGAGTCACCTTCCTGTGTAGCGTAACAACGCAGCAGGTATCGCCATCTCTCCAAGGAGTTTGTGTTGGCACTACTGGAGTCACCCTCCTGTGTAGCATAACAACCCAGCAGGTATCGCCATCTCTCCAAGGAGTTTGTGTTGGCACTACTGGAGTCACCCTCCTGTGTAGCGTAACAATCCAGCAGGTATCGCCATCTCTCCAAGGAGTTTGTGTTGGCACTACTGGAGTCACCCTCCTGTGTAGCGTAACAACGCAGCAGGTATCGCCATCTCTCCAAGGAGTTTGTGTTGGCACTACTGGAGTCACCCTCCTGTGTAGCGTAACAATCCAGCAGGTATCGCCATCTCTCCAAGGAGTTTGTGTTGGCACTACTGGAGGTCTGGAGGTCACCCTCCTGTGTAGCGTAACAATCCAGCAGGTATCGCCATCTCTCCAAGGAGTTTGTGTTGGCACTACTGGAGTCACCCTCCTGTGTAGCGTAACAACCCAGCAGGTATCGCCATCTCTCCAAGGAGTTTGTGTTGGCATTACTGGAGTCACCCTCCTGTGTAGCGTAACAATCCAGCAGGTATCGCCATCTCTCCAAGGAGTTTGTGTTGGCACTACTGGAGTCACCCTCCTGTGTAGCGTAACAACGCAGCAGGTATCCCCATCTCTCCAAGGAGTTTGTGTTGGCACTACTGGAGTCACCCTCCTGTGTAGCGTAACAACGCAGCAGGTATCGCCATCTCACCAAGGAGTTTGTGTTGGCACTACTGGAGTCACCCTCCTGTGTAGCGTAACAACGCAGCAGGTATCGCCATCTCTCCAAGGAGTTTGTGTTGGCACTACTGGAGTCACCCTCCTGTGTAGCGTAACAACCCAGCAGGTATCGCCATCTCTCCAAGGAGTTTGTGTTGGCACTACTGGAGTCACCCTCCTGTGTAGAGTAACAACGCAGCAGGTATCGCCATCTCTCCAAGGAGTTTGTGTTGGCACTTCTGGAGTCACCCTCCTGTGTAGCGTAACAACCCAGCAGGTATCGCCATCTCTCCAAGGAGTTTGTGTTGGCACTACTGGAGTCACCCTCCTGTGTAGCGTAACAATCCAGCAGGTATCGCCATCTCTCCAAGGAGTTTGTGTTGGCACTACTGGAGTCACCCTCCTGTGTAGCGTAACAACGCAGCAGGTATCGCCATCTCTCCAAGGAGTTTGTGTTGGCACTACTGGAGTCACCCTCCTGTGTAGCGTAACAACCCAGCAGGTATCGCCATCTCTCCAAGGAGTTTGTGTTGGCACTACTGGAGTCACCCTCCTGTGTAGCGTAACAATCCAGCAGGTATCGCCATCTCTCCAAGGAGTTTGTGTTGGCACTACTGGAGTCACCCTCCTGTGTAGCGTAACAACGCAGCAGGTATCGCCATCTCTCCAAGGAGTTTGTGTTGGCACTACTGGAGTCACCCTCCTGTGTAGCGTAACAACCCAGCAGGTATCGCCATCTCTCCAAGGAATTTGTGTTGGCACTACTGGAGTCACCCTCCTGTGTAGCGTAACAATCCAGCAGGTATCGCCATCTCTCCAAGGAGTTTGTGTTGGCACTACTGGAATCACCCTCCTGTGTAGCGTAACAACCCAGCAGGTATCGCCATCTCTCCAAGGAGTTTGTGTTGGCACTACTGGAGTCACCCACCTGTGTAGCGTAACAACGCAGCAGGTATCGCCATCTCTCCAAGGAGTTTGTGTTGGCACTACTGGAGTCACCCTCCTGTGTAGCGTAACAACGCAGCAGGTATCGCCATCTCTCCAAGGAGTTTGTGTTGGCACTACTGGAGTCACCCTCCTGTGTAGCGTAACAATCCAGCAGGTATCGCCATCTCTCCAAGGAGTTTGTGTTGGCACTACTGGAGTCACCCTCCTGTGTAGCTTAACAACCCAGCAGGTATCGCCATCTCTCCAAGTAGTTTGTGTTGGCACTACTGGAGTCACCCTCCTGTGTAGCGTAACAATCCAGCAGGTATCGCCATCTCTCCAAGGAGTTTGTGTTGGCACTACTGGAGTCACCTTCCTGTGTAGCGTAACAACCCAGCAGGTATCGCCATCTCTCCAAGGAGTTTGTGTTGGCACTACTGGAGTCACCCTCCTGTGTAGCGTAACAACGCAGCAGGTATCGCCATCTCTCCATGGAGTTTGTGTTGGCACTACTGGAGTCACCCTCCTGTGTAGCGTAACAATCCAGCAGGTATCGCCATCTCTCCAAGGAGTTTGTGTTGGCACTACTGGAGTCACCCTCCTGTGTAGCGTAACAACCCAGCAGGTATCGCCATCTCTCCAAGGAGTTTGTGTTGGCACTACTGGAGTCACCCTCCTGTGTAGCGTAACAATCCAGCAGGTATCGCCATCTCTCCAAGGAGTTTGTGTTGGCACTACTGGAGTCACCCTCCTGTGTAGCGTAACAACCCAGCAGGTATCGCCATCTCTCCAAGGAGTTTGTGTTGGCACTACTGGAGTCACCCTCCTGTGTAGCGTAACAATCCAGCAGGTATCGCCATCTCTCCAAGGAGTTTGTGTTTGCACTACTGGAGTCACCCTCCTGTGTAGCGTAACAACCCAGCAGGTATCGCCATCTCTCCAAGGAGTTTGTGTTGGCACTACTGGAGTCACCCTCCTGTGTAGCGTAACAACCCAGCAGGTATCGCCATCTCTCCAAGGAGTTTGTGTTGGCACTACTGGAGTCACCCTCCTGTGTAGCGTAACAATCCAGCAGGTATCGCCATCTCTCCAAGGAGTTTGTGTTGGCACTACTGGAGTCACCCTCCTGTGTAGCGTAACAACGCAGCAGGTATCGCCATCTCTCCAAGGAGTTTGTGTTGGCACTACTGGAGTCACCCTCCTGTGTAGCGTAACAATCCAGCAGGTATCGCCATCTCTCCAAGGAGTTTGTGTTGGCACTACTGGAGTCACCCTCCTTTGTAGCGTAACAACGCAGCAGGTATCGCCATCTCTCCAAGGAGTTTGTGTTGGCACTACTGGAGGTCACCCTCCTGTGTAGCGTAACAACGCAGCAGGTAGCGCCATCTCTCAAAGGAGTTTGTGTTGGCACTACTGGAGTCACCCTCCTGTGTAGCGTAACAACGCAGCAGTTATCGCCATCTCTCCAAGGAGTTTGTGTTGGCACTACTGGAGTCACCCTCCTGTGTAGCGTAACAACGCAGCAGGTATCGCCATCTCTCCAAGGAGTTTGTGTTGGCACTACTGGAGTCACCCTCCTGTGTAGCGTAACAATCCAGCAGGTATCGCCATCTCTCCAAGGAGTTTGTGTTGGCACTACTGGAGTCACCCTCCTGTGTAGCGTAACAACGCAGCAGGTATCGCCATCTCTCCAAGGAGTTTGTGTTGGCACTACTGGAGTCACCCTCCTGTGTAGCGTAACAACGCAGCAGGTATCGCCATCTCTCCAAGGAGTTTGTGTTGGCACTACTGGAGTCACCCTCCTGTGTAGCGTAACAACCCAGCAGGTATCGCCATCTCTCCAAGGAGTTTGTGTTGGCACTACTGGAGTCACCCTCCTGTGTAGCGTAACAACCCAGCAGGTATCGCCATCTCTCCAAGGAGTTTGTGTTGGCACTACTGGAGTCACCCTCCTGTGTAGCGTAACAATCCAGCAGGTATCGCCATCTCTCCAAGGAGTTTGTGTTGGCACTACTGGAGTCACCCTCCTGTGTAGCGTAACAACCCAGCAGGTATCGCCATCTCTCCAAGGAGTTTGTGTTGGCACTACTGGAGTCACCCTCCTGTGTAGCGTAACAATCCAGCAGGTATCGCCATCTCTCCAAGGAGTTTGTGTTGGCACTACTGGAGTCACCCTCCTGTGTAGCGTAACAACCCAGCAGGTATCCCCATCTCTCCAAGGAGTTTGTGTTGGCACTACTGGAGTCACCCTCCTGTGTAGCGTAACAACCCAGCAGGTATCGCCATCTCTCCAAGGAGTTTGTGTTGGCACTACTGGAGTCACCCTCCTGTGTAGCGTAACAACCCAGCAGGTATCGCCAACTCTCCAAGGAGTTTGTGTTGGCACTACTGGAGTCACCCTCCTGTGTAGCGTAACAATCCAGCAGGTATCGCCATCTCTCCAAGGAGTTTGTGTTGGCACTACTGGAGTCACCCTCCTGTGTAGCGTAACAACCCAGCAGGTATCGCCATCTCTCCAAGGAGTTTGTGTTGGCACTACTGGAGTCACCCTCCTGTGTAGCGTAACAATCCAGCAGGTATCGCCATCTCTCCAAGGAGTTTGTGTTGGCACTACTGGAGTCACCCTCCTGTGTAGCGTAACAACGCAGCAGGTATCCCCATCTCTCCAAGGAGTTTGTGTTGGCACTACTGGAGTCACCCTCCTGTGTAGCGTAACAATCCAGCAGGTATCGCCATCTCTCCAAGGAGTTTGTGTTGGCACTACTGGAGTCACCTTCCTGTGTAGCGTAACAACGCAGCAGGTATCCCCATCTCTCCAAGGAGTTTGTGTTGGCACTACTGGAGTCACCCTCCTGTGTAGCGTAACAACCCAGCAGGTATCGCCATCTCTCCAAGGAGTTTGTGTTGGCACTACTGGAGTCACCTTCCTGTGTAGCGTAACAACGCAGCAGGTATCCCCATCTCTCCAAGGAGTTTGTGTTGGCACTACTGGAGTCACCCTCCTGTGTAGCGTAACAACCCAGCAGGTATCGCCATCTCTCCAAGGAGTTTGTGTTGGCACTACTGGAGTCACCTTCCTGTGTAGCGTAACAACCCAGCAGGTATCCCCATCTCTCCAAGGAGTTTGTGTTGGCACTACTGGAGTCACCCTCCTGCGTAGCGTAACAACCCAGCAGGTAGCGCCATCTCTCCAAGGAGTTTGTGTTGGCACTACTGGAGTCACCTTCCTGTGTAGCGTAACAACCCAGCAGGTATCGCCATCTCTCCAAGGAGTTTGTGTTGGCACTACTGGAGTCACCCTCCTGTGTAGCGTAACAATCCAGCAGGTATCGCCATCTCTCCAAGGAGTTTGTGTTGGCACTACTGGAGTCACCTTCCTGTGTAGCGTAACAACGCAGCAGGTATCCCCATCTCTCCAAGGAGTTTGTGTTGGCACTACTGGAGTCACCCTCCTGTGTAGCGTAACAATCCAGCAGGTATCGCCATCTCTCCAAGGAGTTTGTGTTGGCACTACTGGAGTCACCCTCCTGTGTAGCGTAACAACCCAGCAGGTATCGCCATCTCTCCAAGGAGTTTGTGTTGGCACTACTGGAGTCACCCTCCTGTGTAGCGTAACAACCCAGCAGGTATCGCCATCTCTCCAAGGAGTTTGTGTTGGCACTACTGGAGTCACCCTCCTGTGTAGCGTAACAATCCAGCAGGTATCGCCATCTCTCCAAGGAGTTTGTGTTGGCACTACTGGAGTCACCCTCCTGTGTAGCGTAACAACGCAGCAGGTATCGCCATCTCTCCAAGGAGTTTGTGTTGGCACTACTGGAGTCACCCTCCTGTGTAGCGTAACAATCCAGCAGGTATCCCCATCTCTCCAAGGAGTTTGTGTTGGCACTACTGGAGTCACCCTCCTGTGTAGCGTAACAATCCAGCAGGTATCGCCATCTCTCCAAGGAGTTTGTGTTGGCACTACTGAAGTCACCCTCCTGTGTAGCGTAACAACCCAGCAGGTATCGCCATCTCTCCAAGCAGTTTGTGTTGGCACTACTGGAGTCACCCTCCTGTGTAGCGTAACAATCCAGCAGGTATCGCCATCTCTCCAAGGAGTTTGTGTTGGCACTACTGGAGTCACCCTCCTGTGTAGCGTAACAATCCAGCAGGTATCGCCATCTCTCCAAGGAGTTTGTGTTGGCACTACTGGAGTCACCCTCCTGTGTAGCGTAACAACGCAGCAGGTATCGCCATCTCTCCAAGGAGTTTGTGTTGGCACTACTGGAGTCACCCTCCTGTGTAGCGTAATAATCCAGCAGGTATCGCCATCTCTCCAAGGAGTTTGTGTTGGCACTACTGGAGTCACCCTCCTGTGTAGCGTAACAATCCAGCAGGTATCGCCATCTCTCCAAGGAGTTTGTGTTGGCACTACTGGAGTCACCCTCCTGTGTAGCGTAACAACGCAGAAGGTATCGCCATCTCTCCAAGGAGTTTGTGTTGGCACTACTGGAGTCACCCTCCTGTGTAGCGTAACAACGCAGCAGGTATCGCCATCTCTCCAAGGAGTTTGTGTTGGCACTACTGGAGTCACCCTCCTGTGTAGCGTAACAATCCAGCAGGTATCGCCATCTCTCCAAGGAGTTTGTGTTGGCACTACTGGAGTCACCCTCCTGTGTAGCGTAACAACCCAGCAGGTATCGCCATCTCTCCAAGGAGTTTGTGTTGGCACTACTGGAGTCACCCTCCTGTGTAGCGTAACAACGCAGCAGGTATCGCCATCTCTCCAAGGAGTTTGTGTTGGCACTACTGGAGTCACCCTCCTGTGTAGCGTAACAACGCAGCAGGTATCGCCATCTCTCCAAGGAGTTTGTGTTGGCACTACTGGAGTCACCTTCCTGTGTAGCGTAACAACGCAGCAGGTATCGCCATCTCTCCAAGGAGTTTGTGTTGGCACTACTGGAGTCACCCTCCTGTGTAGCGTAACAATCCAGCAGGTATCGCCATCTCTCCAAGGAGTTTGTGTTGGCACTACTGGAGGTCACCCTCCTGTGTAGCGTAACAATCCAGCAGGTATCGCCATCTCTCCAAGGAGTTTGTGTTGGCACTACTGGAGTCACCCTCCTGTGTAGCGTAACAATCCAGCAGGTATCGCCATCTCTCCAAGGAGTTTGTGTTGGCACTACTGGAGTCACCCTCCTGTGTAGCGTAACAACGCAGCAGGTATCGCCATCTCTCCAAGGAGTTTGTGTTGGCACTACTGGAGTCACCCTCCTGTGTAGCGTAACAACGCAGCAGGTATCGCCATCTCTCCAAGGAGTTTGTGTTGGCACTACTGGAGTCACCCTCCTGTGTAGCGTAACAACGCAGCAGGTATCGCCATCTCTCCAAGGAGTTTGTGTTGGCACTACTGGAGTCACCCTCCTGTGTAGCGTAACAACCCAGCAGGTATCGCCATCTCTCCAAGGAGTTTGTGTTGGCACTACTGGAGTCACCCTCCTGTGTAGAGTAACAACGCAGCAGGTATCGCCATCTCTCCAAGGAGTTTGTGTTGGCACTTCTGGAGTCACCCTCCTGTGTAGCGTAACAACCCAGCAGGTATCGCCATCTCTCCAAGGAGTTTGTGTTGGCACTACTGGAGTCACCCTCCTGTGTAGCGTAACAACGCAGCAGGTATCGCCATCTCTCCAAGGAGTTTGTGTTGGCACTACTGGAGTCACCCTCCTGTGTAGCGTAACAACCCAGCAGGTATCGCCATCTCTCCAAGGAGTTTGTGTTGGCACTACTGGAGTCACCCTCCTGTGTAGCGTAACAATCCAGCAGGTATCGCCATCTCTCCAAGGAGTTTGTGTTGGCACTACTGGAGCCACCCTCCTGTGTAGCGTAACAACGCAGCAGGTATCGCCATCTCTCCAAGGAGTTTGTGTTGGCACTACTGGAGTCACCCTCCTGTGTAGCGTAACAACCCAGCAGGTATCGCCATCTCTCCAAGGAATTTGTGTTGGCACTACTGGAGTCACCCTCCTGTGTAGCGTAACAATCCAGCAGGTATCGCCATCTCTCCAAGGAGTTTGTGTTGGCACTACTGGAATCACCCTCCTGTGTAGCGTAACAACCCAGCAGGTATCGCCATCTCTCCAAGGAGTTTGTGTTGGCACTACTGGAGTCACCCTCCTGTGTAGCGTAACAACGCAGCAGGTATCGCCATCTCTCCAAGGAGTTTGTGTTGGCACTACTGGAGTCACCCTCCTGTGTAGCGTAACAACGCAGCAGGTATCGCCATCTCTCCAAGGAGTTTGTGTTGGCACTACTGGAGTCACCCTCCTGTGTAGCGTAACAATCCAGCAGGTATCGCCATCTCTCCAAGGAGTTTGTGTTGGCACTACTGGAGTCACCCTCCTGTGTAGCTTAACAACCCAGCAGGTATCGCCATCTCTCCAAGTAGTTTGTGTTGGCACTACTGGAGTCACCCTCCTGTGTAGCGTAACAATCCAGCAGGTATCGCCATCTCTCCAAGGAGTTTGTGTTGGCACTACTGGAGTCACCTTCCTGTGTAGCGTAACAACCCAGCAGGTATCGCCATCTCTCCAAGGAGTTTGTGTTGGCACTACTGGAGTCACCCTCCTGTGTAGCGTAACAACGCAGCAGGTATCGCCATCTCTCCAAGGAGTTTGTGTTGGCACTACTGGAGTCACCCTCCTGTGTAGCGTAACAATCCAGCAGGTATCGCCATCTCTCCAAGGAGTTTGTGTTGGCACTACTGGAGTCACCCTCCTGTGTAGCGTAACAACCCAGCAGGTATCGCCATCTCTCCAAGGAGTTTGTGTTGGCACTACTGGAGTCACCATCCTGTGTAGCGTAACAACGCAGCAGGTATCGCCATCTCTCCAAGGAGTTTGTGTTGGCACTACTGGAGTCACCCTCCTGTGTAGCGTAACAATCCAGCAGGTATCGCCATCTCTCCAAGGAGTTTGTGTTTGCACTACTGGAGTCACCCTCCTGTGTAGCGTAACAACCCAGCAGGTATCGCCATCTCTCCAAGGAGTTTGTGTTGGCACTACTGGAGTCACCCTCCTGTGTAGCGTAACAACCCAGCAGGTATCGCCATCTCTCCAAGGAGTTTGTGTTGGCACTACTGGAGTCACCCTCCTGTGTAGCGTAACAATCCAGCAGGTATCGCCATCTCTCCAAGGAGTTTGTGTTGGCACTACTGGAGTCACCCTCCTGTGTAGCGTAACAACGCAGCAGGTATCGCCATCTCTCCAAGGAGTTTGTGTTGGCACTACTGGAGTCACCCTCCTGTGTAGCGTAACAATCCAGCAGGTATCGCCATCTCTCCAAGGAGTTTGTGTTGGCACTACTGGAGTCACCCTCCTTTGTAGCGTAACAACGCAGCTAGTATCGCCATCTCTCCAAGGAGTTTGTGTTGGCACTACTGGAGGTCACCCTCCTGTGCAGCGTAACAACGCAGCAGGTAGCGCCATCTCTCAAAGGAGTTTGTGTTGGCACTACTGGAGTCACCCTCCTGTGTAGCGTAACAACGCAGCAGGTATCGCCATCTCTCCAAGGAGTTTGTGTTGGCACTACTGGAGTCACCCTCCTGTGTAGCGTAACAACGCAGCAGGTATCGCCATCTCTCCAAGGAGTTTGTGTTGGCACTACTGGAGTCACCCTCCTGTGTAGCGTAACAATCCAGCAGGTATCGCCATCTCTCCAAGGAGTTTGTGTTGGCACTACTGGAGTCACCCTCCTGTGTAGCGTAACAACCCAGCAGGTATCGCCATCTCTCCAAGGAGTTTGTGTTGGCACTACTGGAGTCACCCTCCTGTGTAGCGTAACAACGCAGCAGGTATCGCCATCTCTCCAAGGAGTTTGTGTTGGCACTACTGGAGTCACCCTCCTGTGTAGCGTAACAACGCAGCAGGTATCGCCATCTCTCCAAGGAGTTTGTGTTGGCACTACTGGAGTCACCCTCCTGTGTAGCGTAACAACCCACCAGGTATCGCCATCTCTCCAAGGAGTTTGTGTTGGCACTACTGGAGTCACCCTCCTGTGTAGCGTAACTACCCAGCAGGTATCGCCATCTCTCCAAGGAGTTTGTGTTGGCACTACTGGAGTCACCCTCCTGTGTAGCGTAACAATCCAGCAGGTATCGCCATCTCTCCAAGGAGTTTGTGTTGGCACTACTGGAGTCACCTTCCTGTGTAGCGTAACAATCCAGCAGGTATCGCCATCTCTCCAAGGAGTTTGTGTTGGCACTACTGGAGTCACCCTCCTGTGTAGCGTAACAATCCAGCAGGTATCGCCATCTCTCCAAGGAGTTTGTGTTGGCACTACTGGAGTCACCCTCCTGTGTAGCGTAACAACCCAGCAGGTATCGCCATCTCTCCAAGGAGTTTGTGTTGGCACTACTGGAGTCACCCTCCTGTGTAGCGTAACAATCCAGCAGGTATCGCCATCTCTCCAAGGAGTTTGTGTTGGCACTACTGGAGTCACCCTCCTGTGTAGCGTAACAACCCAGCAGGTATCCCCATCTCTCCAAGGAGTTTGTGTTGGCACTACTGGAGTCACCCTCCTGTGTAGCGTAACAACCCAGCAGGTATCGCCATCTCTCCAAGGAGTTTGTGTTGGCACTACTGGAGTCACCCTCCTGTGTAGCGTAACAACCCAGCAGGTATCGCCATCTCTCCAAGGAGTTTGTGTTGGCACTACTGGAGTCACCCTCCTGTGTAGCGTAACAATCCAGCAGGTATCGCCATCTCTCCAAGGAGTTTGTGTTGGCACTACTGGAGTCACCCTCCTGTGTAGCGTAACAACCCAGCAGGTATCGCCATCTCTCCAAGGAGTTTGTGTTGGCACTACTGGAGTCACCCTCCTGTGTAGCGTAACAATCCAGCAGGTATCGCCATCTCTCCAAGGAGTTTGTGTTGGCACTACTGGAGTCACCCTCCTGTGTAGCGTAACAACGCAGCAGGTATCCCCATCTCTCCAAGGAGTTTGTGTTGGCACTACTGGAGTCACCCTCCTGTGTAGCGTAACAATCCAGCAGGTATCGCCATCTCTCCAAGGAGTTTGTGTTGGCACTACTGGAGTCACCTTCCTGTGTAGCGTAACAACGCAGCAGGTATCCCCATCTCTCCAAGGAGTTTGTGTTGGCACTACTGGAGTCACCCTCCTGTGTAGCGTAACAACCCAGCAGGTATCGCCATCTCTCCAAGGAGTTTGTGTTGGCACTACTGGAGTCACCTTCCTGTGTAGCGTAACAACGCAGCAGGTATCCCCATCTCTCCAAGGAGTTTGTGTTGGCACTACTGGAGTCACCCTCCTGTGTAGCGTAACAACCCAGCAGGTATCGCCATCTCTCCAAGGAGTTTGTGTTGGCACTACTGGAGTCACCTTCCTGTGTAGCGTAACAACCCAGCAGGTATCCCCATCTCTCCAAGGAGTTTGTGTTGGCACTACTGGAGTCACCCTCCTGTGTAGCGTAACAACCCAGCAGGTAGCGCCATCTCTCCAAGGAGTTTGTGTTGGCACTACTGGAGTCACCTTCCTGTGTAGCGTAACAACCCAGCAGGTATCGCCATCTCTCCAAGGAGTTTGTGTTGGCACTACTGGAGTCACCCTCCTGGGGAGCGTAACAATCCAGCAGGTATCGCCATCTCTCCAAGGAGTTTGTGTTGGCACTACTGGAGTCACCTTCCTGTGTAGCGTAACAACGCAGCAGGTATCCCCATCTCTCCAAGGAGTTTGTGTTGGCACTGCTGGAGTCACCCTCCTGTGTAGCGTAACAATCCAGCAGGTATCGCCATCTCTCCAAGGAGTTTGTGTTGGCACTACTGGAGTCACCCTCCTGTGTAGCGTAACAACCCAGCAGGTATCGCCATCTCTCCAAGGAGTTTGTGTTGGCACTACTGGAGTCACCCTCCTGTGTAGCGTAACAACCCAGCAGGTATCGCCATCTCTCCAAGGAGTTTGTGTTGGCACTACTGGAGTCACCCTCCTGTGTAGCGTAACAATCCAGCAGGTATCGCCATCTCTCCAAGGAGTTTGTGTTGGCACTACTGGAGTCACCCTCCTGTGTAGCGTAACAACGCAGCAGGTATCCCCATCTCTCCAAGGAGTTTGTGTTGGCACTACTGGAGTCACCCTCCTGTGTAGCGTAACAATCCAGCAGGTATCGCCATCTCTCCAAGGAGTTTGTGTTGGCACTACTGGAGTCACCTTCCTGTGTAGCGTAACAACGCAGCAGGTATCCCCATCTCTCCAAGGAGTTTGTGTTGGCACTACTGGAGTCACCCTCCTGTGTAGCGTAACAACCCAGCAGGTATCGCCATCTCTCCAAGGAGTTTGTGTTGGCACTACTGGAGTCACCTTCCTGGGTAGCGTAACAACGCAGCAGGTATCCCCATCTCTCCAAGGAGTTTGTGTTGGCACTACTGGAGTCACCCTCCTGTGTAGCGTAACAACCCAGCAGGTATCGCCATCTCTCCAAGGAGTTTGTGTTGGCACTACTGGAGTCACCTTCCTGTGTAGCGTAACCACCCAGCAGGTATCCCCATCTCTCCAAGGAGTTTGTGTTGGCACTACTGGAGTCACCCTCCTGTGTAGCGTAACAACCCAGCAGGTAGCGCCATCTCTCCAAGGAGTTTGTGTTGGCACTACTGGAGTCACCTTCCTGTGTAGCGTAACAACCCAGCAGGTATCGCCATCTCTCCAAGGAGTTTGTGTTGGCACTACTGGAGTCACCCTCCTGTGTAGCGTAACAATCCAGCAGGTATCGCCATCTCTCCAAGGAGTTTGTGTTGGCACTACTGGAGTCACCTTCCTGTGTAGCGTAACAACGCAGCAGGTATCCCCATCTCTCCAAGGAGTTTGTGTTGGCACTGCTGGAGTCACCCTCCTGTGTAGCGTAACAATCCAGCAGGTATCGCCATCTCTCCAAGGAGTTTGTGTTGGCACTACTGGAGTCACCCTCCTGTGTAGCGTAACAACCCAGCAGGTATCGCCATCTCTCCAAGGAGTTTGTGTTGGCACTACTGGAGTCACCCTCCTGTGTAGCGTAACAACCCAGCAGGTATCGCCATCTCTCCAAGGAGTTTGTGTTGGCACTACTGGAGTCACCCTCCTGTGTAGCGTAACAATCCAGCAGGTATCGCCATCTCTCCAAGGAGTTTGTGTTGGCACTACTGGAGTCACCCTCCTGTGTAGCGTAACAACGCAGCAGGTATCGCCATCTCTCCAAGGAGTTTGTGTTGGCACTACTGGAGTCACCCTCCTGTGTAGCGTAACAATCCAGCAGGTATCGCCATCTCTCCAAGGAGTTTGTGTTGGCACTACTGGAGTCACCCTCCTGTGTAGCGTAACAACGCAGCAGGTATCCCCATCTCTCCAAGGAGTTTGTGTTGGCACTACTGGAGTCACCCTCCTGTGTAGCGTAACAACGCAGCAGGTATCGCCATCTCTCCAAGGAGTTTGTGTTGGCACTACTGGAGTCACCCTCCTGTGTAGCGTAACAACGCAGCAGGTATCGCCATCTCTCCAAGGAGTTTGTGTTGGCACTACTGGAGTCACCCTCCTGTGTAGCGTAACAACCCAGCAGGTATCGCCATCTCTCCAAGGAGTTTGTGTTGGCACTACTGGAGTCACCCTCCTGTGTAGAGTAACAACGCAGCAGGTATCGCCATCTCTCCAAGGAGTTTGTGTTGGCACTTCTGGAGTCACCCTCCTGTGTAGCGTAACAACCCAGCAGGTATCGCCATCTCTCCAAGGAGTTTGTGTTGGCACTACTGGAGTCACCCTCCTGTGTAGCGTAACAATCCAGCAGGTATCGCCATCTCTCCAAGGAGTTTGTGTTGGCACTACTGGAGTCACCCTCCTGTGTAGCGTAACAACGCAGCAGGTATCGCCATCTCTCCAAGGAGTTTGTGTTGGCACTACTGGAGTCACCCTCCTGTGTAGCGTAACAACCCAGCAGGTATCGCCATCTCTCCAAGGAGTTTGTGTTGGCACTACTGGAGTCACCCTCCTGTGTAGCGTAACAATCCAGCAGGTATCGCCATCTCTCCAAGGAGTTTGTGTTGGCACTACTGGAGCCACCCTCCTGTGTAGCGTAACAACGCAGCAGGTATCGCCATCTCTCCAAGGAGTTTGTGTTGGCACTACTGGAGTCACCCTCCTGTGTAGCGTAACAACCCAGCAGGTATCGCCATCTCTCCAAGGAATTTGTGTTGGCACTACTGGAGTCACCCTCCTGTGTAGCGTAACAATCCAGCAGGTATCGCCATCTCTCCAAGGAGTTTGTGTTGGCACTACTGGAATCACCCTCCTGTGTAGCGTAACAACCCAGCAGGTATCGCCATCTCTCCAAGGAGTTTGTGTTGGCACTACTGGAGTCACCCTCCTGTGTAGCGTAACAACGCAGCAGGTATCGCCATCTCTCCAAGGAGTTTGTGTTGGCACTACTGGAGTCACCCTCCTGTGTAGCGTAACAACGCAGCAGGTATCGCCATCTCTCCAAGGAGTTTGTGTTGGCACTACTGGAGTCACCCTCCTGTGTAGCGTAACAATCCAGCAGGTATCGCCATCTCTCCAAGGAGTTTGTGTTGGCACTACTGGAGTCACCCTCCTGTGTAGCTTAACAACCCAGCAGGTATCGCCATCTCTCCAAGTAGTTTGTGTTGGCACTACTGGAGTCACCCTCCTGTGTAGCGTAACAATCCAGCAGGTATCGCCATCTCTCCAAGGAGTTTGTGTTGGCACTACTGGAGTCACCTTCCTGTGTAGCGTAACAACCCAGCAGGTATCGCCATCTCTCCAAGGAGTTTGTGTTGGCACTACTGGAGTCACCCTCCTGTGTAGCGTAACAACGCAGCAGGTATCGCCATCTCTCCATGGAGTTTGTGTTGGCACTACTGGAGTCACCCTCCTGTGTAGCGTAACAATCCAGCAGGTATCGCCATCTCTCCAAGGAGTTTGTGTTGGCACTACTGGAGTCACCCTCCTGTGTAGCGTAACAACCCAGCAGGTATCGCCATCTCTCCAAGGAGTTTGTGTTGGCACTACTGGAGTCACCCTCCTGTGTAGCGTAACAATCCAGCAGGTATCGCCATCTCTCCAAGGAGTTTGTGTTGGCACTACTGGAGTCACCCTCCTGTGTAGCGTAACAACCCAGCAGGTATCGCCATCTCTCCAAGGAGTTTGTGTTGGCACTACTGGAGTCACCATCCTGTGTAGCGTAACAACGCAGCAGGTATCGCCATCTCTCCAAGGAGTTTGTGTTGGCACTACTGGAGTCACCCTCCTGTGTAGCGTAACAATCCAGCAGGTATCGCCATCTCTCCAAGGAGTTTGTGTTTGCACTACTGGAGTCACCCTCCTGTGTAGCGTAACAACCCAGCAGGTATCGCCATCTCTCCAAGGAGTTTGTGTTGGCACTACTGGAGTCACCCTCCTGTGTAGCGTAACAACCCAGCAGGTATCGCCATCTCTCCAAGGAGTTTGTGTTGGCACTACTGGAGTCACCCTCCTGTGTAGCGTAACAATCCAGCAGGTATCGCCATCTCTCCAAGGAGTTTGTGTTGGCACTACTGGAGTCACCCTCCTGTGTAGCGTAACAACGCAGCAGGTATCGCCATCTCTCCAAGGAGTTTGTGTTGGCACTACTGGAGTCACCCTCCTGTGTAGCGTAACAATCCAGCAGGTATCGCCATCTCTCCAAGAAGTTTGTGTTGGCACTACTGGAGTCACCCTCCTTTGTAGCGTAACAACGCAGCAGGTATCGCCATCTCTCCAAGGAGTTTGTGTTGGCACTACTGGAGGTCACCCTCCTGTGTAGCGTAACAACGCAGCAGGTAGCGCCATCTCTCAAAGGAGTTTGTGTTGGCACTACTGGAGTCACCCTCCTGTGTAGCGTAACAACGCAGCAGGTATCGCCATCTCTCCAAGGAGTTTGTGTTGGCACTACTGGAGTCACCCTCCTGTGTAGCGTAACAACGCAGCAGGTATCGCCATCTCTCCAAGGAGTTTGTGTTGGCACTACTGGAGTCACCCTCCTGTGTAGCGTAACAATCCAGCAGGTATCGCCATCTCTCCAAGGAGTTTGTGTTGGCACTACTGGAGTCACCCTCCTGTGTAGCGTAACAACCCAGCAGGTATCGCCATCTCTCCAAGGAGTTTGTGTTGGCACTACTGGAGTCACCCTCCTGTGTAGCGTAACAACGCAGCAGGTATCGCCATCTCTCCAAGGAGTTTGTGTTGGCACTACTGGAGTCACCCTCCTGTGTAGCGTAACAACGCAGCAGGTATCGCCATCTCTCCAAGGAGTTTGTGTTGGCACTACTGGAGTCACCCTCCAGTGTAGCGTAACAACCCACCAGGTATCGCCATCTCTCCAAGGAGTTTGTGTTGGCACTACTGGAGTCACCCTCCTGTGTAGCGTAACAACCCAGCAGGTATCGCCATCTCTCCAAGGAGTTTGAGTTGGCACTACTGGAGTCACCCTCCTGTGTAGCGTAACAGTCCAGCAGGTATCGCCATCTCTCCAAGGAGTTTGTGTTGGCACTACTGGAGTCACCTTCCTGTGTAGCGTAACAATCCAGCAGGTATCGCCATCTCTCCAAGGAGTTTGTGTTGGCACTACTGGAGTCATCCTCCTGTGTAGCGTAACAATCCAGCAGGTATCGCCATCTCTCCAAGGAGTTTGTGTTGGCACTACTGGAGTCACCCTCCTGTGTAGCGTAACAACCCAGCAGGTATCGCCATCTCTCCAAGGAGTTTGTGTTGGCACTACTGGAGTCACCCTCCTGTGTAGCGTAACAATCCAGCAGGTATCGCCATCTCTCCAAGGAGTTTGTGTTGGCACTACTGGAGTCACCCTCCTGTGTAGCGTAACAACCCAGCAGGTATCCCCATCTCTCCAAGGAGTTTGTGTTGGCACTACTGGAGTCACCCTCCTGTGTAGCGTAACAACCCAGCAGGTATCGCCATCTCTCCAAGGAGTTTGTGTTGGCACTACTGGAGTCACCCTCCTGTGTAGCGTAACAACCCAGCAGGTATCGCCATCTCTCCAAGGAGTTTGTGTTGGCACTACTGGAGTCACCCTCCTGTGTAGCGTAACAATCCAGCAGGTATCGCCATCTCTCCAAGGAGTTTGTGTTGGCACTACTGGAGTCACCCTCCTGTGTAGCGTAACAACCCAGCAGGTATCGCCATCTCTCCAAGGAGTTTGTGTTGGCACTACTGGAGTCACCCTCCTGTGTAGCGTAACAATCCAGCAGGTATCGCCATCTCTCCAAGGAGTTTGTGTTGGCACTACTGGAGTCACCCTCCTGTGTAGCGTAACAACGCAGCAGGTATCCCCATCTCTCCAAGGAGTTTGTGTTGGCACTACTGGAGTCACCCTCCTGTGTAGCGTAACAATCCAGCAGGTATCGCCATCTCTCCAAGGAGTTTGTGTTGGCACTACTGGAGTCACCTTCCTGTGTAGCGTAACAACGCAGCAGGTATCCCCATCTCTCCAAGGAGTTTGTGTTGGCACTACTGGAGTCACCCTCCTGTGTAGCGTAACAACCCAGCAGGTATCGCCATCTCTCCAAGGAGTTTGTGTTGGCACTACTGGAGTCACCTTCCTGTGTAGCGTAACAACGCAGCAGGTATCCCCATCTCTCCAAGGAGTTTGTGTTGGCACTACTGGAGTCACCCTCCTGTGTAGCGTAACAACCCAGCAGGTATCGCCATCTCTCCAAGGAGTTTGTGTTGGCACTACTGGAGTCACCTTCCTGTGTAGCGTAACAACCCAGCAGGTATCCCCATCTCTCCAAGGAGTTTGTGTTGGCACTACTGGAGTCACCCTCCTGTGTAGCGTAACAACCCAGCAGGTAGCGCCATCTCTCCAAGGAGTTTGTGTTGGCACTACTGGAGTCACCTTCCTGTGTAGCGTAACAACCCAGCAGGTATCGCCATCTCTCCAAGGAGTTTGTGTTGGCACTACTGGAGTCACCCTCCTGTGTAGCGTAACAATCCAGCAGGTATCGCCATCTCTCCAAGGAGTTTGTGTTGGCACTACTGGAGTCACCTTCCTGTGTAGCGTAACAACGCAGCAGGTATCGCCATCTCTCCAAGGAGTTTGTGTTGGCACTGCTGGAGTCACCCTCCTGTGTAGCGTAACAATCCAGCAGGTATCGCCATCTCTCCAAGGAGTTTGTGTTGGCACTGCTGGAGTCACCCTCCTGTGTAGCGTAACAACCCAGCAGGTATCGCCATCTCTCCAAGGAGTTTGTGTTGGCACTACTGGAGTCACCCTCCTGTGTAGCGTAACAACCCAGCAGGTATCGCCATCTCTCCAAGGAGTTTGTGTTGGCACTACTGGAGTCACCCTCCTGTGTAGCGTAACAATCCAGCAGGTATCGCCATCTCTCCAAGGAGTTTGTGTTGGCACTACTGGAGTCACCCTCCTGTGTAGCGTAACAACGCAGCAGGTATCGCCATCTCTCCAAGGAGTTTGTGTTGGCACTACTGGAGTCACCCTCCTGTGTAGCGTAACAATCCAGCAGGTATCCCCATCTCTCCAAGGAGTTTGTGTTGGCACTACTGGAGTCACCCTCCTGTGTAGCGTAACAATCCAGCAGGTATCGCCATCTCTCCAAGGAGTTTGTGTTGGCACTACTGAAGTCACCCTCCTGTGTAGCGTAACAACCCAGCAGGTATCGCCATCTCTCCAAGCAGTTTGTGTTGGCACTACTGGAGTCACCCTCCTGTGTAGCGTAACAATCCAGCAGGTATCGCCATCTCTCCAAGGAGTTTGTGTTGGCACTACTGGAGTCACCCTCCTGTGTAGCGTAACAATCCAGCAGGTATCGCCATCTCTCCAAGGAGTTTGTGTTGGCACTACTGGAGTCACCCTCCTGTGTAGCGTAACAACGCAGCAGGTATCGCCATCTCTCCAAGGAGTTTGTGTTGGCACTACTGGAGTCACCCTCCTGTGTAGCGTAACAATCCAGCAGGTATCGCCATCTCTCCAAGGAGTTTGTGTTGGCACTACTGGAGTCACCCTCCTGTGTAGCGTAACAATCCAGCAGGTATCGCCATCTCTCCAAGGAGTTTGTGTTGGCACTACTGGAGTCACCCTCCTGTGTAGCGTAACAACGCAGAAGGTATCGCCATCTCTCCAAGGAGTTTGTGTTGGCACTACTGGAGTCACCCTCCTGTGTAGCGTAACAACGCAGCAGGTATCGCCATCTCTCCAAGGAGTTTGTGTTGGCACTACTGGAGTCACCCTCCTGTGTAGCGTAACAACGCAGAAGGTATCGCCATCTCTCCAAGGAGTTTGTGTTGGCACTACTGGAGTCACCTTCCTGTGTAGCGTAACAATCCAGCAGGTATCGCCATCTCTCCAAGGAGTTTGTGTTGGCACTACTGGAGTCACCCTCCTGTGTAGCGTAACAATCCAGCAGGTATCGCCATCTCTCCAAGGAGTTTGTTTTGGCACTACTGGAGTCACCCTCCTGTGTAGCATAACAACCCAGCAGGTATCGCCATCTCTCCAAGGAGTTTGTGTTGGCACTACTGGAGGTCACCCTCCTGTGTAGCGTAACAATCCAGCAGGTATCGCCATCTCTCCAAGGAGTTTGTGTTGGCACTACTGGAGTCACCCTCCTGTGTAGCGTAACAACGCAGCAGGTATCGAAATCTCTCCAAGGAGTTTGTTTTGGCACTACTGGAGTCACCCTCCTGTGTAGCGTAACAATCCAGCAGGTATCGCCATCTCTCCAAGGAGTTTGTGTTGGCACTAATGGAGTCACCCTCCTGTGTAGCGTAACAATCCAGAAGGTATCGCCATCTCTCCAAGGAGTTTCTGTTGGCACTACTGGAGTCACCCTCCTGTGTAGCGTAACAACCCAGCAGGTATCGCCATCTCTCCAAGGAGTTTGTGTTGGCACTACTGGAGTCACCCTCCTGTGTAGCGTAACAACGCAGCAGGTATCGCCATCTCTCCAAGGTGTTTGTGTTGGCACTACTGGAGTCACCCTCCTGTGTAGCGTAACAACGCAGCAGGTATCGCCATCTCTCCAAGGAGTTTGTGTTGGCACTACTGGAGTCACCTTCCTGTGTAGCGTTACAACGCAGCAGGTATCGCCATCTCTCCAAGGAGTTTGTGTTGGCACTACTGGAGTCACCCTCCTGTGTAGCGTAACAATCCAGCAGGTATCGCCATCTCTCCAAGGAGTTTGTGTTGGCACTACTGGAGTCACCCTCCTGTGTAGCGTAACAACGCAGCAGGTATCGCCATCTCTCCAAGGAGTTTGTGTTGGCACTACTGGAGTCACCCTCCTGTGTAGCGTAACAATCCAGCAGGTATCCCCATCTCTCCAAGGAGTTTGTGTTGGCACTACTGGAGTCACCCTCCTGTGTAGCGTAACAATCCAGCAGGTATCGCCATCTCTCCAAGGAGTTTGTGTTGGCACTACTGAAGTCACCCTCCTGTGTAGCGTAACAACCCAGCAGGTATCGCCATCTCTCCAAGCAGTTTGTGTTGGCACTACTGGAGTCACCCTCCTGTGTAGCGTAACAATCCAGCAGGTATCGCCATCTCTCCAAGGAGTTTGTGTTGGCACTACTGGAGTCACCCTCCTGTGTAGCGTAACAATCCAGCAGGTATCGCCATCTCTCCAAGGAGTTTGTGTTGGCACTACTGGAGTCACCCTCCTGTGTAGCGTAACAACGCAGCAGGTATCGCCATCTCTCCAAGGAGTTTGTGTTGGCACTACTGGAGTCACCCTCCTGTGTAGCGTAACAATCCAGCAGGTATCGCCATCTCTCCAAGGAGTTTGTGTTGGCACTACTGGAGTCACCCTCCTGTGTAGCGTAACAATCCAGCAGGTATCGCCATCTCTCCAAGGAGTTTGTGTTGGCACTACTGGAGTCACCCTCCTGTGTAGCGTAACAACGCAGAAGGTATCGCCATCTCTCCAAGGAGTTTGTGTTGGCACTACTGGAGTCACCCTCCTGTGTAGCGTAACAACGCAGCAGGTATCGCCATCTCTCCAAGGAGTTTGTGTTGGCACTACTGGAGTCACCCTCCTGTGTAGCGTAACAACGCAGAAGGTATCGCCATCTCTCCAAGGAGTTTGTTTTGGCACTACTGGAGTCACCTTCCTGTGTAGCGTAACAATCCAGCAGGTATCGCCATCTCTCCAAGGAGTTTGTGTTGGCACTACTGGAGTCACCCTCCTGTGTAGCGTAACAATCCAGCAGGTATCGCCATCTCTCCAAGGAGTTTGTTTTGGCACTACTGGAGTCACCCTCCTGTGTAGCATAACAACCCAGCAGGTATCGCCATCTCTCCAAGGAGTTTGTGTTGGCACTACTGGAGGTCACCCTCCTGTGTAGCGTAACAATCCAGCAGGTATCGCCATCTCTCCAAGGAGTTTGTGTTGGCACTACTGGAGTCACCCTCCTGTGTAGCGTAACAACGCAGCAGGTATCGAAATCTCTCCAAGGAGTTTGTTTTGGCACTACTGGAGTCACCCTCCTGTGTAGCGTAACAATCCAGCAGGTATCGCCATCTCTCCAAGGAGTTTGTGTTGGCACTAATGGAGTCACCCTCCTGTGTAGCGTAACAATCCATAAGGTATCGCCTTCTCTCCAAGGAGTTTCTGTTGGCACTACTGGAGTCACCCTCCTGTGTAGCGTAACAACCCAGCAGGTATCGCCATCTCTCCAAGGAGTTTGTGTTGGCACTACTGGAGTCACCCTCCTGTGTAGCGTAACAACGCAGCAGGTATCGCCATCTCTCCAAGGTGTTTGTGTTGGCACTACTGGAGTCACCCTCCTGTGTAGCGTAACAACGCAGCAGGTATCGCCATCTCTCCAAGGAGTTTGTGTTGGCACTACTGGAGTCACCTTCCTGTGTAGCGTTACAACGCAGCAGGTATCGCCATCTCTCCAAGGAGTTTGTGTTGGCACTACTGGAGTCACCCTCCTGTGTAGCGTAACAACGCAGCAGGTATCGCCATCTCTCCAAGGAGTTTGTGTTAGCACTACTGGAGTCACCCTCCTGTGTAGCGTAACAACCCAGCAGGTATCGCCATCTCTCCAAGGAGTTTGTGTTGGCACTACTGGAGTCACCCTCCTGTGTAGCGTAACAATCCAGCAGGTATCGCCATCTCTCCAAGGAGTTTGTGTTGGCACTACTGGAGTCACCCTCCTGTGTAGCGTAACAACCCAGCAGGTATCGCCATCTCTCCAAGGAGTTTGTGTTGGCACTACTGGAGTCACCCTCCTGTGTAGCGTAACAACGCAGCAGGTATCGCCATCTCTCCAAGGAGTTTGTGTTGCCACTACTGGAGTCACCCTCCTGTGTAGCGTAACAATCCAGCAGGTATCGCCATCTCTCCAAGGAGTTTGTGTTGGCACTACTGGAGTCACCCTCCTGTGTAGCGTAACAATCCAGCAGGTATCGCCATCTCTCCAAGGAGTTTGTGTTGGCACTACTGGAGTCACCCTCCTGTGTAGCGTAACAACCCAGCAGGTATCGCCATCTCTCCAAGGAGTTTGTGTTGGCACTACTGGAGTCACCCTCCTGTGTAGCGTAACAACGCAGCAGGTATCGCCATCTCTCCAAGGAGTTTGTGTTGGCACTACTGGAGTCACCCTCCTGTGTAGAGTAACAACGCAGCAGGTATCGCCATCTCTCCAAGGAGTTTGTGTTGGCACTACTGGAGTCACCCTCCTGTGTAACGTAACAACCCAGCAGGTATCGCCATCTCTCCAAGGAGTTTGTGTTGGCACTACTGGAGTCACCCTCCTGTGTAGCGTAACAACGCAGCAGGTATCGCCATCTCTCCAAGAAGTTTGTGTTGGCACTACTGGAGTCACCCTCCTGTGTAGCGTAACAACCCAGCAGGTATCGCCATCTCTCCAAGGAGTTTGTGTTGGCATTACTGGAGTCACCCTCCTGTGTAGCGTAACAACGCAGCAGGTATCGCCATCTCTCCAAGGAGTTTGTGTTGGCACTACTGGAGTCACCCTCCTGTGTAGCGTAACAACGCAGCAGGTATCGCCATCTCTCCAAGGAGTTTGTGTTGGCACTACTGGAGTCACCCTCCTGTGTAGCGTAACAATCCAGCAGGTATCGCCATCTCTCCAAGGAGTTTGTGTTGGCACTACTGGAGTCACCCTCCTGTGTAGCGTAACAACCCAGCAGGTATCGCCATCTCTCCAAGGAGTTTGTGTTGGCACTACTGGAGTCACCCTCCTGTGTAGCGTAACAACGCAGCAGGTATCGCCATCTCTCCAAGGAGTTTGTGTTGGCACTACTGGAGTCACCCTCCTGTGTAGCGTAACAACCCAGCAGGTATCGCCATCTCTCCAAGGAGTTTGTGTTGGCACTACTGGAGTCACCCTCCTGTGTAGCGTAACAATCCAGCAGGTATCGCCATCTCTCCAAGGAGTTTGTGTTGGCACTACTGGAGTCACCCTCCTGTGTAGCGTAACAACCCAGCAGGTATCGCCATCTCTCCAAGGAGTTTGTGTTGGCACTACTGGAGTCACCCTCCTGTGTAGCGTAACAACGCAGCAGGTATCGCCATCTCTCCAAGGAGTTTGTGTTGCCACTACTGGAGTCACCCTCCTGTGTAGCGTAACAACCCAGCAGGTATCGCCATCTCTCCAAGGAGTTTGTGTTGGCACTACTGGAGTCACCCTCCTGTGTAGCGTAACAACGCAGCAGGTATCGCCATCTCTCCAAGGAGTTTGTGTAGGCACTACTGGAGTCACCCTCCTGTGTAGCGTAACAACGCAGCAGGTATCGCCATCTCTCCAAGGAGTTTGTGTTGGCACTACTGGAGTCACCCTCCTGTGTAGCGTAACAACCCAGCAGGTATCGCCATCTCTCCAAGGAGTTTGTGTTGGCACTACTGGAGTCACCCTCCTGTGTAGCGTAACAACGCAGCAGGTATCGCCATCTCTCCAAGAAGTTTGTGTTGGCACTACTGGAGTCACCCTCCTGTGTAGCGTAACAACCCAGCAGGTATCGCCATCTCTCCAAGGAGTTTGTGTTGGCATTACTGGAGTCACCCTCCTGTGTAGCGTAACAACGCAGCAGGTATCGCCATCTCTCCAAGGGGTTGTGTTGGCACTACTGGAGTCACCCTCCTGTGTAGCGTAACAACGCAGCAGGTATCGCCATCTCTCCAAGGAGTTTGTGTTGGCACTACTGGAGTCACCCCCCTGTGTAGCGTAACAATCCAGCAGGTATCGCCATCTCTCCAAGGAGTTTGTGTTGGCACTACTGGAGTCACCCTCCTGTGTAGCGTAACAACCCAGCAGGTATCGCCATCTCTCCAAGGAGTTTGTGTTGGCACTACTGGAGTCACCCTCCTGTGTAGCGTAACAACGCAGCAGGTATCGCCATCTCTCCAAGGAGTTTGTGTTGGCACTACTGGAGTCACCCTCTTGTGTAGCGTAACAACGCAGCAGGTATCGCCATCTCTCCAAGGAGTTTGTGTTGGCACTACTGGAGTCACCTTCCTGTGTAGCGTAACAATCCAGCAGGTATTGCCATCTCTCCAAGGAGTTTGTGTTGGCACTACTGGAGTCACCCTCCTGTGTAGCGTAACAACGCAGCAGGTATCGCCATCTCTCCAAGGAGTTTGTGTTGGCACTACTGGAGTCACCCTCCTGTGTAGCGTAACAATCCAGCAGGTATCGCCATCTCTCCAAGGAGTTTGTGTTGGCACTACTGGAGTCACCCTCCTGTGTAGCGTAACAATCCAGCAGGTATCGCCATCTCTCCAAGGAGTTTGTGTTGGCACTACTGGAGTCACCCTCCTGTGTAGCGTAACAATCCAGCAGGTATCGCCATCTCTCCAAAGAGTTTGAGTTGGCACTACTGGAGTCACCCTCCTGTGTAGCGTAACAACCCAGCAGGTATCGCCATCTCTCCAAGGAGATTGTGTTGGCACTACTGGAGTCACCCTCCTGTGTAGCGTAACAACCCAGCAGGTATCGCCATCTCTCCAAGGAGTTTGTGTTGGCACTACTGGAGTCACCCTCCTGTGTAGCGTAACATTCCAGCAGGTATCGCCATCTCTCCAAGGAGTTTGTGTTGGCACTACTGGAGTCACCCTCCTGTGTAGCGTAACAATCCAGCAGGTATCGCCAACTCTCCAAGGAGTTTGTGTTGGCACTACTGGAGTCACCCTCCTGTGTAGCGTAACAACGCAGCAGGTATCGCCATCTCTCCAAGGAGTTTGTGTTGGCACTACTGGAGTCACCCTCCTGTGTAGCGTAACAACGCAGCAGGTATCGCCATCTCTCCAAGGAGTTTGTGTTGGCACTACTGGAGTCACCCTCCTGTGTAGCGTAACAACCCAGCAGGTATCGCCATCTCTCCAAGGAGTTTGTGTTGGCACTACTGGAGTCACCCTCCTGTGTAGCGTAACAATCCAGCAGGTATCGCCATCTCTCCAAGGAGTTTGTGTTGGCACTACTGGAGTCACCTTCCTGTGTAGCGTAACAATCCAGCAGGTATCGCCATCTCTCCAAGGAGTTTGTGTTGGCACTACTGGAGTCACCCTCCTGTGTAGCGTAACAATCCAGCAGGTATCGCCATCTCTCCAAGGAGTTTGTGTTGGCACTACTGGAGTCACCCTCCTGTGTAGCGTAACAACCCAGCAGGTATCGCCATCTCTCCAAGGAGTTTGTGTTGGCACTACTGGAGTCACCTTCCTGTGTAGCGTAACAACGCAGCAGGTATCGCCATCTCTCCAAGGAGTTTGTGTTGGCACTACTGGAGTCACCCTCCTGTGTAGCGTAACAACCCAGCAGGTATCGCCATCTCTCCAAGGAGTTTGTGTTGGCACTACTGGAGTCACCCTCCTGTGTAGCGTAACAATCCAGCAGGTATCGCCATCTCTCCAAGGAGTTTGTGTTGGCACTACTGGAGTCACCCTCCTGTGTAGCGTAACAACCCAGCAGGTATCGCCATCTCTCCAAGGAGTTTGTGTTGGCACTACTGGAGTCACCCTCCTGTGTAGCGTAACAACGCAGCAGGTATCGCCATCTCTCCAAGGAGTTTGTGTTGGCACTACTGGAGTCACCCTCCTGTGTAGCGTAACAACTCAGCAGGTATAGCCATCTCTCCAAGGAGTTTGTGTTGGCACTACTGGAGTCACCCTCCTGTGTAGCGTAACAACGCAGCAGGTATCGCCATCTCTCCAAGGAGTTTGTGTTGGCACTACTGGAGTCACCCTCCTGTGTAGCGTAACAATCCAGCAGGTATCGCCATCTCTCCAAGGAGTTTGTGTTGGCACTACTGGAGTCACCCTCCTGTGTAGCGTAACAACGCAGCAGGTATCGCCATCTCTCCAAGGAGTTTGTGTTGGCACTACTGGAGTCACCCTCCTGTGTAGCGTAACAATCCAGCAGGTATCGCCATCTCTCCAAGGAGTTTGTGTTGGCACTACTGGAGTCACCCTCCTGTGTAGCGTAACAATCCAGCAGGTATCGCCATCTCTCCAAGGAGTTTGTGTTGGCACTACTGGAGTCACCCTCCTGTGTAGCGTAACAATCCAGCAGGTATCGCCATCTCTCCAAGGAGTTTGTGTTGGCACTACTGGAGTCACCCTCCTGTGTAGCGTAACAATCCAGCAGGTATCGCCATCTCTCCAAGGAGTTTGTGTTGGCACTACTGGAGTCACCCTCCTGTGTAGCGTAACAACCCAGCAGGTATCGCCATCTCTCCAAGGAGTTTGTGTTGGCACTACTGGAGTCACCCTCCTGTGTAGCGTAACAATCCAGCAGGTATCCCCATCTCTCCAAGGAGTTTGTGTTGGCACTACTGGAGTCACCCTCCTGTGTAGCGTAACAACGCAGCAGGTATCGCCATCTCTCCAAGGAGTTTGTGTTGGCACTACTGGAGTCACCCTCCTGTGTAGCGTAACAATCCAGCAGGTATCGCCATCTCTCCAAGGAGTTTGTGTTGGCACTACTGGAGTCAACCTCCTGTGTAGCGTAACAATCCAGCAGGTATCGCCATCTCTCCAAGGAGTTTGTGTTGGCACTACTGGAGTCACCCTCCTGTGTAGCGTAACAACCCAGCAGGTATCGCCATCTCTCCAAGGAGTTTGTGTTGGCACTACTGGAGTCACCCTCCTGTGTAGCGTAACAATCCAGCAGGTATCGCCATCTCTCCAAGGAGTTTGTGTTGGCACTACTGGAGTCACCCTCCTGTGTAGCGTAACAACCCAGCAGGTATCGCCATCTCTCCAAGGAGTTTGTGTTGGCACTACTGGAGTCACGCTCCTGTGTAGCGTAACAACCCAGCAGGTATCGCCATCTCTCCAAGTAGTTTGTGTTGGCACTACTGGAGTCACCCTCCTGTGTAGCGTAACAACCCAGCAGGTATGGCCATCTCTCCAAGGAGTTTGTGTTGGCACTACTGGAGTCACCCTCCTGTGTAGCGTAACAACGCAGCAGGTATCGCCATCTCTCCAAGGAGTTTGTGTTGGCACTACTGGAGTCACCCTCCTGTGTAGCGTAACAATCCAGCAGGTATCGCCATCTCTCCAGGGAGTTTGTGTTGGCACTACTGGAGTCACCCTCCTGTGTAGCGTAACAACGCAGCAGGTATCGCCATCTCTCCAAGGAGTTTGTGTTGGCACTACTGGAGTCACCCTCCTGTGTAGCGTAACAACCCAGCAGGTATCGCCATCTCTCCAAGGAGTTTGTGTTGGCACTACTGGAGTCACCCTCCTGTGTAGCGTAACAATCCAGCAGGTATCGCCATCTCTCCAAGGAGTTTGTGTTGGCACTACTGGAGTCACCCTCCTGTGTAGCGTAACAACGCAGCAGGTATCGCCATCTCTCCAAGGAGTTTGCGTTGGCACTACTGGAGTCACCCTCCTGTGTAGCGTAACAACCCAGCAGGTATCGCCATCTCTCCAAGGAGTTTGTGTTGGCACTACTGGAGTCACCCTCCTGTGTAGCGTAACAACGCAGCAGGTATCGCCATCTCTCCAAGGAGTTTGTGTTGGCACTACTGGAGTCACCCTCCTGTGTAGCGTAACAATCCAGAAGTAATCGCCATCTCTCCAAGGAGTTTGTGTTGGCACTACTGGAGTCACCCTCCTGTGTAGCGTAACAATCCAGCAGGTATCGCCATCTCTCCAAGGAGTTTGTGTTGGCACTACTGGAGTCACCCTCCTGTGTAGCGTAACAATCCAGCAGGTATCGCCATCTCTCCAAGGAGTTTGTGTTGGCACTACTGGAGTCACCCTCCTGTGTAGCGTAACAATCCAGCAGGTATCGCCATCTCTCCAAGGAGTTTGTGTTGGCACTACTGGAGTCACCCTCCTGTGTAGTGTAACAACGCAGCAGGTATCCCCATCTCTCCAAGGAGTTTGTGTTGGCACTACTTGAGTAACCCTCCTGTGTAGCGTAACAACGCAGAAGGTATCGCCATCTCTCCAAGGAGTTTGTGTTGGCACTAATGGAGTCACCCTCCTGTGTAGCGTAACAACCCAGCAGGTATCGCCATCTCTCCAAGGAGTTTGTGTTGGCACTACTGGAGGTCACCCTCCTGTGTAGCGTAACAACCCAGCAGGTATCGCCATCTCTCCAAGGAGTTTGTGTTGGCACTACTGCAGTCACCCTCCTGTGTAGCGTAACAACGCAGCAGGTATCGCCATCTCTCCAAGGAGTTTGTGTTGGCACTACTGGAGTCACCCTCCTGTGTAGCGTAACAATCCAGCAGGTATCGCCATCTCTCCAAGGAGTTTGTGTTGGCACTACTGGAGTCACCCTCCTGTGTAGCGTAACAATCCAGCAGGTATCGCCATCTCTCCAAGGAGTTTGTGTTGGCACTACTGGAGTCACCCTCCTGTGTAGCGTAACAATCCAGCAGGTATCGCCATCTCTCCAAGGAGTTTGTGTTGGCACTACTGGAGTCACCCTCCTGTGTAGCGTAACAACGCAGCAGGTATCGCCATCTCTCCAAGGAGTTTGTGTTGGCACTACTGGAGTCACCCTCCTGTGTAGCGTAACAACGCAGCAGGTATCGCCATCTCTCCAAGGAGTTTGTGTTGGCACTACTGGAGTCACCCTCCTGTGTAGCGTAACAACGCAGCAGGTATCGCCATCTCTCCAAGGAGTTTGTGTTGGCACTACTGGAGTCACCCTCCTGTGTAGCGTAACAATCCAGCAGGTATCGCCATCTCTCCAAGGAGTTTGTGTTGGCACTACTGGAGTCACCCTCCTGTGTAGCGTAACAATCCAGCAGGTATCGCCATCTCTCCAAGGAGTTTGTGTTGGCACTACTGGAGTCACCCTCCTGTGTAGCGTAACAACCCAGCAGGTATCGCCATCTCTCCAAGGAGTTTGTGTTGGCACTACTGGAGTCACCCTCCTGTGTAGCGTAACAATCCAGCAGGTATCGCCATCTCTCCAAGGAGTTTGTGTTGGCACTACTGGAGTCACCCTCCTGTGTAGCGTAACAACCCAGCAGGTATCCCCATCTCTCCAAGGAGTATGTGTTGGCACTACTGGAGTCACCCTCCTGTGTAGCGTAACAATCCAGCAGGTATCGCCATCTCTCCAAGGAGTTTGTGTTGGCACTACTGGAGTCACCCTCCTGTGTAGCGTAACAACGCAGCAGGTATCGCCATCTCTCCAAGGAGTTTGTGTTGGCACTACTGGAGTCACCCTCCTGTGTAGCGTAACAACGCAGCAGGTATCGCCATCTCTCCAAGGAGTTTGTGTTGGCACTACTGGAGTCACCCTCCTGTGTAGCGTAACAACGCAGCAGGTATCGCCATCTCTCCAAGGAGTTTGTGTTGGCACTACTGGAGTCACCTTCCTGTGTAGCGTAACAACGCAGCAGGTATCGCCATCTCTCCAAGGAGTTTGTGTTGGCACTACTGGAGTCACCCTCCTGTGTAGCGTAACAACGCAGCAGTTATCGCCATCTCTCCAAGGAGTTTGTGTTGGCACTACTGGAGTCACCTTCCTGTGTAGCGTAACAACCCAGCAGGTATCGCCATCTCTCCAAGGAGTTTGTGTTGGCACTACTGGAGTCACCCTCCTGTGTAGCGTAACAATCCAGCAGGTATCGCCATCTCTCCAAGGAGTTTGTGTTGGCACTACTGGAGTCACCTTCCTGTGTAGCGTAACATTCCAGCAGGTATCGCCATCTCTCCAAGGAGTTTGTGTTGGCACTACTGGAGTCACCCTCCTGTGTAGCGTAACAATCCAGCAGGTATCGCCATCTCTCCAAGGAGTTTGTGTTGGCACTACTGGAGTCACCCTCCTGTGTAGCGTAACAATCCAGCAGGTATCGCCATCTCTCCAAGGAGTTTGTGTTGGCACTACTGGAGTCACCCTCCTGTGTAGCGTAACAATCCAGCAGGTATCGCCATCTCTCCAAGGAGTTTGTGTTGGCACTACTGGAGTCACCCTCCTGTGTAGCGTAACAACCCAGCAGGTATCGCCATCTCTCCAAGGAGTTTGTGTTGGCACTACTGGAGTCACCCTCCTGTGTAGCGTAACAACGCAGCAGGTATCGCCATCTCTCCAAGGAGTTTGTGTTGGCACTACTGGAGTCACCCTCCTGTGTAGCGTAACAACGCAGCAGGTATCGCCATCTCTCCAAGGAGTTTGTGTTGGCACTACTGGAGTCACCCTCCTGTGTAGCGTAACAACCCAGCAGGTATCGCCATCTCTCCAAGGAGTTTGTGTTGGTACTACTGGAGTCACCCTCCTGTGTAGCGTAACAACGCAGCAGGTATCGCCATCTCTCCAAGGAGTTTGTGTTGGCACTACTGGAGTCACCCTCCTGTGTAGCGTAACAACCCAGCAGGTATCGCCATCTCTCCAAGGAGTTTGTGTTGGCATTACTGGAGTCACCCTCCTGTGTAGCGTAACAACGCAGCAGGTATCGCCATCTCTCCAAGGAGTTTGTGTTGGCACTACTGGAGTCACCCTCCTGTGTAGCGTTACAACGCAGCAGGTATCGCCATCTTTCCAAGGAGTTTGTGTTGGCACTACTGGAGTCACCCTCCTGTGTAGCGTAACAATCCAGCAGGTATCGCCATCTCTCCAAGGAGTTTGTGTTGGCACTACTGGAGTCACCCTCCTGTGTAGTGTAACAACCCAGCAGGTATCGCCATCTCTCCAAGGAGTTTGTGTTGGCACTACTGGAGTCACCCTCCTGTGTAGCGTAACAACGCAGCAGGTATCGCCATCTCTCCAAGGAGTTTGTGTTGGCACTACTGGAGTCACCCTCCTGTGTAGCGTAACAACGCAGCAGGTATCGCCATCTCTCCAAGGAGTTTGTGTTGGCACTACTGGAGTCACCCTCCTGTGTAGCGTAACAAACCAGCAGGTATCGCCATCTCTCCAAGGAGTTTGTGTTGGCACTACTGGAGTCACCCTCCTGTGTAGCGTAACAATCCAGCAGGTATCGCCATCTCTCCAAGGAGTTTGTGTTGGCACTACTGGAGTCACCCTCCTGTGTAGCGTAACAACCCAGCAGGTATCGCCATCTCTCCAAGGAGTTTGTGTTGGCACTACTGGAGTCACCCACCTGTGTAGCGTAACAACCCAGCAGGTATCGCCATCTCTCCAAGGAGTTTGTGTTGGCACTACTGGAGTCACCCTCCTGTGTAGCGTAACATTCCAGCAGGTATCGCCATCTCTCCAAGGAGTTTGTGTTGGCACTACTGGAGTCACCCTCCTGTGTAGCGTAACAATCCAGCAGGTATCGCCAACTCTCCAAGGAGTTTGTGTTGGCACTACTGGAGTCACCCTCCTGTGTAGCGTAACAACGCAGCAGGTATCGCCATCTCTCCAAGGAGTTTGTGTTGGCACTACTGGAGTCACCCTCCTGTGTAGCGTAACAACGCAGCAGGTATCGCCATCTCTCCAAGGAGTTTGTGTTGGCACTACTGGAGTCACCCTCCTGTGTAGCGTAACAACCCAGCAGGTATCGCCATCTCTCCAAGGAGTTTGTGTTGGCACTACTGGAGTCACCCTCCTGTGTATCGTAACAATCCATCAGGTATCGCCATCTCTCCAAGGAGTTTGTGTTGGCACTACTGGAGTCACCTTCCTGTGTAGCGTAACAACGCAGCAGGTATCGCCATCTCTCCAAGGAGTTTGTGTTGGCACTACTGGAGTCACCCTCCTGTGTAGCGTAACAATCCAGCAGGTATCGCCATCTCTCCAAGGAGTTTGTGTTGGCACTACTGGAGTCACCCTCCTGTGTAGCGTAACAACCCAGCAGGTATCGCCATCTCTCCAAGGAGTTTGTGTTGGCACTACTGGAGTCACCTTCCTGTGTAGCGTAACAACGCAGCAGGTATCGCCATCTCTCCATGGAGTTTGTGTTGGCACTACTGGAGTCACCCTCCTGTGTAGCGTAACAACCCAGCAGGTATCGCCATCTCTCCAAGGAGTTTGTGTTCGCACTACTGGAGTCACCCTCCTGTGTAGCGTAACAATCCAGCAGGTATCGCCATCTCTCCAAGGAGTTTGTGTTGGCACTACTGGAGTCACCCTCCTGTGTAGCGTAACAACCCAGCAGGTATAGCCATCTCTCCAAGGAGTTTGTGTTGGCACTACTGGAGTCACCCTCCTGTGTAGCGTAACAACGCAGCAGGTATCGCCATCTCTCCAAGGAGTTTGTGTTGGCACTACTGGAGTCACCCTCCGGTGTAGCGTAACAACGCAGCAGGTATCCCCATCTCTCCAAGGAGTTTGTGTTGGCACTACTGGAGTCACCCTCCTGTGTAGCGTAACAACGCAGCAGGTATCGCCATCTCTCCAAGGAGTTTGTGTTGGCACTACTGGAGTCACCCTCCTGTGTAGCGTAACAATCCAGCAGGTATCGCCATCTCTCCAAGGAGTTTGTGTTGGCACTACTGGAGTCACCCTCCTGTGTAGCGTAACAACCCAGCAGGTATCGCCATCTCTCCAAGGAGTTTGTGTTGGCACTACTGGAGTCACCCTCCTGTGTAGCGTAACAATCCAGCAGGTATCGCCATCTCTCCAAGGAGTTTGTGTTGGCACTACTGGAGTCACCCTCCTGTGTAGCGTAACAATCCAGCAGGTATCGCCATCTCTCCAAGGAGTTTGTGTTGGCACTACTGGAGTCACCCTCCTGTGTAGCGTAACAATCCAGCAGGTATCGCCATCTCTCCAAGGAGTTTGTGTTGGCACTACTGGAGTCACCCTCCTGTGTAGCGTAACAATCCAGCAGGTATCGCCATCTCTCCAAGGAGTTTGTGTTGGCACTACTGGAGTCACCCTCCTGTGTAGCGTAACAACCCAGCAGGTATCGCCATCTCTCCAAGGAGTTTGTGTTGGCACTACTGGAGTCACCCTCCTGTGTAGCGTAACAATCCAGCAGGTATCCCCATCTCTCCAAGGAGTTTGTGTTGGCACTACTGGAGTCACCCTCCTGTGTAGCGTAACAACGCAGCAGGTATCGCCATCTCTCCAAGGAGTTTGTGTTGGCACTACTGGAGTCACCCTCCTGTGTAGCGTAACAATCCAGCAGGTATCGCCATCTCTCCAAGGAGTTTGTGTTGGCACTACTGGAGTCACCCTCCTGTGTAGCGTAACAATCCAGCAGGTATCGCCATCTCTCCAAGGAGTTTGTGTTGGCACTACTGGAGTCACCCTCCTGTGTAGCGTAACAACCCAGCAGGTATCGCCATCTCTCCAAGGAGTTTGTGTTGGCACTACTGGAGTCACCCTCCTGTGTAGCGTAACAATCCAGCAGGTATCGCCATCTCTCCAAGGAGTTTGTGTTGGCACTACTGGAGTCACCCTCCTGTGTAGCGTAACAACCCAGCAGGTATCGCCATCTCTCCAAGGAGTTTGTGTTGGCACTACTGGAGTCACCCTCCTGTGTAGCGTAACAACCCAGCAGGTATCGCCATCTCTCCAAGTAGTTTGTGTTGGCACTACTGGAGTCACCCTCCTGTGTAGCGTAACAACCCAGCAGGTATGGCCATCTCTCCAAAGAGTTTGTGTTGGCACTACTGGAGTCACCCTCATGTGTAGCGTAACAACGCAGCAGGTATCGCCATCTCTCCAAGGAGTTTGTGTTGGCACTACTGGAGTCACCCTCCTGTGTAGCGTAACAATCCAGCAGGTATCGCCATCTCTCCAAGGAGTTTGTGTTGGCACTACTGGAGTCACCCTCCTGTGTAGCGTAACAACGCAGCAGGTATCGCCATCTCTCCAAGGAGTTTGTGTTGGCACTACTGGAGTCACCCTCCTGTGTAGCGTAACAACCCAGCAGGTATCGCCATCTCTCCAAGGAGTTTGTGTTGGCACTACTGGAGTCACCCTCCTGTGTAGCGTAACAATCCAGCAGGTATCGCCATCTCTCCATGGAGTTTGTGTTGCCACTACTGGAGTCACCCTCCTGTGTAGCGTAACAACGCAGCAGGTATCGCCATCTCTCCAAGGAGTTTGTGTTGGCACTACTGGAGTCACCCTCCTGTGTAGCGTAACAACCCAGCAGGTATCGCCATCTCTCCAAGGAGTTTGTGTTGGCACTACTGGAGTCACCCTCCTGTGTAGCGTAACAACGCAGCTGGTATCGCCATCTCTCCAAGGAGTTTGTGTTGGCACTACTGGAGTCACCCTCCTGTGTAGCGTAACAATCCAGAAGGTATCGCCATCTCTCCAAGGAGTTTGTGTTGGCACTACTGGAGTCACCCTCCTGTGTAGCGTAACAACCCAGCAGGTATCGCCATCTCTCCAAGGAGTTTGTGTTGGCACTACTGGAGTCACCCTCCTGTGTAGCGTAACAATCCAGCAGGTATCGCCATCTCTCCAAGGAGTTTGTGTTGGCACTACTGGAGTCACCCTCCTGTGTAGCGTAACAATCCAGCAGGTATCGCCATCTCTCCAAGGAGTTTGTGTTGGCACTACTGGAGTCACCCTCCTGTGTAGTGTAACAACGCAGCAGGTATCCCCATCTCTCCAAGGATTTTTAGTTGGCACTACTGGAGTCACCCTCCTGTGTAGCGTAACAACCCAGCAGGTATCGCCATCTCTCCAAGGAGTTTGTGTTGGCACTACTGGAGTCACCCTCCTGTGTAGCGTAACAACGCAGCAGGTATCGCCATCTCTCCAAGGAGTTTGTGTTGGCACTACTGGAGTCACCCTCCTGTGTAGCGTAACAATCCAGCAGGTATCGCCATCTCTCCAAGTAGTTTGTGTTGGCACTACTGGAGTCACCCTCCTGTGTAGCGTAACAATCCAGCAGGTATCGCCATCTCTCCAAGGAGTTTGTGTTGGCACTACTGGAGTCACCCTCCTGTGTAGCGTAACAACGCAGAAGGTATCGCCATCTCTCCAAGGAGTTTGTGTTGGCACTACTGGAGTCACCCTCCTGTGTAGCGTAACAACCCAGCAGGTATCGCCATCTCTCCAATGAGTTTGTCTTGGCACTACTGGAGTCACCTTCCTGTGTAGCGTAACAATCCAGCAGGTATCGCCATCTCTCCAAGGAGTTTGTGTTGGCACTACTGGAGTCACCCTCCTGTGTAGCGTAACAACCCAGAAGGTATCGCCATCTCTCCAAGGAGTTTGTGTTGGCACTACTGGAGTCACCCTCCTGTGTAGCGTAACAACCCAGCAGGTATCCCCATCTCTCCAAGGAGTTTGTGTTGGCACTACTGGAGGTCACCCTCCTGTGTAGCGTAACAATCCAGCAGGTATCGCCATCTCTCCAAGGAGTTTGTGTTGTCACTACTGGAGTCACCCTCCTGTGTAGCGTAACAATCCAGCAGGTATCGCCATCTCTCCAAGGAGTTTGTGTTGGCACTACTGGAGTCACCCTCCTGTGTAGCGTAACAACGCAGCAGGTATCGCCATCTCTCCAAGGAGTTTGTGTTGGCACTACTGGAGTCACCCTCCTGTGTAGCGTAACAATCCAGCAGGTATCGCCATCTCTCCAAGGAGTTTGTGTTGGCACTACTGGAGTCACCCTCCTGCGTAGCGTAACAACGCAGCAGGTATCGCCATCTCTCCAAGGAGTTTGTGTTGGCACTACTGGAGTCACCCTCCTGTGTAGCGTAACAACCCAGCAGGTATCGCCATCTCTCCAAGGAGTTTGTGTTGGCACTACTGGAGTCACCCTCCTGTGTAGCGTAACAATCCAGCAGGTATCGCCATCTCTCCAAGGAGTTTGTGTTGGCACTACTGGAGTCACCCGCCTGTGTAGCGTAACAACGCAGCAGGTATCGCCATCTCTCCAAGGAGTTTGTGTTGGCACTACTGGAGTCGCCCTCCTGTGTAGCGTAACAACCCAGCAGGTATCGCCATCTCTCCAAGGAGTTTGTGTTGGCACTACTGGAGTCACCCTCCTGTGTAGCGTAACAACGCAGCAGGTATCGCCATCTCTCCAAGGAGTTTGTGTTGGCACTACTGGAGTCACCCTCCTGTGTAGCGTAACAATCCAGAAGGTATCGCCATCTCTCCAAGGAGTTTGTGTTGGCACTACTGGAGTCACCCTCCTGTGTAGCGTAACAACCCAGCAGGTATCGCCATCTCTCCAAGGAGTTTGTGTTGGCACTACTGGAGTCACCCTCCTGTGTAGCGTAACAATCCAGCAGGTATCGCCATCTCTCCAAGGAGTTTGTGTTGGCACTACTGGAGTCACCCTCCTGTGTAGCGTAACAATCCAGCAGGTATCGCCATCTCTCCAAGGAGTTTGTGTTGGCACTACTGGAGTCACCCTCCTGTGTAGCGTAACAACGCAGCAGGTATCGCCATCTCTCCAAGGAGTTTGTGTTGGCACTACTGGAGTCACCCTCCTGTGTAGCGTAACAATCCAGCAGGTATCGCCATCTCTCCAAGGAGTTTGTGTTGGCACTACTGGAGTCACCCTCCTGTGTAGCGTAACAATCCAGCAGGTATCGCCATCTCTCCAAGGAGTTTGTGTTGGCACTACTGGAGGTCACTCTCCTGTGTAGCGTAACAACCCAGCAGGTATCGCCATCTCTCCAAGGAGTTTGTGTTGGCACTACTGGAGGTCACCCTCCTGTGTAGCGTAACAACGCAGCAGGTATCGCCATCTCTCCAAGGAGTTTGTGTTGGCACTACTGGAGTCACCCTCCTGTGTAGCGTAACAACGCAGCAGGTATCGCCATCTCTCCAAGGAGTTTGTGTTGGCACTACTGGAGTCACCCTCCTGTGTAGCGTAACAATCCAGCAGGTATCGCCATCTCTCCAAGGAGTTTGTGTTGGCACTACTGGAGTCACCCTCCTGTGTAGCGTAACAATCCAGCAGGTATCGCCATCTCTCCAAGGAGTTTGTGTTGGCACTACTGGAGTCACCCTCCTGTGTAGCGTAACAATCCAGCAGGTATCGCCATCTCTCCAATGAGTTTGTGTTGGCACTACTGGAGTCACCCTCCTGTGTAGCGTAACAACGCTGCAGGTATCGCCATCTCTCCAAGGAGTTTGTGTTGGCACTACTGGAGTCACCCTCCTGTGTAGCGTAACAACGCAGCAGGTATCGCCATCTCTCCAAGGAGTTTGTGTTGGCACTACTGGAGTCACCCTCCTGTGTAGCGTAACAACGCAGCAGGTATCGCCATCTCTCCAAGGAGTTTGTGTTGGCACTACTGGAGTCACCCTCCTGTGTAGCGTAACAATCCAGCAGGTATCGCCATCTCTCCAAGGAGTTTGTGTTGGCACTACTGGAGTCACCCTCCTGTGTAGCGTAACAATCCAGCAGGTATCGCCATCTCTCCAAGGAGTTTGTGTTGGCACTACTGGAGTCACCCTCCTGTGTAGCGTAACAACCCAGCAGGTATCGCCATTTCTCCAAGGAGTTTGTGTTGGCACTACTGGAGTCACCCTCCTGTGTAGCGTAACAATCCAGCAGGTATCGCCATCTCTCCAAGGAGTTTGTGTTGGCACTACTGGAGTCACCCTCCTGTGTAGCGTAACAACCCAGCAGGTATCCCCATCTCTCCAAGGAGTTTGTGTTGGCACTACTGGAGGTCACCCTCCTGTGTAGCGTAACAATCCAGCAGGTATCGCCATCTCTCCAAGGAGTTTGTTTTGGCACTACTGGAGTCACCCTCCTGTGTAGCGTAACAACCCAGCAGGTATCGCCATCTCTCCAAGGAGTTTGTGTTGGCACTACTGGAGTCACCCTCCTGTGTAGCGTAACAACGCAGCAGGTATCGCCATCTCTCCAAGGAGTTTGTGTTGGCACTACTGGAGTCACCCTCCTGTGTAGCGTAACAACCCAGCAGGTATCGCCATCTCTCCAAGGAGTTTATGTTGGCACTACTGGAGTCACCCTCCTGTGTAGCGTAACAATCCAGCAGGTATCGCCATCTCTCCAAGGAGTTTGTGTTGGCACTACTGGAGTCACCCGTGTAGCGTAACAACGCAGCAGGTATCGGCATCTCTCCAAGGAGTTTGTGTTGGCACTACTGGAGTCACCCTCCTGTGTAGCGTAACAACGCAGCAGGTATCGCCATCTCTCCAAGGAGTTTGTGTTGGCACTACTGGAGTCACCCTCCTGTGTAGCGTAACAACCCAGCAGGTATCGCCATCTCTCCAAGGAGTTTGTGTTGGCACTACTGGAGTCACCCTCCTGTGTAGCGTAACAACGCAGCAGGTAGCGCCATCTCTCCAAGGAGTTTGTGTTGGCACTACTGGAGTCACCCTCCTGTGTAGCGTAACAATCCAGCAGGTATCGCCATCTCTCCAAGGAGTTTGTGTTGGCACTACTGGAGTCACCCTCCTGTGTAGCGTAACAACCCAGCAGGTATCGCCATCTCTCCAAGGAGTTTGTGTTGGCACTACTGGAGTCACCCTCCTGTGTAGCGTAACAACCCAGCAGGTATCGCCATCTCTCCAAGGAGTTTGTGTTGGCACTACTGGAGTCACCCTCCTGTGTAGCGTAACAACGCAGCAGGTATCGCCATCTCTCCAAGGAGTTTGTGTTGGCACTACTGGAGTCACCCTCCTGTGTAGCGTAACAATCCAGCAGGTATCGCCATCTCTCCAAGGAGTTTGTGTTGGCACTACTGGAGTCACCCTCCTGTGTAGCGTAACAACCCAGCAGGTATCGCCATCTCTCCAAGGAGTTTGTGTTGGCACTACTGGAGTCACCCTCCTGTGTAGCGTAACAATCCAGCAGGTATCGCCATCTCTCCAAGGAGTTTGTGTTGGCACTACTGGAGGTCACCCTCCTGTGTAGCGTAACAACCCAGCAGGTATCGCCATCTCTCCAAGGAGTTTGTGTTGGCACTACTGGAGTCACCCTCCTGTGTAGCGTAACAACGCAGCAGGTATCGCCATCTCTCCAAGGAGTTTGTGTTGGCACTACTGGAGTCACACTCCTGTGTAGCGTAACAACCCAGCAGGTATCGCCATCTCTCCAAGGAGTTTGTGTTGGCACTACTGGAGTCACCCTCCTGTGTAGCGTAACAATCCAGCAGGTATCGCCATCTCTCCAAGGAGTTTGTGTTGGCACTACTGGAGTCACCCTCCTGTGTAGCGTAACAACCCAGCAGGTATCGCCATCTCTCCAAGGAGTTTGTGTTGGCACTACTGGAGTCACCCTCCTGTGTAGCGTAACAACGCAGCAGGTATCGCCATCTCTCCAAGGAGTTTGTGTTGGCACTACTGGAGTCACCCTCCTGTGTAGCGTAACAATCCAGCAGGTATCCCCATCTCTCCAAGGAGTTTGTGTTGGCACTACTGGAGTCACCCTCCTGTGTAGCGTAACAACGCAGCAGGTATCGCCATCTCTCCAAGGAGTTTGTGTTGGCACTACTGGAGTCACCCTCCTGTGTAGCGTAACAACGCAGCAGGTATCGCCATCTCTCCAAGGAGATTGTGTTGGCACTACTGGAGTCACCCTCCTGTGTAGCGTAACAACGCAGCAGGTATCGCCATCTCTCCAAGGAGTTTGTGTTGGCACTACTGGAGTCACCCTCCTGTGTAGCGTAACAATCCAGCAGGTATCCCCATCTCTCCAAGTAGTTTGTGTTGGCACTACTGGAGTCACGCTCCTGTGTAGCGTAACAACGCAGCAGGTATCGCCATCTCTCCAAGGAGTTTGTGTTGGCACTACTGGAGTCACCCTCCTGTGTAGCGTAACAATCCAGCAGGTATCGCCATCTCTCCAAGGAGTTTGTGTTGGCACTACTGCAGTCACCCTCCTGTGTAGCGTAACAACCCAGCAGGTATCGCCATCTCTCCAAGGAGTTTGTGTTGGCACTACTGGAGTCACCTTCCTGTGTAGCGTAACAACGCAGCAGGTATCGCCATCTCTCCAAGGAGTTTGTGTTGGCACTACTGGAGTCACCTTCCTGTGTAGCGTAACAACCCAGCAGGTATCGCCATCTCTCCAAGGAGTTTGTGTTGGCACTACTGGAGTCACCCTCCTGTGTAGCGTAACAATCCAGCAGGTATCGCTATCTCTCCAAGGAGTTTGTGTTGGCACTACTGGAGTCACCCTCCTGTGTAGCGTAACAATCCAGCAGGTATCGCCATCTCTCCAAGGAGTTTGTGTTGGCACTACTGGAGTCACCCTCCTGTGTAGCGTAACAACCCAGCAGGTATCGCCATCTCTCCAAGGAGTTTGTGTTGGCACTACTGGAGTCACCCTCCTGTGTAGCGTAACAACGCAGCAGGTATCGCCATCTCTCCAAGGAGTTTGTGTTGGCACTACTGGAGTCACCTTCCTGTGTAGCGTAACAACCCAGCAGGTATCGCCATCTCTCCAAGGAGTTTGTGTTGGCACTACTGGAGTCACCCTCCTGTGTAGCGTAACAACGCAGCAGGTATCGCCATCTCTCCAAGGAGTTTGTGTTGGCACTACTGGAGTCACCTTCCTGTGTAGCGTAACAATCCAGCAGGTATCGCCATCTCTCCAAGGAGTTTGTGTTGGCACTACTGGAGTCACCCTCCTGTGTAGCGTAACAACGCAGCAGGTATCGCCATCTCTCCAAGGAGTTTGTGTTGGCACTACTGGAGTCACCCTCCTGTGTAGCGTAACAACTCAGCAGGTATCGCCATCTCTCCAAGGAGTTTGTGTTGGCACTACTGGAGTCACCCTCCTGTGTTGCGTAACAACGCAGCAGGTATCGCCATCTCTCCAAGGAGTTTGTGTTGGCACTACTGGAGTCACCTTCCTGTGTAGCGTAACAACGCAGAAGGTATCGCCATCTCTCCTAGGAGTTTGTGTTGGCACTACTGGAGTCACCCTCCTGTGTAGCGTAACAACCCAGCAGGTATCGCCATCTCTCCAAGGAGTTTGTGTTGGCACTACTGGAGTCACCCTCCTGTGTAGCGTAACAATCCAGCAGGTATCGCCATCTCTCCAAGGAGTTTGTGTTGGCACTACTGGAGTCACCCTCCTGTGTAGCGTAACAACGCAGCAGGTATCGCCATCTCTCCAAGGAGTTTGTGTTGGCACTACTGGAGTCACCCTCCTGTGTAGCGTAACAATCCAGCAGGTATCGCCATCTCTCCAAGGAGTTTGTGTTGGCACTACTGGAGTCACCCTCCTGTGTAGCGTAACAACCCAGCAGGCATCGCCATCTCTCCAAGGAGTTTGTGTTGGCACCACTGGAGGTCACCCTCCTGTGTAGCGTAACAACGCAGCAGGTATCGCCATCTCTCCAAGGAGTTTGTGTTGGCACTACTGGAGTCACCCTCCTGTGTAGCGTAACAACGCAGCAGGTATCGCCATCTCTCCAAGGAGTTTGTGTTGGCACTACTGGAGTCACCCTCCTGTGTAGCGTAACAATCCAGCAGGTATCGCCATCTCTCCAAGGAGTTTGTGTTGGCACTACTGGTGGTCACCCTCCTGTGTAGCGTAACAACGCAGCAGGTATCGCAATCTCTCCAAGGAGTTTGTGTTGGCACTACTGGAGTCACCCTCCTGTGTAGCGTAACAACCCAGCAGGTATCGCCATCTCTCCAAGGAGTTTGTGTTGGCACTACTGGAGTCACCCTCCTGTGTAGCGTAACAACGCAGCAGGTATCGCCATCTCTCCAAGGAGTTTGTGTTGGCACTACTGGAGTCACCCTCCTGTATAGCGTAACAATCCAGCAGGTATCGCCATCTCTCCAAGGAGTTTGTGTTGGCACTACTGGAGTCACCCTCCTGTGTAGCGTAACAACTCAGCAGGTATCGCCATCTCTCCAAGGAGTTTGTGTTGGCACTACTGGAGTCACCCTCCTGTGTAGCGTAACAACGCAGCAGGTATCGCCATCTCTCCAAGGAGTTTGTGTTGGCACTACTGGAGTCACCCTCCTGTGTAGCGTAACAATCCAGCGGGTATCGCCATCTCTCCAAGGAGTTTGTGTTGGCACAACTGGAGGTCACCCTCCTGTGTAGCGTAACAATCCAGCAGGTATCGCCATCTCTCCAAGGAGTTTGTGTTGGCACTACTGGAGTCACCTTCCTGTGTAGCGTAACAACGCAGCAGGAATCGCCATCTCTCCAAGGAGTTTGTGTTGGCACTACTGGAGTCACCCTCCTGTGTAGCGTAACAACCCAGCAGGTATCGCCATCTCTCCAAGGAGTTTGTGTTGGCACTACTGGAGTCACCTTCCTGTGTAGCGTAACAATCCAGCAGGTATCGCCATCTCTCCAAGGAGTTTGTGTTGGCACTACTGGAGTCACCTTCCTGTGTAGCGTAACAATCCAGCAGGTATCGCCATCTCTCCAAGGAGTTTGTGTTGGCACTACTGGAGTCACCCTCCTGTGTAGCGTAACAACGCAGCAGGTATCGCCATCTCTCCAAGGAGTTTGTGTTGGCACTACTGGAGTCACCCTCCTGTGTAGCGTAACAACGCAGCAGGTATCGCCATCTCTCCAAGGAGTTTGTGTTGGCACTACTGGAGTCACCCTCCTGTGTAGCGTAACAATCCAGCAGGTATCGCCATCCCTCCAAGGAGTTTGTGTTGGCACTACTGGAGTCACCTTCCTGTGTAGCGTAACAACGCAGCAGGTATCGCCATCTCCCCTAGGAGTTTGTGTTGGCACTACTGGAGTCACCCTCCTGTGTAGCGTAACAATCCAGCAGGTATCGCCATCTCTCCAAGGAGTTTGTGTTGGCACTACTGGAGTCACCCTCCTGTGTAGCGTAACAACGCAGCAGGTATCGCCATCTCTCCAAGGAGTTTGTGTTGGCACTACTGGAGTCACCCTCCTGTGTAGCGTAACAACCCAGCAGGTATCGCCATCTCTCCAAGGAGTTTGTGTTGGCACTACTGGAGTCACCCTCCTGTGTAGCGTAACAACCCAGCAGGTATCGCCATCTCTCCAAGGAGTTTGTGTTGGCACTACTGGAGTCACCCTCCTGTGTAGCGTAACAACCCAGCAGGTATCGCCATCTCTCCAAGGAGTTTGTGTTGGCACTACTGGAGTCACCCTCCTGTGTAGCGTAACAATCCAGCAGGTATCGCCATCTCTCCAAGGAGTTTGTGTTGGCACTACTGGAGTCACCCTCCTGTGTAGCTAACAACCCAGCAGGTATCGCTATATCTCCAAGGAGTTTGTGTTGGCACTACTGGAGTCACCCTCCTGTGTAGCGTAACAACGCAGCAGGTATCGCCATCTCTCCAAGGAGTTTGTGTTGGCACTACTGGAGTCACCCTCCTGTGTAGCGTAACAACCCAGCAGGTATCGCCATCTCTCCAAGGAGTTTGTGTTGGCACTACTGGAGTCACCCTCCTGTGTAGCGTAACAACGCAGCAGGTATCGCCATCTCTCCAAGGAGTTTGTGTTGGCACTACTGGAGTCACCCTCCTGTGTAGCGTAACAATCCAGCAGGTATCGCCATCTCTCCAAGGAGTTTGTGTTGGCACTACTGGAGTCACCCTCCTGTGTAGCGTAACAATCCAGCAGGTATCGCCATCTCTCCAAGGAGTTTGTGTTGGCACTACTGGAGTCACCCTCCTGTGTAGCGTAACATCCCAGCAGGTATCGCCATCTCTCCAAGGAGTTTGTGTTGGCACCACTGGAGGTCACCCTCCTGTGTAGCGTAACAACGCAGCAGGTATCGCCATCTCTCCAAGGAGTTTGTGTTGGCACTACTGGAGTCACCCTCCTGTGTAGCGTAACAACGCAGCAGGTATCGCCATCTCTCCAAGGAGTTTGTGTTGGCACTACTGGAGTCACCCTCCTGTGTAGCGTATCAATCCAGCAGGTATCGCCATCTCTCCAAGGAGTTTGTGTTGGCACTACTGGTGGTCACCCTCCTGTGTAGCGTAACAATCCAGCAGGTATTGCCATCTCTCCAAGGAGTTTGTGTTGGCACTACTGGAGTCACCCTCCTGTGTAGCGTAACAACCCAGCAGGTATCGCCATCTCTCCAAGGAGTTTGTGTTGGCACTACTGGAGTCACCCTCCTGTGTAGCGTAACAACGCAGCAGGTATCGCCATCTCTCCAAGGAGTTTGTGTTGGCACTACTGGAGTCACCCTCCTGTGTAGCGTAACAATCCAGCAGGTATCGCCATCTCTCCAAGGAGTTTGTGTTGGCACTACTGGAGTCACCCTCCTGTGTAGCGTAACAACTCAGCAGGTATCGCCATCTCTCCAAGGAGTTTGTGTTGGCACTACTGGAGTCACCCTCCTGTGTAGCGTAACAACGCAGCAGGTATCGCCATCTCTCCAAGGAGTTTGTGTTGGCACTACTGGAGTCACCCTCCTGTGTAGCGTAACAATCCAGCAGGTATCGCCATCTCTCCAAGGAGTTTGTGTTGGCACTACTGGAGGTCACCCTCCTGTGTAGCGTAACAATCCAGCAGGTATCGCCATCTCTCCAAGGAGTTTGTGTTGGCACTACTGGAGTCACCTTCCTGTGTAGCGTAACAACGCAGCAGGTATCGCCATCTCTCCAAGGAGTTTGTGTTGGCACTACTGGAGTCACCCTCCTGTGTAGCGTAACAACCCAGCAGGTATCGCCATCTCTCCAAGGAGTTTGTGTTGGCACTACTGGAGTCACCTTCCTGTGTAGCGTAACAATCCAGCAGGTATCGCCATCTCTCCAAGGAGTTTGTGTTGGCACTACTGGAGTCACCTTCCTGTGTAGCGTAACAATCCAGCAGGTATCGCCATCTCTCCAAGGAGTTTGTGTTGGCACTACTGGAGTCACCCTCCTGTGTAGCGTAACAACGCAGCAGGTATCGCCATCTCTCCAAGGAGTTTGTGTTGGCACTACTGGAGTCACCCTCCTGTGTAGCGTAACAACGCAGCAGGTATCGCCATCTCTCCAAGGAGTTTGTGTTGGCACTACTGGAGTCACCCTCCTGTGTAGCGTAACAATCCAGCAGGTATCGCCATCTCTCCAAGGAGTTTGTGTTGGCACTACTGGAGTCACCTTCCTGTGTAGCGTAACAACGCAGCAGGTATCGCCATCTCTCCTAGGAGTTTGTGTTGGCACTACTGGAGTCACCCTCCTGTGTAGCGTAACAATCCAGCAGGTATCGCCATCTCTCCAAGGAGTTTGTGTTGGCACTACTGGAGTCACCCTCCTGTGTAGCGTAACAATCCAGCAGGTATCGCCATCTCTCCAAGGAGTTTGTGTTGGCACTACTGGAGTCACCCTCCTGTGTAGCGTAACAACCCAGCAGGTATCGCCATCTCTCCAAGGAGTTTGTGTTGGCACTACTGGAGTCACCCTCCTGTGTAGCGTAACAACCCAGCAGGTATCGCCATCTCTCCAAGGAGTTTGTGTTGGCACTACTGGAGTCACCCTCCTGTGTAGCGTTACAATCCAGCAGGTATCGCCATCTCTCCAAGGAGTTTGTGTTGGCACTACTGGAGTCACCCTCCTGTGTAGCGTAACAACCCAGCAGGTATCGCTATCCCTCCAAGGAGTTTGTGTTGGCACTACTGGAGTCACCCTCCTGTGTAGCGTAACAACGCAGCAGGTATCGCCATCTCTCCAAGGAGTTTGTGTTGGCACTACTGGAGTCACCCTCCTGTGTAGCGTAACAACCCAGCAGGTATCGCCATCTCTCCAAGGAGTTTGTGTTGGCACTACTGGAGTCACCCTCCTGTGTAGCGTAACAACGCAGCAGGTATCGCCATCCCTCCAAGGAGTTTGTGTTGGCACTACTGGAGTCACCTTCCTGTGTAGCGTAACAATCCAGCAGGTATCGCCATCTCTCCAAGGAGTTTGTGTTGGCACTACTGGAGTCACCCTCCTGTGTAGCGTAACAATCCAGCAGGTATCGCCATCTCTCCAAGGAGTTTGTGTTGGCACTACTGAAGTCACCCTCCTGTGTAGCGTAACAATCCAGCAGGTATCGCCATCTCTCCAAGGAGTTTGTGTTGGCACTACTGGAGTCACCCTCCTGTGTAGCGTAACAATCCAGCAGGTATCCCCATCTCTCCAAGGAGTTTGTGTTGGCACTACTGGAGTCACCCTCCTGTGTAGCGTAACAACGCAGCAGGTATCGCCATCTCTCCAAGGAGTTTGTGTTGGCACTACTGGAGTCACCCTCCTGTGTAGCGTAACAATCCAGCAGGTATCGCCATCTCTCCAAGGAGTTTGTGTTGGCACTACTGGAGTCACCTTCCTGTGTAGCGTAACAATCCAGCAGGTATCGCCATCTCTCCAAGGAGTTTGTGTTGGCACTACTGGAGTCACCCTCCAGTGTAGCGTAACAATCCAGCAGGTATCGCCATCTCTCCAAGGAGTTTGTGTTGGCACTACTGGAGGTCACCCTCCTGTGTAGCGTAACAATCCAGCAGGTATCGCCATCTCTCCAAGGAGTTTGTGTTGGCACTACTGGAGTCACCCTCCTGTGTAGCGTAACAACCCAGCAGGTATCGCCATCTCTCCAAGGAGTTTGTGTTGGCACTACTGGAGTCACCCTCCTGTGTAGCGTAACAATCCAGCAGGTATCGCCATCTCTCCAAGGAGTTTGTGTTGGCACTACTGGAGTCACCCTCCTGTGTAGCGTAACAACGCAGCAGGTATCCCCATCTCTCCAAGGAGTTTGTGTTGGCACTACTGGAGTCACCCTCCTGTGTAGCGTAACAACGCAGCAGGTATCGCCATCTCTCCAAGGAGTTTGTGTTGGCACTACTGGAGTCACCCTCCTGTGTAGCGTAACAACGCAGCAGGTATCGCCATCTCTCCAAGGAGTTTGTGTTGGCACTACTGGAGTCACCCTCCTGCGTAGCGTAACAACCCAGCAGGTATCGCCATCTCTCCAAGGAGTTTGTGTTGGCACTACTGGAGTCACCCTCCTGTGTAGCGTAACAATCCAGAAGGTATCGCCATCTCTCCAAGGAGTTTGTGTTGGCACTACTGGAGTCACCCTCCTGTGTAGCGTAACAACCCAGCAGGTATCGCCATCTCTCCAAGGAGTTTGTGTTGGCACTACTGGAGTCACCCTCCTGTGTAGCGTAACAACGCAGCAGGTATCCCCATCTCTCCAAGGAGTTTGTGTTGGCACTACTGGAGTCACCCTCCTGTGTAGCGTAACAATCCAGCAGGTATCGCCATCTCTCCAAGGAGTTTGTGTTGGCACTACTGGAGTCACCCTCCTGTGTAGCGTAACAATCCAGCAGGTATCGCCATCTCTCCAAGGAGTTTGTGTTGGCACTACTGGAGTCACCTTCCTGTGTAGCGTAACAACCCAGCAGGTATCGCCATCTCTCCAAGGAGTTTGTGTTGGCACTACTGGAGTCACCCTCCTGTGTAGCGTAACAACGCAGCAGGTATCGCCATCTCTCCAAGGAGTTTGTGTTGGCACTACTGGAGTCACCCTCCTGTGTAGCGTAACAATCCAGCAGGTATCGCCATCTCTCCAAGGAGTTTGTGTTGGCACTACTGGAGTCACCCTCCTGTGTAGCGTAACAATCCAGCAGGTATCGCCATCTCTCCAAGGAGTTTGTGTTGGCACTACTGGAGTCACCCTCCTGTGTAGCGTAACAACCCAGCAGGTATCGCCATCTCTCCAAGGAGTTTGTGTTGGCACTACTGGAGTCACCCTCCTGTGTAGCGTAACAATCCAGCAGGTATCCCCATCTCTCCAAGGAGTTTGTGTTGGCACTACTGGAGTCACCCTCCTGTGTAGCGTAACAACGCAGCAGGTATCGCCATCTCTCCAAGGAGTTTGTGTTGGCACTACTGGAGTCACCCTCCTGTGTAGCGTAACAACGCAGCAGGTATCGCCATCTCTCCAAGAAGTTTGTGTTGGCACTACTGGAGTCACCCTCCTGTGTAGCGTAACAATCCAGCAGGTATCGCCATCTCTCCAAGGAGTTTGTGTTGGCACTACTGGAGTCACCCTCCTGTGTAGCGTAACAACGCAGCAGGTATCGCCATCTCTCCAAGGAGTTTGTGTTGGCACTACTGGAGTCACCCTCCTGTGTAGCGTAACAACGCAGCAGGTATCGCCATCTCTCCAAGGAGTTTGTGTTGGCACTACTGGAGTCACCCTCCTGTGTAGCGTAACAACCCAGCAGGTATCGCCATCTCTCCAAGGAGTTTGTGTTGGCACTACTGGAGTCACCCTCCTGTGTAGCGTAACAACCCAGCAGGTATCGCCATCTCTCCAAGTAGTTTGTGTTGGCACTACTGGAGTCACCCTCCTGTGTAGCGTAACAACCCAGCAGGTATGGCCATCTCTCCAAGGAGTTTGTGTTGGCACTACTGGAGTCACCCTCCTGTGTAGCGTAACAACGCAGCAGGTATCGCCATCTCTCCAAGGAGTTTGTGTTGGCACTACTGGAGTCACCCTCCTGTGTAGCGTAACAATCCAGCAGGTATCGCCATCTCTCCAAGGAGTTTGTGTTGGCACTACTGGAGTCACCTTCCTGTGTAGCGTAACAACGCAGCAGGTATCGCCATCTCTCCAAGGAGTTTGTGTTGGCACTACTGGAGTCACCCTCCTGTGTAGCGTAACAACCCAGCAGGTATCGCCATCTCTCCAAGGAGTTTGTGTTGGCACTACTGGAGTCACCCTCCTGTGTAGCGTAACAATCCAGCAGGTATCGCCATCTCTCCAAGGAGTTTGTGTTGGCACTACTGGAGTCACCCTCCTGTGTAGCGTAACAACGCAGCAGGTATCGCCATCTCTCCAAGGAGTTTGTGTTGGCACTACTGGAGTCACCCTCCTGTGTAGCGTAACAACCCAGCAGGTATCGCCATCTCTCCAAGGAGTTTGTGTTGGCACTACTGGAGTCACCCTCCTGTGTAGCGTAACAACGCAGCAGGTATCGCCATCTCTCCAAGGAGTTTGTGTTGGCACTACTGGAGTCACCCTCCTGTGTAGCGTAACAACCCAGCAGGTATCGCCATCTCTCCAAGGAGTTTGTGTTGGCACTACTGGAGTCACCCTCCTGTGTAGCGTAACAACGCAGCAGGTATCGCCATCTCTCCAAGGAGTTTGTGTTGGCACTACTGGAGTCACCCTCCTGTGTAGCGTAACAATCCAGCAGGTATCGCCATCTCTCCAAGGAGTTTGTGTTGGCACTACTGGAGTCACCCTCCTGTGTAGCGTAACAACTCAGCAGGTATCGCCATCTCTCCAAGGAGTTTGTGTTGGCACTACTGGAGTCACCCTCCTGTGTAGCGTAACAACGCAGCAGGTATCGCCATCTCTCCAAGGAGTTTGTGTTGGCACTACTGGAGTCACCCTCCTGTGTAGCGTAACAATCCAGCAGGTATCGCCATCTCTCCAAGGAGTTTGTGTTGGCACTACTGGAGGTCACCCTCCTGTGTAGCGTAACAATCCAGCAGGTATCGCCATCTCTCCAAGGAGTTTGTGTTGGCACTACTGGAGTCACCTTCCTGTGTAGCGTAACAACGCAGCAGGTATCGCCATCTCTCCAAGGAGTTTGTGTTGGCACTACTGGAGTCACCCTCCTGTGTAGCGTAACAACCCAACAGGTATCGCCATCTCTCCAAGGAGTTTGTGTTGGCACTACTGGAGTCACCTTCCTGTGTAGCGTAACAATCCAGCAGGTATCGCCATCTCTCCAAGGAGTTTGTGTTGGCACTACTGGAGTCACCTTCCTGTGTAGCGTAACAATCCAGCAGGTATCGCCATCTCTCCAAGGAGTTTGTGTTGGCACTACTGGAGTCACCCTCCTGTGTAGCGTAACAACGCAGCAGGTATCGCCATCTCTCCAAGGAGTTTGTGTTGGCACTACTGGAGTCACCCTCCTGTGTAGCGTAACAACGCAGCAGGTATCGCCATCTCTCCAAGGAGTTTGTGTTGGCACTACTGGAGTCACCCTCCTGTGTAGCGTAACAATCCAGCAGGTATCGCCATCTCTCCAAGGAGTTTGTGTTGGCACTACTGGAGTCACATTCCTGTGTAGCGGAACAACGCAGCAGGTATCGCCATCTCTCCTAGGAGTTTGTGTTGGCACTACTGGAGTCACCCTCCTGTGTAGCGTAACAATCCAGCAGGTATCGCCATCTCTCCAAGGAGTTTGTGTTGGCACTACTGGAGTCACCCTCCTGTGTAGCGTAACAATCCAGCAGGTATCGCCATCTCTCCAAGGAGTTTGTGTTGGCACTACTGGAGTCACCCTCCTGTGTAGCGTAACAACCCAGCAGGTATCGCCATCTCTCCAAGGAGTTTGTGTTGGCACTACTGGAGTCACCCTCCTGTGTAGCGTAACAACCCAGCAGGTATCGCCATCTCTCCAAGGAGTTTGTGTTGGCACTACTGGAGTCACCCTCCTGTGTAGCGTTACAATCCAGCAGGTATCGCCATCTCTCCAAGGAGTTGGTGTTGGCACTACTGGAGTCACCCTCCTGTGTAGCGTAACAACCCAGCAGGTATCGCTATCTCTCCAAGGAGTTTGTGTTGGCACTACTGGAGTCACCCTCCTGTGTAGCGTAACAACGCAGCAGGTATCGCCATCTCTCCAAGGAGTTTGTGTTGGCACTACTGGAGTCACCCTCCTGTGTAGCGTAACAACCCAGCAGGTATCGCCATCTCTCCAAGGAGTTTGTGTTGGCACTACTGGAGTCACCCTCCTGTGTAGCGTAACAACGCAGCAGGTATCGCCATCTCTCCAAGGAGTTTGTGTTGGCACTACTGGAGTCACCTTCCTGTGTAGCGTAACAATCCAGCAGGTATCGCCATCTCTCCAAGGAGTTTGTGTTGGCACTACTGGAGTCACCCTCCTGTGTAGCGTAACAATCCAGCAGGTATCGCCATCTCTCCAAGGAGTTTGTGTTGGCACTACTGGAGTCACCCTCCTGTGTAGCGTAACAATCCAGCAGGTATCGCCATCTCTCCAAGGAGTTTGTGTTGGCACTACTGGAGTCACCCTCCTGTGTAGCGTAACAATCCAGCAGGTATCCCCATCTCTCCAAGGAGTTTGTGTTGGCACTACTGGAGTCACCCTCCTGTGTAGCGTAACAACGCAGCAGGTATCGCCATCTCTCCAAGGAGTTTGTGTTGGCACTACTGGAGTCACCCTCCTGTGTAGCGTAACAATCCAGCAGGTATCGCCATCTCTCCAAGGAGTTTGTGTTGGCACTACTGGAGTCACCTTCCTGTGTAGCGTAACAATCCAGCAGGTATCGCCATCTCTCCAAGGAGTTTGTGTTGGCACTACTGGAGTCACCCTCCTGTGTAGCGTAACAACGCAGCAGGTATCGCCATCTCTCCAAGGAGTTTGTGTTGGCACTACTGGAGTCACCCTCCTGTGTAGCGTAACAACGCAGCAGGTATCGCCATCTCTCCAAGGAGTTTGTGTTGGCACTACTGGAGTCACCCTCCTGTGTAGCGTAACAACCCAGCAGGTATCGCCATCTCTCCAAGGAGTTTGTGTTGGCACTACTGGAGTCACCCTCCTGTGTAGCGTAACAATCCAGCAGGTATCGCCATCTCTCCAAGGAGTTTGTGTTGGCACTACTGGAGTCACCCTCCTGTGTAGCGTAACAACCCAGCAGGTATCGCCATCTCTCCAAGGAGCTTGTGTTGGCACTACTGGAGTCACCCTCCTGTGTAGCGTAACAACGCAGCAGGTATCCCCATCTCTCCAAGGAGTTTGTGTTGGCACTACTGGAGTCACCCTCCTGTGTAGCGTAACAATCCAGCAGGTATCGCCATCTCTCCAAGGAGTTTGTGTTGGCACTACTGGAGTCACCCTCCTGTGTAGCGTAACAATCCAGCAGGTATCGCCATCTCTCCAAGGAGTTTGTGTTGGCACTACTGGAGTCACCCTCCTGTGTAGCGTAACAACCCAGCAGGTATCGCCATCTCTCCAAGGAGTTTGTGTTGGCACTACTGGAGTCACCCTCCTGTGTAGCGTAACAACGCAGCAGGTATCGCCATCTCTCCAAGGAGTTTGTGTTGGCACTACTGGAGTCACCCTCCTGTGTAGCGTAACAATCCAGCAGGTATCGCCATCTCTCCAAGGAGTTTGTGTTGGCACTACTGGAGTCACCCTCCTGCGTAGCGTAACAATCCAGCAGGTATCGCCATCTCTCCAAGGAGTTTGTGTTGGCACTACTGGAGTCACCCTCCTGTGTAGCGTAACAACCCAGCAGGTATCGCCATCTCTCCAAGGAGTTTGTGTTGGCACTACTGGAGTCACCCTCCTGTGTAGCGTAACAATCCAGCAGGTATCCCCATCTCTCCAAGGAGTTTGTGTTGGCACTACTGGAGTCACCCTCCTGTGTAGCGTAACAACCCAGCAGGTATCGCCATCTCTCCAAGGAGTTTGTGTTGGCACTACTGGAGTCACCTTCCTGTGTAGCATAACAACGCAGCAGGTATCGCCATCTCTCCAAGGAGTTTGTGTTGGCACTACTGGAGTCACCCTCCTGTGTAGCGTAACAATCCAGCAGGTATCGCCATCTCTCCAAGGAGTTTGTGTTGGCACTACTGGAGTCACCCTCCTGTGTAGTGTAACATCGCAGCAGGTATCCCCATCTCTCCAAGGAGTTTGTGTTGGCACTACTGGAGTCACCCTCCTGTGTAGCGTAACAACCCAGCAGGTATCGCCATCTCTCCAAGGAGTTTGTGTTGGCACTACTGGAGTCACCCTCCTGTGTAGCGTAACAATCCAGCAGGTATCGCCATCTCTCCAAGGAGTTTGTGTTGGCACTACTGGAGTCACCCTCCTGTGTAGCGTAACAATCCAGCAGGTATCGCCATCTCTCCAAGGAGTTTGTGTTGGCACTACTGGAGTCACCTTCCTGTGTAGCGTAACAATCCAGCAGGTATCGCCATCTCTCCAAGGAGTTTGTGTTGGCACTACTGGAGTCACCCTCCTGTGTAGCGTAACAACGCAGCAGGTATCGCCATCTCTCCAAGGAGTTTGTGTTGGCACTACTGGAGTCACCCTCCTGTGTAGCGTAACAATCCAGCATGTATCGCCATCTCTCCAAGGAGTTTGTGTTGGCACTACTGGAGTCACCTTCCTGTGTAGCGTAACAACCCAGCAGGTATCGCCATCTCTCCAAGGAGTTTGTGTTGGCACTACTGCAGTCACCTTCCTGTGTAGCGTAACATTCCAGCAGGTATCGCCATCTCTCCAAGGAGTTTGTGTTGGCACTACTGGAGTCACCCTCCTGTGTAGCGTAACAATCCAGCAGGTATCGCCATCTCTCCAAGGAGTTTGTGTTGGCACTACTGGAGTCACCCTCCTGTGTAGCGTAACAACGCAGCAGGTATCGCCATCTCTCCAAGGAGTTTGTGTTGGCACTACTGGAGTCACCCTCCTGTGTAGCGTAACAACCCAGCAGGTATCGCCATCTCTCCAAGGAGTTTGTGTTGGCACTACTGGAGTCACCCTCCTGTGTAGCGTAACAACCCAGCAGGTATCGCCATCTCTCCAAGTAGTTTGTGTTGGCACTACTGGAGTCACCCTCCTGTGTAGCGTAACAACCCAGCAGGTATGGCCATCTCTCCAAGGAGTTTGTGTTGGCACTACTGGAGTCACCCTCCTGTGTAGCGTAACAACGCAGCAGGTATCGCCATCTCTCCAAGGAGTTTGTGTTGGCACTACTGGAGTCACCCTCCTGTGTAGCGTAACAATCCAGCAGGTATCGCCATCTCTCCAAGGAGTTTGTGTTGGCACTACTGGAGTCACCCTCCTGTGTAGCGTAACAACGCAGCAGGTATCGCCATCTCTCCAAGGAGTTTGTGTTGGCACTACTGGAGTCACCCTCCTGTGTAGCGTAACAACCCAGCAGGTATCGCCATCTCTCCAAGGAGTTTGTGTTGGCACTACTGGAGTCACCCTCCTGTGTAGCGTAACAATCCAGCAGGTATCGCCATCTCTCCAAGGAGTTTGTGTTGGCACTACTGGAGTCACCCTCCTGTGTAGCGTAACAACGCAGCAGGTATCGCCATCTCTCCAAGGAGATTGTGTTGGCACTACTGGAGTCACCCTCCTGTGTAGCGTAACAACCCAGCAGGTATCGCCATCTCTCCAAGGAGTTTGTGTTGGCACTACTGGAGTCACCCTCCTGTGTAGCGTAACAACGCAGCAGGTATCGCCATCTCTCCAAGGAGTTTGTGTTGGCACTACTGGAGGTCACCCTCCTGTGTAGCGTAACAACCCAGCAGGTATCGCCATCTCTCCAAGGAGTTTGTGTTGGCACTACTGGAGTCACCCTCCTGTGTAGCGTAACAATCCAGCAGGTATCGCCATCTCTCCAAGGAGTTTGTGTTGGCACTACTGGAGTCACCCTCCTGTGTAGCGTAACAATCCAGCAGGTATCGCCATCTCTCCAAGGAGTTTGTGTTGGCACTACTGGAGTCACCCTCCTGTGTAGCGTAACAACCCAGCAGGTATCGCCATCTCTCCAAGGAGTTTGTGTTGGCACTACTGGAGTCACCCTCCTGTGTAGCGTAACAACGCAGCAGGTATCGCCATCTCTCCAAGGAGTTTGTGTTGGCACTACTGGAGTCACCCTCCTGTGTAGCGTAACAACGCAGCAGGTATCGCCATCTCTCCAAGGAGTTTGTGTTGGCACTACTGGAGTCACCCTCCTGTGTAGCGTAACAACCCAGCAGGTATCGCCATCTCTCCAAGGAGTTTGTGTTGGCACTACTGGAGTCACCCTCCTGTGTAGCGTAACAACGCAGCAGGTAGCGCCATCTCTCCAAGGAGTTTGTGTTGGCACTACTGGAGTCACCCTCCTGTGTAGCGTAACAATCCAGCAGGTATCGCCATCTCTCCAAGGAGTTTGTGTTGGCACTACTGGAGTCACCCTCCTGTGTAGCGTAACAACGCAGCAGGTAGCGCCATCTCTCCAAGGAGTTTGTGTTGGCACTACTGGAGTCACCCTCCTGTGTAGCGTACCAATCCAGCAGGTATCGCCATCTCTCCAAGGAGTTTGTGTTGGCACTACTGGAGTCACCCTCCTGTGTAGCGTAACAACGCAGCAGGTATCGCCATCTCTCCAAGGAGTTTGTGTTGGCACTACTGGAGTCACCCTCCTGTGTAGCGTAACAATCCAGCAGGTATCGCCATCTCTCCAAGGAGTTTGTGTTGGCACTACTGGAGTCACCCTCCTGTGTAGCGTAACAACGCAGCAGGTATCGCCATCTCTCCAAGGAGTTTGTGTTGGCACTACTGGAGTCACCCTCCTGTGTAGCGTAACAACGCAGCAGGTATCGCCATCTCTCCAAGGAGTTTGTGTTGGCACTACTGGAGTCACCCTCCTGTGTAGCGTAACAATCCAGCAGGTATCGCCATCTCTCCAAGGAGTTTGTGTTGGCACTACTGGAGGTCACCCTCCTGTGTAGGGTAACAACCCAGCAGGTATCGCCATCTCTCCAAGGAGTTTGTGTTGGCACTACTGGAGTCACCCTCCTGTGTAGCGTAACAACCCAGCAGGTATCGCCATCTCTCCAAGTAGTTTGTGTTGGCACTACTGGAGTCACCCTCCTGTGTAGCGTAACAACCCAGCAGGTATGGCCATCTCTCCAAGGAGTTTGTGTTGGCACTACTGGAGTCACCCTCCTGTGTAGCGTAACAACGCAGCAGGTATCGCCATCTCTCCAAGGAGTTTGTGTTGGCACTACTGGAGTCACCCTCCTGTGTAGCGTAACAATCCAGCAGGTATCGCCATCTCTCCAAGGAGTTTGTGTTGGCACTACTGGAGTCACCCTCCTGTGTAGCGTAACAACGCAGCAGGTATCGCCATCTCTCCAAGGAGTTTGTGTTGGCACTACTGGAGTCACCCTCCTGTGTAGCGTAACAACCCAGCAGGTATCGCCATCTCTCCAAGGAGTTTGTGTTGGCACTACTGGAGTCACCCTCCTGTGTAGCGTAACAATCCAGCAGGTATCGCCATCTCTCCAAGGAGTTTGTGTTGGCACTACTGGAGTCACCCTCCTGTGTAGCGTAACAACGCAGCAGGTATCGCCATCTCTCCAAGGAGTTTGTGTTGGCACTACTGGAGTCACCCTCCTGTGTAGCGTAACAACCCAGCAGGTATCGCCATCTCTCCAAGGAGTTTGTGTTGGCACTACTGGAGTCACCCTCCTGTGTAGCGTAACAACGCAGCAGGTATCGCCATTTCTCCAAGGAGTTTGTGTTGGCACTACTGGAGGTCACCCTCCTGTGTAGCGTAACAACCCAGCAGGTATCGCCATCTCTCCAAGGAGTTTGTGTTGGCACTACTGGAGTCACCCTCCTGTGTAGCGTAACAATCCAGCAGGTATCGCCATCTCTCCAAGGAGTTTGTGTTGGCACTACTGGAGTCACCCTCCTGTGTAGCGTAACAATCCAGCAGGTATCGCCATCTCTCCAAGGAGTTTGTGTTGGCACTACTGGAGTCACCCTCCTGTGTAGCGTAACAACCCAGCAGGTATCGCCATCTCTCCAAGGAGTTTGATTTGGCACTACTGGAGTCACCCTCCTGTGTAGCGTAACAACGCAGCAGGTATCGCCATCTCTCCAAGGAGTTTGTGTTGGCACTACTGGAGTCACCCTCCTGTGTAGCGTAACAACCCAGCAGGTATCGCCATCTCTCCAAGGAGTTTGTGTTGGCACTACTGGAGTCACCCTCCTGTGTAGCGTAACAATCCAGCAGGTATCGCCATCTCTCCAAGGAGTTTGTGTTGGCACTACTGGAGTCACCCTCCTGTGTAGCGTAACAACGCAGCAGGTATCGCCATCTCTCCAAGGAGTTTGTGTTGGCACTACTGGAGTCACCCTCCTGTGTAGCGTAACAACGCAGCAGGTATCGCCATCTCTCCAAGGAGTTTGTGTTGGCACTACTGGAGTCACCCTCCTGTGTAGCGTAACAACCCAGCAGGTATCGCCATCTCTCCAAGGAGTTTGTGTTGGCACTACTGGAGTCACCCTCCTGTGTAGCGTAACAACGCAGCAGGTAGCGCCATCTCTCCAAGGAGTTTGTGTTGGCACTACTGGAGTCACCCTCCTGTGTAGCGTAACAATCCAGCAGGTATCGCCATCTCTCCAAGGAGTTTGTGTTGGCACTACTGGAGTCACCCTCCTGTGTAGCGTAACAACGCAGCAGGTAGCGCCATCTCTCCAAGGAGTTTGTGTTGGCACTACTGGAGTCACCCTCCTGTGTAGCGTACCAATCCAGCAGGTATCGCCATCTCTCCAAGGAGTTTGTGTTGGCACTACTGGAGTCACCCTCCTGTGTAGCGTAACAACGCAGCAGGTATCGCCATCTCTCCAAGGAGTTTGTGTTGGCACTACTGGAGTCACCCTCCTGTGTAGCGTAACAATCCAGCAGGTATCGCCATCTCTCCAAGGAGTTTGTGTTGGCACTACTGGAGTCACCCTCCTGTGTAGCGTAACAACGCAGCAGGTATCGCCATCTCTCCAAGGAGTTTGTGTTGGCACTACTGGAGTCACCCTCCTGTGTAGCGTAACAACGCAGCAGGTATCGCCATCTCTCCAAGGAGTTTGTGTTGGCACTACTGGAGTCACCCTCCTGTGTAGCGTAACAATCCAGCAGGTATCGCCATCTCTCCAAGGAGTTTGTGTTGGCACTACTGGAGGTCACCCTCCTGTGTAGCGTAACAACCCAGCAGGTATCGCCATCTCTCCAAGGAGTTTGTGTTGGCACTACTGGAGTCACCCTCCTGTGTAGCGTAACAATCCAGCAGGTATCGCCATCTCTCCAAGGAGTTTGTGTTGGCACTACTGGAGGTCACCCTCCTGTGTAGCGTAACAACCCAGCAGGTATCGCCATCTCTCCAAGGAGTTTGTGTTGGCACTACTGGAGTCACCCTCCTGTGTAGCGTAACAATCCAGCAGGTATCGCCATCTCTCCAAGGAGTTTGTGTTGGCACTACTGGAGTCACCCTCCTGTGTAGCGTAACAATCCAGCAGGTATCGCCATCTCTCCAAGGAGTTTGTGTTGGCACTACTGGAGTCACCCTCCTGTGTAGCGTAACAATCCAGCAGATATCGCCATCTCTCCAAGGAGTTTGTGTTGGCACTACTGGAGTCACCCTCCTGTGTAGCGTAACAACCCAGCAGGTATCGCCATCTCTCCAAGGAGTTTGTGTTGGCACTACTGGAGTCACCCTCCTGTGTAGCGTAACAATCCAGCAAGTATCGCCATCTCTCCAAGGAGTTTGTGTTGGCACTACTGGAGTCACCCTCCTGTGTAGCGTAACAACGCAGCAGGTATCGCCATCTCTCCAAGGAGTTTGTGTTGGCACTACTGGAGTCACCCTCCTGTGTAGCGTAACAATCCAGCAGGTATCGCCATCTCTCCAAGGAGTTTGTGTTGGCACTACTGGAGTCACCCTCCTGTGTAGCGTAACAACCCAGCAGGTATCGCCATCTCTCCAAGGAGTTTGTGTTGGCACTACTGGAGTCACCCTCCTGTGTAGCGTAACAACCCAGCAGGTATCGCCATCTCTCCAAGGAGTTTGTGTTGGCACTACTGGAGTCACCCTCCTGTGTAGCGTAACAACCCAGCAGGTATCGCCATCTCTCCAAGGAATTTGTGTTGGCACTACTGGAGGTCACCCTCCTGTGTAGCGTAACAACGCAGCAGGTATCGCCATCTCTCCAAGGAGTTTGTGTTGGCACTACTGGAGTCACCCTCCTGTGTAGCGTAACAACGCAGCAGGTATCGCCATCTCTCCAAGGAGTTTGTGTTGGCACTACTGGAGTCACCCTCCTGTGTAGCGTAACAATCCAGCAGGTATCGCCATCTCTCCAAGGAGTTTGTGTTGGCACTACTGGAGGTCACCCTCCTGTGTAGCGTAACAACGCAGCAGGTATCGCCATCTCTCCAAGGAGTTTGTGTTGGCACTACTGGAGTCACCCTCCTGTGTAGCGTAACAACGCAGCAGGTATCGCCATCTCTCCAAGGAGTTTGTGTTGGCACTACTGGAGTCACCCTCCTGTGTAGCGTAACAACGCAGCAGGTATCGCCATCTCTCCAAGGAGTTTGTGTTGGCACTACTGGAGTCACCCTCCTGTGTAGCGTAACAACGCAGCAGGTATCGCCATCTCTCCAAGGAGTTTGTGTTGGCACTACTGGAGTCACCCTCCTGTGTAGCGTAACAACGCAGCAGGTATCGCCATCTCTCCAAGGAGTTTGTGTTTGCATTACTGGAGGTCACCCTCCTGTGTAGCGTAACAACGCAGCAGGTATCGCCATCTCTCCAAGGAGTTTGTGTTGGAACTACTGGAGTCACCTTCCTGTGTAGCGTAACAACGCAGCAGGTATCGCCATCTCTCCAAGGAGTTTGTGTTGGCACTACTGGAGTCACCCTCCTGTGTAGCGTAACAACGCAGCAGGTATCGCCATCTCTCCAAGGAGTTTGTGTTGGCACTACTGGAGTCACCCTCCTGTGTAGCGTAACAATCCAGCAGGTATCGCCATCTCTCCAAGGAGTTTGTGTTGGCACTACTGGAGTCACCCTCCTGTGTAGCGTAACAACTCAGCAGGTATCGCCATCTCTCCAAGGAGTTTGTGTTGGCACTACTGGAGTCACCCTCCTGTGTAGCGTAACAACGCAGCAGGTATCGCCATCTCTCCAAGGAGTTTGTGTTGGCACTACTGGAGTCACCCTCCTGTGTAGCGTAACAATCCAGCAGGTATCGCCATCTCTCCAAGGAGTCTTTGTTGGCACTACTGGAGTCACCCTCCTGTGTAGCGTAACAACGCAGCAGGTATCGCCATCTCTCCAAGGAGTTTGTGTTGGCACTACTGGAGTCACCCTCCTGTGTAGCGTAACAATCCAGCAGGTATCGCCATCTCTCCAAGGAGTTTGTGTTGGCACTACTGGAGTCACCCTCCTGTGTAGCGTAACAATCCAGCAGGTATCGCCATCTCTCCAAGGAGTTTGTGTTGGCACTACTGGAGTCACCTTCCTGTGTAGCGTAACAATCCAGCAGGTATCGCCATCTCTCCAAGGAGTTTGTGTTGGCACTACTGGAGTCACCCTCCTGTGTAGCGTAACAACGCAGCAGGTATCGCCATCTCTCCAAGGAGTTTGTGTTGGCACTACTGGAGTCACCCTCCTGTGTAGCGTAACAACGCAGCAGGTATCGCCATCTCTCCAAGGAGTTTGTGTTGGCACTACTGGAGTCACCCTCCTGTGTAGCGTAACAATCCAGCAGGTATCGCCATCTCTCCAAGGAGTTTGTGTTGGCACTACTGGAGTCACCCTCCTGTGTAGCGTAACAACGCAGCAGGTATCCCCATCTCTCCAAGGAGTTTGTGTTGGCACTACTGGAGTCACCTTCCTGTGTAGCGTAACAACGCAGCAGGTATCGCCATCTCTCCAAGGAGTTTGTGTTGGCACTACTGGAGTCACCCTCCTGTGTAGCGTACCAATCCAGCAGGTATCGCCATCTCTCCAAGGAGTTTGTGTTGGCACTACTGGAGTCACCCTCCTGTGTAGCGTAACAACGCAGCAGGTATCGCCATCTCTCCAAGGAGTTTGTGTTGGCACTACTGGAGTCACCCTCCTGTGTAGCGTAACAATCCAGCAGGTATCGCCATCTCTCCAAGGAGTTTGTGTTGGCACAATGGAGTCACCCTCCTGTGTAGCGTAACAACGCAGCAGGTATCGCCATCTCTCCAAGGAGTTTGTGTTGGCACTACTGGAGTCACCCTCCTGTGTAGCGTAACAACGCAGCAGGTATCGCCATCTCTCCAAGGAGTTTGTGTTGGCACTACTGGAGTCACCCTCCTGTGTAGCGTAACAATCCAGCAGGTATCGCCATCTCTCCAAGGAGTTTGTGTTGGCACTACTGGAGGTCACCCTCCTGTGTAGGGTAACAACCCAGCAGGTATCGCCATCTCTCCAAGGAGTTTGTGTTGGCACTACTGGAGTCACCCTCCTGTGTAGCGTAACAACCCAGCAGGTATCGCCATCTCTCCAAGTAGTTTGTGTTGGCACTACTGGAGTCACCCTCCTGTGTAGCGTAACAACCCAGCAGGTATGGCCATCTCTCCAAGGAGTTTGTGTTGGCACTACTGGAGTCACCCTCCTGTGTAGCGTAACAACGCAGCAGGTATCGCCATCTCTCCAAGGAGTTTGTGTTGGCACTACTGGAGTCACCCTCCTGTGTAGCGTAACAATCCAGCAGGTATCGCCATCTCTCCAAGGAGTTTGTGTTGGCACTACTGGAGTCACCCTCCTGTGTAGCGTAACAACGCAGCAGGTATCGCCATCTCTCCAAGGAGTTTGTGTTGGCACTACTGGAGTCACCCTCCTGTGTAGCGTAACAACCCAGCAGGTATCGCCATCTCTCCAAGGAGTTTGTGTTGGCACTACTGGAGTCACCCTCCTGTGTAGCGTAACAATCCAGCAGGTATCGCCATCTCTCCAAGGAGTTTGTGTTGGCACTACTGGAGTCACCCTCCTGTGTAGCGTAACAACGCAGCAGGTATCGCCATCTCTCCAAGGAGTTTGTGTTGGCACTACTGGAGTCACCCTCCTGTGTAGCGTAACAACCCAGCAGGTATCGCCATCTCTCCAAGGAGTTTGTGTTGGCACTACTGGAGTCACCCTCCTGTGTAGCGTAACAACGCAGCAGGTATCGCCATTTCTCCAAGGAGTTTGTGTTGGCACTACTGGAGGTCACCCTCCTGTGTAGCGTAACAACCCAGCAGGTATCGCCATCTCTCCAAGGAGTTTGTGTTGGCACTACTGGAGTCACCCTCCTGTGTAGCGTAACAATCCAGCAGGTATCGCCATCTCTCCAAGGAGTTTGTGTTGGCACTACTGGAGTCACCCTCCTGTGTAGCGTAACAATCCAGCAGGTATCGCCATCTCTCCAAGGAGTTTGTGTTGGCACTACTGGAGTCACCCTCCTGTGTAGCGTAACAACCCAGCAGGTATCGCCATCTCTCCAAGGAGTTTGATTTGGCACTACTGGAGTCACCCTCCTGTGTAGCGTAACAACGCAGCAGGTATCGCCATCTCTCCAAGGAGTTTGTGTTGGCACTACTGGAGTCACCCTCCTGTGTAGCGTAACAACCCAGCAGGTATCGCCATCTCTCCAAGGAGTTTGTGTTGGCACTACTGGAGTCACCCTCCTGTGTAGCGTAACAATCCAGCAGGTATCGCCATCTCTCCAAGGAGTTTGTGTTGGCACTACTGGAGTCACCCTCCTGTGTAGCGTAACAACGCAGCAGGTATCGCCATCTCTCCAAGGAGTTTGTGTTGGCACTACTGGAGTCACCCTCCTGTGTAGCGTAACAACGCAGCAGGTATCGCCATCTCTCCAAGGAGTTTGTGTTGGCACTACTGGAGTCACCCTCCTGTGTAGCGTAACAACCCAGCAGGTATCGCCATCTCTCCAAGGAGTTTGTGTTGGCACTACTGGAGTCACCCTCCTGTGTAGCGTAACAACGCAGCAGGTAGCGCCATCTCTCCAAGGAGTTTGTGTTGGCACTACTGGAGTCACCCTCCTGTGTAGCGTAACAATCCAGCAGGTATCGCCATCTCTCCAAGGAGTTTGTGTTGGCACTACTGGAGTCACCCTCCTGTGTAGCGTAACAACGCAGCAGGTAGCGCCATCTCTCCAAGGAGTTTGTGTTGGCACTACTGGAGTCACCCTCCTGTGTAGCGTACCAATCCAGCAGGTATCGCCATCTCTCCAAGGAGTTTGTGTTGGCACTACTGGAGTCACCCTCCTGTGTAGCGTAACAACGCAGCAGGTATCGCCATCTCTCCAAGGAGTTTGTGTTGGCACTACTGGAGTCACCCTCCTGTGTAGCGTAACAATCCAGCAGGTATCGCCATCTCTCCAAGGAGTTTGTGTTGGCACTACTGGAGTCACCCTCCTGTGTAGCGTAACAACGCAGCAGGTATCGCCATCTCTCCAAGGAGTTTGTGTTGGCACTACTGGAGTCACCCTCCTGTGTAGCGTAACAACGCAGCAGGTATCGCCATCTCTCCAAGGAGTTTGTGTTGGCACTACTGGAGTCACCCTCCTGTGTAGCGTAACAATCCAGCAGGTATCGCCATCTCTCCAAGGAGTTTGTGTTGGCACTACTGGAGGTCACCCTCCTGTGTAGCGTAACAACCCAGCAGGTATCGCCATCTCTCCAAGGAGTTTGTGTTGGCACTACTGGAGTCACCCTCCTGTGTAGCGTAACAATCCAGCAGGTATCGCCATCTCTCCAAGGAGTTTGTGTTGGCACTACTGGAGGTCACCCTCCTGTGTAGCGTAACAACCCAGCAGGTATCGCCATCTCTCCAAGGAGTTTGTGTTGGCACTACTGGAGTCACCCTCCTGTGTAGCGTAACAATCCAGCAGGTATCGCCATCTCTCCAAGGAGTTTGTGTTGGCACTACTGGAGTCACCCTCCTGTGTAGCGTAACAATCCAGCAGGTATCGCCATCTCTCCAAGGAGTTTGTGTTGGCACTACTGGAGTCACCCTCCTGTGTAGCGTAACAATCCAGCAGATATCGCCATCTCTCCAAGGAGTTTGTGTTGGCACTACTGGAGTCACCCTCCTGTGTAGCGTAACAACCCAGCAGGTATCGCCATCTCTCCAAGGAGTTTGTGTTGGCACTACTGGAGTCACCCTCCTGTGTAGCGTAACAATCCAGCAAGTATCGCCATCTCTCCAAGGAGTTTGTGTTGGCACTACTGGAGTCACCCTCCTGTGTAGCGTAACAACGCAGCAGGTATCGCCATCTCTCCAAGGAGTTTGTGTTGGCACTACTGGAGTCACCCTCCTGTGTAGCGTAACAATCCAGCAGGTATCGCCATCTCTCCAAGGAGTTTGTGTTGGCACTACTGGAGTCACCCTCCTGTGTAGCGTAACAACCCAGCAGGTATCGCCATCTCTCCAAGGAGTTTGTGTTGGCACTACTGGAGTCACCCTCCTGTGTAGCGTAACAACCCAGCAGGTATCGCCATCTCTCCAAGGAGTTTGTGTTGGCACTACTGGAGTCACCCTCCTGTGTAGCGTAACAACCCAGCAGGTATCGCCATCTCTCCAAGGAATTTGTGTTGGCACTACTGGAGGTCACCCTCCTGTGTAGCGTAACAACGCAGCAGGTATCGCCATCTCTCCAAGGAGTTTGTGTTGGCACTACTGGAGTCACCCTCCTGTGTAGCGTAACAACGCAGCAGGTATCGCCATCTCTCCAAGGAGTTTGTGTTGGCACTACTGGAGTCACCCTCCTGTGTAGCGTAACAATCCAGCAGGTATCGCCATCTCTCCAAGGAGTTTGTGTTGGCACTACTGGAGGTCACCCTCCTGTGTAGCGTAACAACGCAGCAGGTATCGCCATCTCTCCAAGGAGTTTGTGTTGGCACTACTGGAGTCACCCTCCTGTGTAGCGTAACAACGCAGCAGGTATCGCCATCTCTCCAAGGAGTTTGTGTTGGCACTACTGGAGTCACCCTCCTGTGTAGCGTAACAACGCAGCAGGTATCGCCATCTCTCCAAGGAGTTTGTGTTGGCACTACTGGAGTCACCCTCCTGTGTAGCGTAACAACGCAGCAGGTATCGCCATCTCTCCAAGGAGTTTGTGTTGGCACTACTGGAGTCACCCTCCTGTGTAGCGTAACAACGCAGCAGGTATCGCCATCTCTCCAAGGAGTTTGTGTTTGCATTACTGGAGGTCACCCTCCTGTGTAGCGTAACAACGCAGCAGGTATCGCCATCTCTCCAAGGAGTTTGTGTTGGAACTACTGGAGTCACCTTCCTGTGTAGCGTAACAACGCAGCAGGTATCGCCATCTCTCCAAGGAGTTTGTGTTGGCACTACTGGAGTCACCCTCCTGTGTAGCGTAACAACGCAGCAGGTATCGCCATCTCTCCAAGGAGTTTGTGTTGGCACTACTGGAGTCACCCTCCTGTGTAGCGTAACAATCCAGCAGGTATCGCCATCTCTCCAAGGAGTTTGTGTTGGCACTACTGGAGTCACCCTCCTGTGTAGCGTAACAACTCAGCAGGTATCGCCATCTCTCCAAGGAGTTTGTGTTGGCACTACTGGAGTCACCCTCCTGTGTAGCGTAACAACGCAGCAGGTATCGCCATCTCTCCAAGGAGTTTGTGTTGGCACTACTGGAGTCACCCTCCTGTGTAGCGTAACAATCCAGCAGGTATCGCCATCTCTCCAAGGAGTCTTTGTTGGCACTACTGGAGTCACCCTCCTGTGTAGCGTAACAACGCAGCAGGTATCGCCATCTCTCCAAGGAGTTTGTGTTGGCACTACTGGAGTCACCCTCCTGTGTAGCGTAACAATCCAGCAGGTATCGCCATCTCTCCAAGGAGTTTGTGTTGGCACTACTGGAGTCACCCTCCTGTGTAGCGTAACAATCCAGCAGGTATCGCCATCTCTCCAAGGAGTTTGTGTTGGCACTACTGGAGTCACCTTCCTGTGTAGCGTAACAATCCAGCAGGTATCGCCATCTCTCCAAGGAGTTTGTGTTGGCACTACTGGAGTCACCCTCCTGTGTAGCGTAACAACGCAGCAGGTATCGCCATCTCTCCAAGGAGTTTGTGTTGGCACTACTGGAGTCACCCTCCTGTGTAGCGTAACAACGCAGCAGGTATCGCCATCTCTCCAAGGAGTTTGTGTTGGCACTACTGGAGTCACCCTCCTGTGTAGCGTAACAATCCAGCAGGTATCGCCATCTCTCCAAGGAGTTTGTGTTGGCACTACTGGAGTCACCCTCCTGTGTAGCGTAACAACGCAGCAGGTATCCCCATCTCTCCAAGGAGTTTGTGTTGGCACTACTGGAGTCACCTTCCTGTGTAGCGTAACAACGCAGCAGGTATCGCCATCTCTCCAAGGAGTTTGTGTTGGCACTACTGGAGTCACCCTCCTGTGTAGCGTAACAACGCAGCAGGTATCGCCATCTCTCCAAGAAGTTTGTGTTGGCACTACTGGAGTCACCTTCCTGTGTAGCGTAACAATCCAGCAGGTATCGCCATCTCTCCAAGGAGTTTGTGTTGGCACTACTGGAGTCACCCTCCTGTGTAGCGTAACAATCCAGCAGGTATCGCCATCTCTCCAAGGAGTTTGTGTTGGCACTACTGGAGTCACCCTCCTGTGTAGCGTAACAACGCAGCAGGTATCGCCATCTCTCCAAGGAGTTTGTGTTGGCACTACTGGAGTCACCTTCCAGTGTAGCGTAACAATCCAGCAGGTATCGCCATCTCTCCAAGGAGTTTGTGTTGGCACTACTGGAGGTCACCCTCCTGTGTAGCGTAACAACGCAGCAGGTAGCGCCATCTCTCCAAGGAGTTGTGTTGGCACTACTGGAGTCACCCTCCTGTGTAGCGTAACAACGCAGCAGGTATCCCCATCTCTCCAAGGAGTTTGTGTTGGCACTACTGGAGTCACCCTCCTGTGTAGCGTAACAACCCAGCAGGTATCGCCATCTCTCCAAGGAGTTTGTGTTGGCACTACTGGAGTCACCTTCCTGTGTAGCGTAACAACCCAGCAGGTATCGCCATCTCTCCAAGGAGTTTGTGTTGGCACTACTGGAGTCACCCTCCTGTGTAGCGTAACAACGCAGCAGGTATCGCCATCTCTCCAAGGAGTTTGTGTTGGCACTACTGGAGTCACCCTCCTGTGTAGCGTAACAATCCAGCAGGTATCGCCATCTCTCCAAGGAGTTTGTGTTGGCACTACTGGAGTCACCCTCCTGTGTAGCGTAACAATCCAGCAGGTATCGCCATCTCTCCAAGGAGTTTGTGTTGGCACTACTGGAGTCACCCTCCTGTGTAGCATAACAATCCAGCAGGTATCGCCATCTCTCCAAGGAGTTTGTGTTGGCACTACTGGAGTCACCCTCCTGTGTAGCGTAACAACCCAGCAGGTATCGCCATCTCTCCAAGGAGTTTGTGTTGGCACTACTGGAGTCACCCTCCTGTGTAGCGTAACAATCCAGCAGGTATCGCCATCTCTCCAAGGAGTTTGTGTTGGCACTACTGGAGTCACCCTCCTGTGTAGCGTAACAACCCAGCAGGTATCGCCATCTCTCCAAGGAGTTTGTGTTGGCACTACTGGAGTCACCCTCCAGTGTAGCGTAACAATCCAGCAGGTATCGCCATCTCTCCAAGGAGTTTGTGTTGGCACTACTGGAGTCACCCTCCTGTGTAGCGTAACAACGCAGCAGGTATCGCCATCTCTCCAAGGAGTTTGTGTTGGCACTACTGGAGTCACCCTCCTGTGTAGCGTAACAATCCAGCAGGTATCGCCATCTCTCCAAGGAGTTTGTGTTGGCACTACTGGAGTCACCCTCCTGTGTAGCGTAACAACCCAGCAGGTATCGCCATCTCTCCAAGGAGTTTGTGTTGGCACTACTGGAGTCACCCTCCTGTGTAGCGTAACAACCCAGCAGGTATCGCCATCTCTCCAAGGAGTTTGTGTTGGCACTACTGGAGTCACCCTCCTGTGTAGCGTAACAACCCAGCAGGTACCGCCATCTCTCCAAGGAATTTGTGTTGGCACTACTGGAGGTCACCCTCCTGTGTAGCGTAACAACGCAGCAGGTATCGCCATCTCTCCAAGGAGTTTGTGTTGGCACTACTGGAGTCACCCTCCTGTGTAGCGTAACAACGCAGCAGGTATCGCCATCTCTCCAAGGAGTTTGTGTTGGCACTACTGGAGTCACCCTCCTGTGTAGCGTAACAATCCAGCAGGTATCGCCATCTCTCCAAGGAGTTTGTGTTGGCACTACTGGAGGTCACCCTCCTGTGTAGCGTAACAACGCAGCAGGTATCGCCATCTCTCCAAGGAGTTTGTGTTGGCACTACTGGAGTCACCCTCCTGTGTAGCGTAACAACGCAGCAGGTATCGCCATCTCTCCAAGGAGTTTGTGTTGGCACTACTGGAGTCACCCTCCTGTGTAGCGTAACAACGCAGCAGGTATCGCCATCTCTCCAAGGAGTTTGTGTTGGCACTACTGGAGTCACCCTCCTGTGTAGCGTAACAATCCAGCAGGTATCGCCATCTCTCCAAGGAGTTTGTGTTGGCACTACTGGAGTCACCCTCCTGTGTAGCGTAACAACGCAGCAGGTATCGCCATCTCTCCAAGGAGTTTGTGTTGGCATTACTGGAGGTCACCCTCCTGTGTAGCGTAACAACGCAGCAGGTATCGCCATCTCTCCAAGGAGTTTGTGTTGGAACTACTGGAGTCACCTTCCTGTGTAGCGTAACAACGCAGCAGGTATCGCCATCTCTCCAAGGAGTTTGTGTTGGCACTACTGGAGTCACCCTCCTGTGTAGCGTAACAACGCAGCAGGTATCGCCATCTCTCCAAGGAGTTTGTGTTGGCACTACTGGAGTCACCCTCCTGTGTAGCGTAACAATCCAGCAGGTATCGCCATCTCTCCAAGGAGTTTGTGTTGGCACTACTGGAGTCACCCTCCTGTGTAGCGTAACAACTCAGCAGGTATCGCCAGCTCTCCAAGGAGTTTGTGTTGGCACTACTGGAGTCACCCTCCTGTGTAGCGTAACAACGCAGCAGGTATCGCCATCTCTCCAAGGAGTTTGTGTTGGCACTACTGGAGTCACCCTCCTGTGTAGCGTAACAATCCAGCAGGTATCGCCATCTCTCCAAGGAGTTTTTGTTGGCACTACTGGAGTCACCCTCCTGTGTAGCGTAACAACGCAGCAGGTATCGCCATCTCTCCAAGGAGTTTGTGTTGGCACTACTGGAGTCACCCTCCTGTGTAGCGTAACAATCCAGCAGGTATCGCCATCTCTCCAAGGAGTTTGTGCTGGCACTACTGGAGTCACCCTCCTGTGTAGCGTAACAATCCAGCAGGTATCGCCATCTCTCCAAGGAGTTTGTGTTGGCACTACTGGAGTCACCTTCCTGTGTAGCGTAACAACGCAGCAGGTATCGTCATCTCTCCAAGGAGTTTGTGTTGGCACTACTGGAGTCACCCTCCTGTGTAGCGTAACAACGCAGCAGGTATCGCCATCTCTCCAAGGAGTTTGTGTTGGCACTACTGGAGTCACCCTCCTGTGTAGCGTAACAACGCAGCAGGTATCGCCATCTCTCCAAGGAGTTTGTGTTGGCACTACTGGAGTCACCCTCCTGTGTAGCGTAACAATCCAGCAGGTATCGCCATCTCTCCAAGGAGTTTGTGTTGGCACTACTGGAGTCACCCTCCTGTGTAGCGTAACAACGCAGCAGGTATCCCCATCTCTCCAAGGAGTTTGTGTTGGCACTACTGGAGTCACCTTCCTGTGTAGCGTAACAACGCAGCAGGTATCGCCATCTCTCCAAGGAGTTTGTGTTGGCACTACTGGAGTCACCCTCCTGTGTAGCGTAACAATCCAGCAGGTATCGCCATCTCTCCAAGGAGTTTGTGTTGGCACTACTGGAGTCACCTTCCTGTGTAGCGTAACAATCCAGCAGGTATCGCCATCTCTCCAAGGAGTTTGTGTTGGCACTACTGGAGTCACCCTCCTGTGTAGCGTAACAATCCAGCAGGTATCGCCATCTCTCCAAGGAGTTTGTGTTGGCACTACTGGAGTCACCCTCCTGTGTAGCGTAACAACGCAGCAGGTATCGCCATCTCTCCAAGGAGTTTGTGTTGGCACTACTGGAGTCACCTTCCTGTGTAGCGTAACAATCCAGCAGGTATCGCCATCTCTCCAAGGAGTTTGTGTTGGCACTACTGGAGGTCACCCTCCTGTGTAGCGTAACAACGCAGCAGGTAGCGCCATCTCTCCAAGGAGTTGTGTTGGCACTACTGGAGTCACCCTCCTGTGTAGCGTAACAACGCAGCAGGTATCCCCATCTCTCCAAGGAGTTTGTGTTGGCACTACTGGAGTCACCCTCCTGTGTAGCGTAACAACCCAGCAGGTATCGCCATCTCTCCAAGGAGTTTGTGTTGGCACTACTGGAGTCACCTTCCTGTGTAGCGTAACAACCCAGCAGGTATCGCCATCTCTCCAAGGAGTTTGTGTTGGCACTACTGGAGTCACCCTCCTGTGTAGCGTAACAACGCAGCAGGTATCGCCATCTCTCCAAGGAGTTTGTGTTGGCACTACTGGAGTCACCCTCCTGTGTAGCGTAACAATCCAGCAGGTATCGCCATCTCTCCAAGGAGTTTGTGTTGGCACTACTGGAGTCACCCTCCTGTGTAGCGTAACAATCCAGCAGGTATCGCCATCTCTCCAAGGAGTTTGTGTTGGCACTACTGGAGTCACCCTCCTGTGTAGCATAACAATCCAGCAGGTATCGCCATCTCTCCAAGGAGTTTGTGTTGGCACTACTGGAGTCACCCTCCTGTGTAGCGTAACAACCCAGCAGGTATCGCCATCTCTCCAAGGAGTTTGTGTTGGCACTACTGGAGTCACCCTCCTGTGTAGCGTAACAATCCAGCAGGTATCGCCATCTCTCCAAGGAGTTTGTGTTGGCACTACTGGAGTCACCCTCCTGTGTAGCGTAACAACGCAGCAGGTATCGCCATCTCTCCAAGGAGTTTGTGTTGGCACTACTGGAGTCACCCTCCTGTGTAGCTTAACAACCCAGCAGGTATCGCCATCTCTCCAAGGAGTTTGTGTTGGCACTACTGGAGTCACCTTCCTGTGTAGCGTAACAATCCAGCAGGTATCGCCATCTCTCCAAGGAGTTTGTGTTGGCACTACTGGAGTCACCCTCCTGTGTAGCGTAACAACCCAGCAGGTATCGCCATCTCTCCAAGGAGTTTGTGTTGGCACTACTGGAGTCACCGTCCTGTGTAGCGAAACAACCCAGCAGGTATCGCCATCTCTCCAAGGAGTTTGTGTTGGCACTACTGGAGTCACCCTCCTGTGTAGCGTAACATTCCAGCAGGTATCGCCATCTCTCCAAGGAGTTTGTGTTGGCACTACTGGAGTCACCCTCCTGTGTAGGGTAACAATCCAGCAGGTATCGCCATCTCTCCAAGGAGTTTGTGTTGGCACTACTGGAGTCACCCTCCTGTGTAGCAAAACAACCCAGCAGGTATCGCCATCTCTCCAAGGAGTTTGTGTTGGCACTACAGGAGTCACCCTCCTGTGTAGCGTAACAACCCAGCAGGTATCGCCATCTCTCCAAGGAGTTTGTGTTGGCCCTACTGGAGTCACCCTCCTGTGTAGCGTAACAACCCAGCAGGTATCGCCATCTCTCCAAGGAGTTTGTGTTGGCACTACTGGAGTCACCCTCCTGTGTAGCGTAACAACGCAGCAGGTATCGCCATCTCTCCAAGGAGTTTGTGTTGGCACTACTGGAGTCACCCTCCTGTGTAGCGTAACAATCCAGCAGGTATCGCCATCTCTCCAAGGAGTTTGTGTTGGCACTACTGGAGTCACCCTCCTGTGTAGCGTAACAATCCAGCAGGTATCGCCATCTCTCCAAGGAGTTTGTGTTGGCACTACTGGAGTCACCTTCCTGTGTAGCGTAACAACGCAGCAGGTATCGCCATCTCTCCAAGGAGTTTGTGTTGGCACTACTGGAGTCACCTTCCTGTGTAGCGTAACAACGCAGCAGGTATCGCCATCTCTCCAAGGAGTTTGTGTTGGCACTACTGGAGTCACCTTCCTGTGTAGCGTAACAACGCAGCAGGTATCGCCATCTCTCCAAGGAGTTTGTGTTGGCACTACTGGAGTCACCCTCCTGTGTAGCGTAACAACGCAGCAGGTATCGCCATCTCTCCAAGGAGTTTGTGTTGGCACTACTGGAGTCACCTTCCTGTGTAGCATAACAACCCAGCAGGTATCGCCATCTCTCCAAGGAGTTTGTGTTGGCACTACTGGAGTCACCTTCCTGTGTAGCGTAACAATCCAGCAGGTATCGCCATCTCTCCAAGGAGTTTGTGTTGGCACTACTGGAGTCACCCTCCTGTGTAGCATAACAACCCAGCAGGTATCGCCATCTCTCCAAGGAGTTTGTGTTGGCACTACTGGAGTCACCCTCCTGTGTAGCGTAACAACGCAGCAGGTATCGCCATCTCTCCAAGGAGTTTGTGTTGGCACTACTGGAGTCACCCTCCTGTGTAGCGTAACAATCCAGCAGGTATCGCCATCTCTCCAAGGAGTTTGTGTTGGCACTACTGGAGTCACCCTCCTGTGTAGCGTAACAACGCAGCAGGTATCGCCATCTCCCCAAGGAGTTTGTGTTGGCACTACTGGAGTCACCATCCTGTGTAGCGTAACAATCCAGCAGGTATCGCCATCTCTCCAAGGAGTTTGTGTTGGCACTACTGGAGTCACCCTCCTGTGTAGCGTAACAACCCAGCAGGTATCGCCATCTCTCCAAGGAGTTTGTGTTGGCACTACTGGAGTCACCCTCCTGTGTAGCGTATCAACGCAGCAGGTATCGCCATCTCTCCAAGGAGTTTGTGTTGGCACTACTGGAGTCACCCTCCTGTGTAGCGTAACAACCCAGCAGGTATCGCCATCTCTCCAAGGAGTTTGTGTTGGCACTACTGGAGTCACCCTCCTGTGTAGCGTAACAATCCAGCAGGTATCGCCTTCTCTCCAAGGAGTTTGTGTTGGCACTACTGGAGTCACCCTCCTGTGTAGCGTAACAACGCAGCAGGTATCGCCATCTCTCCAAGGAGTTTGTGTTGGCACTACTGGAGTCACCCTCCTGTGTAGCGTAACAATCCAGCAGGTATCGCCATCTCTCCGAAGAGTTTGTGTTGGCACTACTGGAGTCACCCTCCTGTGTAGCGTAACAATCCAGCAGGTATCGCCATCTCTCCAAGGAGTTTGTGTTGGCACTACTGGAGTCACCTTCCTGTGTAGCGTAACAACGCAGCAGGTATCGCCATCTCTCCAAGGAGTTTGTGTTGGCACTACTGGAGTCACCTTCCTGTGTAGCGTAACAACGCAGCAGGTATCGCCATCTCTCCAAGGAGTTTGTGTTGGCACTACTGGAGTCACCTTCCTGTGTAGCGTAACAACGCAGCAGGTATCGCCATCTCTCCAAGGAGTTTGTGTTGGCACTACTGGAGTCACCCTCCTGTGTAGCGTAACAACGCAGCAGGTATCGCCATCTCTCCAAGGAGTTTGTGTTGACACTACTGGAGTCACCTTCCTGTGTAGCGTAACAACCCAGCAGGTATCGCCATCTCTCCAAGGAGTTTGTGTTGGCACTACTGGAGTCACCTTCCTGTGTAGCGTAACAATCCAGCAGGTATCGCCATCTCTCCAAGGAGTTTGTGTTGGCACTACTGGAGTCACCCTCCTGTGTAGCATAACAACCCAGCAGGTATCGCCATCTCTCCAAGGAGTTTGTGTTGGCACTACTGGAGTCACCCTCCTGTGTAGCGTAACAACGCAGCAGGTATCGCCATCTCTCCAAGGAGTTTGTGTTGGCACTACTGGAGTCACCCTCCTGTGTAGCGTTACAATCCAGCAGGTATCGCCATCTCTCCAAGGAGTTTGTGTTGGCACTACTGGAGTCACCCTCCTGTGTAGCGTAACAACGCAGCAGGTATCGCCATCTCTCCAAGGAGTTTGTGTTGGCACTACTGGAGTCACCCTCCTGTGTAGCGTAACAATCCAGCAGGTATCGCCATCTCTCCAAGGAGTTTGTGTTGGCACTACTGGAGTCACCCTCCTGTGTAGCGTAACAACCCAGCAGGTATCGCTATCTCTCCAAGGAGTTTGTGTTGGCACTACTGGAGTCACCCTCCTGTGTAGCGTAACAACGCAGCAGGTATCGCCATCTCTCCAAGGAGTTTGTGTTGGCACTACTGGAGTCACCCTCCTGTGTAGCGTAACAACCCAGCAGGTATCGCCATCTCTCCAAGGAGTTTGTGTTGGCACTACTGGAGTCACCCTCCTGTGTAGCGTAACAATCCAGCAGGTATCGCCATCTCTCCAAGGAGTTTGTGTTGGCACTACTGGAGTCACCCTCCTGTGTAGCGTAACAACGCAGCAGGTATCGCCATCTCTCCAAGGAGTTTGTGTTGGCACTACTGGAGTCACCCTCCTGTGTAGCGTAACAATCCAGCAGGTATCGCCATCTCTCCAAGGAGTTTGTGTTGGCACTACTGGAGTCACCCTCCTGTGTAGCGTAACAATCCAGCAGGTATCGCCATCTCTCCAAGGAGTTTGTGTTGGCACTACTGGAGTCACCCTCCTGTGTAGCGTAACAATCCAGCAGGTATCGCCATCTCTCCAAGGAGTTTGTGTTGGCACTACTGGAGGTCACCCTCCTGTGTAGCGTAACAATCCAGCAGGTATCGCCATCTCTCCAAGGAATTTGTGTTGGCACTACTGGAGTCACCCTCCTGTGTAGCGTAACAACGCATCAGGTATCGCCATCTCTCCAAGGAGTTTGTGTTGGCACTACTGGAGTCACCCTCCTGTGTAGCGTAACAACCCAGCAGGTATCGCCATCTCTCCAAGGAGTTTGTGTTGGCACTACTGGAGTCACCCTCCTGTGTAGCGTAACAATCCAGCAGGTATCGCCATCTCTCCAAGGAGTTTGTGTTGGCACTACTGGAGTCACCCTCCTGTGTAGCGTAACAACCCAGCAGGTATCGCCATCTCTCCAAGGAGTTTGTGTTGGCACTACTGGAGTCAACCTCCTGTGTAGCGTAACAATCCAGCAGGTATCGCCATCTCTCCAAGGAGTTTGTGTTGGCACTACTGGAGTCACCCTCCTGTGTAGCGTAACAACGCAGCAGGTATCGCCATCTCTCCAAGGAGTTTGTGTTGGCACTACTGGAGTCACCCTCCTGTGTAGCGTAACAATCCAGCAGGTATCGCCATCTCTCCAAGGAGTTTGTGTTGGCACTACTGGAGTCACCTTCCTGTGTAGCGTAACAATCCAGCAGGTATCGCCATCTCTCCAAGGAGTTTGTGTTGGCACTACTGGAGTCACCTTCCTGTGTAGCGTAACATTCCAGCAGGTATCGCCATCTCTCAAAGGAGTTTGTTTTGGCACTACTGGAGTCACCTTCCTGTGTAGCGTAACAATCCAGCAGGTATCGCCATCTCTCCAAGGAGTTTGTGTTGGCACTACTGGAGTCACCTTCCTGTGTAGCGTAACATTCCAGCAGGTATCGCCATCTCTCCAAGGAGTTTGTGTTGGCACTACTGGAGTCACCCTCCTGTGTAGCGTAACAACCCAGCAGGTATCGCCATCTCTCCAAGGAGTTTGTGTTGGCACTACTGGAGTCACCCTCCTGTGTAGCGTAACAATCCAGCAGGTATCGCCATCTCTCCAAGGAGTTTGTATTGGCACTACTGGAGTCACCCTCCTGTGTAGCGTAACAACGCAGCAGGTATCGCCATCTCTCCAAGGAGTTTGTGTTGGCACTACTGGAGTCACCCTCCTGTGTAGCGTAACAATCCAGCAGGTATCGCCATCTCTCCAAGGAGTTTGTGTTGGCACTACTGGAGTCACCCTCCTGTGTAGCGTAACAATCCAGCAGGTATCGCCATCTCTCCAAGGAGTTTGTGTTGGCACTACTGGAGTCACCTTCCTGTGTAGCGTAACAACTCAGGAGGTATCGCCATCTCTCCAAGGAGTTTGTGTTGGCACTACTGGAGTCACCCTCCTGTGTAGCGTAACAACCCAGCAGGTATCGCCATTTCTCCAAGGAGTTTGTGTTGGCACTACTGGAGTCACCCTCCTGTGTAGCGTAACATTCCAGCAGGTATCGCCATCTCTCCAAGGAGTTTGTGTTGGCACTACTGGAGTCACCCTCCTGTGTAGCGTAACAACCCAGCAGGTATCGCCATCTCTCCAAGGAGTTTGTGTTGGCACTACTGGAGTCACCCTCCTGTGTAGCGTAACCACCCAGCAGGTATCGCCATCTCTCCAAGGAGTTTGTGTTGGCACTACTGGAGTCACCCTCCTGTGTAGCGTAACAATCCAGCAGGTATCGCCATCACTCCAAGGAGTTTGTGTTGGCACTACTGGAGGTCACCCTCCTGTGTAGCGTAACAACCCAGCAGGTATCGCCATCTCTCCAAGGAGTTTGTGTTGGCACTACTGGAGTCACCTTCCTGTGTAGCGTAACAATCCAGCAGGTATCGCCATCTCTCCAAGGAGTTTGTGTTGGCACTACTGGAGTCACCCTCCTGTGTAGCGTAACAATCCAGCAGGTATCGCCATCTCTCCAAGGAGTTTGTGTTGGCACTACTGGAGTAACCCTCCTGTGTAGCGTAACAACCCAGCAGGTATCGCCATCTCTCCAAGGAGTTTGTGTTGGCACTACTGGAGTCACCCTCCTGTGTAGCGTAACAATCCAGCAGGTATCGCCATCTCTCCAAGGAATTTGTGTTGGCACTACTGGAGTCACCCTCCTGTGTAGCATAACAATCCAGCAGGTATCACCATCTCTCCAAGGAGTTTGTGTTGGCACTACTGGAGTCACCCTCCTGTGTAGCGTAACAACCCAGCAGGTATCGCCATCTCTCCAAGGAGTTTGTGTTGGCACTACTGGAGTCACCTTCCTGTGTAGCGTAACAATCCAGCAGGTAACGCCATCTCTCCAAGGAGTTTGTGTTGGCACTACTGGAGTCACCCTCCTGTGTAGCGTAACAACGCAGCAGGTATCGCCATCTCTCCAAGGAGTTTGTTTTGGCACTACTGGAGTCACCCTCCTGTGTAGCGTAACAACGCAGCAGGTAGCGCCATCTCTCCAAGGAGTTTGTGTTGGCACTACTGGAGTCACCCTCCTGTGTAGAGTAACAATCCAGCAGGTATCGCCATCTCTCCAAGGAGTTTGTGTTGGCACTACTGGAGTCACCTTCCTGTGTAGCGTAACAACTCAGGAGGTATCGCCATCTCTCCAAGGAGTTTGTGTTGGCACTACTGGAGTCACCCTCCTGTGTAGCGTAACAACCCAGCAGGTATCGCCATTTCTCCAAGGAGTTTGTGTTGGCACTACTGGAGTCACCCTCCTGTGTAGCGTAACATTCCAGCAGGTATCGCCATCTCTCCAAGGAGTTTGTGTTGGCACTACTGGAGTCACCCTCCTGTGTAGCGTAACAACCCAGCAGGTATCGCCATCTCTCCAAGGAGTTTGTGTTGGCACTACTGGAGTCACCCTCCTGTGTAGCGTAACAACCCAGCAGGTATCGCCATCTCTCCAAGGAGTTTGTGTTGGCACTACTGGAGTCACCCTCCTGTGTAGCGTAACAATCCAGCAGGTATCGCCATCTCTCCAAGGAGTTTGTGTTGGCACTACTGGAGTCACCCTCCTGTGTAGCGTATCAACCCAGCAGGTATCGCCATCTCTCCAAGGAGTTTGTGTTGGCACTACTGGAGTCACCCTCCTGTGTAGCATAACAACGCAGCAGGTATCGCCATCTCTCCAAGGAGTTTGTGTTGGCACTACTGGAGTCACCCTCCTGTGTAGCGTAACAACGCAGCAGGTATCGCCATCTCTCCAAGGAGTTTGTGTTGGCACTACTGGAGTCACCCTCCTGTGTAGCGTAACAACGCAGCAGGTATCGCCATCTCTCCAAGGAGTTTGTGTTGGCACTACTGGAGTCACCCTCCTGTGTAGCGTAACAACGCAGCAGGTATCGCCATCTCTCCAAGGAGTTTGTGTTGGCACTACTGGAGTCACCCTCCTGTGTAGCGTAACAACCCAGCAGGTATCGCCATCTCTCCAAGGAGTTTGTGTTGGCACTACTGGAGTCACCTTCCTGTGTAGCATAACAACGCAGCAGGTATCGCCATCTCTCCAAGGAGTTTGTGTTGGCACTACTGGAGTCACCCTCCTGTGTAGCGTAACAATCCAGCAGGTATCGCCATCTCTCCAAGGAGTTTGTGTTGGCACTACTGGAGTCACCCTCCTGTGTAGTGTAACAACGCAGCAGGTATCCCCATCTCTCCAAGGAGTTTGTGTTGGCACTACTGGAGTCACCCTCCTGTGTAGCGTAACAACCCAGCAGGTATCGCCATCTCTCCAAGGAGTTTGTGTTGGCACTACTGGAGTCACCCTCCTGTGTAGCGTAACAATCCAGCAGGTATCGCCATCTCTCCAAGGAGTTTGTGTTGGCACTACTGGAGTCACCCTCCTGTGTAGCGTAACAATCCAGCAGGTATCGCCATCTCTCCAAGGAGTTTGTGTTGGCACTACTGGAGTCACCTTCCTGTGTAGCGTAACAATCCAGCAGGTATCGCCATCTCTCCAAGGAGTTTGTGTTGGCACTACTGGAGTCACCCTCCTGTGTAGCGTAACAACGCAGCAGGTATCGCCATCTCTCCAAGGAGTTTTTGTTGGCACTACTGGAGTCACCCTCCTGTGTAGCGTAACAATCCAGCAGGTATCGCCATCTCTCCAAGGAGTTTGTGTTGGCACTACTGGAGTCACCTTCCTGTGTAGCGTAACAACCCAGCAGGTATCGCCATCTCTCCAAGGAGTTTGTGTTGGCACTACTGGAGTCACCTTCCTGTGTAGCGTAACATTCCAGCAGGTATCGCCATCTCTCCAAGGAGTTTGTGTTGGCACTACTGGAGTCACCCTCCTGTGTAGCGTAACAATCCAGCAGGTATCGCCATCTCTCCAAGGAGTTTGTGTTGGCACTACTGGAGTCACCTTCCTGTGTAGCGTAACAATCCAGCAGGTATCGCCATCTCTCCAAGGAGTTTGTGTTGGCACTACTGGAGTCACCTTCCTGTGTAGCGTAACAATCCAGCAGGTATCGCCATCTCTCCAAGGAGTTTGTGTTGGCACTACTGGAGTCACCTTCCTGTGTAGCGTAACAATCCAGCAGGTATCGCCATCTCTCCAAGGAGTTTGTGTTGGCACTACTGGAGTCACCCTCCTGTGTAGCGTAACAACGCAGCAGGTATCCCCATCTCTCCAAGGAGTTTGTGTTGGTCCTACTGGAGTCACCCTCCTGTGTAGCGTAACAACCCAGCAGGTATCGCCATCTCTCCAAGGAGTTTGTGTTGGCACTACTGGAGTCACCCTCCTGTGTAGCGTAACAATCCAGCAGGTATCGCCATCTCTCCAAGGAGTTTGTGTTGGCACTACTGGAGTCACCTTCCTGTGTAGCGTAACAATCCAGCAGGTATCGCCATCTCTCCAAGGAGTTTGTGTTGGCACTACTGGAGTCACCCTCCTGTGTAGCGTAACAACTCAGCAGGTATCGCCATCTCTCCAAGGAGTTTGTGTTGGCACTACTGGAGTCACCCTCCTGTGTAGCGTAACAACGCAGCAGGTATCCCCATCTCTCCAAGGAGTTTGTGTTGGTCCTACTGGAAGGTAGAATGTTCCACACCTGTGTTGTGTAACAATGAAGCAAGTGCCGCTATCTCCAAAATAAAATGATTATTGCTACCGGCATCTTTTTGAATACCGGTAGTGAAGCAATCCCCACCGTCCTCAAGGCACCAGTCACTCGTCACTAACGCAGGTCTACGGCGAAACGTTATGATTGAGGGTGCCTTGACGTTCAATTAGTCAATTTAACTATTGATCTCATAAAATATGGGACCGGATGTCAAAGTGAGAACTAAAAATAATTAAAATTCCATAATCCATTGCCTTCGCAGCTAGTCCAAAAAGCACCTCTGTTCTACAATCAACTAAATGTTCACTCTCGATTCACCTTGGCCATTTTGTATAGACTATCCTGAACGTACGAAATCCCATAATCTATTGGCTTCGCAGCTAGTTCAAAAAGCACCTCTGCTCTACAATCAACTAAATGTTCACTGCCGACTCACCTTGGCCATTTGGTATATCTTGAACGTACGTGATGTAACTCCTTACCGGCGATTTCATGTGTGTATCTGCTCTTAGTCCTTGTGTGACGCTGTCCAGGAAATTGGCCATTACAGTTTCTATCTGAGCATCCGACAGGAGGAAGACCTGGCACATGGCCTCGATCTGGGGAAGGAAGTGCAGCTTGAAAACAGGAATTACCCTACTTAAAATAAATTGTAATTAATCACAATATACATTACTTTTATACAGAGAGATAAAATAGTCGCATACTTCAACCTGAACGTTGTTATACAAGGTGTCGGAAAATAAGAGGTAGAAAATCAAACCACGCATGGGGGTGGGTCTGGGGTGCAATATGAGTCAAGATACCTGTGGGCGCAAACCAACCGTTAAGCCCCTGTGAGCATTTCTAATTACGAGGAAACTTGGCAACGTCGCGCAATGAGACTACATTCTTGTGTGTTTCGAGCTGAGCAGCTGACCTGTGGTTCTCGTAGCTCAGTGGGCAAGGTGCTGGCGCCGTTTTGTGTGCTCCCATCTGTTACGGTAATGGCAGCTCTTTTTAATGACACAATTAATTAGAAATGAAATAATTTGATAAGAAACGAGCCACTTGAAAACCGATTTAAATAAAATTACTTCATAATAAGGACAAAATGAATACAAGACAAAGTAGAATTTATCGCAGTGAGCGAATAAACAAAGAATAAAGAGCTTATTTTATTTTTAAAATTGAAAATGAGACACAGAATTAACCAGGTTAATGTCGTGATTAATGCACAATACGATCTGTCATGTAAAGGAAAAAAATCGGGGGAAAAGAAGTTCGAGCCCGAAGCAGATGGGAGCACACTGAATGGCGCCAGGGCCTTGCCTACTGAGCTACGATAACCACAGTGTAACCTATTTTGTTCGACATCTTGTATTCCATAGAGCAGCGTGGTCCAACCCGTGGCCCTCGGGCCGCATGCGGCCCGCCTGTTCATTTTTGTTGGCCCTTGCCCTTCTTACTGCCCTTCAATCTTCGACAGTTATAATCCGTGGCGTGCCTACTTTAATTTTCACTTTCATTCAGTAATGTTACGAAGGAGCCAGGTGGGAAAGGAAAGATCTCGAAAAATACGCCAGTAATCAGAATTGTCTTTTCAAGAATACGTACGGCACTAGAAGCTCCAGAAGCTCCAGGCGTCTACTGGTTGGCTGCCAGTGATTGGCTGCCGATGAGTTCACGATCGTTCATGTGCTGCGGCGGATTTCCCTATAAAAGGGAGCGCAGGTCTGTTCGAAGAGGTTGTTTTTGACGAGAGAGGTTGTTCGAGAGATATAGTACGACGAGAGTTTGTTGTCATCGTTGTTGTGAGAGCGGTACCCAATATGGCGGCACTTAAAAAACGGCGTGTTGAAGATGAGAAACGACAATTTCAGAAAATTGGCAGGAAAGTTACTTTTTCGTTGAACATAATGGAAAACTACAGTGTGTTATCTGTTCTCAAGTCTTAGGTGTTTCGAAGGAGTATAAGGTGAATAGACACTATACCAGCTTGCATAAATCAAAATACGATCAATTCCAGGGAAGTGCCAGAAGTTGTGTGTTTAATGATTTGAAGCTGAAACTAACAAGACAGAAGAATATATTTCAGCAACCATCAAACACTGTCGGTTTAAAAGCATCTTATGAGGTATGTTTAGAGCTAGCTAAAAGAATAAAGTCTTTTAGGGATGGTGAGCTCATTAAGAGATGTGCTGTAAAATGGCATCTTCATTTGGAGATAATAGGATGGCTAAAAATGTTGAAACAGTTTCCTTGTCTCATCAGACAGTTAGTAGAAGAATAAATGATATGGATGGTGAAGTTCCAGGTTCTCTCAAGAGCATTTTTGAAAAATGTGAATTTTACTCTCTAGCTCTAGATGAGAGCACATATATAGCTGACATCGGCCAGCTCCTTATCTTTGTCAGAACAATAAACGAAGAATTTGAAATTCATGAAGAACTGTTGGAATTAAGTTCATTAGAAACCAGCAAAAAAGGTATTGACATATTCAACGCACTGGATAATTTCGTTTCTAAATATGGAGATTTTGTGAAGTGCTATAGCATTGCAACAGATGGAGCTAAAGCAATGGTTTGTCCTAACATTGGTTTAGTAGGACTGTGTAAAGAAAAAGGAATGTTTTTTTTTCCACTGCATTATCCACCAGGAGGCTCTCTGTGAAAAAATTATAAGGCTCAGCGAGACAATGAAAACTGTTGTAAATAGCCTACTGTAATTTAATAAGGGGAGGCAATAAAGCCTGTAGAAGCAGAGCATTTATTGCATTTCTGGACAATTTGGAAGCTGAGTATGGTGACATTTCATTGTACTGTGAAGTGCGTTGGCTAAGTGCTGAAAATTGCTTGCAACAGTTTTTTGGGTTGAGGAATGAAATTCTTGCTTTTCTCAAAAATGAAAACATTGAGCATGAGTATCAAGAAAAACTGGAAGAAATCCAGTTTTTAAATAATCTTGCTTTTCTGACAGATTTAACATCCCATCTAAATGCTTTATACCTGAAACTACAAGGCAGAAAACAAAATATCTCCCAGCTTTATGGACATATTGAGGGCTTCTGCAAAAAACTTGATGTAATGCAAATTGCATTGAAGGCAAATAATATGGCACACTTCCCATCTTGTGAGCAGTTCAAAGAAGAAAAAAGTGACATAAATTTTAGTATGTTTCATGAAATAATAATAGATATCAAGAAAGAGTTCCAGAACAGATTCCAGGATTTTTGCTCCCTAAACCCAAAAATTGCACTGTTCACGTGAGTGAGGTGCCCTGCGACCTTCAAATGGAAATTTGTGATCTTAAGTCAGACCCATTCTACCAGACTAAAAAGTGTGATGTCCCTGAAAATTTCTGGAAACTGATTTCTAAAGAACGTTTTCCTAAACTGCTTAAATTCTCTCTGAAGTGTTATCGCTGTTTGGCAGTACGTATGGGTGCGAAAGTGCTTTTTCTGCTCTCAAACAAATTAAATAAAAAACGAGAAATCGAATTGAAAGTACTTCACTGAAATCGATCCTGAGACTTTGCCTTACCGAACTTACAGTGGACATTGATACACTTGTATCAGGAAAGCGGTGACAATCATCACATTGATTTCTCGACTGTAAAATGGAGTGGTATATTAAACTAGTAATATTAAACTTATTTTAATAAATGTTTTTGAGTAAAATATGTAATACGTTTTCTTTCTGGAATGTCTCTGGCCCTCACATTGCTATACTTAAGTTTGATTGGCCCTCGGGTAACTAAAGGTTGGACCACCCTGCCATAGAGTATTGGACTGAAAAGTGCGTATCATGTGGATACGTTACAGACATGGTATCTATGACTACAGGTGTATTTTCCAGAGTTGGAATCTGACAGTTCGGCGGAGAACCGTTGAACTAAAGGCAGCGTTGCCACGTATGCTACTAGCCAGCACGTGCGTACTTCCACCCTCCCGTCCTTTTCCTCATGCTCATAATGTCATTAGCATCGTTATTACATTTATTATATTGTTACTCAGATGGTTTTCAAAAATCTTAAACAAAGCAATGCTTAAAACTGTTCGGTGCACACTATAAAATAAAATAACAGCCCGTCAAATTGAGGAGAGGCCTAAAATATTGTAATGAATAGCAATATTACCGGTACGAATACCGGTAGCCTACAATCATAAAGCAAAAATGTTCAAAGCGAAACGACAGAACGTGATTGTTTCCGTGTTATTTAGCAATTTATATCTCCTGTAGAATAAGTTCCAAGGTACAAGAAACATATAAATGTATTACAAGATATACGTTCATTTTATAGGCTATTAACTCACCCTTTACAAGACAGAAGCTAATCACAGGGAAAAGGCTCTATCCCATCTATATCACCATCATCATCTCGGTCATCTCCATCACTGGATCCCGCACTGATGGGTGAGGCATCGCCGAGGGAAATTATGAGGTCGTCCACAGCTGTGTCAATAACACCTTCACGTTCCCGCGCTTCGCTTAATACTCTTTCCACATGCGACACCACCTTCGCCCAGTTTTCAGCTGTCAACACCCTCATCCTAATCGCAACCTATGGTGCCAAGACTTATGCCATGGATAAAGTTGTCCAACGCCTCGCGTCACCACTCGCAAACAAAAAGAAAGCTACGGGTATCCTTTATCTAATTCACACGAACCTAAGCTTAAACTTACACTAACACTAGGCCTATATAAATAAATAACGGAAACTAATGAATTATAAATATAAGTATAAAGTATAAATAAGTATAAATCCTACACGAGAAAGTAATTAACTAATTAATTCAATACAATTATAACGCAGCATTGTCTGTGTGCACTCGGAGGCAACTAAACAAGGGGATGGTCAAGTGACAAGCACGTGGCCAAATAGCGTCATTCAAATTGGCAGCGCTGTATGGTTTCCATGGCAACAAGCCTTGCGTGGGATCTAGTCGTCAACTGTTTTTGCCCACTGGCGCCGAACTGTCAGATTCCAACTCTGGATAATACAACTGTAGCAATATGGCAACTGTTGCCATTGATTGAGTGGTGAGGACAATTGGAACTACATTTGGATGGACACGGGCGTGAGATGGAGAGCAAAGAGGAAGGTATATAGTTTATTCTTTGGGGGCAGAAGTGAGCTTCAACAGAGGAGGATATTGAAAAGTTAATTGGCAAATAAGCGGATTGGAAAACGCTGTATATATAAATATATAAAATACGATTGGTTTGGAGTTAGACTAATATATGAAGAGACGTAAATGTTATACATGTTATGTTGTTGAAATATGCCCAAAAATAATAGACATAACAGGCAAATAAAAATACCTATTATGTTCGACCCTAACTATTATGTGTCAGAAACTGTATCATAATGAGGCTCATTATAACACTATTTTTCATTATGAAACAGTTTCTCCCACCAATCAGAGCTCAAGAAACCGTTGTGTAACCAATTAGATAAGGATACCTTCGCGCATGCGCTCAAAATCCAACATGTCTATATAAATTACCGAAAGTGCACCGTCCATATGTTCGCGTAAATAAACTGGTGAATATGAGACAAGAAATAGCACTGTACCTTAATATCCTCAAATCCAATTTCTACACAGCGCGTTGTATTGAAACGACTTCGGTGACAGTTTTACTGAATACTGATGCACAATCTGCACATATGGCAATGAAGCACACAGAGCGCATGCGTCGGTTGTCCAGAGAGCTGGGAAAAAAGAGATATACTACTCACCGCAGCACCCGATCACAACATTCTACTTGTAATGGCCAACGCGGGAAGTCAACAACCCACCAAGAGTATTCTGGTAATAGTGGACAATGTATAAGGGTTTGTTGGCCAAAGCATTAGATAAGATGTAATGATAAAAGGGTTGACTTTATAAAAAGGTCGCATAACAATTTAGCAAACATGTGGAGGACCAGACAATATTATTGTCACCAAATAAGGAGGTCCAGGAAGGCATAAAAGACACAACACCACCAATAACTAATAATAAGATATATTATCAAATAGGTGGCACATAAAACAAATACTCAAAGGTGGCACATAAACATATGAGAAACACTGGCACAAATTTACACAATTGAAGAAACACTCGTATGGAGTTAACACACGTTAAGTCTTGAGCCTAAAACACATATATTGTCTTGAACGTAGCTGCAGATCAGTACATCATAGAACGGCATGCAATACACGGCGGTTCCAAAGAATGGTATAGTTTGAATTTGCAACACAAGTGGAGTTGCAACAAATAATGAAAAAACAGGTCGCATGGAACGAGAATGTGACGTTGTTGAAGGGAGAGTAAATGATCTGTGGACCATTTACGCCACAATGAAGTCATAATCTGTTGAAGTAATTGTCATCTAGACAACCTATTGATGGGCACTTCAGAAGCGTCAGGAATGGGCAAGGCATTCAAAGGTCGTCCAACAAGAAAGTGACCTGGCGAGAGATAGCACAAGTCAGTAGGATCCTCAGTCATAGGCGAAATGGGTCTAGAATTTAGAATGGCTTCAATTTGCACCACGAGAGTGGTCAATTCTTCATACGTAAGTACTTGAGCCTTCACGATTCTTATTAAATGAGATTTCAAAGATTTGATGTTTGCCTCCCAAATTCCACCAAAATGCGGAGAACTAGGAGGAATGAAGTTCCACTGAATTAGTAGCGATGAGGTAGAATCTTGAACAACAGATTGAAAATCTGCAGAGGAGAGCAACGAACCAAGATCAGCAAGGTCAGACTGTGCGCCTTGAAAGTTGGTACCATTGTCGGAATACACTTGAGCGGGAACACCCCTTCTACTGCAGAAGCGAGTAAAGGCTACAACGAAAGCATGACTGGAGAGGGAAGTGACGACTTCAGTGTGCACAGCCTTCGTAACCATACAAACGAACATTGCGATGTAGGCCTTAGTCGAGACCCTTGACCTGGGGCCACCGTACCTGATAGTGAATGGACCACAGTAATCAACACCAACGTGATTAAAGGGAAAGGTTTGATGGAGGCGAACAGCTGGGAGTTGACCCATTAACTGTTCAGAAGGACGTGCAGCGTAGCGCACGCAAGTAACACAAGAGCGAGATAGGCTACGAACAAGTTTTCGTAGTGAAGGTATCCAGAAGCATTGTCGGATAGTCGCAATCACAACCTGGACCCCGCCATGAAGCAACTTTAAATGGGTATGTCTGACCAGGACTTTAGTGAAATGATGGTCATTGGGCAAAAGTATCTGGTGTTTTGTATCAAATGGAAGGTCGGCCAATTCCGAACGGCCTCCCACACGAATAGTGCCATCAGAGTGAAGCAAAGGGTGCAAATTGCTGATGGTGGAAGTGGATGGCACTTGCTCATTCTTCATTAGAGCAGCAAGTTCAGTAGAGTAGCACTGAGCTTGAATCATTTTCACACATGTAAGTAGTGCAACATCAATTTCAATGGCAGTGAGTGGACCACTGATCCTAGTGGTATTTCTACAATTAGAGAAAAACCTAATACAGTAGGCTATGACCCTCAACAATCTTGTGTAGGAAGAAAAATTGTTTAAAAAATCAATGTCAACAGGTTTAGATACATTTGCACACGAAATTCTACACTCAGGCAATTCGGACACAGGAGTGTCAAAGATATCTAAAGTACTGGAGCTTGTAAAGGCCTTCAACCATGCTGGACCATACCACCATAGCTGATTACTTTTCAATTCCGAGGGCATACAGCCTCGGGAAATTATGTCGGCTGGATTGTCACGGGAAGAGACATGTTTCCAGGCGCAGCGAACAGTAAGCCTTTGTATTTCAGCAACTCTATTGGCTACAATGGTTTTCCATTTTGAGGGGGGCGAAGCCAACCAAGACAAAACAATAGTGGAATCTGTCCAACAATAGACGGATTCAATAGGCAAGTTCAAAGCGGGTTGCACCTTTGCAAGTAACTTGGAAAGCAAAAGTGCACCACATAACTCAAGTCTGGGCAAAGACAACTGTTTAAGAGGAGCAACCTTCGACTTAGCGCACACAAGAGCAACAGTGACGATGTCGTTGGTATCAATTGACAATAAATAGAGACAAGCTCCATAGGCCTGCTGACTGCTGTCGCAGAAGCCATGAAGTTGCATAGATTTGATTTCTGAAGCAGGCTTAATAAAACGTGGAGTAGAAATCTCAGAAATCGCAGGCAAATTGCTATAAACATTCAGCCAAGCTTGCGCGATTTCCATTGGAAGGGGGTCATCCCAACCGAGTTTGTGAATCCACAAATCTTGGAAGAGAATCTTACAAGCAACCACAATAGGTGACACTAAACCCAAGGGGTCAAAGATAGAGGCAACAATGGACAAAAATGAACGCTTGGTAAAGGTAATTGAAGTGTCACAGTTCACGATAGGTGACTGAATCCGCAACAAGTCATCGATAGGTTGCCAATAAAGTCCTAGCGTTCTGGCGACTGTTTCTTCACTATCGCCGAAACTACGGAGTTGTTGTTTCTCTTGATGATCAAGAGGAATGTTATCTATTAGAGTCATGGAGTTTGAACTCCACTTACACAGTTCAAAACCACCTAATCTCAAAAGAAGGGTCAATTCATCATACAGAATGAGTGCGTCATGCTCGGAATCACATCCCGAGATACAATCATCAACATAGAAGTCGTTTAAAACAATCTGAGTGGCAGCTGGAAAAGCTGTGCCATCAGTGAGGGCGAGCTCCTTTAGCACACGAGTGGCTAAGAAGGATGCTGGGGCAGTACCATATGTAACGGTGTTTAATTGATATTCTACTATTGGGTCTGAAGGAGAGTCTCTCCAAAATATTCTCTGTAAGTCACGATCTTTGTGATCTACAAGAATCTGTCTGTACATTTTACTCAGATCAGCTGCAAACGCTATCAAGTGAGTACGGAACCGAAGCAAAATAGAGAACAAGTCCTGCTGAATTACAGGGCCCACCAACAAGGTATCATTAAGGGAGCACCCAGACGTAGTAGCCGTCGAAGCATCAAATACCACTCTGAGCTTTGTAGAAGTACTGTGCGGCTTAAAAACAGGATGATGGGGAATGTAGTAAACTTCACCATCAGTCGGGTGGGGGGCGACTTGCATATGGCTTAAGGCTAGATATTCATGCATGAATTCAGTGTATTCTAACCTTAACTCAGGGTTACTGTGCGGCTTAAAAACAGGATGATGGGGAATGTAGTAAACTTCACCATCAGTCGGGTGGGGGGCGACTTGCATATGGCTTAAGGCTAGATATTCATGCATGAATTCAGTGTATTCTAACCTTAACTCAGGGTTACGAGCCAAACGTCTTTCGAGGGAGTGAAAACGATTTAGTGTAGCGTAGCGAGAGGCACCTAGAGGCTCCGAGTCTACCTTGCGAGGGAGTCTAACCACAAATCTACCATCGTCTTGGCGAGTGGTAGTAGCAACAAAGTGTTCTTCACATATGGATTCATCAACAGACAACACTGGGGTTTCAACTTCTTCAACGTTCCAAAACGCTTCCAGCTGTTGTTCTACACGAGGGCGTGAGAGTGTAAGTGCTGATACCACGTGCGATGGTTGCGAGGTGCTTGCACTGGGCAGCCTCCCAGAAAACACCCAACCCACAGAGGTATATTGAATGATGAGCAAATCACCAACTGGTATGATTTTACCAGGTCATAACAGGTCAAAGAAATATTCTGCACCAAGAACAAGGTCAATAGATTTAGTGCAATTGAAATCAGGATCAGCTAAATCAATATGTGATGGAATGTTCCATTCAGAGGTGTCGAAACCAGCAGCGGGTAGCTCAAGTGCAATATTGGGAACCACGAGACATTCAAGCTTAGCAGACCAATTAGTAACACAGGCAAAAACGTTCACATCAGCAACAACAATAGCAGTGCTTTGATTTTGACCAACACCGCGAATGTGTACCTTCATAGGTTTGGAGTGGAGTCTTAATTTCTTAATTAAGTGTGACGAAATTAAGTTACAATCTGATGCAGAGTCAAGTAGTGCAGTGACAGGTACACGTAAGCCATTGCCAGCTAATATATTCAACTTGGCAGTGGGTAATAGCGTCCTTGAAAATTGATTGTCACGAGCGACGTTACTGCAACTAGTGTTTACCACGTTAGCATGAGCTTGAGAAGCATCATTACTAGTGCCACTGGAGGGCTCATAGTGAAGAAGAGTGTGGTGTTTTCGGGAACAAGTGTTACAAGAGTACTTCGAACATTGATGATTAGGCTCGAAATTACGCAAATAATTGTAACATAATTTTCGAGACCTGACAAAATCCCATTTGGCTGTGGACGAAAGTTTAATAAAGGTACCACATTTCGACAATTGGTGATCAATGCTCCTACAATATGTACAACGAAATTTGGTAGTAGTTAACATGGGTTTCTGAGGCGAATGACCTTCAGCTTGAAGTTTGGTTACAGCAGTATGTAATGCAGACCTGGACCCATTCCTTTCAGTTATTTCCAGTACCTTGCATTTTTTCTCTAAGAAGCTAACCAAGTCCTGGAGAGTGGGAATTCTCCCAGAATCAACATGATTCTCCCATTCACGGATGCTATCATTATCTAGTAGCTCCAATATAAAATGTGACAATAACAAGTCTTGAAGGGGAACCCCGTTAAAGTCCAAAGCTTCTAACGCATTGACATGAGAAACAAAGTGGTCGATGATGGCACGCAATGACACTGAATCATTACCGTATGCAGGGGGCTTGAAAAGCTTGGTGACATGGTTGTGCGCTATGAGCCTAATGTTATTGTATCGAGTTGTCAGCAAGTTCCATGCAACCATAAAGTTATCATCTGACACAGTAATGTTCTTTAGGAGGAGTTTAGCCTCGCCACTAAGACTAGAATTAAGGTAGTAGAACTTAACAATATCAGAAAGAGCATGGTTATCAATTACTATGGCCTTGAAGCTATCTCTGAAATTCAGCCAGTCTGTGAAGTCGCCACTGAACTGCGGAATTTGAATTTCAGGCAATTTTATATGCGCTGCAGCTACGTTAGCATTAGGAAATTGTGCACTCTGCAAATTATTCAACGGGTTATCACTGTCTGTAGTGTTGGATTTTTTGAAATTGTCACAATGTAGTTTAATTTTAACCATCAACTCAAAATACTTATCTTCGAAGTCACAACGTTCGGCTATTTCTTCGTCGATATTGTCTGTAATATCCTCTAAAGCGACTTGCGCTTCGTTAAATTGTTTATAAATTTCCTCGCATTTGTGTTTGCGTAACACTAACATTTGATATTGCTCTTCTGTAATGTCCTGAAAGTTGCTAATTACTTTTTCTTGTGAGGTAAGCATGCCCTTAGCGACTGCACGCTTCCTAACTAAAAGTCGTTTTTGGGCATCATCCATAATGACTTTAGGATTGCCCGCCTAGATGTAATTACCAGAGTTGCACACCTAACTAACACAATCAACTAACTAACAAACAAACACTGAGACAATGGTCTCGATTAAGTTGTAAACAAACATCTGAACATAGAGTACTGTATTGTGTCCTTGGGAAGTTAATGGGAACGTATACAATGTTACATTTATGGCCTTCCTGGTGAAATAGCAAAAAACAAGGGCCCAACATGGCCAAAACAATGCTTAATAATTCAAAGTAGTAAACAGCTCAATATCCGGCCCGGAGAGGACCAAATTATGTAATGGCCAACGCGGGAAGTCAACAACCCACCAAGAGTATTCTGGTAATAGTGGACAATGTATAAGGGTTTGTTGGCCAAAGCATTAGATAAGATGTAATGATAAAAGGGTTGACTTTATAAAAAGGTCGCATAACAATTTAGCAAACATGTGGAGGACCAGACAATATTATTGTCACCAAATAAGGAGGTCCAGGAAGGCATAAAAGACACAACACCACCAATAACTAATAATAAGATATATTAACAAATAGGTGGCACATAAAACAAATACTCAAAGGTGGCACATAAACATATGAGAAACACTGGCACAAATTTACACAATTGAAGAAACGCTCGTATGGAGTTAACACACGTTAAGTCTTGAGCCTAAAACACATATATTGTCTTGAACGTAGCTGCAGATCAGTACATCATAGAACGGCATGCAATACACGGCGGTTCCAAAGAATGGTATAGTTTGAATTTGCAACACAAGTGGAGTTGCAACAAATAATGAAAAAACAGGTCGCATGGAACGAGAATGTGTCGTCGAACCAGGACTGACTTACAGTGATGCGCCGATACCATAAGCCCAAAAAATGAATTGTTAATAAAACAAATTATGTGTGAAACGCAGGAAGTCAAAGTAGTTGCTGTCATACAAATACCGGGATATGCCAATCGCACGGCATTGTCGCAATAGTAAAGCAGTTTAGCCTAGCGTCAACCTCCATTTAGTGATGGTGCCTGGCCTTGTGGCACATGCTTTCAGGCAAACGATGAATTACTTATCACACGAAGCAACATCATTATTCATACGCGTGAAGACAAATTGTTAGGCAGTAGATGAAGATAGAAGTAAACATGTTACAACAAACTATCCGACGCCGCGGATTGAAGAATTCGTCGACATGGCGCGTAGCAACTTCAAGCATGGTTTGATGAGACCGAAAATCACCAAAATGTCACTGCCCTAACAAAATATGAATCATGTGCATAGGACATGATTACTAAGCACGGTTACTATGAAGATAGCACCAATTATAGAAATGATTAGCTGGATATTCGTCGATAGATCACAACCAGCGTTGAAGCACAACGTTCTGTCATGGCTGCAGACTTAGAGAACGAAGAAGAAACACGTGATTGGTCGCTACAAACAGCAAGGAGGCCTCTGATAGGCTGAAAGCAGCCAATCACAGTAGAGAGTTCAAAGACAAGTCGGAGGCCTCTGATAGGCTGAAAGCAGCCAATCACAGTAGAGAGTTCGAAAACAAGTCATAGAGAATAAAGAAGAATCAATGTGGCCAACTTAGAATACCAAAATACCTTCTAAGCAAAAATATCCTACTGGAAACACGGCAGTGGGAATACAACATGTAATCAAAACAAATGAATCATGACAACTAACCAACATAAACAAAACAAACTTGACAATGAATAAATACAATGAAGACAAATAATACAGATATGTACAACCACACAGAGTGGAAACAAATAGGGAAACACAAAACTGGTTTGCCAAGACAGTGGCCGAACCACTACTGTCGACCAAAGTATTATGTGCACTCGAGTTTGAAGGTTGTTTTTGAAGTAACCAATAAACCTACATAAAATCCAATAACATCACCATTTTCGTCGTTCTATTTTACGTTATTTCATGTAGGTTTGGAATTTTTAATTTATATTTTAATATTTTTCATCGCAGTTGGAACACAAAACGTGCACGTTTTTAAGCGTGTTCCAACCAAGCGTCACATTTACGAATTATTATCTCAAATACCCGTCCTCAGATCGAATCCAAATTTTAACACAATATACTGTACATTGGAATGTTGTATAACTGGTTTATTAATTTCAAAATTGTGTGTGTCCAAGAAACAAAGTTGTTATCATTTTTGTAAGGTAACTTTTTCTCGGCTCGGGGTGGTTGGAAAATGTAGTTCTTGGTTGCGTTGTAATCGTAATATATCAAAAAGTTATGCTGTATGACTGTGAAATACGTATATTAATTCACTTATTTTATATCGGTTTGCATTTGTACGAGGAAATAACACATGGTTCACCTGCTAGCCGCTCCGGAAAAAACTGTACAGCGTTGCCGAAATGGTGCCCACACGCATCATGGCGCGTCTCGCTCGGATGTGATGGGCTCCATATCAGCAACGCTGTACAGCAATTCCCGGAGCGGCTAGCAGGTGAACCATGTGTTATTTCCTCGTACAAATGCAAACCGATATAAAATAAGTGAATTAATATACGTATTTCACAGTCATACAGCATAACTTTTTGATATATAACGATTACAACGCAACCAAGAACTACATTTTCCAACCACCCCGAGCTGAGAAAAAGTTACCTTACAACAATGATAACAACTTTGTTTCTTGGTCACACAAAATTGTGAAATTAATAAACCCGTTATGCAACATTCCAATGTATATTGTGTTAAAATTTGGATTCGATCTGATGACGGGCTTTTGAGATAATAATTCTTAAATGTGACGCATGGTTGAAACATGCTTAAAAACGTGCACTTTTTGTGTTCCAACTGCGATAAAAAATATTAAAATATAAATTTAAAAATCCAAACCTACATGAACTAACGTAAAATAGAACGACGAAAATGTTGATGGTATTGGATTTTATGTAGGTCTATTGGTTACTTAACAAACAACCTTCAAACTCGAGTACACATAATACTTTGGTCGACAGTAGTGACTGAACAGATATTTATGAATATTTATGTTAAAACATATAATAAAGTTATAATTATCGTCGAACATAAACAGTCGTATGCAACTCGCCTATAATGGTAATTAAGACACTCGTATGGAAATTATAAAACTCGCATACGCTCGTTTTATAAAAATACTCGTGTCTTAATTATAGCCATTATAGGCTCGTTGCATAATGTACTAATTGGTTGTTTAACCTTTATTTGTTAACCTATGAATAAAAAGGTAAGCCTAGTAAGCATGGAATATGATTTACCACAAGTTCAAAAATATTATTAGCATTTAATATAAACTCTTTCCGTCACTTTGCATGTGGTATTATCGGTTACATCACAATATATATATTCACTTTCCTTTTATCCTTCGAATCCTAGTTAGTGAGATTTCACCCTACTACTCGAAGATAACGAGTCTTCTTGCTCTACCATTTTATAAATTGCTTACAGACCATCAGTTTGTTCGCTGGCGCCTGACGGGATATTTATTACATTCTGCATCCACGGTTTTTGGGTAATTTGCCGTTGGTTTGCCAATAACTTATATTGATATATATATAAGAAAACATTACAACAGGTCAGCTTCTCAGCTCGAAACACGCCGCACTCGAAGCTGCTCATTGCGCAACCTTGCGAAGTTTCCTCGTAATTACAAATGCCCACAGGGGCTTAACGGTTGGTTTGCGCCCACAGGCATCTTAACTCATATTGCTCCCCAGACCCACCCCCATGCGTGGTTTGATTTTCTACCTCTTATTTTCCGACACCTGTATAGTCCGCGTCTCCTTAAATACAGGTATGTAACTATTAAAAAACTTCACCATTTGTCTCAGTCACTACAATCATGTTATACCATTACCAGGTGAATCAGCTGCCCCTAATGCAGCTCTTCTAACGTGTGTTATCAGGAAGGTCGATATTTCTCTGCTTGTATCCCATATGGTACTAATGCTCTGTAAGCATATCCCCCCAAACGAATGAACATTATTAATGTGCCTGCAGCCCTGCAGTGCAACATATATCTGAGTGAAGATGTGGCTTGGTATCGCAAATTATGTAATAACCGCTTAAAACTACGATACAGTGATGTGAAGAGTGTTTGGAACAGCCAACTGGAGGAACAGTGGTGTAGCCAGGAGGGAGGGGCGAGGGGGCAGGGGCAGAGGCTCCCCCCAAATAAATCCAGAAATTGGGGTGGGCATCAGCCTTCATATTTTCTTACGGCTCGAACAAATTTAGAACTTACAACGAAATTGTAAACACTGCGTTGACAAGGAATGTACTAACACACTTACAAGGGGAGGATACGATGCATGGGTCACCGATTCGAACCATCTTTAGTTCACGTGTAGAAAGCGGAAGGAAGGAAGCTTGTAGTTTATCGTGACCGCTAATCTTGAGATCATGAGCCACGGGACCTCCGTTTTACGTGGAATCCGAACCACAGGACATGGCATTTCACTTCGAAAATCTCACATGCATTGACCGGGAATCGAACCCGGACCGCCTTGGTGAGAGGCACACAGCTAGACCGCTGAGCCACCACGCCCCTCTTTCACGTGTAGAGCATGCATGACCAGGCGTATATCAGGTGCAAGTAGTAAGGTGCGCTTCTCAGCCGTTTCCGATAAATTAATTAATTGATATTGCAGTGCGGCGTCTATGTGCGTTGTACGCTTGCAACGAGCGCGTTGTGCAGCGGTAAGAGCCCTGCTTCGTAAGCGCGGGATCGCTGGATCGAATCTCACCGGTGAGCATTTGCAGTGTGTTGTGTATTTTTTTATTTTTAGTAACCATTGTCAATTTCCAACCAATATCCAAAGCATGAGTCACTGTTTTCGGGGTACGGGGTGATCTGATGGTTCACAGACGTGAAATGAACGGAACAGACTGGGCTTTCAATGTATAAATGTATACATATAATAGAATACACTTGACCGTGTATAATACCAATGTATTTGCAATGCCGATGCTGTACATTATGTAATGTCACAAACCCCCTATACGATGATTTCAGAATCTCTTTCCCCGCTCACATAACACGTTATTAGAATTGACTGCAAAATAAACATTATTCACACCTAAGCCTACAGTTGTACGAATTGCCAATGTTTACAAAAAACAAAACAAAAACACACTGCAAAAGCTCACTGGTGGGATTCGATCGACTACTGCAAAGTGCAAATGTTTTCCTTATTAAAGTGTGAATGTGGTGTTTCATAAAAGCAGTTAGCCTCAATAACATGGAACAATTAGTAGGCTACAAACAATAATTATCAGAGCGGCTTCGATGGCGTAGTTGGTAGCATGCTGAGCTTCTATGCCCAAGGTCGCGGGTTCATACCCGGCCAAAGTCGTCGGCTTTCTTAAGAGCATTAAAAGTCCGTCAGTATGCCTTCCTTCGGATCGGAGGTAAAGCCGGAGGTCCCATGTCATAGCTTCATGGTATGATAAAGAACCTTCCACTAATTACACTTATGTTAAGATAAATTATAGATTCCTGTATATTTGACTAACGCTCTTAGGATACAACGTTCGTCACCAGGAGCCGACTGCGGTGGCATCTAGTAACCAAGTTCAGAACTAGTTGGTCGTTGACGGTGGCGTTTGGTAGCAAAAGTTGGAACAACATAAAAATCGAATGTCTGCAGTCCTTACTTGAATTAAAAACAGATAGCACACACTAATACAGCCATCACAATTAACACCGGTTATCAGACAGATTCTACACACCCAAAGTACACGGGACTACAAGACCACGTTCTCGCAGCCCCTAAACTGAGGAACCAACCAACCAATTTTCAGAGTAATGCTAAAAATTGAAACGAGACACCGTTCAATGCACCAGAGCCCAATTTACAAATACACACACTAGTACAACCATCACAATAACACAGGTTATCACACAAATTCTACAGCTACACAAACAGGCACATTTTACATTAATCAGACTGTTCAATACACTCTTGAAATAAAACATCCGTATTAAATTAACTACCCTATAACAAATAAAATATTTCGTCCATAGAAGTGGTATGTGGAATAGTCCCCATTACACAGGCTGCGTTTCCCTTTTGAATCGCTATGCCTATTCTCTGCATCAAATAGGTTTTCGAACGAGGATCACCAGAGACTCCACCTATTACTCTTCCTAGCTTGTTTACTAGATTTATTGCGTCCTCACTCCAAGGACCCATTGTCTCCACAGCAAAGGCCACGAAAATATAGTCCTCCATGATCTTCCTATATTTGTTATTCTTCCGAGTGACGGCGATCTCAGCTACAGATCCTGCTTCTTTTGACGATGATGAAATATAGGAAGGAGCCAGCGTATCTGAGCACGTCGCATCCCAGACTAGGCATTTGCCATTCGACCACGGAATTATGGTCAACCCATCAGGGCGGCGACCGTCGTCTCTGAAAATTCCAGATGGTTCAAGAATTGACGGGAATTTTGCAATAGCGAAAGCCCTCCGAAGCGTTTCATTTATAGAGAAATGACGAGAATGTCGGCCAGCACTCCTTTTACAAGAGAGACCGTGTGTACCGCGTGCGGAAACGACCTCACCACATACACAAGTATGAGGTTTACAAAGCGTTGATCCAAGGCGGAGAGACATCGAAATCCTAAAACTATTGTTGTCCAGTAATGTCCCTATTGTTCTCGATGGGATGGCATTTAACCATGAATTCGATTCTTTCCTCAAACTAGCCAAATGAATAGCAAATTATGCATACACACCCAAATACACAGGGCTATATGACCACGATGTCTCAGCCCCTAAAATAAGCAACAACAACGATTCGGAAAGAAATTCTGAAGGTAGAGTCATTGCAAAAATAATTACCATATTAATTAATAGAATACCGTATAAATATACAACATAATGCTTAAGTCATCATCAGTATCTGAACATCACTTGGCATAAGAATGCACACATGAAAATGTCATCACCTGGCATTCTTCGTGGGAAGGAGTTGGACAAATAGAGGCCAAATCCAATTTGCCCCATTTCACCTCGTGACGTCCATCACAAACCCAGCACTTTTCTTCGTTGTTGATGGTAAGCTCGCATTTACTACCCCACTAGTCAATGTCCGCATACTTGGGGCTTGATTTAAATTGTTGGAGGAGTAAGGCACTTCCTACGTCTAGACGTCAGTTTGGGGCAGATGACCTCGTAGTTCCGCCCCTTAAAACAGCAAACACTAGCTATAGACGTCAGTTTATTACGTGTGCAGGGGTGTAAGAAATAACACGGAATTAGGTGAGTTTAACCTGTTCTTGAAAATACCCATAAGTTAATACTTAATTTTTAAAACTGGACGTTTTTTTTCTTCTTTTTAAGAATACCGGTACGAGGTTTTACTTTTGTAAACAAAGGACTGAACGCTAAACTAATACGTATCTTACGTATGAAAATGTAATGATAAAGCATCATCTCCGCTTTACCTTATCGTCAACGATGTACTTTCTCTTGCATTTCGATAACATAGCTGCGTGTTGTCTTTAATAATATATTCAGCTTTTCTTTCATAGGAAAACAATTTGTAAGTACCAAGGATCATATGCGCCAGTCACGTATATAATATTGCTTAATAGAGGGAAATTATGGCCAGGCCCGCGCCATTTCATAGGGAGCAAAGATCGGAAACACAATACTAAATTCGACTGCAGCGGCATCTGCTAGTTACCCGAAACTATGTACCGTAAACTAATTTGGTAAATAAAATTAATAATTTACTAAACACAACGTGTACATAGGCTATATAATAGGGGTTTACATTTCGATTCCTTTTTTTTTATCAGTCTTTAGCAAATGTGGCAATTGACACTGTTCGTGAGGTACAGTTTATGAGGTGATATCTGGAACAACTCATGCCACACAGACGACAGGTACATTCTTGAGTCTTCATCCGGTACATGGAACCTGGTGATTTCACATATCCTTTCATGGAATCCGTGGTCGGCGAATCGGGTGAATGTGTGGCGTAGGTTGTAGTCCGGTCCTTTCCATTCATCGTTTCTCATTGCCTCTGTCTCATAGAATCCTTCAGGGATTTGCTGGGCCTTTCTTTGTCTTTCTTCCAGGACTGCAGTAGTGGGGTAGTGGGGGAGCTGCTTACCTTTTTATTGAGCCACCCTCGTAGCTGCCCCGAACCTGATATCTCGCTAACCAAACATGGGATTAGAACATACAGGGTGTCCTAGCACTGCTAGTAATGCCCCCTACTTTCCTATAGGCTCTTTATTTGATTAAAAGACCAAAACTAAAAGGTCATTCGCGAGTAGTGGGGTAGTGTTGGTTTCCTGAAGTCGCGCTCGTGCTTGAATATGTATGCCTATGTTGGGAAAGGGTTATGTGGTGGGGGAGGAGTAGGGTCGAGTGAGGGGTCGTTTAGATGGTATTTTTTCCGCTCTAGATGATGGTGAGGTTATTTTTTAAAAATGGATGGAATTGGGAAACGCCATTTGGGGTAAACATGTTGTTTTTTGACATTTTGGCGATGAATGTTTTTTTATACGCATGCGCACTTGAGGAGTTTTGTAAGAGGGCGGGCTTTTTAAATGATGATTTATTAATGAGTGTTTTTAATATGTATTGAAATAAACCATAAAAACTAATAGGTCATTGGCTTTTGACTATCTCGCTAACCAATAATCGGATTTAAACCTATGAGGTGTCGTAGGACTCGTGGTGAACTCTCGTTTTCCATGGACGGGGTATATTCACTCGAAAATAAAAACTACCCTTACCCGGGGGTTGAAATAGTATTTTTTTTTGTATGTGCGCGCACGGACGGGTTTTTTCAAAAGGACTTAACTACACGTTAGTTAATATTTTCTGAACCCCTCATGGGATTTTGCCATAGGCAGTATTATAGCCCTGGGGGGTAACGCCCCGTTTTTGAATGTAGGATTTATTTTTGTCGAAAGGGCCTAACGACACTTTTGTTCATATCTCGCGAACCAATCATGCTAGGGACTTGTATGAGGGGTCCTAGCACTTGGGGCAACATTCCCTGTTTGGGGGTGAAACTACCCCCCAAAATTGAAAAATCCCTATCTTGGAAACGAAGAAGCCTAAAATTAGGTGTGATAGCTTAAAAAATAGGGGATGATATGGGCTTTTACCTCGATGGATCATTTCACCCCTAAAACAGTAAATAGTCATGTTATGGGGAAAAAACTTGTTAAACACCTAAAAATGATAAATGAACCTAAGATCTTTTGTTTTTGATGAAAAATAGCAGGGGGGTGAAACTACTCCCCAAAATTGAAAAATCCCTATCTTGGAAACGAAGAAGCCTAAAATTAGGTGTGATAGCTTAAAAAATAGGGTATGATATGGGCTTTTACCTCGATGGATCACTTCACCCCTAAAACAGTAAATAGTCATGTTATGGGGAAAAAACTTGTTAAACACCTAAAAATGATAAATGAACCTAAGATCTTTTGTTTTTGATGAAAAATAGCAGAGGGGTGAAACTACCCCCCAAAATTGAAAAATCCCTATCTTGGAAACGAAGAAGCCTAAAATTAGGTGTGATAGCTTAAAAAATAGGGTATGATATGGGCTTTTACCTCGATGGATCACTTCACCCCTAAAACAGTAAATAGTCATGTTATGGGGAAAAAACGTGTTAAACACCTAAAAATGATAAATGAACCTAAAATATTTTGTTTTTGATGAAAAATAGCAGAGGGGTGAAACTACCCCCCAAAATTGAAAAATCCCTATCTTGGAAACGAAGAAGCCTAAAATTAGGTGTGATAGCTTAAAAAATAGGGGATGATATGGGCTTTTACCTCGATGGATCATTTCACCCCTAAAACAGTAAATAGTCATGTTATGGGGAAAAAACGTGTTAAACACCTAAAAATGATAAATGAACCTAAGATCTTTTGTTTTTGATGAAAAATAGCAGAGGGGTGAAACTACCCCCCAAAATTGAAAAATCCCTATCTTGGAAACGAAGAAGCCTAAAATTAGGTGTGATAGCTTAAAAAATAGGGTATGATATGGGCTTTTACCTCGATGGATCACTTCACCCCTAAAACAGTAAATAGTCATGTTATGGGGAAAAAACGTGTTAAACACCTAAAATGATAAATGAACCTAAGATCTTTTGTTTTTGATGAAAAATAGCAGGGGGTGAAACTACCCCCCAAAATTGAAAAATCCATATCTTGGAAACGAAGAAGCCTAAAATTAGGTGTGATAGCTTAAAAAATAGGGGATGAATAGGGCTTTTACCTCGATGGATCATTTCACCCCTAAAACAGTAAATAGTCATGTTATAGGGGAAAAACGTGTTAAACACCTAAAAATGATAAATGAACCTAAGATCTTTTGTTTTTGATGAAAAATAGCAGGGGGGTGAAACTACCCCTCCAAAATTGAAAAATCCCTATCTAGGAAACGAAGAATCCTAAAATTAGGTGTGATAGCTTAAAAAATAGGGGATGATATGGGCTTTTACCTCGATTGATCATTTCACCCCTAAAACAGTAAATAGTTATGTTATGGGGGAAAAATGTGTTATACACCTAAAAGCATAAGCATCTTTGTGAAACCATGCTTTAATGGACATGTGTATGGAGGATGATTGTTGTTATTATTATTATTAGGTAATTATGGATTAATGTGCGGATAGATAACTAACCTGTGGGGAGCGTGATGGCGCAGGTGCTTAGCTGCTCGTCTTTACTCGGGCAGGTGGGGTTCAAATCCCGGTGACGGCGGGGGTTGGAATTTTCACCTGAAAAAAATCACGTGGCGTCAGGAAGGGCATTCGGCCTTAAATCCCCGGCCAAAACCAAAATGAGCCTGGTTGGCTCCGGCGACTCAAAATAATTGGGAAAAGCCGAAGAAAGAAAAAAATGATAACTCACCAGTAATAGTAAACATTGGTTTGAGGTGTTGCAGAAGTCAGGATGGCCAACCCTTTACCCTGGTTCACGAATGGACCCCAAAAAGTTTTACCTGTCAAGACTCAGTCTACCCTGTTGCAGCCTTGTGAAAAAAAATCGAACCGGGGCCTCTGTAGTGACAGTGGAGCTATATTCATGATGATTTTTAAACAAACATAGGCTTGCCTACTACCGCTGTGTTGAATCTGCACAGAGACTCTGGCTTTGGTTTGCGTAGTGTGCCTTGCTGATAACAGCACAGCGACCTTGTCAGTAAGTTTCATATTACTCATTTGCTTGATAGCGGACATGCTATGCACATGACTAGATCTTTGTTAGGTTTGACAAAGGCTTAGTGAAGCTTATGGCAACCTTGAAATGAATGTCATGGTATAGTCGGGGTTGGAAGCCAAGACCTTAGGGTTGACAACCAAGTAGGTTAACCACTACACGGTGATATGGTGAAATAATAATGTAACAGAACATATAGAAACGTTTTCTATAGTTTAACGAATTGGCATACCATGAGAGGTGTAGGTAATGGAAATTGAATCCTTAGCTGATGATTATACTACTTTCCATGCCCACGTATAAGCTATCATGTTAGAAAAAGAATGGTATGGCTTGTTTTAAACGGAGAATAATCATTGTGTTTACTGTGAAACACAAATCTGAATTTAAAATTAATTTAAAATAATTAATTTAAAATTAACTAATTTAAAATTAGTTTAGTACGCTGAAGTTAAAATGAATAATGATCACGTTACCGACAGCCAGTTTCAAAGCCATGAGAACTAAGTGAACAAAGTATAAAATTCATGAGCCAGTGAGGAATTCAACATGCTGTCCTTTGGACAAGAGAGAAGCGTTCTACAGCGACCCTCAATGGTTTGGGACATTGTAAAGATGAAAATTAAATCTAAGCTACTATACGCTTATATACTAGAATAAGAAATGGAAAACAATTGGTCAAATAAAGGACAGAAGGAATAAAAAAAAAATGGCCCTCAACCCTCAAGCATAAGGATTGAGGGAGTTGGAAGGAAGGAGAGCCATGAAAGGCAGATAAAAAGTATACTAGGAGTGGCTTTGCCCCAGAGGTAATGGATAAAGAGGAGGAAAACTGGACTCAGCTCAGAAATCCCTTGGGGTTGCCAACTTCCAAACTGATCAGCCCTTGAGGGTGTAGCCATAGGCAGAGTGCATCGCAAGTCGTGGGGCTAAATACACCCTACCTTCTTGAGGGGGCTTGGGCAAAAGACAGGAAATAACATGAAAATAAAAAAGCAAGGCTGCCTCCTCAGGATATCAGAAAAAATAAATAAACCAGGGCCAATGAAGTTTCAAAAGGAAGAGACTCCCTAGGGCTCGGATACTCTAATCATGTTGGGGTCGGTAGAGAACAAGAGTTGAGCAAGTGTGGTCGACAGGAAATAAGAGAGTGAGGAGCCTAGCACAAGTTAGTGGAAGCAATGACGGTCTCAGCTGGGACTCCGTGATCGTCAACCTACATGACACTAGATATGACGCCCAGGGGTGGAATTAAAGACCTCTTTTTGTTTTTTATCACTGGCTTTTAAGAACGCTAACACATGGCATGCCTTATAATGCAATACTGGTCCTAGGGTATGCAAAAATTGTATTAGAAACTCAGCTAATAATAGAGTGCTTGCCCATGATTTACCTTAAATTTTCCTAAAATCCACTACATTTTCCGCAAATTGACCAAATGACACAACATTCCAGCAAAATTCAACAAATGACTACCAGATTTATTGAAATTCCATTGATTTACCTAAGCATGGTTTAAACTACCTCAAATTCATATAAAATTAGACGAATATAGATGAAAATTCACTAAAATTTACCGAATTTAGCCAAGTGGTGTACAAACCATGAAATTTATCCAATTTTTTTAAATTAAAATTGACTACATGTACTCGAAAATTCCATAATATTCCCTTTACATGTATGCTTTTTGTTGTTGTTGTTGTTGTCTCGTTTACCACACTCCCTGTAGACAATCACCTCAACATGACTTTCTCCTAGACTAGGAGCTTCACATTCGACATGATAGCTGAGTTTCATTTCCCATAAACTTGTCTCTGAGGTGGGTGTCAGGAAAAGGCATTCAGCTGTAAAAACCACACCCTCACGTAGACTTTCATAACCTCTTACGTTGAGGTTCCTTACACTAACGACATTAAATGATTGAACGGTTTCCTTTTCACAATTCCTGTCTATACTTTCCTCTTTAAGGTTGCAAGATGTTTGCAAGATTCCTAAAATGCAATTAAATGTAATAAATACCTTAAGATGGTTTCATTTGTTTAATGATATGGTGTTGATGATGGATATATACGTTAAGACTAATTTTTGTTAGGTCTTGACTGGCCTTGCAATTAGAAATTGACAAACCAAACATGGGTTATCTACCAGGGGAACACTTTGACCACTATATTGGTTATTGACCAGTAAGTACAGTTCTAGTAATCAGACAGAAATCCAACACAAACAATGAGCGCGCAATGCGGCGGAGATTGGTACCACGATGTACTGTTGGTTATGTAGCTATGTGGAATGCACATCATATATGGTTTACTTGAAGGTTTGGAGGTTTCATTAAAGATATTTCTACAATAAACCATTTTCAAATGGTCATTCGTTGGTGTGAAAATATTTATTATATGGTATTTTATGAAAACAATTATGATTTATAAAAAAATTTATATGTTTATTGTATTCTTATTTAATGTAAGCACTGGAGGCACTATCGACCAAAATACAGCACTATCTGGAATGTATATTGCATACTTGAAGGTTTGGTGATCCCATTAAAGATATTCCTACAATAAATGATTTTCAAGTTGTCGTTCTATGGCGTGAAAATATTTAATATATGATATTTGCTAAAAGGATTTACCACTGGAATTATTTTACAAGTAGTTATTTTAATGACCAACAGAGTTCACTGTTAAGAAGGTAGAGCCCTATGTGGAATGTAGGATAACATGATATACATGATACGTGACAACTGTAAGGCTTGTGATTTTTAAGATGCCTTTATCCCTATATTAATCACCCAGTTTGCAATACTGATAACTGCAATGTTACTGAAAAAAAAATTGAAACAAAACAAAAATCAGCATTGAAAAACCAAAAAGTGGTTGAGCATATATATAGTGGGGAAAAGAAAAGTTTTGTAAACACTAATGTCCAACAATATTAATTAAATCAGTAACTGTCAGGGTGGCCGAGTGGTTAAGGCGTTTGACTTAAGATCAAATTTCCAAATATATAAGGAAGCAAGGGTTCGAATCCCTTCCCTGACATAACTATTGCTTGAGCATGCAAGAAAACAAGAAATGTACACAAACTATGTTTATCAATTTAATCATTTTTTTTTACAAGAGATAGACACACAGAATACAGGTCTTTTGGTTTATCAGTTCTTTTAAACATAACACTTGTTGAAAATTATTTTTTAGGGGATGGGGGGTGTTGCTACGTTGACCCATTACACAATAATAGCAGCTTTACGAAGTTCATTTTCTATATTTAATAGCTCTTTCTCATAACCAATATGACCAAGCTGTTTACAGGCATGCAAGAGCTGTAGACGTTCGACTAATATATTAGGATCGTTCCATTTACTATTTTTTATGAATGGTTTCAGAATCTCGGGAAGCAGTTCATCATTATCACCATCATTATGATTATCATCCTCATTATTATAATCATTTTCATAATGATGATCATTATCATCGTTATCATTACCATCATAATTTCCACTTTTGTCCACAGACTGTTCAATGGATTGAGTTGCCTTTGATAGTGTTGAAAGCTTCTTTTTAGATGTGCTAGAATGCTTTAACATTGTTATGTTATTATTACCACTATTACCTTTCCCCACTAACTTTTTGATGGGGTATATTGTCTCTGATAGGGTTGAGGGCTTTTGAGATGTGGGTGCATGTCTGAACATGGGTTTCACAGGAGGTGTCGAAGGTTTCTCATTAAACAACTCGCTAACAGTATGAGTGCGTTGTAGTGTATTAAACTTGAGGTTAATATTATCTTGAGCAGTACTATTTTTCTCTTGGACTTGGTTTCTTGCTTTGGTTTGGGTTTTCCTTACATTTAGACTAGCGTGATTATTAAGTTTACATTCATGATTGTTTGAAGAAAGTACGTCGAATTCTTTTGTTTTAAGCATTCCTCGACACTGTTTCGATCGTTGCTTTGAACAGCGCCAAATAATAGTTCCATTTTTATTGCTTCGTTTCACAATATATGAATATCCTTTATAGTATGCATAAGGCTTACCATACCTAGTCACTGATACTTCCATATCAACTGTCAAGCACAAACTAATCTCTAGTAAAGACAACTCGGTAATAACAACAATAGTTTAATGTGGGAGCATATATACATGCAAAAAGTGGGAGCAAAGGTGGGGGGTAAAAAGTGGGAGCAAAAGTGGTAGCAAATGTGGGAGAAAAAAATAACTGTGAGCAAAAAGTGGGAGCAAATATGGGATCAAATGTGGGAGCAAAGCAAATATAAAAAGTGGGAGCAAATATGCTAAGAAATATGTCAACAAATATACCAGCAAAAGTAAATACACAAGTCAAGATAGATTAAAGTGCAAAGAAAATATGGAAGCAAATATGAGAGCAAAAATTGTGTTTTTCTAAAACAACTAGACATAACAAACTTAGTCATAACCTAACCTAACCTAACCCAACCTAACCAAACCTAACCTCACCTAACCTAACCTAACCTCACCTAACCTCACCTAACCTAACCTCACCTCACCTAACCTCACCTCACCTAACCTAACCTAACCTAACTTTACCTAACCTAACTTGACTGAACTTTACCTAACCTAACCCATCATAACTTCACCTAACCTAACTTTACCTAATCTAACTTCACCTAACCTAACGTTCAACTCTCAGATCAAAATTAAATTCTAGGCATAGTTGAGTTGGAACCCAAGACTTCAGGGATAACACACAAGTATACTAGCCACTACACCGCAAAATGGGCAAATTATCATGCAACACAACATAAAGTAAAAGTTTCCTGTAGTGTAACTCATTGGCTGTCAACCATAGTTTGGGAATTCAAACCCAAGACCTCAAGACTTTTGTTTTGAACATTATCAGAAATATTATTCCATTTACATTTTGCTGCTGCTTATAGTTATAAGAGTTGGCATTAATATGGGAAGCAAAAAAAAAGTGGGAGCAAATGTGGGAGCCAATATGGGAGCAAATATAGGAGCCAAGATGGGGGCAAAAGTGGGAGCAAATGTGGGAGCCAATATGGGAGTCAATATGGAGGCAAATATGGGAGCAAATGTGTGAACTAATCATCTCACCTCGGATATCGCCAGTGAGTACTCATATCCACCGCAAGGTAGCGGAAACATACTTTGTGTGTTGTATGTATCTATCTTACAAAGTTTGACTGCATGCAAAACGTCCTTGTATAAGCTGTGCATATAATTTTCATATACAATTAAGACCAAGTGTTCAGTACTAACATGTATAGCCTTGTCTAGGGTATATAGAGGATCGTTAGCAAGAAAGACTGACTAACCCAGGAGTGTAAAGCCTTGCCATATGCAGTAAGCATCTGTTGGCAGAAATGGTTCCTAATAATAACGGACTTAATGAATATGAAACGTGTTTTGAGTGTCGTCTTAAATCCTATTTTATACGTTGTGATACGTGTAAGGATTTAAGACGACACACAAAAGACAACACCCAAAATACGTTTGTGTCGTCTTAAATCCTTACACGTATCACAACGTATAAAATAGGATTTAAGACGACACTCAAAACACGTTTCATATTCATTAAGTCCGTTATTATTAGGAACCATTTCTGCCAACAGATGCTTACTGCATATGGCAAGGCTTTACACTCCTGGGTTAGTCAGTCTTTCTTGCTAACGATCCTCTATATACCCTAGACAATGCTATACATGTTAGTACTGAACACTTGGTCTTAATTGTATATGAAAATTATATGCACAGCTTATACAAGGACGTTTTGCATGCAGTCAAACTTTGTAAGATAGATACATACAACACACAAAGTATGTTTCCGCTACCTTGCGGTGGATATGAGTACTCACTGGCGATATCCGAGGTGAGATGATTAGTTCACACATTTGCTCCCATATTTGCCTCCATATTGACTCCCATATTGGCTCCCACATTTGCTCCCACTTTTGCCCCCATCTTGGCTCCTATATTTGCTCCCATATTGGCTCCCACATTTGCTCCCACTTTTTTTTTGCTTCCCATATTAATGCCAACTCTTATAACTATAAGCAGCAGCAAAATGTAAATGGAATAATATTTCTGATAATGTTCAAAACAAAAGTCTTGAGGTCTTGGGTTTGAATTCCCAAACTATGGTTGACAGCCAATGAGTTACACTACAGGAAACTTTTACTTTATGTTGTGTTGCATGATAATTTGCCCATTTTGCGGTGTAGTGGCTAGTATACTTGTGTGTTATCCCTGAAGTCTTGGGTTCCAACTCAACTATGCCTAGAATTTAATTTTGATCTGAGAGTTGAACGTTAGGTTAGGTGAAGTTAGATTAGGTAAAGTTAGGTTAGGTGAAGTTATGATGGGTTAGGTTAGGTAAAGTTCAGTCAAGTTAGGTTAGGTAAAGTTAGGTTAGGTTAGGTTAGGTGAGGTGAGGTTAGGTGAGGTGAGGTTAGGTTAGGTGAGGTTAGGTGAGGTTAGGTTAGGTTAGGTGAGGTTAGGTTTGGTTAGGTTGGGTTAGGTTAGGTTAGGTTATGACTAAGTTTGTTATGTCTAGTTGTTTTAGAAAAACACAATTTTTGCTCTCATATTTGCTTCCATATTTTCTTTGCACTTTAATCTATCTTGACTTGTGTATTTACTTTTGCTGGTATATTTGTTGACATATTTCTTAGCATATTTGCTCCCACTTTTTATATTTGCTTTGCTCCCACATTTGATCCCATATTTGCTCCCACTTTTTGCTCACAGTTATTTTTTTCTCCCACATTTGCTACCACTTTTGCTCCCACTTTTTACCCCCCACCTTTGCTCCCACTTTTTGCATGTATATATGCTCCCACATTAAACTATTGTTGTTATTACCGAGTTGTCTTTACTAGAGATTAGTTTGTGCTTGACAGTTGATATGGAAGTATCAGTGACTAGGTATGGTAAGCCTTATGCATACTATAAAGGATATTCATATATTGTGAAACGAAGCAATAAAAATGGAACTATTATTTGGCGCTGTTCAAAGCAACGATCGAAACAGTGTCGAGGAATGCTTAAAACAAAAGAATTCGACGTACTTTCTTCAAACAATCATGAATGTAAACTTAATAATCACGCTAGTCTAAATGTAAGGAAAACCCAAACCAAAGCAAGAAACCAAGTCCAAGAGAAAAATAGTACTGCTCAAGATAATATTAACCTCAAGTTTAATACACTACAACGCACTCATACTGTTAGCGAGTTGTTTAATGAGAAACCTTCGACACCTCCTGTGAAACCCATGTTCAGACATGCACCCACATCTCAAAAGCCCTCAACCCTATCAGAGACAATATACCCCATCAAAAAGTTAGTGGGGAAAGGTAATAGTGGTAATAATAACATAACAATGTTAAAGCATTCTAGCACATCTAAAAAGAAGCTTTCAACACTATCAAAGGCAACTCAATCCATTGAACAGTCTGTGGACAAAAGTGGAAATTATGATGGTAATGATAACGATGATAATGATCATCATTATGAAAATGATTATAATAATGAGGATGATAATCATAATGATGGTGATAATGATGAACTGCTTCCCGAGATTCTGAAACCATTCATAAAAAATAGTAAATGGAACGATCCTAATATATTAGTCGAACGTCTACAGCTCTTGCATGCCTGTAAACAGCTTGGTCATATTGGTTATGAGAAAGAGCTATTAAATATAGAAAATGAACTTCGTAAAGCTGCTATTATTGTGTAATGGGTCAACGTAGCAACACCCCCCATCCCCTAAAAAATAATTTTCAACAAGTGTTATGTTTAAAAGAACTGATAAACCAAAAGACCTGTATTCTGTGTGTCTATCTCTTGTAAAAAAAAATGATTAAATTGATAAACATAGTTTGTGTACATTTCTTGTTTTCTTGCATGCTCAAGCAATAGTTATGTCAGGGAAGGGATTCGAACCCTTGCTTCCTTATATATTTGGAAATTTGATCTTAAGTCAAACGCCTTAACCACTCGGCCACCCTGACAGTTACTGATTTAATTAATATTGTTGGACATTAGTGTTTACAAAACTTTTCTTTTCCCCACTATATATATGCTCAACCACTTTTTGGTTTTTCAATGCTGATTTTTGTTTTGTTTCAATTTTTTTTTCAGTAACATTGCAGTTATCAGTATTGCAAACTGGGTGATTAATATAGGGATAAAGGCATCTTAAAAATCACAAGCCTTACAGTTGTCACGTATCATGTATATCATGTTATCCTACATTCCACATAGGGCTCTACCTTCTTAACAGTGAACTCTGTTGGTCATTAAAATAACTACTTGTAAAATAATTCCAGTGGTAAATCCTTTTAGCAAATATCATATATTAAATATTTTCACGCCATAGAACGACAACTTGAAAATCATTTATTGTAGGAATATCTTTAATGGGATCACCAAACCTTCAAGTATGCAATATACATTCCAGATAGTGCTGTATTTTGGTCGATAGTGCCTCCAGTGCTTACATTAAATAAGAATACAATAAACATATAAATTTTTTTATAAATCATAATTGTTTTCATAAAATACCATATAATAAATATTTTCACACCAACGAATGACCATTTGAAAATGGTTTATTGTAGAAATATCTTTAATGAAACCTCCAAACCTTCAAGTAAACCATATATGATGTGCATTCCACATAGCTACATAACCAACAGTACATCGTGGTACCAATCTCCGCCGCATTGCGCGCTCATTGTTTGTGTTGGATTTCTGTCTGATTACTAGAACTGTACTTACTGGTCAATAACCAATATAGTGGTCAAAGTGTTCCCCTGGTAGATAACCCATGTTTGGTTTGTCAATTTCTAATTGCAAGGCCAGTCAAGACCTAACAAAAATTAGTCTTAACGTATATATCCATCATCAACACCATATCATTAAACAAATGAAACCATCTTAAGGTATTTATTACATTTAATTGCATTTTAGGAATCTTGCAAACATCTTGCAACCTTAAAGAGGAAAGTATAGACAGGAATTGTGAAAAGGAAACCGTTCAATCATTTAATGTCGTTAGTGTAAGGAACCTCAACGTAAGAGGTTATGAAAGTCTACGTGAGGGTGTGGTTTTTACAGCTGAATGCCTTTTCCTGACACCCACCTCAGAGACAAGTTTATGGGAAATGAAACTCAGCTATCATGTCGAATGTGAAGCTCCTAGTCTAGGAGAAAGTCATGTTGAGGTGATTGTCTACAGGGAGTGTGGTAAACGAGACAACAACAACAACAACAAAAAGCATACATGTAAAGGGAATATTATGGAATTTTCGAGTACATGTAGTCAATTTTAATTTAAAAAAATTGGATAAATTTCATGGTTTGTACACCACTTGGCTAAATTCGGTAAATTTTAGTGAATTTTCATCTATATTCGTCTAATTTTATATGAATTTGAGGTAGTTTAAACCATGCTTAGGTAAATCAATGGAATTTCAATAAATCTGGTAGTCATTTGTTGAATTTTGCTGGAATGTTGTGTCATTTGGTCAATTTGCGGAAAATGTAGTGGATTTTAGGAAAATTTAAGGTAAATCATGGGCAAGCACTCTATTATTAGCTGAGTTTCTAATACAATTTTTGCATACCCTAGGACCAGTATTGCATTATAAGGCATGCCATGTGTTAGCGTTCTTAAAAGCCAGTGATAAAAAACAAAAAGAGGTCTTTAATTCCACCCCTGGGCGTCATATCTAGTGTCATGTAGGTTGACGATCACGGAGTCCCAGCTGAGACCGTCATTGCTTCCACTAACTTGTGCTAGGCTCCTCACTCTCTTATTTCCTGTCGACCACACTTGCTCAACTCTTGTTCTCTACCGACCCCAACATGATTAGAGTATCCGAGCCCTAGGGAGTCTCTTCCTTTTGAAACTTCATTGGCCCTGGTTTATTTATTTTTTCTGATATCCTGAGGAGGCAGCCTTGCTTTTTTATTTTCATGTTATTTCCTGTCTTTTGCCCAAGCCCCCTCAAGAAGGTAGGGTGTATTTAGCCCCACGACTTGCGATGCACTCTGCCTATGGCTACACCCTCAAGGGCTGATCAGTTTGGAAGTTGGCAACCCCAAGGGATTTCTGAGCTGAGTCCAGTTTTCCTCCTCTTTATCCATTACCTCTGGGGCAAAGCCACTCCTAGTATACTTTTTATCTGCCTTTCATGGCTCTCCTTCCTTCCAACTCCCTCAATCCTTATGCTTGAGGGTTGAGGGCCATTTTTTTTTTATTCCTTCTGTCCTTTATTTGACCAATTGTTTTCCATTTCTTATTCTAGTATATAAGCGTATAGTAGCTTAGATTTAATTTTCATCTTTACAATGTCCCAAACCATTGAGGGTCGCTGTAGAACGCTTCTCTCTTGTCCAAAGGACAGCATGTTGAATTCCTCACTGGCTCATGAATTTTATACTTTGTTCACTTAGTTCTCATGGCTTTGAAACTGGCTGTCGGTAACGTGATCATTATTCATTTTAACTTCAGCGTACTAAACTAATTTTAAATTAGTTAATTTTAAATTAATTATTTTAAATTAATTTTAAATTCAGATTTGTGTTTCACAGTAAACACAATGATTATTCTCCGTTTAAAACAAGCCATACCATTCTTTTTCTAACATGATAGCTTATACGTGGGCATGGAAAGTAGTATAATCATCAGCTAAGGATTCAATTTCCATTACCTACACCTCTCATGGTATGCCAATTCGTTAAACTATAGAAAACGTTTCTATATGTTCTGTTACATTATTATTTCACCATATCACCGTGTAGTGGTTAACCTACTTGGTTGTCAACCCTAAGGTCTTGGCTTCCAACCCCGACTATACCATGACATTCATTTCAAGGTTGCCATAAGCTTCACTAAGCCTTTGTCAAACCTAACAAAGATCTAGTCATGTGCATAGCATGTCCGCTATCAAGCAAATGAGTAATATGAAACTTACTGACAAGGTCGCTGTGCTGTTATCAGCAAGGCACACTACGCAAACCAAAGCCAGAGTCTCTGTGCAGATTCAACACAGCGGTAGTAGGCAAGCCTATGTTTGTTTAAAAATCATCATGAATATAGCTCCACTGTCACTACAGAGGCCCCGGTTCGATTTTTTTTCACAAGGCTGCAACAGGGTAGACTGAGTCTTGACAGGTAAAACTTTTTGGGGTCCATTCGTGAACCAGGGTAAAGGGTTGGCCATCCTGACTTCTGCAACACCTCAAACCAATGTTTACTATTACTGGTGAGTTATCATTTTTTTCTTTCTTCGGCTTTTCCCAATTATTTTGAGTCGCCGGAGCCAACCAGGCTCATTTTGGTTTTGGCCGGGGATTTAAGGCCGAATGCCCTTCCTGACGCCACGTGATTTTTTTCAGGTGAAAATTCCAACCCCCGCCGTCACCGGGATTTGAACCCCACCTGCCCGAGTAAAGACGAGCAGCTAAGCACCTGCGCCATCACGCTCCCCACAGGTTAGTTATCTATCCGCACATTAATCCATAATTACCTAATAATAATAATAACAACAATCATCCTCCATACACATGTCCATTAAAGCATGGTTTCACAAAGATGCTTATGCTTTTAGGTGTATAACACATTTTTCCCCCATAACATAACTATTTACTGTTTTAGGGGTGAAATGATCAATCGAGGTAAAAGCCCATATCATCCCCTATTTTTTAAGCTATCACACCTAATTTTAGGATTCTTCGTTTCCTAGATAGGGATTTTTCAATTTTGGAGGGGTAGTTTCACCCCCCTGCTATTTTTCATCAAAAACAAAAGATCTTAGGTTCATTTATCATTTTTAGGTGTTTAACACGTTTTTCCCCTATAACATGACTATTTACTGTTTTAGGGGTGAAATGATCCATCGAGGTAAAAGCCCTATTCATCCCCTATTTTTTAAGCTATCACACCTAATTTTAGGCTTCTTCGTTTCCAAGATATGGATTTTTCAATTTTGGGGGGTAGTTTCACCCCCTGCTATTTTTCATCAAAAACAAAAGATCTTAGGTTCATTTATCATTTTAGGTGTTTAACACGTTTTTTCCCCATAACATGACTATTTACTGTTTTAGGGGTGAAGTGATCCATCGAGGTAAAAGCCCATATCATACCCTATTTTTTAAGCTATCACACCTAATTTTAGGCTTCTTCGTTTCCAAGATAGGGATTTTTCAATTTTGGGGGGTAGTTTCACCCCTCTGCTATTTTTCATCAAAAACAAAAGATCTTAGGTTCATTTATCATTTTTAGGTGTTTAACACGTTTTTTCCCCATAACATGACTATTTACTGTTTTAGGGGTGAAATGATCCATCGAGGTAAAAGCCCATATCATCCCCTATTTTTTAAGCTATCACACTTAATTTTAGGATTCTTCGTTTCCGAGATAGGGATTTTTCAATTTTGGGGGGTAATTTCACCCCCAAACAGGGAATGTTGCCCCAAGTGCTAGGACCCCTCATACAAGTCCCTAGCATGATTGGTTCGCGAGATATGAACAAAAGTGTCGTTAGGCCCTTTCGACAAAAATAAATCCTACATTCAAAAACGGGGCGTTACCCCCCAGGGCTATAATACTGCCTATGGCAAAATCCCATGAGGGGTTCAGAAAATATTAACTAACGTGTAGTTAAGTCCTTTTGAAAAAACCCGTCCGTGCGCGCACATACAAAAAAAAATACTATTTCAACCCCCGGGTAAGGGTAGTTTTTATTTTCGAGTGAATATACCCCGTCCATGGAAAACGAGAGTTCACCACGAGTCCTACGACACCTCATAGGTTTAAATCCGATTATTGGTTAGCGAGATAGTCAAAAGCCAATGACCTATTAGTTTTTATGGTTTATTTCAATACATATTAAAAACACTCATTAATAAATCATCATTTAAAAAGCCCGCCCTCTTACAAAACTCCTCAAGTGCGCATGCGTATAAAAAAACATTCATCGCCAAAATGTCAAAAAACAACATGTTTACCCCAAATGGCGTTTCCCAATTCCATCCATTTTTAAAAAATAACCTCACCATCATCTAGAGCGGAAAAAATACCATCTAAACGACCCCTCACTCGACCCTACTCCTCCCCCACCACATAACCCTTTCCCAACATAGGCATACATATTCAAGCACGAGCGCGACTTCAGGAAACCAACACTACCCCACTACTCGCGAATGACCTTTTAGTTTTGGTCTTTTAATCAAATAAAGAGCCTATAGGAAAGTAGGGGGCATTACTAGCAGTGCTAGGACACCCTGTATGTTCTAATCCCATGTTTGGTTAGCGAGATATCAGGTTCGGGGCAAATACGAGGGTGGCTCAATAAAAAGGTAAGCAGCTCCCCCACTACCCCACTACTGACTGCAGTGTCGGAAAGATCGAAGGTGGTTTCTCTATCCTCTAGAAAGAACGGTTCATCCGCCAAGGTGTACACCAGTCTGTTCTCTGTATACGAATTTTGATAACTGGAGAATACGTTTGAGGTAGCTGGCCTTGATATTTTCAAGCCTCTTATACCCCGTTTAGACGTCTCGGTCGCGATCCCGATTATCTCTGATCTGGATAATGTCCAATCGCGATCAACGGCATTTGTTATTGGTAGGCCTACGTGTTTAGACGTCCCATCATGAAACAACAGGATAATCGCGAAAAACAGCATGACATCGCCAGGGTCTGCCAACTTTTGAATTCCAAGTATTATAGCAGAAATTTATAGTAGTTTGTTTCCTCCAATTTTGAAATATTTCAGTTATTGTCTGTTAGGTAGTCAGCCCGAAGGCTGGTTGGATCCTCAAGAAGCACCACCCTTACGTTATGTGAGTAGATACCCACAAAAACCCAAGGCAGTGCTATAATAATAATGAGGCGTTCTAGAACCTTTCACTGCATCCACAGGCACTGACTGTGCCCGGAATGCCATTACTAAGCACCACCCATACCTCAGTAGCTTCCATATAATCACAGCCATGAGCGAGACTGAGGGTGGAATTCAGAGACATTTCTTGAGGACACCTTGAGGAGACCTTGACTAAGGAGGCCTTGAGGCTTCCTCCAATCTGAAGGTCTCCTTGAGATTGATTTTGCCGTCAGAGTCATTTCCTTAAGGTCTCCTTACTCAAGGGATGCTCAAGGCTTCCTCAAGGCTTCCTCGAAAGTAAGATTCACTGGTACCAATCACATACGAAAAGTTTCACTAGTGTTATTCGAATAAGAATTAAAGCTGACGTGTCTTACAATATAATCTGATGTTCTATGATATTAACGTTGATATGTTAAACATTATAATTGATTGTCAGCTAGTCACATATGATACATGTGTGATTAGCGCGTACTTATTTCAATGTTACTTTTTGAGACTTTTGGCAACGGTCAGTGTAGCTTTTGTTTCCAGACAAGCTATGAAGCAATCTTCGCGCCCCGGTATTTCAAACCTCATGGAGTGTACAGTGGAGTAATACAGAAATTGTGGTGTGTAGAGGATATATATTTTGTTGTGCAGATCGTCCTCCAGTATAAAAATATACTTGAAAATAAGAAGACGGACGAAGTTACCGTGGAAAAAAGAAGAGAACATGTCAAAATATAACGGAGGCGTTCAATTGCGTTCCTGAGCACAAGGTAAGATTTCCTCAATTTTCGTATTATTTGTGTAGTAAGACGCATCTGCTGATTATTTTAAAGCACCAATACGTCCAATGGGCCTACTGACTAAAAGGAACATAAATGAAAGAGCAGCAAAAACGTAAAGTAGTAGCCTACTTTTAAGCTTACGGTACCATAACCTATTGGAGCCTACGCGCAATAAGCAACCAAAATCCGGAGGTATGCACAAAGTTTTAAATCATATAATGAAATGCACACAGACTTTGAAAGTATGTTACTTATCATGAAAAATCTTGTTTCATCGTATGATTATCTCCATTCAAGAACGTGGTATCTTCTCAGCTTGAAAGCTGCATAGTTCAAAGACATACCAGGCAAGTTGCCACTCATTTTGTTTATATGGGTCTGATGTCGTTATGTACAGTAGATCAGGTGTTTTACATGTTTAGGCTTATGGAATAAATATTGTTTTAGAATGTTTAAATAATGTTGATTGGTTAGGTCTGGTGGATACTAAAACCATAACATGATAGTTAATCTTACTATTACCCCCCACACATTTGAAATTGGTGCCGAAACAACTATTGTCCAAACATTACTGATAAGTGACAGGTTAGGTGAGGACTGAAGATCCACTGAAAATTACTGTCACAGTGACTCCTATGTTCCCCCCTGCCTATATCATAAAGGTGCCAGCATATTGTTCGATGTTCCGTTGGACATTTTCGGTCTTATTAGGTGTGTAATAAGTGTACCGAGATAGGAATGCTGGCATATCGAGAGCCTCCTAATTGTATAACATGGTATTCTATGCACTATTTATGCCATCGAAGGACAGTGGCAGTAAAGAGCAACTTAATTGCCACTATGGGCTAGCCAACACAGGAGTACAGTTCAGAGGAAAGTATTGGGGATCACTGTGGAGAGAAAACCACTACATAGGCCTATCCACTTGTGGAGCATTAGCATGGTTAGGACAAAATAGACCCATTTTGCAAGGGGGATTCTGAATTAAAATGTTTCCTACTCGGATAGATTGCAGATTGTACTACATAAGTGTGCATACGATGGTAGGCACACTGTCACAAATCGGGAAACCAAGGGTACTCGGCCTACTCACGATATTTGCTAGATGAACATAATATTGTGATGAGACTGTACAAATTGTAGCAGACTTTATAGCTTCTCAGCTCATGAACTGCACAAAAAAAGAAAAAACATAACTATAACATTCAAAGAATAATAACGATACAGTACGGTAGTTATTTACTATAATGAACATTAAAGGAGAGGGAACTATAGTAAATAAAGTTGTAATGGACTTCTAATTCTGATTAAAAATAGAACCATGCCAGTTTCTTGTAATAAAATTACTGCTTTATGAAAGCAGTGCCATAAACTTGACTCTACTTTTACTAGTTAATGTTAATGGTTATAATAGTTATCCTTTCTTTCTGATATTTTTAATTGGTGTTTTTTTCTTGAATGTTACCTTAACATAATGAATTTTCTTTTCAGAAAATGGATGAACAAATAAACAAAAAATTGGGACAGCGAGAAAAGCATTTGTGTGACGTAAAAACAGAACATGACCCAGCGGTGCATGCTCTCTTGGGGCAGGTGTATATCGAAATACCGTTTGCCCTGGACAGTGATACGTTCACATAAGATAGGCAGCTTGAAGAAGCAGCATCAATATAAGAAGAGCCTATCATCGAGCTGGTCATAGAACCAGATAAGGCTGGCACCAGTAGGCCCTACATCGAATGATGAAAGCCCAACAGGTTTGTCAGAGAGATAGTTTTAAGACAGTTTGCAGAACAGTGTTCTCCTACCCGATATTATTCTCATTTCTATGGAGTCTGGGATTTGTAAAACAGAGAGCCATGTAGCCTAATGTCATCACACACAATGTCTGGTTGCGTGGCTCAGGGGTAACGTTCTCGCTTGCTGAGCCCAAGGTTGCAGGTTCGAAACCTGGCGCAGTCAGCTGGCATTTGAGGGTGCGCAAATGCGAGGGAGCCGTGTCAGTACATTTACTGGCACGTTAAAGATCCCTTCAGGGCAAAATTCCGGCACCCCGGCGTCTCTAAAAGCCAGGGTAGTTAAAAGGGACGTAAAACCAATAACATTATTATTATTATTAATGTCATCACGCCAGAAGATGGCAGTTCAACACGCTGCGACGGGGTAAGGAGGTCTTGCAGTACGCATGCGCAGCCCAACTATTCCAAACCTAAATATATCGGTTGGCAGTCAGTTGCTGCTACTTCCTGCATGATAATTTGTTAGAGGGGAAGGGGGTTATACAGGACGGGGTTGGAAAATGGGACACGTCAGTTCTAGCCATTCTATTGGCGCGAACATATTGCGGTAACTCCATTTTGTTTCTGATGCTAGGCAGCCATGCCAGAGAGCGTAGCGCGTCAGTCGCTTGAGAGCTGTCTTTGTGAGAGGAGTGTTTAAATTTTCAACGAGTAAAAAACTTTTTCAGACGGTTAATTCAGCTTGTGTTCTTCAGTGATTAGGTAAGGTACAGTTATTTCATTTCTGCTATTGTACAGTGGATAGTAGTAGCTTTACAGTTGTTATATGTTTTGCCCGGGGAATAAATGTACCTTGAAATATTTTAAGGTTAAATACTCCTAGGCTATAGGTGGCAATATGGGACAGACATGTCCCATATTACAACCACAATGTTTATGTGTGCAGATTTCAACCGCTTGCTGGTTAAAGATGCCAAGGACAAAGTTGGGGCCGTCACCGAAAGGAATCCGTAAGAAGTGGAATGAAGAGGACATGAAAGCAGCAGTTATAGCCGTGAGAACAAAAAAATTAGGTGTACGACAAGCTGCTATTCATTACAATGTTCCAAGATCTACATTGCATCGTCTGGCATTGAAGACTGAATCTTCAACAGAAATTGTAACTTCTAGTAAACTAGGACGAAAGCCTATTTTGCCTCCTGAGTTAGAAAACGACCTGGTGCAATATTTATTGCAGATGGAGAAAACATTTTACGGCTTGACAAGAAATGATGTAAGAAGAATAGCTTTCCAATTATCCGTAAGAAATGGAATTGATCATCCATTTTCAAACGGAATGGCTGGCCGTGCATGGTTTGACCACTTCATGTACCGCTACAAAGATGTGATCTCTGTACGAAAACCTACCGGCACCTCCTTTGCTCGAGCTGTTGGCTTCACCAGAGAAATAGTTGACTGTTTCTATGACATTCTTGAAATGCTGTATGATAAGTTTGGTTATCCAGCTGATAGAATTTTTAATGTGGACGAGACGAGACTAAGTGTTGTTCAGAGCAAAATACCTAAAATTATAGGCCTAAAGGGGAAACGTCAAATAGGAGCACTTACCTCTGCGGAGAGAGGTGCCCTTGTGACAGTAGTAGCTTCAATGAGCGCAGGCGGCACATTCATCCCACCTATGCTAATATTCCCACGTGTGAATTGGAGTGATCAGCTAATGAGAGGTGCTCCACCTGGAGCAATTGGGGCTTGTCACCCTTCTGGTTGGGTTCAAACTGAACTCTTCACTCAGTGGTTTGATCACTTTTTGGACAAAACCAAACCTTCTGCAGAATCGCCTGTTCTTTTAATTCTTGATGGGCACTTCTCCCATACACGTAACCTAGAGGTCATAACAAGGGCGAGAGAAAATCATGTGACAATTGTGAGTTTGCCACCTCATTCAAGTCACAAGATGCAACCGCTGGACAAAACATTTATGGGTCCCCTGAAGAGTTATTACAGTGAATGTGTCCGAAGTAAACTGCGTGAAATTCAGCGTCCGTTGACACCATATGACATTGCTGAGTTGTTTGGCAAGGCCTATCTGAAAACTCAGACAGGTGACATTGCTGTCAATGGATTCAAAGTCACAGGGATTTATCCTCTGGACAGAAGTGTTTTCACAGAATCAGATTTCATTGATTGCAAGGGTAAGGAGGAGGAAGTAGCAGTGACTTATTCAGATGATGATCTTAATCATAATGACCAGCAAACTACAGTTCAACCAAGAATTGATCACAGTGGACAGAGAAATTATGTTAGTCCTCAGGATATTGCACCTGTTCCCATTCTGAAGAAAAAGACAAGTAACAGGGGACGAAAAGCCTCAGTAGCCACAGTGATCACAGGTTCACCTTACAAGACTGCACTTGAAATTTCTCGAGAAAAGAAGAATCCCAAAGATGCCCATCAAAATGCAAGACCTAGCACATCAGGATACCCGACAACATCGAACAACTCTTCTAGAGCTTCAAACAGGCAAAACTCAACTTCAAATGGAAACTCTGTTACATTAAAGAGGAAGACAAAAGGGAGACCTAAGCTTCAACAACAATCTCTGCATGCAAAAAGACGACTTCCATTCAGAGAAGAATCTTCTGACTCGGAAGACACTGACTTGTCCATATCATCCGGGAATCACAATTATCCCTTCCTCCTCAAGACTCAACACCAGGGGAAGATAATGCAGAATGCATCTTCTGTAGTGAGAAGTTTCAAGACTCGAAAGCGGGAGAAATGTGGATTAGATGCACAGTTTGTGGCAGGTGGGCTCATGTGGATTGCTCAGCATGTGAACAAGCTGTTTTTATTTGTGATTTCTGCACATAGACATTTTGTTTCTTAAAAGAAACTCTTTTTGACATTTCTTGTTATGACAGTTGTGACTTTTAAATGTTATAGATTCGTTAACTATAAAATTATAGTAATGCTACATTGAAATAAAATTTCACTCTGTGTCCCATAATTCAACCTCAAATTCATAGTACTCATATTTGCAGCATGTTTACTTCTTTGGAAAAATGAGGATAAATATTTGTAATTTGGTATTGACATTCTTGGACGTATGAAGTAAAATGATATTTAGATTGGGATTTATTGTCAGTTACTTTGTAAAACATATATATTCCGGGTTATTGACGTAGAAAAAAGTGTGTCCCATACTACCACCTTCTCCTCTACCTTCTTACTTTCAATAGGCTATTCTTATAAGTCTTTGTGTTTACTTTTAATAATGTAGCAGTATCAAGTACAGTAATAGAAACAGTGACCAACTTAATGTTTTTGGAATGCGCGATACGCAGTGAGAGGGAAGACAACTGCTGTTCAAACCCAACTGCCATCTCCTGTCGAGATATCAGTAGGTTATACATTATGTGAACAGAAGTATCTGAACACTCACATGTGAATGCAGGTGAAGTTTGGACCAACCATCGCTACTAGCCGTGGCTGTCAAAATGCTACTTTTCATGTGTATGATAACTTTCACCTGCAGCCAAGGCTCAGAGGGAGGGTGTATCAGCTCCATGCCCGGCTGTCTTTGCTCCCAGGAATTACCCAGGTACTCATTTCTGGTGTAGGCTGAGTGAACCCCAGGGCTATTTGCGTTTCCGAAAATGGTAGTTTTGTTTCTAAAATCCACTACCTGGGTGGGGATCGAACCCACTCCCTTTCAGTTAGAAGCTCAGCGACTCGACCGACTGCGCCACGCAGCCCCCTCAAGTGTAGTTAGTGGAAGGTTCTTTTCATGCCATAAATCTATGATATGAGACTGCAGGCTTTACTTCCCCTCCGAAGGAAGGCATACTGACGGATCATGTTTATTTTGACATGGAGGATGCTAGTAACATGCTGGCAGATGACTGTGCCGTTGAAGGTTGTCAGTACGTAAATAGCGGCTTCAGTGGCGTAGTTGGTAGCATGCTGAACTGCTGTGCCCAAGATAGCGGGTTCAAACCCGGCCGAAGTCGTCGGATTTTTTAAGAGCGTTAAAAATCCTTCAGTATGCCTACCTTCGGAGGGGAAGTAAAGCCGGCGGTCCCATGTCATAGATTTATGACATGTAAAAGATCCTTTGACAGACTAAACTTGTGTAAAGCTAAACTGTTAGGTTAGATTTAATCGGAATGCTCTATCAAAGTTCCAACGCTCGCCACTAGGTATCATTGATATCTGGTAGCGAAGGTTGGAACTACTTGAATTTGAACGGAACTTGTAGCTCACCCTAATAAGGGTGTCTCCTGGAAGCAGCTACAGACTCAGGCGAGCCAAACATGTCCTCGGACACTCCCTGCACCAAAAGCCATAAGATAAATAAAAAAGATAAGATAAATAAGATAAATAAAAAATAAAAAACTACGTAAATGAAACATTTCGGTGTATTCCTATGCAAATAAAATCGTTTTACATGAATCAAGCTGTAGTTGGTAGTGGTAAGGGATGTTACCATTCTCAAAATTAGGGGCTGATGAGGTGAAATGTGGTGGCTTGGATTCCACATAACAAGGACGTCACGTGGCTTATGATCACAAAATTAGTGGACTCGTAAAACAACAAGCTTCCTTTTTTTCCTGATAGGCCACGGCCACTCCCTGTCCAGTGAAATCGATTTGAGTTCTACCTGTAAATTAAGTAATTACAATTTTACCTTTCATGGCTTAATGCCACACAAAGCAGTCTGTGATGTGCATTATATTATCTGATTTGTATTTTAGAGAAATGAGAATTTTCAAAAATAATCTATTCAATGAACCTCTTGAGAGTATTCTCATGAATTGTACTTGCCAGAAACTTAAATACAGTGCAACCTTTAAATTACTTTTGTAAGGGCGGTGAAGAGGTCAAACTCTTTCAACAGTAAGGAGACTCGTCACACCACATTCCTATAAAGATTTCACCACATATCCATGAAATTAAATATAATTATATCACAGTAAAATGTTTTCTTTATAACAATGCCCATTTAATATAATCTATAGTTTACATGAACTATCAAAGGAATTCCAGACCTTGTTCATAATGAGTTACATGTAGGTTTTATGTGTTTCAGAGCCATTTCCAATGAAGAAAAGTTGAGAGCCTCATGCAATGGCTCTAAAGATAAAACTAGCATACAAGAAAGCTGTCTTCGGATACAAACCCTGTTGGCACAAGAAAAAGAATTACATGTTAAGCAAGTCAGGGAAATACTATCAAGTTAAAGGAGCAGGAATTAATTCTGAAACAGCAGACTTCCTGTCCCAAATGAAATGTATTTATTAATTGTACAGTACAGTATGTAAATAAATACCTATGAAAATGAACCCTTGCATCATGTATTTAAAATAAAAAGTAAACTATGGAACATTGGACACAGCTGCTGAACTTGTAGGCTATTGTTGTCGATGTAACTTAGACGGTAGAATAAAAAGATAGGGGCACATCCCGTTGCTGTCCCACCTCTTTAAACAATAATAGTAATCAGAATAGGAAGATGATTACTCACAAATAGTTAATTTTTTATCCCAAGATGATTTGCCATTGTTGCACTGTGACTGATTAAGGCCCTAGCCTTTTTGTAGCATGTTGATAGAAAAACGAGATTGAGACACAGAGTTTTTTTATTCATGTAACTTACAGATGGTTATTGGTTAGGAGGCAGAACATTGAGAAAAACTGCTCCTTGAAACAAGTTACATTTAAATTTTGATTATTTAAAAATGTTGAGTCAGATGCCTAATTAAGAAAAAAACGTACTATAAATGAAACTAACAATAAGACAATACAGTGAAACCTCTATTAAGAGACCAGTGACGGTTCCATGGAAAACTGGTCTTTTAGAGGGGTGGTCTCTTAATATGCATTAAAATAATATTATACTGCATATTAATAAAGTACAGTTGGAACACATACTTGATTACAATTTATCTGCATTGGTTCACATTTAGTACAAATTAATTACAATTAGTTATTTTCTGTGCTCTGTCATTTAAAAAAGTCACCAATTGATCTCTGTTTCAGATTAGCACATCTTTTTTTAACAATTTCACTTTCTAGAATATCTCTGAGTGAGTTTGAAAGTCCATTAATTTGTTCTGGGTTTGAAAAATCTTCTAGGAGAGGCGTGTTTTGTATTTTTTATACGTTACATAACACTCTATGGAAGTGAAACTTGGAATATTGGTGCAGCAGAAAAGAGGAGAATTGAAGCATTTCAAATGTGGTGTTACAGGAGAATAATGAAGATCAGATGGGTAGATAGGGTTACAAACGAAGGGGTATTAAGATGAGTGGGAGGGGAGAGATGTTTCTGGCGATAGGTTAGTAGGACACATACTAAGACACCCAGGAATAGCAAGCTTATTTATGGAAGGAAGGGTTGAGGACAAGAACTGTAGGGGTAGACCAAGGTTAGAATATGTTAAACAGATTGCCTCGGATGTAGGGTGTGGTAGCTATGGAGAGATGAAACGATTAGCTCAGGACAGGAAGGCATGGAGATCTGCATCAAACCAGTCAAAAGACTGAAGACTCAAACAACATAACACTTCCTCTATTGACATTCTATGCTGATGCAGTTCTGTGCCAACAGAACTATTGTTTACATCATCACCCTCATCTCCACTCCAATGGAAAGGCAGACGAGAAGTGGTCTTTTGAAAGAGGTCAGACTGAGAAAATGCCTGGTCTTTGGTCGGGGAGAGGGGTGGTCCTTAAATAGAGGTAACAAATACATAGACCTTATGTGGTTTTAAATCGGTTCCAAGAAAAATCGGTCTTTAAGAGGGGTGGTATTTTAGAGAGGTTTCACTGTAGTAACATTAAGGCGTATCCATAAGTGTTAAATCCAGGATCGGATCCTGGCTCTGGCAGCGACTGTCCTGACCAAGGATCATGAAATTATTAGTTCAGTCGGTCACTCTTGTATAAAAACGTTCCTAGAGACCCCACCTCAGGTTATGTTGCATTCTGGCAATTCCGCCAACACAACGACACTTACTCGGGATTGAGCCTGTTGTTCTCATTGCTGGGTGCATGTGCGTTGATAAGAGTATACCCTCTGTTTCTGCTGCGGTTAGAGGAGGTAATCTCTGAAGCACTACTGAAGTTAACCACTGAGCTGATAACATTCTTATTTACAGCAAACGCCATGCTAAACACCGGCATATTTTTACCTAACTCCATTAGAGATTCTATATTCTTTTGTGTCCATTACATCGTTGTCCTGATATTGTGTTTCTTGCAATGCCAGTATTGATATGTTATGTTCATGCATCATCGTCGTCAGTTCTTTGTGCTCACCAAACTTGAATAGTGAGTTAAAGTTTAGTATCCCAAAGTATTATTTTTGCTTCGTCCTGAGTTTTGTACGTTTAGACATAGAATTTCTAAAAGGTTCATTTTCCCTAAGCATCTAATTGGTGTATGCTCCCCAGAATCCAAAGACCTACGTGCACATTCATTGAATCTTAACTTGATGAAGCTGTTTTGAATATTCTCGAGTCATGAGGTCAATGTTTAGAGAAAAGGAACCTTTATTGTTTCTATAGACTTCTGCCATTGGTCCACCATGGCTCTTGATATGTATGTGGGTACAGTCGTTGCACCTTCTGATTTGTTGAATGCCCCCATTTGTTAGAATTTCCTCTGCCTCCTATCATATTTTTCCTGAGAGTTCAGGATTCTTACATACTGTACGTTCGAAGTTGCTTTGCCAAATGCTCGGATATAAGACAGCCTTTCATGCGCTAGATAGGCTTACTCCCCGAAGGTCACCACATACAGTCAAAAAAGAAAGAGGATGAGAGCCTAGTTACAGTATTGTTTTTGTACGATTCAGAGTTTAATGACATGCTTTCATTTTGGTATGCATAGCCTACACATGGTCAATAAAATTTTATTGTGTCATCAATCAGAAAGTTATATTTTTGTGGTAAGGAAGACGAGTCCCCATTCATTTTCTCAGATAATGTATATTATCAACTGGAAGTTTTATGTAACTAGTCTGTAAAATAGGCTAGCTTTTTTGGTGGAGCACTGAAGTCATCTTCCCCAGAAAAAATATCCCATTGAACTACTGCTCGGGTCTAAGCAGCGTGAACCTGAGAGGAATGTGCAGCGCGGACTATGAGATGTGGTGTTGACGAGTGATGAGGTTTCTCGGTCTGTGCATAGTACAGTACCAAATGCATTGGTCGGTGACTCACTCACTCATTCGTAATACCACGGTGGTTTGAGCTACGCCCCTATGTCAGCAGTATTGGAATAGAAAGGAATACCAGAGATCACGGTGGGCTGTTGACAGGCCCTTCTCTTCTCGCCTGACCCTTCCCTGCTCTTTCCCCTCACCCCACAAGTTCACAGAGCTTGGACCCGAGCAGTTTATTGATCCATTGACCTATGGTATATGAAACATGGCCTTCGGATTAGCCTAAAACATCTGTTACACTATTTAAATGTATAGATGAATTGGAACATCTTGGGGTACGTACTTGGTCAGAACCTAGTTTCTAAGGCTTTCTAATTCTCGACTGTGGGTTGAAACAAGGTACTCGCGCCTTATGAGGAAGAACAGAAGAGATGGGTTCGATCCCCATGTAAGCCATCTTAGAAGTGGTTTTCTGCGATTCTCCAATTCAATTCCAGGGAAATACTGGCATGGTTCCTATAAGACCATAGCCACCTTCTCCTTAACTCTTATCATACACAGACACACAATAACCCATTCGATATCAAACAGATTATCCACATAGCCTACCAGTAAGTACATGGGGTTGATGACCATGATGTTCAAAGCCCTGAATGAAATAGCAACAGTCTGTTTCATGACTTTCACCTAGGCTATTAAGACACTCAGTTTTCACAGGAAATTCAAAGACCGGTACTCTCCATTTATTGTCTGGTATGTGTCTCCAATTAATGCAGTCAGAAGCAAAATGGTTTTCCCTACAGAGATCACTATTTTGCGTGTTATATTGTTGTTGTTAATTCATTGTAGGGTCTTGGTAATCAGCCTTGTGCAGTAGATTGCGATTTTATACCCATCAGTAGTGTGCATGTATGTATCTAATCACTTTTAACACAATAATGAGGCCAGGAAACCGGATTATTACAAGATGTCATCTAATGCGTGTTTCTTGCGTACGTATTTCTAAGGGCTAATAGGCACTTTTACATTACCGTTATTGTAGGTTATTTAGGGCCGTGTATCAATACTGGAGGTATGAACGTCTTGCATCAAAATAAGCTAACAGGCTAATCATGTAACGTATGTATAACCTAATTAATAATAAACACGTAGGCCTACATATTAGTCTGATACGATACGGTACCGGTAGGCCTATGATATAAATTACGGCTCTTTTCCTGTGGAAAATACAAACGGACGGGAGCCAAATTATTGTGGGTGATAAATATTAATGCAATACAGTCAGAATATCTTTAAATAAACAAATAATAGGCTACACTTTAAAAAAAACTAACCTACACTGTAGTATCGTACCTAACCAACAAAAGTATGGGGACTTTTACCGTACCTTAATTAGGTACCGTACTTATCGTACCGCTATTTGGTTTTATTTCAAATGTTCCTATTACCGATACCTGAAAGTTTATCGTGGCATAAAACCGTAGACTAATAACTAAAATCAGTAATATTGGAGAAAGTGGAAGTCACCTTCTGCTTTCAAACTGAACTAAAGGCAAAATCACGTTTGTCACAACATGTTTTGAAAAACGGCAGCTCAGAAAATATTTTCTATGGATTCTGGAAATCTCTTATATATCGTCTTCGTACGTATTCGTCTTCAAATAATGCTTTAATATAATCAAGATAGTCGTCGTCCACCAAGAATACGCCATTTTTCTTGTGATAAGGATTCCTTAAGGTAGCTTGACCCCTACCTTAGCACACGGCAAGTCGTGCGCAGTCGCGAAGGAGTCCTTGAGCCCAAGGCTTCCTCAAGAAATGTCTCTGAATAGTATTTCTGCTCAAGGAAGCCTTGAGGTCTCCTTAAGGAAGGCTTGAGGTCTCCTTAAGGAAGGCTCAAGGGAGCCTTCAAATGGCTTCCTCAAGGAAGCCTCAAGGAAGCTCTCTGAATGCAAATGGCTTCCTTAAGGCTTCCTCAAGCCCAAGGTCTCCTCAAGGCGTCCTCAAGAAATGTCTCTGAATTCCACCCTGAGACATCGGTGAAAAGCCACCTTTTACTCTAGCCTGTGGCAACTGACAAATGCAAATGTACTGCATTCGTCAAGAGATGGCAAACAGGCCAATTTCAGTTATTATTTATACATAATTTAACCTGCTAATGCATATTCTTAATTTTATACAAATCCTGAGGAGATGTGAAGGCAAGGCCTACTCTTGGTGTGGAAATAAAAATATTTTGAAATATTTATGCACAGGTCCAGGATATTTATTGCATAAACAATTTTTTTTTCTTCCAGAGTCATTTGGCCCTATCAGAATCCCTTCTATGTCTATGACAATACATTTATGTCTTTATTAATCGTATTCATAGACTTTCCCCAACACTATTTTCTTTTCATCGTTTAAGCACTGGTTTGTTTGTCTCCATCCATCATTTCGTGTCTCTCAATCTTCATATATCTGATACCAACCAACATAAATACAACGATCATGGCCAACATAACGTACTTCTCGCTTTCAAAACACAAGATAATACAAAATGGCCATCATTTCCACTGCCTACTTCACTCCCACAGCAGGAGGATAGAACACACCGACGATCGCAATGGCCGCGAAAGCGATTATCTCGTTGAGGGAACGGGATCGGGCTGATTCTGTTGAAGGGAAAGTTGACCGCGATAATGTTATCCTGGTGCGTTTAGACGTCCCAACTTAATCAGGATCGGGGCCTGAACGCGATCGCAACCGGGACGTCTAAACGGGGTATTAGGATCGCTGTGGTTAGCTTGTGCCATATAAATTGCATTCCGTATGTGACTACTGGGACGATTTTGATTTTGAATAATGTCATGACCGTTCTTACCGACAGATTTTGAGGCTTGGGAATCTCATACATTGATTTAGTTGCTGCTATCGCTCTTTTTTCAACATGCAGTGTAAATGTTACTCCTGTGGTCTGTAGCGTGATGCCTAGGTACTTGAAAGATGTCACAACTTCAAGCTGATCCCCGCTGTCTGTGAAAAAGTCATCTTTCGCCAATCTTCCTCCTCTTCTAAATTTCATCGTGAATAGCGTAAAGCACCTCCCCATTAATATGCCCTCTTTCCTTCACTTGATTTTATTATTGTTATTGTATCCTTACTTACGAAGTAAACCAGGAGGTTAATTCTCTAGAAAGTTCGGTGATATAACAATACCATATTATCCAATGACATTGTCTATCTATGGCCATCCCTTATTAATCTCATTTCCAACGTGGTCGGGAATGAGATGCGATGAAATTCCACGTGGCTGATGGTTTCCACGGCCGGATGCCCTTCCTGACGCCAATCTCACGAGAGGAGTTAATGAGAGTTGAAATGAATGAAGATGAATGAAAGTTCAATTTCGAGTAGTTCCAACTCTGGCTACCAGGTGCCACTCTCACTGACACCCAGTGGTGAACGTTTCTAAACCAAGTAACCTACAAATTGATCTACCAATTGTGCCAATTGTAGTGGTAGGTTCTTTCTCATGTTTTTTATCGTATGGCTTTTAGTGCCGGGAGTGTCCGAGGACATGTTCGGCTCGCCAGTGTTAGTAGCTGCTTCGATGCGGACACCCATGGGGTGAGCTACAAGTACCTTCGCACGTGGAGTGTTGTCTGGGGAGGAAAGTGTGAAAGTAAGGACTAGGAATTGGAAGGTAGCGGCTGTGGCCTATAGTGAGGGACAAACCCCGGCATTTGCCTGGAAGGAAGATGGGAAACCACAGAAAACCATCTTCAAGGTTGCCGGCGAGGGGATTCGAACCTCCACGCCTCCCGGATGTGAGCGACTGCCTGCAGCCACGCGGTAACAACCACGGCTAACTCACCCGGTTCTCATGCCATAAATCTATGACATGGGCCCGCTGACTTAACTTCCCCCTCCGAAGGAAGGCATACTGAAGGATTTTAACGTTCTTAAAAGTCCGACAACTTCGGCTGGGTTTGAACCCGAGATCTTGGGCACAGCAGTTCAGCATGTTACCGACTACGCCACCTAAGCCGCCCATCCAATGACATTGTCGAGAAATGTAATTTTTAAACTGAATACGCAGAGGTGAGATGTTTTACGAGTAGTATTAACGATAAAGGCGACATTAATTATGGGAACTTCATTGCATGTGCAGAAAACAAGAATCTCATGCAGAAAGCCAGGAAATTATGTATTATTTTATTCACGAATAATCACGAAATCAAGGCATTTTCACAAAATTAGCACGAAAAATCATATCACGAAATAGCATTTACAAAATCAATCAAATTATCATCAAAAATTCCGGAATTTATCTGGAATGTTAGGAAACTCCCATGGCAAACTCACTCTCAGGATGGCCACTGTCAGTATCGGGATTCGAACCTTTGATCTCCGGACTTTCTGCAGGTGCCCACCGCAGTCATGGAGCGTATAGCTGTAAATATGTATTTAAGATAATAAAGATCAGTAGGCCTAATCCAGTTTTGTTACTGAATTATTTGTTTTGCATAATATAGCCTAACATGTTCCGCTGCAATTGGCATTCCCACAAAATAAAATTCCGAAATCGTTCTAAATCCACAGAAAAAAACACCGTTTTTGCTGCAGGGGTTTTCGTGATGAAATATCCCGTGGGTAGGATTCCACGTCAAATGGAGGTCGCGGGGCTTATGATCATGAGATTAGCTGTCACGTAAAACCTCAAGCTAATACGCAGGATATCGTATACTTACATCAACATTTCGGTGTCAGTAAATTTATAGTAACTGTTACGTTACATTTTCAACTACGATACGGAAATACGAAATGTATCTTCATTTAATAAGTGCAGCTAACTGCCAAAAAATATATACATGACCGTGCATACTGTAACGTTTTTAGGGTTCGTTAAAATAGGTCAGGCTATAATGCACTAAATCTTCATTTACAATAGTGTTATTTACACTAGTTAACACTAAATCAAATTATTTACACAAATTAGGCCTACTTACTTCCACACACACATACACAGAATCTCACTTTATACAGCTACAAGTCACTATTTATGTACACTGATCTCTAAAAGTCAGTTTCTCTTGCAGTTACTATTTATCTTCCACAGTCACTATTTACATTATTTATTTCCACATTTATCTTCACACCCCGTCTTCACTATTTACAGTCCTTCACATTTATTTCACTGGTCGCTCGGCACGGCACACACCGACAGCGCGGGCTCACTCAGGACTGACTCGCCCGCCGCAGTTTGCCGGTATATAACCAATCCAGCTCCTGGTCTCGAATGTTCTCTGCCGTTGCTCCTTCCAGTAGCGTCGAGTATGTCCTCGTGGTTGGCTTCCAGAATTATCTAGCCACTCCCAACGAGGTTCGGGACCTTCTTGTCACACCCAGTAGTCTCCGGAAGCAGAAGAGTCTGGAAGCCTTGCGTCAATAGTCTACCTGATTCGTAGCGCTATTGTATTGGTGGTGGCCTTGGGGAGGGGCTACCCTAATTAGCCCGGCCGGACTGGCTATTCTGCATTCCTCACACACCCCGCCTGCCCGTCACTACGAGGATAAAGAATGGCGACCGCTGGGCAATTGCACGAATCTTTACACTGCCCCCTCCTTAACACTGTTCCGTCTCGGAGCAGACACTTCCAACAGGGTGACGGTGGGAACAGCTCGGTCCTTCACGGCATCGTGAGTTGACGAAGAAGTAACAGTCCACCGTTTTCTGAGACACCACGTTTGTTCGGGGCCAGCAGCACACCAGAACTTCAATCCCTGTGCGTCGAAAGACTTCCCCAAGCATGCTTCTTACAATCCTCCAGTCCAACCCATCTAGTCCACAGCCCAACTTGGGTACAGCTAATTTGGATATGCTTCGCTCCAGTAGGTGCTCCCGCATAGCAAGTAGACTATCCCAGATGGCACGATAGGAGGGCTTCAGATGGGAAAGTTCTTTCGTCACCAGATAGAACAGCGATCGCTCGTTCCTGGTTAAGCACAACACGCCCCCGACACGAGGCTCTTGGCTCTGTAGCTCTTCAATCCCGCCGTATTTCCGCCGGAACACCTGGCCGATTCCCTGGCTCATCCTCAGGTCCTTAGCCACACAGTGAGCCAAGGCATACTCACTGGCGGTTTGGAATAAATCTCGTCGAATCTCGGTAGTGACGCCATAACGAACTTTTCGGCCAATTCGGCATTGAGCCATGAACTCTTCGAAGGATCGTTCTGCATCTGGCAATCGACAGATACGAGCGTGTTGTACGTGCCCCTCGTCATCGTTGTCGCCCAGGAACGGTGCCAGCCAATTGAAATGGACCACTCGGGGTTTGCCATTCAGTCTTCTCCTGATACGATAGACGACGTCGTTGATCCTCTTCAGTACCTCATATGGTCCGTCCCAGGAGCGTTGTAGCTTCGGAGAGAACCCTCGCCGCCTTTTTGGGTCGAAAAACCAGACTAGATCTCCTGCTTGGTAACCTCCTGATTCGGCTCTTAGGTCGTAACGCTCCTTCATCCGGTCGCTCGCATTCTGGATGTTTGCGCGAACTCGGTCGTGAATATCATTCATCCTTCGACGGAGGTCGGAGATGTAGTCCTCGCCAACAAAGTCATCCTTAGGTTTGCAGCCGAACATCAGGTCACACGGCAACCGCAGCTCTCGGCCAAACAGCACATTAGCTGGCGTTTGGCCAGTGGTCTCATGTATAGAAGAGCGGTATGCCAGTAGAAACAAGTGGAGAAACTTGTCCCAGTCCCGCTGGTGGTCGGATACAATCTTGGACAGGTATTTCTCCATTGTTCTGTTCATGCGCTCCACCATGCCGTCGGACTGTGGATGCAGGGCAGTTGTTCTTGTTTTCCGGATCCCGAGAATCTGGCACAATTCCTGGAACACCGACGACTCGAAATTTCGCCCCTGGTCGGAATGAAATTCCAAAGGTACACCAAATCGGCTCACCAGCTCCCTTACTAGTGTCTCGGCAACCACCACCGCCTCTTGATTGGGCAATGCATATGCCTCTACCCACTTGCTGAAGTAATCTATTGCTACCAAGATGTCGTGGGGAAGGGGCCCGCTACATCGATGGCGATCCGTTCGAACGGTGCACCAACGTTGTACTGTCTCATCGCTGCTCTTCTCTTCTTCTGAGGCCCGTTCGCAGTGGCACAAACCACGCACTTTCTGCACCATTCACGAACGTCGTCGGAGCAATTGAACCAGTAAAACCGCTTTCGGATTTTCTCTATGGTTTTCCGAACTCCAAGGTGCCCTCCGGACGTTCCATCATGCAGCAACTGCACTATCTCGGATACCCTGTTTCGTGGAACAATAAGCTGTAGCCTCTCCTGAGTCCCTTTCTCATTCTCCAGTACCCTCTTTAGAACCCCGTTTTCCAAAATCACGGAATTCCACTGAGCCCAGTAGGCTTTTACAGAGCGTGAGAAGGGAGCTACCTCTTCCCAAGTCGGTCGTTCCTCAGACTTCTTCCAACGCAGTAGGTGTTTTAAGTCCGGATCGTTTTCTTGGTCCTTACGGATTTCCTCATCCTGCCAGTGGTCGTCAGTCACAGTACTTCTTCTTACCGCTGCAATTTTGTCTTCTATCCGATTGCAGTGCTTGCAGTCTTGCGCGCACGGTCTCCTAGATAGAGCATCAGCATTTCTGTGTTTAAGACCAGCCCTGTGTTCAGAGTCGAAGTCGTATTCCTCGAGCCTTTCGATCCACCTGGCTACCTGTCCCTCCGGGTTCTTGAAACTCAGCAACCACGTAAGTGCTGCATGATCAGTCCGTAGAACGAACTTCCTCCCGTAGAGGTACTTGTGGAAATGCTCCACCGACTTCACTACAGCAAGCAATTCCCTTCTAGTCACGCAGTAGTTCCTCTCCGGTTTAGAAAGAACCTTGCTGAAGTAAGCTATCACTCTTTCCTGCCCACCTTGCAGTTGGGAGAGCACGGTACCGATGCCCACATTGCTAGCATCGGTGTCCAAAACGAACAGTCCTTCCGGTTGTGGGTAACTCAGGATAGGAGCATTGGTCAGTACCTCCTTCAGTTGTTCGAAAGCCTGTTGATAGGTTGTGTCCCACACAAAACTCCGGCCGTCTTCGGTAAGTCGAGTCAGAGGCTTCGCGAGATTAGCAAATCCTGGCACGAATCGACGGTAATAGGTGCATAGTCCGAGGAAACTCCTAACTTCGCGCTTATCCTTCGGTATTGGCCACGCCTTCACCGCGTTTATCTTCTCCGGATCTGCAGCAACCCCCTCTCCGGAAACAACGTGGCCCAGGTAAGTAACTTCTTTTCGAAAGAGAAAGCACTTCTTGGGGTTGAGCTTCAGGTTGGCTTGTTTTAGACGTAAGAACACCTGCTCCAAATTCTTTAGGTGGTCTTCAAACGTCCTTCCGAGACGATGATGTCATCCAAGTAGACCAAGCAGGTTTCCCAAGACAGCCCTTTTAAAACTCGCTCCATCAAACGTTCAAACGTAGCAGGGGCGTTACAGAGTCCGAACGGCATAACTGTGAAGTTTCACAGTCTCGAACCAATCGTAAAGGCGGTCTTCTCCTTGTCGTTGGGGTCCAACCCGACCTGCCAGTAGCTACTCTTGAGGTCCAATGTGGAGAAGATCGTGCTCCCGCCCAAGGTGTCCAGGGTGTCATCGATGCGTGGTAGAGGATAACTGTCCTTTTTCGTCACATTGTTCAGCTGGCGGTAGTCTACGCAAAACCGCGTAGATCCATCTTTCTTCTTCACCAGAACCACTGGCGATGCCCAGGGGCTGCTTGAAGGTTCAATCACCCCATCGCGAGCCATATCGCTTATTATTCGCTCGGCTTCCTCTCGCTTGGCTAGTGGCAATCTTCTGGGCGTCTGGCGAATAGGTCTTGAGTCACCCGTATCGATGCGATGTTGCACCACGTTCGTTCTTCCATTACCAGTCCCATCCTGGAAGGCATCTTTATGACGTTTGAGAAGTTCCCTTACCTCTCGGCTCTGCTCAGGATTTAGCTCTTGACACGCTGCCTCGATAAGACTGTCAAGCCACACTGAATGTATTCCGGATGAGGAGGCAGCTGTTCGCACTTGGCGTACGACGGAGGACACAGACGAACATATTCCCAGGCTGGTTCCTTCCCGAACGGTTATTGGGCGATCATGAAGGTTCATTACCCGCACAGGAATCTTCGCCCCTGCACGAACCAAAGCTTTGGCTACCAGCATTCCATGTCCAGTTTCGTCTTCGCCAAACGTAGGCCCTACCATGACGACACAACCTTCAGGAATTTCACCGTCCAGCTTCCCTTCTACCATTACTTCACTACGTCCTGGCAGTACCATGTCTATCGCTGCTATCACCCGTATCGACGCGGCGTTCCTCTTCTGCAGCACTACCTCCTCGTTTCCGACTCTCAAAATTCCGCTTCCCAAGTCTAGTCCGAATTTGTACTTAGTCATGATGTCCATCCCAAGAATAACGTCCTCTTCCACCTCAGCGATCAAGACACGATGGCGAAACTGGGTATCACCGATGATGAAGTCGACGACTGCCTCCCCTCGAACGTTGGCTGGCTCCCCCGTTGCTGTTCGCAGTGTCCATCTTGTGGGTGTTATTGCTCTTCTCACGATGCCTGGTCGGATGATGGTCATTGTGGCCCCTGTGTCCAGCAGTAGGTCTCTGGGTTCTCCATCCACATGGCCACTGACAAAAATTGAGTTGGCTTGACGACCCAGAGACGCGACGATAGCAGAAGTGGGGGCATTCCTGGTGTTGGCGCGGGTTGACAGTCGCCCCTTCCCATCAACCCTCTTTAGTTTCCCTGCGGCTGGTACTCGTTATTCGTAAGTTTAGGGCATCGATCTCTGAGGTGCCCAACCTCCCCGCAGCCCCAGCACCTCGTCCGTTTCTTCTTGGTCTGCAAGGCTTGAAGAACTTTCTCCGCGATTTCTTCTATGGGAGGCACAGGTTGGACCTCCTTGTCTCCCTCCAGAGCTCGGATGCGCGCCTGGCTGCGCACGGATTGTTGAACAGCCTCGAACTCAAGGGCTAGGGTCAAAGCATCATTCAACGTTTTCGGGCGCGCCAGCTTCACAGCCCGCTGAGTCTCGGTCTCGCGGAGCCCGTCGAGAAACTTCTCGGTAGCAAGACTCTCGTAAACGTCGCTGGGCACTGTTGGGTAGGCACTCCTAACAAGACGGACTATGTCTGCTTCAAACTCCTGTAGGCTCTCGTTAGGTCTTTGGCAGCGATTTCTTAACTGGGAGCGATATAGCTGCTCCATATGTCGATGTCCGAACCGCATTTCCAGTTTTTGAACGAGAACGTCATAGTTCTGTCTCTCCGATAAGGTAACAGCTTGTAGGACTCGTAGGGCCTCTCCGCGCAGCGACAAGCTCATCATTGCAGCTTTCGTGGCCTCTGACCACCCATTAATCATGGCGGCGGTCTCAAACAAGGTGAAGTATTCTTCCCATGCAGATTTCCCATCGAATGTTGGCAGGTCAGAACGCCCAACTGCGGGAACGGGTGCACGATCCATTGGCAGGTCGGTCCGCCCAGCGGCGGGAACAGGTAAACTCTCCTTACCTCCCGATGGTTCAGCAGCGGCAATGGTTTCGTTTCGTTGCTTGTCCTTATTTTGAAGCAGGGCGCTCGCAAGCTCGTCCTCCAACTTCCGCAGCGACTCTTGAAATTCCTCCCTCAGCTTCGTTTCCGCAGTGAGTGTTACTTCTCGAAGTTTCCTCTCAAGATTGGCATTATTTTCCATTATATTCCTTTCCATAATTTTGGAGTTTTCTACTATTTTCTTTTGTAAATTTTCCACATCGTCCGCCATTTTCTTTTCCAAAATTTCCACCACCTGGCCTATGCCGCAAGGAACCTCAAAAAGGAATATATCTGGGTCCTCACCTCCGTCCAGCAGTAACTGACGTAATCGCACTTGTAGCGTAGACTTTGTTCCCGTGGTATCAACTTCTCTTTCTTCCAATTCCTGCCGTAATTCCGAAACCTTCAGTGCTGAAAGTTTTACTTTCCTTGTCGCCATTTTACAGTACAAAATGCGAGACACACCAGACAGTCAGCACACGATGAACTAGGCTTACAGATGGTACACACCAGACAGTCACTTAGCAATTAACTATACACTTCCTTAAAGTAGGCCTTTTCAAAAGTACTCACTGTTTCATACAGAAGCACTCACTATAACCTGACCCTCACATCTGACACCAATTGTAACGTTTTTGGGGTTCGTTAAAATAGGTCAGGCTATAATGCACTAAATCTTTATTTACAATAGTGTTATTTACACTAGTTAACACTAAATCAAATTATTTACACAAATTAGGCCTACTAACTTCCACACACACATACACAGAATCTCACTTTATACAGCTACAAGTCACTATTTATGTACACTGATCTCTAAAAGTCAGTTTCTCTTGCAGTTACTATTTATCTTCCACAGTCACTATTTACATTATTTATTTCCACATTTATCTTCACACCCCGTCTTCACTATTTACAGTCCTTCACATTTATTTCACTGGTCGCTCGGCACGGCACACACCGACAGCGCGGGCTCACTCAGGACTGACTCGCCCGCTGCAGTTTGCCGGTATATAACCAATCCAGCTCCTGGTCTCGAATGTTCTCGGCTGTTGCTTCTTCCAGTAGCGTCGAGTATGTCCTCGTGGTTGGCTTCCAGAATTATCTAGCCACTCCCAACGAGGTTCGGGACCTTCTTGTCACACCCAGTAGTCTCCGGAAGCAGAAGAGTCAGGAAGCCATGCGTCAATAGTCTACCGGATTCGTAGCGCTATTGTATTGGTGGTGGCCTTGGGGAGGGGCTACCCTAATTAGCCCGGCCGGACTGGCTATTCTGCATTCCTCACACACCCCGCCTGCCCGTCACTACGAGGATAAAGAATGGCGACCGCTGGACAATTGCACGAATCTTTACAATACAATAGCCATTCTAAGACCATCTCACACAGCACCTTCAGTCAATGCAGAAATCTGTCAACGAGACTTTCCTTCTGGAGCACAAAAGCAGGTGATAACCAACGGTCACAGGTTGTCTCACACAGTTTACACTTGCAATTATCGTCCGGGTCGTGGAATTTCTCAGTCTGGCACATTCGGTGGTGGAAACCATGCACGGCGTATCGCGACACTACATGCCGTAGTTTATATCCTACTCGCGTGTCGCGTCCATTCCCTGTAAATCATGGCATCTGTTGAAAAGAACATTGGCCATATGTCTTGCTTTTTTGCATCGAGTTCTTGTACAAGTCCTATGTAGGCGGTGGTTGATGGTAGCAATTGGTTAAGGCGAAGATCTTCGATGAAAAATTGCTCTCTTGCTAGCACGTAGGTGAGGCGAGACCGTGTGAATTTTGACAGACACAGTGTTATTTTGAGGAAAGTGGCTTTGACTTTTTCTATTTCTTCCAAATTTTTCTTCGTCAGATGCAGCCACATTGTCTCTAGTCCATAAGTTATGATGGGGTAATTTTAAGGCGAAACAGGGTGATAGCTGTGGCCAGAGATAGCTGTCTCAGATTCCTTATGGTGTGAATTGAAATCTTTGCCGCGGCGACTCTTTCCTTGACGCGTAGGCTATAGACTCTTATCTGAAAAGTGATTCCCAAGTACTTGAAGTGTGATACATTCTGTAGCGGAACATTCTTATGCGTAATGAAGTCATTTGTTGGAAGTCTGCCTCCTTTTCTGAATGTCATTTTCACTGTCTTAGTACCGTTGAGTGTTAATTCATTGTTTTCGGCCCATGTTGAGAGTTTGTCAAAAGCTGTTTGAATGCAATCTAGGTTTCGGGAAATAAGAACCATATCATCTGTGTAAGCGTAAGCGTAAACCAAGACCGACTACAAAGTCGGTCTTGGAGTAAACGTTACCAACTGCAATTTCTCCAGGTATTTCCGCAGTGTCTATGATGAAAAGCAGTGGACTCAGGGGGTCTCCCTGCAGTACTCCTTTGGTTTGGCTCATCGGGTTTGATTTAGACATCCTGTTGTCTATTTCTATTTGATTGTTCGACAAGATATTTTGTATTAGACGTGTCACTTGATTTCTTGGCGCACCTCACTCGGAAGTGATGGGCTCCATCTCGGCAATGCTGTACAGCTTTCGCCGTATCGGCTAGCTACGGAACCATACCTTATTTTCCCGCACAAATACAAACCGATATAAAATAAGTGAATTAATCTACGTATTTTACAGTCATACAGCATAACCTTTTGATGTATTAGGATTACAACGCGACCAAGAACTACATTTTCCAACCACCCCGAGCCGAGAAAAAGTTAACTTACAAAAATAATAACAACTTTGTTTCTAGGACACACAAAATTTTAAAATTAATAAACCAGTTATAAAACATTAATTACAATGTATATTGTGTTAAAATTTGGATTTGCTGTGATGACGGGTTTTTTAGATAATCATTCTTAAATGTGACGCATGGCACTTTTGTGTTCCAACTGCGATAAAAATATTACTATATAAATTAAAAATTCCAACCCTACAAGAGCTAACGTAAAATAGAACGACATAAATGATGATGTTATTGAATTCAAGTAGGCCTATTGGTTACTTCACAAACCACCTTCAAACTCGAGCGTACATTATACTTTGGTCGACAGTAGTCAATACAATTTTTAAATTAATATGTATTAATTAAATACCAGTTTCGGCCACATTATTCAGTTTTTTTTAGAATAAAAGAAAAAAAAATGAAAAACTACGAGCAACGCTTTTGAAAACAATGTTTAAACTTGGTCTTTCCTATTATTTTTCTAAAAACATGTTTAAAAACAGATCTTGTGGGCTTCAATTTGACAATATAAAATAATTGTTAAAAATGACATAAATCGGAAAAAATGTGTTAGTATTCCCATAAATAGACTAAAAATGTTCTTTAAAATTCTTGATATGGTCTTTGTATGAGATGAAAAAACTCCTTGCTGAGTGGAGCTCGTTTTCAAAGTACATCAGTACTCAGCTGATCGCGGCATGTAATACACAGCTTCTCGGAACGTCCTCTTACTGCAGCACTTCTGTAGGCTTTACGCACGGAGCATGAACTTTACTAATGAAAACTAACGAATACAATAACATGCTGTAGATACTATAAAAAAAAACACGGTAGAACACGGAGAAACGTCGCGATTTACGCAATCGATGTCACTTTTAGTAGTTTGAGGAGATTTCCATTGTCCTCGAGGTCAGGCACGGAAAGATAATATACTTTTATTGCGCAATCAGCGCCGCTTTCGTGAAATTCCCTTAATCGCAATCTACGAGTCTAGTGGCGAGAGATCAAATGATTTAAACAGACCTCAGCGAATTTTCGTTACCTCCAACTATCCGGACACAATCTTAACTACTTTTACTTTCGTTACACGTTTGTAAAGTTAGCTACTTTTCCGTTACTTTCGTTACCGGCTCCTGATTAGCTATTTAGACGAAACGACTGTTCTGCATTTTTCTTCATCCTAGTACTTTTTTGTGACTGGGATATGACCTAGTAGTTACTCTATGAACACATTAACAAGGTTAATTAAAGGCAATTGGTACATAAACTCAGGGGAAGAGAAGATCACAAGTGAAAAGAGAAACCTTTATTAAAATTATCAAAACATTTCAATTTGCATCCTGCCAATTCTACCTGAATGTGAAAAATACAAGTCAGTAAATATACATGTAATAAGTATTCATATGACCTAGTCACTGCACATTATATTTCCTTACCAATATTGTATGGTATTCATAAAGAATGCTCTAAGGTAGCTTATGAAAAACTAACTGCAAGTGAGGGGATAAGAAAGCATGATAAAGTGAGGTATATCATTTACCATGTTCCTTCTCACACAACATGACACAGTTTAATGTAAAAAATTCCTTTCATCTTACATTTCAAAAAAAATTCTGCAGTAAAAAATGCTTTTTTTCTTTTCATGAAATTCTGAGCAATACTTTGAAGACAAAAATTAACAATTCAGTAGAACAAACTATTAGTCTGCAAAGGAGAAGTGTAGTCAACGCCTATGCATCGATTGATTGATCTTTTACGTAGAATCAAACACTGAAAGAAAAATGGCTACTAGGTGTTCTAAGAGATACGGTAAATAGATTGATTAGCAGCTGCAGCTTCAACATCAGTACGTTACAATGAGCAGCCTTGGAAATAAATATTGTTCAATAGATAAATTTATTTATTTGCAATTGGGGACACAGCTCCTGGTGGCAAAAGTGCATTATAACTAGTTAAAAAAAAAAAGAGGATAATGGATGAGTTTTTTGCAGTTAGAGAAATAACAACAAAAATTTTACAATGAGAAAGTACTAATCAAACCCCTTCCCTCCAAAACACACCCAACCTCACTGGTTGTAATATTTTTTTCGTGTAGCCTCCTGAGAGGCCGAGTGCAGGTCTTTCTAGTCGACGCCCGTGGGCGACCTGCGCGTCGGGATGAGAGATGGAATGGATGAAGATGAATGAAACTGGGCAAGGATGTGGAGGGATGCGGCCGTGGCCTGTCAGAAGGAACTGTCCCAGCATTTGCCTGGTGTTGAAAATGGGAAACCACGGAAAACCATTTCAAGGACAGCCGACGGTGGGGCTCGAACCCACGCGTCTACCGAGTCAGCAGAGAGCTTGGCCCCTTGACCTAACGCGGCGCTTTAGCCCGCGTAGCCACTACTGTCGGTGGTTGTAATATGCAAAGGCCATACTAAAAGTCGTCAGGAACATTTTTTCTTGAACCACAATCCTTTAATATAGAACAACCATGCTCAGCGCAATCTTGCAACTTTCCAGAACATGTGCTCGTACTCTTATGTCATTAGCTTTTATCACATGACCACAGCAAGGCATTACAAAATGGCTGACATCAATGTTTCGTTCCGTCAACGTGTTGTGATAGAATTCCTTGTTAAAGAAGGAATCCTTGCTGCTGAAATCCACCAGAGACTTCAATGTGATTTGGAGACGAGTGTATGGGTGCTAACTGTGTTCGGAAATGGGTGAAATATTTTAAAGATGGAAACATGAGCGTACACATCAGCCGCATAGAGGGCGCCCTGCAACTGCCTCCACCAAGTGCAACACGACACACGTTGATGACATAATTCAAGAAGACACACGTGTCACTGTCAGTGAAATTGTGGCAAGGCTTGCAATAGGACACAGTGCAGTGCAAGAAATGATTCGCGAGTTATGGTATCGAAAATTGTGTTCCAGCTGGGTCTCACAATTACTCACCAAAGAGCACAAAGTTCAAAGACAAACCATCACTCATAACCTCCAGAGACATGGAAATGAATGAGATATTTTTTTTTATGAGTATTGTTATGAGGGATGAAAACTGGTTCCACCCTTACAAACCAGAAACGAAACAGCGAAGTATGGAATGGCACCATTTGGATTCACCAACAGAGAAAAAAAAAAGCATAGACATTATAGTCTGCTGAGAAATTTATTGGCACCTGCGATTCAGAGGACGTCATTCTGGCTGAATTTCTTGAAACCAGGCAAACCATAAATGCTGCCCGTTACGTTGAAACGCTTCACAAGCTTCATCTTGGATTGCGTGATACACATCCTGGAAATAACATTTATCCTGCAACACGATAACTCACAGTGCTTGTTTCCCAGCGAAAACATTCAAAAATTAGAATGTGAAGTTATGCCACATCCTCCTTATTGTCCAGACTTGGCACCCTGCTACTACCATCTTTTTGGTTTTGTGAAGTAGCAGATGAGAGGCCAGCGCTACGAGACGAACGAGTACGCGAAGACAGCAATGCGTCAATCCTTTCGGCGTGCCGGAACAGACTTCTACTGTCAAAGGACTCTCCAACTTCCACAACGGTGGGGGAAATGAGCCCAAAGGAATGGAGACTATGTTGAAAAATAAACAAAAGTTTATAATTTGAGATGTATTCAGTGTATCGCCATTAATAAACATATTTCTGTAAAAAGAAATGTTGCTCATGACTTTCAATATGTCCCTCGTACTATAACATTACAAAGAAACAAAACAAAAACAAAAGAGCAACATTATTTTAACATGGTCTGGGATTAGCGTAGACTGTTTTATAGGACAAATTCCCGACACCTAGTTACCAAGGCAACACATCCACGTTTTGGTTTAGCAACACCAAAACTTTATCTTTTGTTTTTTTCTGCAACATTTTGAATGCCGCAAAACAACTGCAGAACCAATAAGGGTTCATAAGAATGTCGTCAAATTTGGGGGGCAGAGTTCAGACCCCATTGAAAATGTTCATCATCAATATATCACCTGTGGACAAATCTGAACGAGTGCACACAAGCAAAGAGAAAAAGTGTAACACTTGTTTCTTGGAACTGTTGTTGCATACCAATGCTCAAAATTTCACTAATTAATTTGTTTAGCAAGATCAGGGCTGTCCCCGAGATCTTGAGGTGAAATGTGAAATTGGAGAACCTGAATGACATCACCAAAGACAGACAACAATCAGCCCATGTCCTATTATACGAGCCTGTTTCAATGTCCTTACCATGGCTACAACCCTGATTCAACCTAACAGCAAGGAATAATAAAATTAAAAAAATCACCATGATTGTAGTGATCGGGGAATGATTGAATGTTGACACTGCGGACTATGGTTACTTTTTGGTCAAAATTGGAGAAACACACATGCCAAAGTATGAATTCCTATCACTGAATACTGACCAATGGAAAGTGATGCACAACAATAATATTGCTCAGATGGGAGATTGGGAGTCGATGACGCAATCAAACATCTTCAGACTATGCCTGAGGAGGCATATAGGGTCGTAAAAGTAGCACAGTTGATGACTTCGCCTTTGCCTTTCCAGATGAGCTGTTGTTGTTCTTGCTGGAGTTCCACTCCATGTTGACCCATCCTTCTCCAGACTTTCACAGGAATGTCATTAGGTGCCCCACTCTGTGTGAACCGAGGCACAGGACCTAGGATGTCCGATGGTCTTCACAGGAGTGTCCCAAATTTGTTTTTGATGAGCAATATCGTGTGCGTCGTGGCTATCTCAGGACTATAATCATTCATGAAGATGGGCAGATTTAGTTCAGAAATCACTAAAATGGGAAAAACTCTTATTCATTTCAGGGGCTTGGGACATCTTGGTCATCAGCCCCATGTTGTCGTCAGCTGATACTCTTGTCCAAGTATTCATTTGTCTCCTGCAATTCTTCTTCAATATCCATTCAGGCATGGAGACATCTTTGATGGCTTAACAAGCCAATCCGGGCATGAAACAAACGACCACGTTGGTTGCACCTTATAGAGGGTGGAGATCGTGGTTGAGCTTGGCGTAGTTTATGCCTCTGGCGTTTATCTACAGCTTGCCTTCGATGTTCAAGCTCAAAATGTATGACAGCAGCTGCCATAGTCGGGCGCCAGAGAGGACGACCCTCGGCAGTGGCATTCCAAATTCTTGGTTCAATGCCTGTACTTCTCAAGGTCGTCTTAAGCTAGTCCTTATAGCGATTCCGAGGGGCGCCACAAGGTCTCTTGCCTGTACTTATTTCACTATACAGGATCGGTCATCACTCATGCACTATTTTATTTTCTGTGTCCGAATTAAATTACATTTTGCCAGTAAGTAGCAACAGTTACAGCATTAGTATTTGCAGCCATAAGATCGTCTTTTGAACAAATGCCCTCCATCAAGGGGCAGATCAGCAGGTGTTCGGGATCTTGTAACTTGCTGCAGCCCCGAATCGCAGTTGTGGTGTGTGGTTTAAAGCGCATGGCTACAGGTTGGAAAAGAAAATCCAAAAGGGCATTACAATCAACTTTTGATGACATTTTTAGCATCTAATCCATAAATTAACATATTGAGCCACTAAAGGAAACTGGCTCTGCATGCATAAGGCTTGTTGAAATATGAGAAAAAAAATTAAAAATATTAGTGAAATTGTGAATGTTCATGTATAACAATAAATAAAAAAATCAAGAAAAATAAATAAGGGTCCATTTTTCTTTTTGCTCGTCAGTGTACTTTATAGAAAACTAATGTATCATTAACAATCATTAGACAGGAATAAACCAGGGTAAAAGGACAAACACAATGAAGGCGGCGGTTTGTCCGGCTGTGGAGATAATCCTTGTCCTCCACCCACATTTGTCCTTTTTCCATCTTTCTCAGTCCAATAATTGTTTGTGCAGGGTTATTTATTAAGAAAGAGCAGATTTCAAACAAACTGTTGAAGACTAAAGCACATCATTAGACAGAGGAAGCTTTGTATTCTAGTTAGCCACTGTTTGGTTTAAACGTATATGAATACCTTAGGGCCATTTTCATCAATGTCAATTCATCATTAAAGGTTATTTAACTTTGTACGAACATTTTATCAAACAGAAACGCTCGTTAACTTACCATTAACAAGGAATTACTTTAAATGTTCAAATCTGACCACTCAACTCCCTAAAGCATCGTTAAAGTGGAGGGAACAGCTGAACTCTTTCTCTTCTCAAGACGCCGTCTCCCTACAAAGGTTGGCGATCCAGTTGATTATGATTACACGGTTAACAGCTGCTCGGAAGATTTCGATGAATGTGCGTACATACCATCGGCGCAAGTCTATAAGCCATGAATTTCTCCGTCTTCCTACAGATCTTTGTCCACCAATATTCCCTTGAATTATAAGCTCGAATCCAAAATACCATCAGCTACAAGTTATACTTCAGGGTAAAATTAAAGGTCAGCGTGGACCGAGAAGGAGACTAATAACTTGGATGGATAATTTACGAACGTGGTTTGGTTTGTCTTCCACGGAACTCTTCAGGATTGCACAGGATAAGAAGGTGTTAGCCATGGTGGTAGCCAACGACCGTATCAGTTAAGGTAGAATAATAATAATAATAATAAGTTTATATCGTTCGCCTTTCATGATGTGCCCAAGGTAACTAAGCTCACGTTCCTTGATGGTAACTAGAAGCTCCTTGATCTTGTTAAAGATTTTGAAGACTTTTCATTTGATTTATTTTCCACCCAAGATATTCTGAGTCTTCTTCTGTACAAGTACATTTCCAAGAATTCAATCCGCCTCTCCAACGATGGATTGAGCGTCCAAACTTCGAAACCATACAGAAGGACAGGAAATACATAACAACGTAACATACGAACTCTAAGCTGAAGGTTGAGATCCCTACTAATGAATAAATTTATCATGCTGTTGAACATATTTTTTGAGTCACAATGTTCATTTACCAGAGTCCCGAGGTATTTAATTGAAGATACTTGTTGAACGATAGTATTGTTGATGTGAAGGGAGACCATTTTGGTGTTTTCGAGAAGACAATCAACTTGGTCTTGTTAATATTCATTAATAAACCATATGCCTCACTAGTCCTCAGTACCTCGCGCATGTTGCAACGTCGGAAGAATTCATTTGTTTCTCAGAGTTTCACATGAACTTTCATCCATATGAATGTAACATAATATGTTTATGACAATAACACTATAAAAGAACATACATGTTACCAACACCAAGAAAGAAGAATACGGGAATAAAAACAAGACATATACGACGTGGGAGTCAAACTCCTTCCAGCTCTGCATGATGAACTCCCAAGTCTGCAACGCAACCACTTACACTACAAAGACAATGGGTAGAGCGTGTCCTATTAAGCTATGTATACACACAACTGCCAGTTCTCCTAAATATCATATCATTTCAAACTTTTACCACGAATAAGGTCTTCTGCATTTCCCTTCCTTTATAATTATGTTCCAGAAAATCTCAAGGAAGCATCACTAACACCGATCAGTGCCACACGCTTCTTGATCTGTCCGCCATGTTTCTCCAGAGTGAAACAGAGTCTATGCATGCGCGAGAGCCGTAAAGCGCATTTAAGTAATTACGAACCCAAATGGCTTGGTGAAATGCATCGATGATAATCGTGCATTAAATCTCATATTTTAGTTAAATAGGAATTCATTCATCATTAGTAAAGAGTTGGTGAAAACAACCCTTAAAGGGATAAGAAGAGTTATTTTTTTCTGGAAGAGTTATTCTTTCTGGAGTCAAAGTGAAAGCAAGAGTTTCATAAACCAATGTTTAAGAAGTACTAATGAGAATAATATTCAGAATGAAATGAGAAACACCAGCTGCAAAGATTGCTGAACTTAAAAGTAACGATCATTTGTTACTTCATTACTGTTAAAAGTAGCAGCGTTAATTAGTAACATTATCATTATTTAGGATTTCAGGATAGAGCCGTGTCTTGTGTCGGCGATTGTTTCCAGATGATACGGCTGTCATTGCAGCAGCCCTGATCATGGGTACGAGTTCGTGTCTGTATAACTGATCATTGGTTGTCAGTCGAACATGCCTGCTCGGTGGGCATCGATGACGTCACGCTGCTCCCCTATTGGTCCGAGCTTCAGCCAGTCACGCACCACTAGAACTTTCCACGTAAATCCATCCTAGCGATTAAAATAATTGGGATGCTTCACGATCTCTAGTGCCTCTGTAATTCTCCTGTTTTGATGTCCAGGATACCTGCCCACAGGGCAAACAAAGAGACAAGTTTCCATTAGGATATCAGAGCACATTTAAGACACAAAACAAATAAACTAAATATCTACAATAGCTAAACATGCTGACGTCACGAGACATGCCATAGAGTTCCATATTGCAGAAACTGTTGCTAAAGTTCCTAGATATCAAAACAGGATAATTAGACTGGCAAAAGAGATATGAAGCATCCTAATAATTTAATTACAAAGATGGATGCAGGCTTGGCAACACGTGGAAAGTTCTCTTAGCGCGTGACTGGCTGGGGTTCGGACCAATCGAGGAGCAGCGTGACGTCAATGCCGATCAAGCAGGCACGTCCGACTGACAGCCAACAGTCAACAAACTCGTACCCATTATTAAGGCTGCTGCAATCACAGCCGTATCGTCAGGAAACAGTCACCAACACACAACGTGGCTCCATCCTGAAAGCCTACGATATAACTGGGCGGGTGCTGAGGGGGCTACAGCCCCCGCCCCACCAAAAAAGCCAATAAAATTAAGAAAGTGTTGCTTTTATAAGAGCATAAAATTATTGTAAATTTGGTTGTACCCCAATCTTAACTTATTGGCTAAGTTATAAAAAAATATTAAGATTGAAATCGGACTAACTCGTGGTGTAGTGGCTAACAGTCTTGGCTGCCGCACCGGAGGTCCGAATTCAATTCCCGGCTCTCCCAAGAAATTTTAATTCTAGTCTGAGGGCTGGAACGGGGTACACTCAGCCTTGTGAGACAAAACAGTGAATTCCACAGTACGGTACTTTTGAGAAATAAATTATAAACTTGTAAAAAAAAAAAAAAAAAAACTCTTTACCTTTCTGCTCAGTAAATTGACAAAATATTTAGATATTTGCCATTCATACTCCATAGTTCATAGATCATAATAGAAAATTCATTAGGTATAAAATTTTGTGTGTTGTGTTGTATTTTACAACTTTTTGTGTATAGCCAGTAATTGTAAGCAATATAAACTTTGAATCTTATCTAAAATAATTACACAAAGTTTTATGCTTTAAGATATTGGTTGATATTTCTGGGTATTTTGCGGTGACAATCCCCTGAGAATACTCACTATTTTTCAGGATATCCACCCCCCCCCCCCCCCCCCCCCCCCTCAAAATTGTATATACGCCCCTGCGATATAAACATTATTACTGCAAAACGTAACAGTTAAAAGTGACCCACAACCCTGTAAGGTGACACGGACTCCATACTTCACAGTTTATTTGAAATAAATCTGCTCTTTTCATTTTGATAAACCTCCCACAGTCAGCTTGTTGATTGAACAGTTTGTTACACTGAATTGTTAATCTTCTCCCATTCAATAATTGTTGTTTATTCCTTGAGATATTTTAACACCAATAAAAATACACAGACAGCCATAGTTAACAACATGTCCTACATATCTAAGATAAACAGTTATAAAATGATCACTTCAATGTGAGCAGTTGAGACTTTCAGTTGTGCTTCATCACAAATCCATCCCAGGGGAAAAGGGTAGTGATCGAGGCACTATAAGCTCCAGCAGCCAAGTTAAATCTTTCACGGTGAGTGAGGATGTAGTCTCGATAATACTGGCATTGTCATTTAAGCCGCTGTATGTGTCCTCTATTACCCGGGATGTCAGCCATTACTCATTCTTACGTTCGACAGTATTCCTCTGTTAACATGAATTCTCTCATTAAACAACAACAACAACAAAACGGTAGATTAAAGTCTCAAATGATTAGAAAAGAAAGCTAACGGTAAAGCGAGCGCATGATTGTAGAATTGAGGTTTAAACCAGGGATGCTCAAACTATTTAAAAATTGTACCCCTAAGTCATGACTGATTTTCTATTGTACCCTCACTATATTGGTTTCAAAATTAAGGTTAAAAGTTAATGACATAACAAATAATAGTATTACAAATGTGACAAAGTATTTATTTATATTAAAAAAATTGAAACGTTGTAAAACATCAGTTTAAAAAAAATATCAATCAAGTTTCAATCAAGCCTTTTAAAAATGATTAAAAAGTTAACAAACACTCTCTTATCTGCAAACTGTGAAATACAAATCTTTATTCATGCAACGTATGTTCTTATAACTGTTATTTATCTTTGTTATTTTTATGTACAGGCTGAGGAAGAAGGAGTTTTACCTTCGAAACATGTACCTGCGAGTAGGTTCAATACAAGTATTGGTAAGGCAGAATCCCCTTATTTTCTTTCTAATTTATATTTAGTCAATACGGACCTCAATTACTGACATTATGAATAGGACTATTCACCGAACTTTATTGTCACAGGTTGTATATATGAGTGGGTTATCCCCTATACTGTTTATAACTGTCGTGGATGAAATCCACAAGAGTGTGAAACGAAAAATGAGAAGCAAGGAGACTAAGGCCTTACTCTTTGCAGACAACATAGTAATATGGGGAGAGAATGAAAAAGAAGTGCAAGAACAAGTTACTGTAAGGAATCAAGGGATAGAGGAATATGGAATGAAAATAAGTGTGGAGAAGAGGAAGACTGTAGTGATGACAAGAAACAAGAGAGAAGGAAGACAGAATATCGAAGTCAATGGAAATCCACATTGGAAATGGTGAAAAGCTTAAAGTATTTGGGGAGCATACTCGCAGAAGATGGTACAATAAATGAAGAAATTGAAAAGAAAACCAAGCTAATGGGTTAGCCAGTGTGTGAGAGGTTTAGTATGGAACCAGGAAGTCCCAGAGAAATGCAAGAATGTTCTATTCTCAATGTAATACACACCAATTTTGATATATGCAGCAAGTACTTGGACCACAACAAAATGTGATGAAAGCCGAATCCAAGCAGCTGAGATGAAGTTCGTTAGAGGAATAATTGGGAAGACACGGAGGGATAAAATCAGAAATGTAGATATTAGGGAGAGAACTGGGTTCTCAAAACTGCAAGACAAGATAGAGACCAGTAAGCTGAAGTGGTACAGACATATGAGAATGGAAGAATATTGAGTACCAAAAATAATATTTATGGAAAAAAATACCAGGAAGAAGACCACGAGGAAGGCCCAGAAAGAGGTGGATCGATACGGTGAAGGAAAGCATAGAGAAGAGAGGAGTAAAGGAAAAAAAAGTATTAAAAGAAGGAAATGAATGGTGGAGGGATAGACAACTGTGGAGGTCCTTGATTCGCAACCCGACCCCAGGGAACTGGAAACGGGAAATGAAGAAGAATGTTTACATGTCCTTTGATAATCCGAGAGTAGTGCCTTGATCACTTCCCATGCTGGTTGCACCATGCTCTTCTCGTTCATATTTCCTGTCTAACCTCCTTTGATCAACTCCCATTCTCTCCCTACCTTAATTTACAGGCATTGGGCAATCTTGGACTTGTGATTTACCTTCCCAAGTGGCTAACAGTATTTTGTAGGAGAAGATGACCTTGTTGTTCTGCTCTTTATAACACTGCCTGTGGCGCTAGAGATCTTCAACACCGAGAGGAACGGACTCGTCCGTCCTTCAAAAATACAACCATTCTGGCCAGGAATGGAGCATCGTGGGATACAAATCCACCAAGTTACCTTAGCATATTACAAAAAATGAAAAAGTACAAGCAGATTCACTGAAAGTCTCAAAGTGCAGCAATACTCAGCCTGGCATTGAGATATACAATATTTCCATAACAACAATACATCTAGTCAGTTGCCAGTACTGCTCATTCTCTTTCGTCAACATAGCACTTTATGTAAAATAGTAACTACTTGGACATTAAATCAATCAAAATTTAATGTTTATCAGTTGGCCAACACAATTGTACCCGATTGCAATGGGTGTTTCTGTAATCCTGATACATGAGATTAATACATTCCTTTGGATCCTTTACACTTTTTCCCGGTCAATGCATGTGAGATTTTCGAAGTGAAATGCCATGTCCTGTGGTTCGGATTCCACGTAAAAGGGAGGTCCCGTGGCTCATGATCTCACGATTAACGGTCACGTTAAACTACAAGCTTCCTTTTTCCTTTACACTTCAGCTATCCAATCTATGTCTACAAGTGTGGGTGATGGTATTTACAATAGTTGAGTAGTTATAATAAAACTATTTATTATCTTAAGTCAATATTTAGTACATTGTACCAGTTTCGGTCATATATTACCTTCTTAAGCGTGGTATAAGACAAAGTAACTGTGCAGTAACATACAACTAATTAATTAGTTGTCATAATAGAGGATACTATAGATCAGGGCCATCCAGACAGCGCTCTAAGCCAGTGCTCCGAGCACTTTGTTGGAAGGTAGTTTCAGAAGTGGTGGGAGGAACTTGGCTGGTTGAGCGCGCTGAAGTGTGCAGCCGATCCATCAGTCGCTAGTCTAGTCCAATGCGCTTCGTTGACAGCGTGTAAGTAAATCAGTTTCGCAGTGGTCATGACTGAACAGCATACAAAAAAAGGAGTGGTGAAGCAGCAGTCTTTAAAGCAGAATGGGAAATTTCATTTTTCTGTACAGCTTATAAACGGCATGCCAACTGTTTAGTGTGCAACAGAGATGTAATGTGTTAAAAAGAAAACAATTTGTTGTTGAATTTTCCTCTCTAATATGTTCACATTTCAGTTTGGAATAAATCACAATATTCTTTACTTAACACTTGTGTTCGTTTCCTGCACATTCCATACATCGAAGTACCATTCGATTTGTATATGCGGTATATTTGTTATGGCAAAACAGGGCAATTATTATGTCAACAATCCCACAAGAGCGGTCGGCCGCACGACTGTACGTACGTATCTAGTCAGCGTGGTCCGAACATCGTCCGTCTCCTCGCTGCCACAGTGTAGTGGTGGTAGGGGAAGGAGCGCTAGTCTGACTGCCCAGTGCTCCTTGAGCGCGGCCGCGCTAACGGAGTGCAATGACTGAATGGCCCAGCTATAGATATTTTTGTTCCAAACACTCACAGAGTAAAATTTCAAAGACCAGATCTGTTACAAAATTTTGTTAATAAAGCATAAAACAGTCTTGATAAAACAGCGTTGAATTGAACGAGAACTAAAAAAAAAGAAATTAAACTAAGAAACAAAAACATGAGAACAGAACAGAATAAGATTACACTAGCACAACTTGTCAAGATTTGTTGGTTATATAGTAAGTGATTTTTTGGTTGAGGTATTGATTGCTAACGGTAACTGACCTTCAAGTTTGGTTGCTTAGTGTGATATCTGTGATTGTTATTAAATGGTCGGGTTGGAGTGAATTGTGAGCTTAGCTGATGGTCCGGTCCCGTCGAGCTCCTCTCACCACTGCCTGCACTGAACTGTTCGTTTATGTTGTAAATACCCATACTTGTAGACATAGATTTAATAGGATCTGATGATGATCACTTGGCAATCGAAACTGGTCATCCAATATTGTATTTATTAATCCCATGTAAATATTTTTCTAGAGCAAAGCTCCATCCACAAAACAAACTCCACCACTCATCCAGCGAGGAAGCTCACTGATTCAAAAACTCGTGTGAATTACATAAAATGCTATACCGACGGTTGACAATAAGCATCGATATCTTGGACTGCAAGCTTTCCTCTATCCTATGACGTGTCAGATATCACCTTACACTATATCAATAGTACTTTACTGTTTATGTGCCAATGCCTGCCATTTTCATTACTTTCTGTAGTATAAAAAGGATCAATTCTTTACAACAATAGCAAAAAACTTAATAGTATCAAAGAAAAAAAAATAAAGGCTTGACTAGTGAAAAGTGTAGTCCATCGGTGATATCAACTCGCAGCTGCGTAATAAGTCAAGTTTTGTAACAGTTCCTCTTTCTAGTAAATTGTACAATACTAACAAACAAATTCCCCTGCCAATACACACTAAAAAGTCTTAGTTCACAATGAGTTTGCAGTAGAGTAATATCAGCATGTAATTTGTGGCAATGCCATCACAAAAACATTCACTCATTGAACATCCAAAACACATCTTCGTGATATTTCATTCAACTACATAGATATAAAATTGGATCACATACAATACACACGATAATGCTGCTACATCAAACTATCACCTATTCACTTCAGCACCAAAATTCATATCCAGTAATAAGAAGTGGCCACCGAAAAACTCTGCGAGAACAGCGTCCCTATGATTTAAATCAAAAACTTACCGACAAAATACAGTTGGTTAGTATAATTGATACTTTTACAGTAGTTATTGATAACTACCATAGTTTAACTTTCTTGAGTTTATTGATCTGTACAAAACCCAAGAAAAGTTAAATCGGGACTGAAGTGTTTCTTACGGGACCAGGTTATTACAACAAGGAACTACCACAATACAACCTTAAGGAAGCAGGAGCAAGGCACTGGGCTCCATCGACACATGTACTGTTCACGTTATCCAGAAACTAACCTTCTGCTATACAAACTTCTTAATAACAAATACAAATCGTAGACAATCAACTTGCAGTCATCAGTGATCTTTCAACAAGATAAGACTGATGATTATGATGGCGATAAATCACAGTAAATGAATGATATTTGTACTTTCACTAAAATTAAATTAAATATAACCAACAGATTTAACATTATCATGCATGACCACTTGATCAATTTGTATTTTCTAAATTAAAGTGTGTATTATCAATCCATAACATTGTCAAAAAAATGAGCACATTTCAATATCACAGCATCTACTATCATTACCAGGCTAGGATTTGTATGTACTAGAAAGTGCCAAAATATGTCCAGTGAAATTAATTTAACCAATGAATTATTTTACTTTTAGAGACTACAAAATTACTGTATTTACTCGCCCTAACACCCCCTTTTATTTCCGAATTTTCAGCTTCCAAAATAGGGGGGGGGATAATAGGTGAAAATTTCCCTTGATATAGGTTAGGATCGCGTGGTATAAAGGCACACAAAGGAGAGCACCTAGCGTCCTTAAATCATGGTGGCCACTCAAATCGGTCAACGATTTTCCAGGAGTTTTCCAGGAGTAACTCCCATTTTTCCAGATTTAAAAATAAGCGCGAGTGTGGAGGGGGCTTTATCAGTTGCCTACTTCAAGACCAAAATAAAGCAGTTGTGTTTGGTTTACTTATACAGATGTTGACAAAAATTAGTGGTGATTGCGTTTTTGATATGAAAGCCTACACACAAATAATTTTATTGCTGTTTCTAGAAAGCCTTTGTGACTCAAAAATCCGCTTATATAAAAAGAGAAAAGAATGCCGCCTGCAATTTTATTGCGGTGAATTTGTCTATACACAATATGTTTCACAAAAATACAATCGCATGTTCTCGCACTCAGAAACAGGTAGCCTGAGGAAATTTCTTTAGTTAACGATCGAGTGCTCACCCAAAAACGCAGCGGGAGTATGATTTAAGATGGAAAGATTTTTATAATTAATTAACAGTGGCTATTTTCCAGGAGTTTTCAAATTTTTCGTAATTTTCCAGGAGTTTTCCAGACCTAATAAAAATCCAGGAGTAGTGGTCACCATGTTAAATCAACGCACAAAATAGTTATTTTAACCTAGGCTTTATTTACGATAAATAGCCACTCTCTTGCATAATCCCAGCTGACTGGCCACAGGACTAATGTAGCGCTGCAGCCGCACAGCATTGAGTGTGTCGAGTTCAAGGTTACCCAGCAGCTACCTGAAATACGGAAGATTTGTTTCTAACACCGACCACATTTTTGTACTTTCCCTTTTTCACACAGCGGAAGGACTTAAGTTTTTTGGTTCCCAATAATTTGTCCTTCTGGTTGCGCGAATAACGAATCAAACACGGCTGCACTTCGTATTTACGACTCCCCGCTTTCACTCCATTGTCTGCAGCAAATTCTAGCACTTTCAACTTGAAGGATGCCATCAAACTTGTTCTCTTGCTCATTTTCAGTCCTGCTTGTGTACTGCACGCTTCTTAATTATGGCTGTTCGGGACGCGACACACGGAACTCGTAAGCTGGGGGGGCAGGGGGAGAGAGTAGCAATTGTCGAGGTCAACAATGCACAGGTGGTGCATTTGTTACATTTTCCTGATTATTTCTCCTTCCCAATTACTTTCTCTCCCCCCCCCCCCCCGAATAATAGTAGAAAATTGGGGGGTGGGTGTTGTAGGAGAGTAAATACGGTACATTAAAAATATTGGATTCTTAAATTAAACTATTCAATGTTCTTTTGAGTTCTCTTATTTTTTATTTCTTATTCCTCCACAAAATTTAGTTCTAAATTTTCAAACTAAAAGCTTCTTTGTTGTCTCGCAAAAGAGATTTGTATTGTCTGAAGCTTTGCTCTACCGCACACGAGGTGATTGTAATATTCACTGTATCAGCAGGAGATATAATATCTGATTCTAGTTTTACATTACACATTTCCTCAAAGCTTGTGCAGCTCAAGATCCAGGTCTACTCCGGTACCTGCTTGCTATTGTTACAGCCACATCTTTAGAAATCTTTCTTTGCTCAAAGACAATTTATGTACATAACTATCAACTTATCCTGTGTTGCCATATTTTCTGTTACTGAAAACGACAATTTATACTCATCATCATCATCATCATCATGAACCAGCTCCAGTTTCCCGGGTGCGGTGAATGAGCGCTCTCCATTCAGTTCTTTCCAAGAATGTTTTCTCCTCCATTATCTGCTGCACATCCAGACCTCTCCCTGTAAGATCATTTCTAACCTGGTCGATCCATCTCTTCCTCGGTCGACCTCTTGGTCTCTTGCCTTTTAGTTCTTTCTCAAACCAAACTCTAGCTCTTCTTTGTGTGTCCATTCTCTTGAGATGACTGAACCATTTCAGCAAGAACCACTGGTCCGATTTACATGAAATTTTACATGGAAGTAGCTGATTTACCTGGTTAACATATAGGCTACGTTTGATTTCGATACTTTGCACTATTTAAAGATGGCAACCATTTTAGTGATGTCACTACACCCTTTGGTTTCAAACTTGCACATTTCCATTTCAAATAAAAATAGAACGCTAGGAAATAGCAAACTTTTGATGGCATATACGAGGTTTAAAATGTAATTTCTATCCGAAAGGTCCTTACCACTTTTCGTGTATCTCCAACGGTTAGCGAGTAATACCTAAATTTGTGCTATAAAACACGGTCAACACCGAGCAAAGTAGTTGGACAAAATGTTCCATCCTTGCTCTCCCTCCGCGCTGCACCTCGTCTACCCGTTTTAACTGGCACCTTCACATTTTATTATGACCCGTAGCAAAGCATGGGTACTTCAGCTAGTTCTATATATTTTTACTCCTAAGAATAAAATATATGCAAATATTGCGTTAAAAATCACTAAATATGGAAAATAAATTTGTTTAATTTGAATACAGGACAACATAATCGATGGAGATAACTTAAAACAAATATGTCCATCTGTGTAATAATGAAATATGTAAATACATATAAATCCTAGCCCTGATTGTTACCTAAAATACAGATTTTTTTTTTACTATAGATATACTGTATGCGAATACTAGCTGCCATAACTCCTGCACCCTAATTTTAGGAAAGACATGCAAAAATGTTGGTCATGTTTCCGAATCTAACCACCATCTATACGTTTTTGTAGTCGCTTGTGTACTAGCTGCCACTTCATGCACAAATGTGCACTCCTTACTAAACTGATGTGATGATATTCTACCCATAGTTCACATTACTACAATTATCTGTACATTACAAAGGAGAGCAGGTCATTCATTGAAACTCAAATGATAAATAGTCACAAGTAGAAGCAAGGGCTTTGAAAGTTATAAAAAGCAAGCTGCAAGAAATATCATTGGAAAATAGAAAAACAGAGACGGCAGATTCGACCCTCGAAGGAACAAGATTTTTATAATCCATTAGCGAATGACCGCAAAATAAACAAAACAAACTTTAAGACCAATCGATGCAAAATGGCGAGCTAATATCAGGACAGTGGAACCTGCCCCGGCGGGAAAGACTAGGAAAATGGAGAAGATCAAACATCACAAAATGATATATTTGTACCTTATCAGAGTTATAAACCAAAGGATTTCTAAAACTTATATATTGGCTGTACTTGGAGAAATGGAACGTTAAGACGAAATTGTTAATTTCAATACATTGTCAATGTAAATCTCCATCCATTTTATACATTTAAATAACGGGCAGTATTATGAAATGCAACTACATTTTAATTAAATATAATGCCATTTGCAACCAATTGTAGTCATCCATTCCAATCATAGCAAATATCTGCGACCTGCCTTGGCCGCTTCAACAGCGGCTCCCAGAAGAGCCTCAACTATGACGGGCGGAGCCTTGGCTCAGAGAGCAGAATGGAATAAAAATATCTTAAAATTACTGAAAGTACAAATCTATTTTTCATTTACAATGCAATTCTACAAGTAGAGTGATAATTGCTATGTACTATTAGAAGTGGCAAGAAGAGATTCAAGACCCCACTAGCTATTGAGACTAAACTACCAAAATTGCACAGAAAAATTCAACAATAAAAACAACAAGATCAGGAACTTGCTACCATCCGACAACAGGATGTATCACACAAGCTGCGATAAAGAGATTCACTGTTCACTATGAAACATTGTACATCATCATAATTCACAAAATAAAATATTTGTACCTTATCAGAGTTAAAAACCAAAGCAGATTTCTGTTATGTTGAATGCAGTAAAATATAGGCACGATCAACGTGCTCATCCAGCTATAAAACACACAACTTGGATAATTATCTACATCATCTGCTAGAGTCGAAATATACAACGGGCCAAGTAGAGCTACAGTTATACAAAAGCAAAGCTGGCATAGATACATTTCCCGAAGGGTCCAAGATGTTTGTACTCTGCATGAACTTAATTACAGCGCATCAAAATTCAAAGAAAATTAAATACTTCGAAAAACTGGTTTGTTAGCGTTTTGCACCATGAGTTGGTATGGTTCACCTCACCATACTTCATAACAGCCTACATAGTATGTACCAGTGGCGGCTGGCAGAGAAATGTTCTGGGTGTTGCACTATTTTCATTAAGGGAGTGGGGGTTAGGGTAAAAACTGCTTGATATCAGAGAAAACTGTATTCAATTGCGCGGTAAAACGGATGTATCTCATTCATCACGAATGTCGCATTTCAGAGAACAACACATTGTCATCACATTATAGTACATTATGCAACGAGCCTATAATGGCAATAATTAAGACACGAGTATGTTTATAAGACGAGCGTATGCGAGTTTTATAATTTCCATACGAGTGTCTTAATTACCATTATAGGCGAGTTGCATACGACTGCTTTTGTTCGACAATAATTATTATAACTATTTTAGGTTTGAACATAAATATTCATAAATATCTGTAGAGATTTCGCCAGTTTTATGTACTGAACAGAGCGCATGAGACGCAGAGAATGCCTTGTATTTGACCATGGCCTCCTCGATTACCCTAATATGACACTAGGCCAGGCAGTGAAATTTAAATTAGAAGGCCGTGGAACTCAGCGCATCTAATTATCTAATTGGTCAAACAACTGTTTCTTGAGCTCTGATTGGTGGGAGAAACTGTTTCATAGTGAAAAATAGTGTTATAATGAGCCTCATTATAGTACAGTTTTCTGACATATAATAGTCAGGGTCGAACATAAAATAGATTATAAGTTAGTCTACATGAAAACCTTAACATGAGAACAAATCAACGTAAGGTATATACAAGGACGAGAAAGAACCGCGAGTAACCCAAGTAAGCGCAAATTATATTGCAAGACATTGGCAGTTGACGGAGCATCTTGGATGTCTTCATCCGCGTCTCGGCTCCCTTGTTGCAATCCGCGGACAACGACAAGCTGAGTTAACTGTTGGGATAGGAGTTACTCGTTCTAACATCTCTGCCATACCCTTCACTATTGAGATCTGGCCGGTGCTCGGGCCTGGCAACGACCAAACGGACGAGTGCTCCAGACAGTTGGCGCTCTTCGCTTTCTCAGACAGTTCGCAGTAACTTACTATAAGATTTCCTGTTCAGCCCTAGCTTTAGGCGGACTGACTCATTTCTAATTTTGTCTCGTCTGCTCTTCTGAATACTTGATCTTAGAAATTTCATCTCAATTGCCTGTATCCAGCTGTTGTCCCGGGCAGTCATTGTAGCAGCTTCTAGACCATAGGTCAAGATGGGAAGTAAGTAGGATTTGTACAGCGATATTTTAGCTTCCTGAGGAAAGTTTTTGTCCCATAGAAGCTGTGAAACAGAGTTGTAAAAGTTTGCAGCTGCTTGAACCCTACTGCTGCTTTCTTGGGTTAACCTGTTATCTGTCGACAAAACGCTGCCAAGGTATTTAAAATGTTGAACAATTTCGATGTCATATTGTTCCAATTTCAGCCTGATAGGTTTGCTTTCCCTGCTCATCACCAAACATACGGTTTTCGTTTGGCTGATCTGTAATACAAATTTGTCAAAAAGGCAGTGTAAAAATAAAAATATAGCGGCTTCGGTGGCGTAGCTGGTAGCACTCTGAGCTTCTATGCCCAAGATTGCGGGTTGAAATCCGGCCGAAGTCGTCGGATTTTTTAAGAGCATTAGAAATCTCTCAGTATGCCTTCCTTCGGAGGGGAAGTAAAGCCGGCGGTCCCATTTCATAGATTTATGGCATGTTAATGAACCTTCCAGTAATTACACCTGTTTGATGCTAAATTGTATAGGTCAAGATTGTAAACAACGCTCTTATGTTGCTACGTTCGTTGCCAATAGCCGACTGCAGTGGCGTCTGGTAGCTAAGTTCTGAACTAGTAGTCGTTGACGGTGGAGTTTGGCGGCAAAAGTAGGAACTATTTGAAAAATTCCAAAGTCTGCAGTCATTACTTGAATTTAAAAAAAAAAACAGATAACACACTAATACAGTCGTCACAATTAACACCGGTCATCGGAGAGATTCTACACACACCCAAAGTACACGGGGCTACACGACCGCGTTGTCGCAGCCCCTAAACTTAAGAACCAACCAACCAAAATAAAAATAATATTGTATTAAAAAGTGGAAAACAGCTTTAATATAATAGTATGTAAGAACCTATCATGAGCATAATGGTACACTGGTGTGAAACGCTGTCAAACCAGTTTGAACTACCCGGCTCAATATTTCCAAGTATTTTATTTTCTTTCCATGCTGATGCGGTATTGATACATTTGTCATACCGTGAAATCAACTTCAATAAACCCTCCTGGTGAAATATACTCGGAGCCGAGCATTAAGCCGGTTCAAGTGCCTTCACTTGGGAGTAGTAGGGCTATGCACACGCCCCGATCACAGCGGTAACATTCACAACTATTGGACATAACGAGGAAAACAATCGTCCTGCTTGAAGATGACCCAACACAGTATATTTCAACTCTTCAGATCCACAGCACATTCTCACACATATACGCTCAAGAGGTAGTTTTTATCACTGCCATCAAACTTTTAGTAACTTAATACACATGTGTATTTCAGACGAGGCAGTAATGCAGTAAGTACAGAAATTCGGTGTACACAGAACATGGACACTGTCGTGCTGGATGTAATTTCCCAGAAATTAAGAGCAAGCTAAAATACTGGACATTTTGCAATCTTTTGGATTTTATGCCATAGGATTAGTAAAAAAAAATTAGGAGAACTTGAGCTTTTGTATTTAAAAAAAATGTATTTAAGCCTTTAGTTTTTGCTCTTTTATATTTTTTTTACTATTCTTATGGCATAAAACCAAAAGATGTCAAACAATAAATACAGTGGCAATGCATGGTGATTTGGGTTGAATGGCCTGACATATTTAACCCTCCACTTTGTGCAGCGAATTAGTTTGTTTTACCTTTGCTATTAGATTTGCAGATGACATAGCAATTGTAACGAACTCTGAGAAGATGCTGTCCAGAATGTTAAATGTATTGTCATCAACATTGTCAAAGTTACGTTTGAACATTAATGCTAAGAAGACGAAGGTATTAGTTGTGAGTAAACATCCTGAGAGTATTCGCACAAACATTAAGCTTACTGACAAGTTAGTGAAACAAGTCACCAGTTTCTCTTATTTGGGAAGTCTAATCACCAATGACATCAGATGTAGTAGTAAAGAGATTAGAAGGCGGATAGCACTCACAAAACAGGCATTCAATAAGAAAAATCTTTTGATTAATGCAAATTTGGATATTGCAATTTAAAAAGAAATTTGTCATGTCCTTTGTGTGGAGTGTGCTTCTGTATGGCTGTGAATCTTGGACGATCAGAGGTCAGGATTGGAAGCGACTTGAAGCGTTTGAGATGTGGGTCTGGTGGAGAATGTTACGGGTTAAATGGATCGAAAAGAGGACTAACACCCGCATCCTGCAAGAAATTCAAGGGAAAAGAGAACCGAGACCAATGATTCATAAAAGAAAAGCTCAATTCACAGGCCACATCTTGCGACATAACCCTTTCCTAACTAATCCCCTGGAAGGAAAAAAATCACAGGGAAGAAAGGCCGAGGTCGACCGAGAAAATGTTTCCTGCAAGACATCACACTAACTCTTCATTATGGTTCCCACTGGGAGATGAAATGAGGTGCTGAAGACAGAGAACAATAGGCATTGCCTTTAGAAGTTGATTGATCGATTCACTATTTACTTTCCCACCTTGGGAATGAAGGTATGCTATATCACCGATATCTGCCTCATGTCTATGAGCTGTGGAATCCCTAATGTCCCAATAGCACAGGTTCGGAGTTGAAGATGGAAAACCGAGATGTCTATGCAATCAGGCCAATTTTATGAGATTTCTGCTGTACTTTCAATAGTGTACAAAAAACATTGCATGTTATGCAATCAGCATCATTATCAGTCTGTCTGATAATAGTTCCACTTCCTAGCGGAGTGGCAGTCAGTTACAGTGAAAAGTCACCACTTGGTTTCACGATCTGCGATGCATTCTGCCCATTGGACAAAATTCCTGCCGACTTCACGTGGCAGTGACGAGTTGAAAGCACGTCGCGTGGACCATTTGTTGGCACTAAATATTATAAATAACCAAATTATTTTATATGCAGCACATAGTGTATTCAATGGGATCAAACTTCGAAATATCGCAAAATGTTCAATTGTCGAGTTTTGATCAAAGAGTGCGGCCGAATAAGGGTCTATATTAAACCTTTCGTGTTATGAGTTATAAGGTTGGAGAGTTTCAGTATGCCTGGCGGTAGACAAGTACACCCTTAAGACCCTTATTCCGCCCAAAGCAAATTCTCTAAAAGTTTGAAGTCGAGTTTGTTTTGCTTCTTCTCCGTCGAGTTACTTCCTTTAATTTAACACACGTCAGAAAGAAAAGAGTCTGCACGTTAAACGCGCTGAGTTTATGATAATCCATAAATAGGGACAGTTTCTGCTCTATTGTGATGCATTTTTTTTTACATCCACAATTGATATTTCCAAATGGTTTCTACCTTTCCTGTTAATATATGGCTTATTGGCATTTCATAACTTCAACTTCTTTCACATCACTTTTTTAATGCAGAACAAATCATTGGGCGAAATTTGCATGTTCCCACCATTTAAAGCACTACTATTACCGTTAATGTCACTCATCTCGAAAACATAGCCCTCCACACTGCCAGAATAAACGAAAACTCGCATCGCAATGCTCTTTGTTTACTGTACAGACAGACGCTGAACCGTGCGCCGGCTCATATCAAGTACTGGCTCAAGGACAATGCCTCACTTAGACCCTTATTCCACGAAGAAAATATGATTTTGCCCGAGCGTACAAGCTGCATTGCATAGCCATCTGCCAGCATACGAACTCGTGGAAATGGTGTAGTCTAGTCCATAGACCCTTACTCTGCAAAATACTCAACAAGGGTAGTGTAACACAGACCTTTATTCGGCTGCACACTTCAATTCACTAGGTTTTACCATGGTAAGACTATCATCACATGCAAATGAGCCATATTCCCACAATTTTGTAAAGTTTAAACAAAACAAGGAAGATTAGTGTCTTGCTTACAGAAACAGTGTGATGTAAAGGTAATGGGCCGTCCATGTAACCACACAGCACCCCCTGTACAAGGCAATCATGAGTAATCATGACGAGTAACCGCACAGGGGAGGGAGGAGAGGGGGGGCGTAGTGGCGCAGAGTTTAAGCTGTTAGCCTCTCACCAAGGTGGAGCAGGTTCAATTCCCAGTCAATGCATGAGAGATTTTTGAAGTGAAAAGATACTCCTGTGGTTCTGATTCTATATAAAAAGGAGGTCCCACAGCTCACGATTGCAAAATTTACGGTCAAGGAAAACTACAAGCTTCCTTTCAGGGGCAGATGACCTTACTGTTCCACCCCTTAAAACCTTAATAAACTAACAAACTGCTTCCTTTCGAAACACCGCACAACCTCTGGTCCAATGTGACACCTAAATTCTGATTGGCTCTTTATTCGAGAATGGGATCCAGGACAGTGGCCAGCTGTGTGTGCCAAATTTCTGCTGAACTGCAAACACACTGTGAACGTTTTATAACAGATACACGATACAGTACATAAGAAGGAAACGTTTAGTGTGTATCTCCACTATCTTTGTAACAGCTTTCTTTCCTGCATTTAAAGAGTAAAAAGATACTTTGTATAACTTGTTTGAAGTTTGTTTTCCTATAAAATGATGCAAAGAACAGTCTTTGAGATGAGATATTGTTCAGATCTTTAAATCTTCAGAAGCTCCGAGATTCGCGAGGGTCTTCTTGATCCTGAGAGCGGTGAGTCGAGCGGCCGCATTGTGGTACCAGCACTCCTTCATCAGCTTGGACATAACGTGAAGAGCCTAGAACAGACAAACTTTCCAATCTATACATAGAACAAACAATAAAGTCGTACAACATTGTCATCTTGTAAAGATAGCTCTGATAGTAGACCAGGGTGTCGAGTGGTGACCTGTTTTTAAATTACCGTATATTTCCCGTATTTTTCTATCTAAAATCGACCAAATTCCCGTATGTTTTGGAACTCTCTGAGATTCGAGTTCGCACACCGAATGGCTGAAAAATTAATCTTACAGAAGCGCGAATCAAATTTTTCTAGCGTAAGTATAACTGCATGTTTGGATATACTTCCGCAGGGGTGATGCGAGATTTAGGCTGTCTGTAGCGTGCGTGAGAAAGTTGAACTCTCTCGCAGATGGGATGAGAAGCTACCTAGTACAAACACAAAATACAGTTTATCTGGCGGTTGGCCAGGCAGAGCAGTCTCATTCGGCGTGACGACGCTAGTGCTCTAAGTGGCGGTGGCGCAAAATGCGGGTGGCGGCGCGTTCTACAGGCGAAATAGAAGTCAGAGCGGCAGGACTCGACCGAGCGCTCGGAGGCTAAGAAGTCGGGCATTATGAGACTTTTCAAGATTTCCCGGATGAAATGCGAAACTCCCGTATATTTCCAGCATTTTTCACGGGTCACTAAAATTCCCGTATATTTCCTGCATGTCCTGTATTTCCCGTACCGCTCAACACCCTGTAGACAAACAATATTTTATGTTTTAGTTATAAATTTACGCTTCGGTGGCGTAGTCGGTAGCATGTTGAACTGCTATGCCCAAGATCGCAGGTCAAACACGGCGAAAGTCGTCGGATTTTTAAGAGCGTTAAAGTCTTTCAGTATGCCTTCGACTTGAAAATTACTCTTCCTGGCCTCTCCCTTTGGAAACCCTCCCTCTGGGCATGAATAAAATTGGATCGTGTGGAGGGCACTCAAGCGGCTTCGTTCCGGAGTTGGAAGATCCAGATGTAATCTTCAGAAGTGGCACTTCGCTGTGGATTCTATCAACTGTGATTGCGGAGAATCACAGACCATAGAACACCTACTGGATTGTCAGCTACGCCCTGCATCTTGCACAGATGATGATCTTCTGCGTGAGACACCGAGTACAATTGGTAGCGAGATTCTGGTCAAGATTAGTGTAGTCTTATAATTCTTTCACTTAATTTTGCTTTAATGATACCATACATTGTATTTGTTTCTGATTCAAATAAATATATATATATATATATATATATATATATATACAGTGAAACCCCCATTTAACATTCGCCCTGGGACCTCCAGATTTGAGCCTTAAATCGAGGTTAACTTTAAATGGGGGTTTTGTGAATAAAGCAATGTAATGCCCTTTTATGATGAATTAAACATTTTAGACTACTATATTGGCTATTATATATACAAATTACTCTTAATACAAAGTATTTTACATCACTGTTAAATAAAAAGTTTTCAAAACATGATCACTATCTTCTACTGTGGTACTGTACATTATATTTTTACCAAAAAATCAGACTGCCTCATAATGCAACTTCTAGGCCATTAAATATTAAACTATAATCCATTAAAAATAAAATTGTACATTAACACGAAGGAAAAAAAACATAACATAGGCTAAATCACTAAGAGAAGTCAGTCTTCATATGTTGTTGCCTCAGCTCTGGGCAGTAAGGACCACACCAATCTGGAAGGATGTAAGGAGGATTTAATTAGACATTTAGGCCTATAATGCTTGTATTCTAATAGTTGAAAACACCATAAAAATACAGAATTTTATTTTCAAAACCTTACCAGTTAAGTTTTGAAGTAATCCTTTAGTCTGCTTGCTTTTGCATGTTCTTCGGAGAAAGAGAAGTTCTCTCTCCATTTGCCCCAGTCTCAGCAGATTTGTGTCATCCAAGTTGAATGATGACATGTACCGCTTCACAACTTCAAAGGAAGCAACAGCTTCACCAAAAGATGGTGTGGGAAGTGGTAGTTCCTCATCTTCTTCGCCAACATCTTCTGCTTCCTTCTCTGCAGCAGCATCGCATAAATCCTCCACAGACTGTGTTCCTGCTGTTGCTACATCCTCATCGCATTGAATGAAATCTTCAAACACTATCGGCTCATCGTGAACAAGTAGATTCCAGTCCTCGCCACATAACTCATCTTCATTCTCTTCTTCAAGCGTTTGTGTTTTTGGAGAAAATCCAGCTTTCCTGAAGCAGTTGGCTACAGTTTGAGGAGTAACTGCATTCCAGGCAGCACAGAGGAGGTGAATGGCCTGTAGAACATTAATCTTCAACTCAGCATTTCTATCGATTGCTGCAATCGCTTTGTGGACCAGAGACTTCCTGTATTTCCTTTTCATGGAGTAAATTACCCCAAGATCCAGGGGTTGTAGCCTGCTGGTGCAATTGACTGGCAGGAACACAACTTTAATGTTTGCCAAAAATGTTGTATCTGGAGGATGACTGGGACATCGGTCAATAAAAAGAAGGATTTTCCTGTTGGCTGCTTTCATTTTTACATCCAGCTGCTGGAGAAAGTTTGTGAAAATAGCACACGTCATCCAGGCATTGGTGTTGCTGGTATAGGTGCATGGCAATGTATTAATGCCCTTAAAGCAGCGTGGCTTGGCAAATTTTCCTATTACGAGGGGCTTCAATTTCTCGCTTCCATCTGCATTGACACAAAGCAGCACTGATAGCCTCTCCTTACTCTTCTTACCACCATGACAAGAATTGCCTTTCTCATGGAAGGTTCGATCAGGCAACAGATTATAAAATAGAGCTGTCTCATCAGCATTGAAGATGTTCTTCATGTCATAGCCTTCCAAAAGCTTTGGAAGATTTTCTTCTTTCCATAATTCTACTGTTTCTTCGTCAACGCTTTTGCATTCCCCACTAATTGTCTTGAAACTAATGCCATGCCTTTGTTTGAAGCGATGAAGCCAGCCATTAGAACAAACAAAGTCATCAATGCCTAGCCTCAAAGCAATTACACCAGCCTTCTCCCTTAGAATCGGCCCATCTATCGGAACATTTTTTGACCTCACCTGTTGAAACCATTCAATGAGGATTTTCTCCAATTCTTCATGCTTGCCGGCCTTTATATTCTTTCTTTTTTTTATTTGGCTCCGAGAAGCACACTCTGTTGCCATAATCTTCTCCTTTGACAACATAATAGTGCTCAAAGATGATGGCACCATCCCCAAACGTTTTGCCATTTCTATTCTTGTAACATTAGGGCTTGCCTCCACTTGCCGAATAATGTCTTGTTTTTCACTAATAGTGAGCTTAATCCTCTTTGTTGCCATTTCTACGAAATTCACCACTAGTCAAAACTATCACAGCACACAACGAATACACACAAAGATAATTTGGAAAAATATTTAAATTATAAGCTAAAATTTAAGCTGGATGCTCTTATAACTACACCAACCAAACAAGAAGCAAAGATTTAAATGATATGGTTATACAAGTCTTACTACGCACAAAGTGAATTAGAAAATGTGGTGAATATTCTATTCGATTACGTTTTTAAAGCCATCGACAGGGATCGATATAATTTTCATGAAATAGTCAACTGGAATCGCGATAATAAATGCGTCCGAGTCCGCTTGCGGTACGCCTGCAGTGATTGGTCAGCTTCTCAAGGTTGCTGTGTGACGGCCAATAACAGAGCGTCTTTTCGCGGATGTTTGGCAGTAGGCCTACACCGTTCTGACGGGCGCTGAGTATCAAGCAAGCAGGTCCACGCGTAGGCTGGCAGCATCTGCGGGATGATACACTGTCAAATGTACGTCCAGCTTGCCGTTAAAAATTCGCTTTGTCATTTCGTTCCGATAACTCAGAATTGGAAAAATATGGTGGATTTATTGTTCGATTAAGTTTTTAAAAGCCATCGACAGGGATCGATATAATTTTCATGAAATAATCAACTGGAATCGCGATAATAAATGCGTCCGAGCCCGCTTGCGGTACGCCTGCAGTGATTGGTCAGCTTCTCAAGGTTGCTGTGTGACGGCCAATAACAGAGCGTCTTATCGCGGATGTTTGGCAGTAGGCCTACACCATTCTGACGGGCGCTGAGTATCAAGCAAGCAGGTCCACGCGTAGACTAACCGCAACTACGGGACGATACACTGCCAAATGTACGTCCGGCTTGCCGTTAAAAAATCGCTGTCATTTCGTTCCGATAACTCTGAATTGAAAAAATATGGGGGATTTATTGTTCGATTAAGTTTTTAAAAGCCAGCGAAAGGGATTTATATATTTTTCATTAACTATTCCTTCCTTGTTCCTTTAACTCGACTCACGATAATAAATGCGCCCGAGCCCGCTTGCGGTACGCCTGCAGTGATTGGTCAGCTTCTCAAGGTTGCTGCGTGACTTGCCAATAACAGAGCATCTTCTCGCTGATGTTTGGAAATACAGCTGGAACACGCATACACATTCATACATTTCCTCGGGCATTTAAGACTTCGAGCAGGAAACGCGTGGGTATCTACTGGCTCGCCGTTGTTCAGCAATAACTTGACATTTTTTTAAAAGTGTGTTCCGATCCACAACAAATTGTCGCACGGCTTAAGTTAGTGATTTGTTTATCTTTCGTCATCGTAGAGGGAGTGACGTCATACTCTTCACGTAGGAAGGGAGAAAATACCAACTTTAAATCGACACAGATTTTATTCCAGGGGTCCAAGAATTCGAGCCTAAAATGGAGGTTAAACGTAAAATCGACAAACGTTAAAATGAAGCCTGATATACATTGCGTCTTATGGGATAATAGCCGGGACCTACGGAAATGTACGTTAAATGCGGGCAAACGTTATTTCGAGAAACGCTAAATCGGGAGTTCACTGTATATATGTGTGTGTATATACGAGGCACGTCCAGAAAGTAAGTTCCGTTAGGTAATAAAATTAAATTGTGTACAGATACAGAAAAATTATTTATTGCACAACATTCTAAACCTCTTAAACTACTTTTCCACATAACTGCCGAACTTTTTCAGGTATTTGTCCTAGCGTGGCATAAGTTTTTGGACACCTTCTTCATAGAAGTTTGTTTGTCTTATATGTGACGGGGACCCTCGCTTGCCCGCGTCTGTCTCCCACCAGGCACTTTGCCGTTATGCGGCGCTTGCGCTGCACTGAGTCATTGAGTATAGGAATTTGTACTTCAATGTGATCCTTGACCAATTTTTTGACGAACTAACTTACGGAGAGCGATTGTCAACTTAATTTTCAACACGATTCTGCCACTGCTCATACTGCCGAAGCATCCATGACAGAATTGCGTCGCATTTTCGGTACGAGGATTATAAGTCGGAACGTGTGGCCGCCGCGAAGCCCAGACTTATCACAATGTGTCTTTCATCTGTAGGGGAAGCTTAAAAATTGAGTGTATGCGAGAAACCCTCACACTATAAATGAGCTTAAAGGCTAATATTACAGCTGAAATACAGTCAATCGGTGCTGAGGATCTTCAGAAAGTAAATGACAATTTCATAAAGAGGTGCCAGCGATGTGTAGCCGTGAATGGCGAACATTTTCAGCACTAGCTGTGAACCAGGTAAGTACAAATTCCTATACTCAATGACTCAGTGCCGAGCAAGCGCTGCATAACGGCAAAGAGCCTGTCGGGAGCTAGACGGGCAACGCGGGCGAGCGCGGGTTCCCGTCGCATATAAAACAAACTCTCTGTAGTATGCCTTCGGGCCATGTCACAGAATCAAGTTCCAACATTCGCCGCTGGGTGACAGTGGCATCTGGTAGCCAAAGTTGGAACTAATTGAAATTGAACTTGTTGGGGATCTTATGAGCGTTCAATTGAAATGCCCTGCTATGGCCATTGGCTGCAATTCATATATAATTATAACTTTTAATCATCACAGTAGAGTACTCGTAGTTCATTTCCACATATTAGTTTACAATTCTACTGTAGTTTAGGGCTCATCACAGCAATAGTAGCTACACCTAGTTTGCAGGAGGAAGACTATTTTTGTTGATGGAACAGTCATTTCTAAGTACAGTAGTTACAGAAACTCCGTTCCATTATGCACATCAAATGGGATGACTATACAGGGTGTTCGCAGCAAGCCCTACTTTGTGCTGTAACTGGTTTGTTTTTCAAGATATTTTAATTTTGACACTTGCTTTGTAAAGTACTTTTCAATCTCTAAAACCTTTGTTTCGTTGGTTTATGTGTGAAGTTCGCGCATAACGCGCAAATCAACTTTTTGTGGCATAGTTTTAGCACTTATTTGCCCAAATCGTTTTTTGACATCACCTATCGAAAGAGCGACATCGAATTAGCCACCAAAATATCAGTTTTTGCTGTTTTAGATTTTCGTCCGCTTATAGCATGCGACCTGCCTCTGCCCGGCCTGGTCGAACCAAGTGGGCCATCATGCCCTGTCCGCTATGACGAAAATCTAAACACAATCTGCGAGTTTGATTTGGGCAAAAACTGATATTTTGGTGGCTAATTCGACTAATTTGATGTCGCTCTTTCGAGAGGTGATGTCAAAAAAACGATTTGGGCAAAATAGTGCCAAAACCGTGCCACAAAAAGTTGATTTGCGCGTTATGCGCAAACTTCATCAAAACCCAACGAAACAAAAGTTTTAGAGCTTGAAAGGTACTTTCCAAAGCAAGTGTTAAAATTAAAATATCTTGAAAAACAAAAGAGTTACAGCACAAAGTAGGGCTTGTTGCAAACACCCTGTATAACGAATGCTGCGGTTCTCGAGAGAGCAGAGATGAAGAGCATAGAGGCCATCATCATTAGTCACCGGCTTAGATAGATCGGTCATGTCCAACGCATTAATGACGACAGACTCCCACAGAAAATCTTGTATACAGCGAGCTCAACATGGGCAAGAGACCTCTAGGAGCACCTCGGAAGCGTTACAAAGATCAGCTTAAACAAACCTTGAGGAGTGTAGCCAATGACCCTGATAATTGGCCTACATTTGCGGAAGATCGCGCACGTTGGCGTGCAGCCACCTCAGCTGAGGTTTCACATTTTGAAGAAGAATGCCGAAGGCAGGAAATGGAAACTCGTCAGAGGAGAAAGCTGTGTTAGATATTGCCACGTCCTCCACCTTCCATCATCTGCATTGTGTGCAGCCGTATGTTCTATGCCAGAATTGGTCTGTTGAGTCACCAGCGACATCACCATCGAGTGAATACAAATTAGTAAAGCAGGAAAGAAACATACACTCGGATACAAGTATTGGCCGACAACGACGACGAGTTGTTTTGAAAATGTTATGCATCCTTGTTAAGATTGACCCGAGCGGCTTCGGTGGCGTAATTGGTAGCATGCTGAGCTTCTATGCCCAAGAACGCGGGATCAAACCCGGCCGAAGTCGTAGTTTTTTTTAAGAGCGTTAAAAATCCCTCAGTATGCCTTCCTTAGGAGGGGAAGTAAAGCCGGCGGTCCCACGTCATTGATTTATGGCTTGAAAAAGAACCACCCACCAACTACACTTGTGGAAGCTAAAATTTGTAGGGTAGTTTGAAAACGCTCTATTAGTTCCAATGTTCGCCGCCAGGTGCTGACTGCGATGACATTTTGTAGCCACTTCCGCAGCTAGGTGTCATGGATGGTAGCATTTGGTAGCAAAAAAAAAAAAAAATCGTCTGCAATCCTTCTACCTGAATCACAGATAACACACTAATACAGCCATCACAATTAACACCAAGATTGACCTGTGTTTATTAGTGCTGAAAATGAACTATTAAGCCCATGAAGTATTGACACAAAACTAATTCTAATCTAATCTAATTCTAATCAATTTTAATCTTGATAGTTCAAACCCAGTTAATTCAAAGTAAATTTTGTTCCCCAAAACTTTCCGTGTGTTATTTAATTTAATATTTATATAAATTTTCTTTAAAAGGAACGCGATACTCCCTACAAAAGTCATCACAGTGGCAGTCTTTGGTTAATTAGAAATCTTTTTTTAGAACTTAAAAGATTCATTCTACCTCCATATTGATAAACTAATCATTAGTATAAAAAGGTTAAAAGTTCTGCCTGATCAATACTTTTATTAAATATGATCACTGTGTAGTCATTAGTGAGACACGTTTCGAGGCATAGTTATTAGTTTTGGCCTCTTCATCAGCCGATATGAATAAATACGAGACAAGATAATTGTTTAGCTTAACACTAAAAAGTCCCTTAAAACTAAATCTTGTATGGTGCACCATAAAGATAGATTGAAACAAATAATGCCTAAAGTAATACAAAAAGATGTAAAAAAATCTTATGAACTAGGAACACTTTCAATAGGATTAGTTATGACTAGGGCTCGGATCGATATGCTCGATAAAATCTCCAGATATGCTCGAAAACCATGTGTTTTATGCTCGATAGATATGCTCGAATAAAACATTATAAACCCATTATATGCTCGATAGATATGCTCGAAAAACCCATTATATGCGGTTAAATATGCAGAATATGCTCGAAAAACACCGTTACAAAACTATAGAGGAAAGTGTAACGAAAAAACCAATAACATACCTTTATATACGAGCTTTAGCCTATTTTCTAATTGTTTTCTAATGGTTAAGAAGAGACTGGGAAGAGAAATGTTGGAAATGGTGCAAGCAATGTACAACAACTGTGTTAGCAGGGTACTGACCCCAGTTGGAAAGACAGATTGGTTTAGGAACAAGACTGGACTAAGACAGGGGAGTGTGCTGTCACCTCTCTTGTTCATAATGGTGATGGATGAAATTGTAAAGGAAACAAAGGAAGCATATGGACATAAAGAAATGAATTTACTGTTATTTGCAGATGATATTGTGGTCTGGGGAAGGAACACCGAAGAAGTGCAAGAACAACTAGATGCACTGAACGAAAATATTCAGAAGTACGGCATGAAAATCAGTATAGAGAAAAGCAAGACCATGGTGATGACAAGAGGGGAAAGACAAGGAAAGGGCACTGTGAAAATTGGAAGTCAGAGTTTGGAAATTGTGGACACGTTCAAATACCTAGGAAGTGAATTAATGCAAACTGGTAGGTTGGACATGGAGATTGGCAGGAGGGTACAGCAGAGCAATGCATTCTATCAAAGTGTAAGAAAACTTGTTTGGGATAAGGAAGTACCAAGGAAAAGCAAGGAGGTAATGTATCAAGTGTACTATGTACCCATATTAACTTATGCAGCTGAGAGCTTGGACCCTGACAAGCAGGCAAGAGAGTAGAATCCAAGGCAGTGAAATGAAATTCCTAAGTATGATAGGAAAGACAAGGAAAGACAGAGTGAGGAATGAAGATGTTAGGAAGGAAGTTGGGATGGCAAAACTAAATGAGAGAAACGAGAAGAATAAACTAAGGTGGTTTGGACATGTAAAGAGGATGGAGGAAAATAGAATACCAAGACAGATGCTGGAGGCGAAGTGCAAGGGTAAGAGAGCAAGAGGAAGACCTAGAATAAGGTGGAAAGATTCAGTGAAGAACAGCGTAAGAAAAAGAAATCTGGACTGGGACAAGATCGTGGAAGAAGAATGGTGGAAGGAAAGAGGAAAGTGGAGAAGTGCCATAAATACCCCGACCCGGCAGGAGCTGGATAAGGGGAAATGATGATGATGATGATGATGATGATGTATGTATGATACACTGCAATATACTCGCATTCAAGTTTTACAAGTATATATAAGAGAAGTGCTCTTATAAAAGATACAGTTTAAAAGTTCATTTACAAAATGTTCAGAATTAGGCGAGTCAATGAAGTAGATCTGCATTGGTCTGTACAACAAGAAATTTTCTATGTTTTCAGGTTTGAATGATTTTCTTAAATCAGTCAATAAAAGTTTCAATGACGAGAACGACCTCACAAAAGGTTAAAAGCCTGCGGTTCTATTATTCGCACCAGATAGGCTTTTCAATAATTATTTCTGTTTTCGAACCTTAAGGATTGTCAGGGCCCGAATTCGGGGGAGAATTCGAAGAAAAACAAACTATTTAGACGAAAACCACAAGAATATGCATGTATATGCTTCTATTCTGAAAACCGCGGTTTTATGCATTTATATGCTCGATAAATTTCAATTCTGTTGGTCGCAGAGAGGTGAAAATACCACCGAAAGGCTTCTTTCAATGTGTACTATTCAGGAAAAAAATATGCAAATATGCTCGAATCCGAGCCCTAGTTATGACAATGAATAGATAGTCTCGTCGATGAGCACTTCTGAAGATTTCAACTAACCCTATTGAAAGTGTTCCTAGTTCATAAGACTTTTTACAACGTTTTGTTATTACTTTAGGCATTAAGTGTTTCAATCTATCTTTATGGTGCACCAGATAAGATTTAGTTTTAAGGGACTTTTTAGTGTTATGCAAAACAATTATCTTGTTTCGTATTCATTCATATCGGCTGATGAAGAGGCCAAAACTAATACTGTAATTTGGCCTGGAAACATATCCCACTAATGACTACAGTGATCATATTTAATAAAAGTATTAATCAGGTGGAACTTTTAAACTAATAATTAGAAATCTGTAATACGAAGTCCCAATTGCTTTGAAATATCGGGGTTTTACTTTCCCCAAGCCAGTACTAAAAGGTTAAATGAACTTGCCTCACAGGACTGCCATCTATTGGGGATAGATGGTCTCTGTCTGTCTATACAGACCACTTTCCGCATCTCCTCGATGGTAGGATCCGACTGCACCATGTCGTAGAAGGGGAGCTGGTACTCGTCGTAAATGCCGCCTATGTTGCACCGTCTGGCTATCTCCCAGAAGATCAAGCCCAAAGCATACACGTCTGCTCTCTTGAAGGAATCAAAGTGATTCATGTTGATCAGTTCTTCCAGCACCTGACAAACAAAACCCACAAATTCAATGACTAATTTTACCTGCGGGGGAAAAAAGGGAAGAAGGTATTGTACAGGTGCTCAAACAAAGAATAACCACACTCTTGTCATTGTTTTGAACAGTTTTAACGGCGGGTTTATATGAGAACCTTTACATGGGACCTGTGCGGGAAATCTCGCATGTTTGTCACTATTGCGTTTGAATATTCTTTCCAATGCACAATGGATTGTGTGCGCCCCATGTGTACAGACTACCCACCCAGCTCTAGTGTTATGTGGGCTGGAGACAACACAGTTCTGTCAGGGGCTATTGTCTTGTTTATTTGTTTAAACACTCTTTTTAAACAAATATATTTCAGTCGACTTTTCAAGAAATGCAATATTTTTTCTGTACTATCGAGACGATTTGGAAGATTTTGGCACAAAACGCACCTTCTAACTCCTTCTGTTTCAGGAGCTTGAGTTTTTTGTCGAATGAACTTGGTGTATTATATAATGAACTAGCGGACCCGTGCGAGAAATCCCGCATGTTCATAAACCACACTTTCCCCGATAGGTTTATAATGAGGACTTAAGGAGAAAGGTTGTTATGTTTTTATTTTATTTCAAACAAACTATTATAGAACACTATTTACATTTCAGTTAGAATTCTAAGTTCTTCGTTCCCTAACTTAAGAAGGCAATCACTGAAAATTGGACCATCATAACACTCACTGGTTATTCGATATTTATGAAATTATACGATTTGAGCACTCATTCCTTTGATTCACTGTTTCTGAAATCCATGCAAAATGATAAAGGAAAGACCTCAGAATTTTAAAATGACATGAAACAGGTGTCACAGCAGCCAAAATGTGAAATGGACAGCAATTATGGAGCATATTTTCCTACAGCAACAGGATCTGCAAATCGCACACTTCGTACGTTTTTTTAAAGTCATTTTTGAAAGAAATAATAGATATTTATGAAATTAGAGTGCAATTCGTCACTTCTAATGTCTATTCCCTTTCATTTGAATGCTCATTTGTCACTATCGGTCGCTTGTAACCGCCGCAGGAGGGATCTATACTACTGAAATAATATATATGATATTAGGAGGTTACACTAATCGAAATGTCAATAGATTTCTGTAGAAGGAATGGATTAATTGTTGGAAATACATGGTTTAGGAAAAAGAACTCCCAAAAAATAACTAGGTATGAATGGGGAGACAGAAAGACAAAAACAATGATCGATCTTATCCTAGTGGAAAAGGATAAACGTAGACAACTGGTAGATGTGACAGCTATGCCAAGAGGAGATTTTGAAGGAGACCATAAAGTGGTGATAGCCAAAGTAAGGCTTGGGAAAATCACAAAGCTTGCGGAGAAAAGGGAAAGAAAAATAAAGGTGTGGAAGCTAAAAGAGAGAGAGGCAATGGAAAAGTTCCAAGAAGACTTGAAAAAGGAAATTCCCAAAGACGAAGCAAAAAGTGTCAAACAGGAATGGGCATGTTTTAGAAATTGTTTTGCGAAGTGTGCAGTAAATACTTGTGGAAGACTATCAGGGAAGAAAAAGGAAAGGGAGACCCCTTGGTGGAACAACAGGGTAAAGGAAGCGGTTAAAGAAAAACAAATGGCATGGAGGAAGTGGATAGGCAGTAAAAATGCAGAGAAATGGCAAAAATATAGAGAAGCAAAGAAGGCATGCCAAAAAATTGTACAAGAAGAAAAAAGGAAAAGTTGGGAAGGTTTCACGGAAACTTTGAAGGAGGATATCCAAGGAAGTAAAAAGGTTCTATATGGATTGGTGAAAAACAGTGTAAAAGGTAGGGAAAACACAAAATTTGTAAAAACTGAAGCAGGACAGATATTGTATCAAAGAGATGATATATTAAAAAGATGGGAAGAATACTTTTCAAAGCTACTAAATGTTAAATACATCGAACTGGAAGATGAAAAAGAACAAGAAGAAACAATGGAAGAAGAAGAAGAACAAGAAAAGGAGATCACTATGCTAGAAATAGAGGAAGCCATACAGAAGATGAAGAGCGGTAAAGCAGCAGGAGAGGATGAGGTGTCCGCGGAAATGATAAAAGCAGCGGGACCAATAGGTGTACAGTGGTTGTATAGATTATTTAGAATAATTTGGAAGAAGAAAGAGATTCCAGAAGAATGGGGAAAGGGATTAATTATCCCGATTTTTAAGAAATGTGACAAAAAGGAATGCAATAACTACAGAGGGATCACTCTTATCGCTCATGTAGCTAAGATCTTTCAGAGAGTTCTGGAAGGCAGACTGAGGAGGAAGATAGAAGGAGAGATGGAAGAAGAACAGTATGGTTTTAGGAAAGACAGATCAACATTTGACCTAATCTTTGCATTAAGGCAAATGATGGAGAAAAGATGGGAATTTGGAAAAGACATGGGGATGACATTTATTGATATTGAGAAAGCGTACGACAGTGTGCCTCGACAGGTGGTTTGGAATGTATTAAGGAAAAGGAGAGTTAACGGAGCTGATGTCCAAATGTTAAAAGCTATGTACAAATATTGTGTGAGTAGCGTGAAGACCAGTATAGGAGAAACAGAATGGTTTAAAGTGGAAACAGGTCTCCGACAGGGAAGTGTATTGTCCCCCTTACTATTCATCATAGTCATGGATGAAATTCACAAGAATGTTAAACAGAGATTGGGACAAGAGGCAACAAAGGCCATGATGTTTGCAGATGATATAGTGATATGGGGCGAGGATGAAAAGGAAGTACAAAAACAACTAGATGTATGGAATCAAGAAATAGAGAAATATGGGATGAAAGTAAGCACAGAGAAGAGCAAGACAATGGTAATGTCAAGAGGAAGGAAGTGTACAGTCCCCCAGGGGTCTGCACCCCCTGGAAGCCATCCCCCCATCATCTATTTAAATCACCCCTAACTGGCAAATCTTGTAAGTCCAGAACAACATCTATAACACCGCAAGGGCAGCTAACCAGTCTGGAAAGCTTGCCAAATACTTGCATCACTACCACAAACAGCGACACATAATTAACTGGGGCATCTATGCCATTGGAATGCCGACGAAGCAGCACCAAAGACTATAAAGGGAGGCCTTAAGGAGGGCTGTCCCTCTCTCAATTACCAGTCTTACAGTGTGTCAGCCGGAGGCCTTCGCTGTTATCATCAGGTGAGTCAGCAGTGTTCAGAGTTCCTATACTTTGTAACCTTTACCCACAAATTGTACACACAAGTTTGTACACTTACATTGTGACATTTATTACATCCCCTAAAAGGGACTCATAATTCCATATTACTGACCAATAAATACTTGGTCAGTACACTACACTTGTATTACTGTTTACACGCCTCTTTACGCCCTAACTCCTTTCCCGATTTCCGTTACGATCAGCCGTGACATACAGTAGCCAAATAGTTGCTAGCGCAAGCTTCCTTGCACTTCACGCAGCGGCCCGACTACCAGAGGCAGCGAGCCGCTATATAGCTGACGCGTGCACATCGGTTATATAACCAGCCAGCCAGCTGGAAGACTAGCACGTTGACCGGTACACTAAGTTCCATCCCCTGAAATACACCTAAATCTTTTATATGAGCGCCCCCTAGCATCCTAACACTAAACAACACTCTACACTGGTCAGCTTACCCGACTACGGGAAGCTACCCCCTTTTAGGCACCTCCTTATAAATTAACACAATAACACTTCCGTTTTAGATCCAGCTACCCCCCAATAAGGGATCTAAAACAGATGGTGGAGGCCGGGTACCACGCACAGTAAAATAGGACTCATACAACGAGTTCTCGTGGTCAAAACGGCCCGTACCGCATATAGCCAAGCGAGACTGAAAAAAATTTTTTTTGGTTCCAGGAAAGAACTGATCTGGCAAGGGAAGATTATAAGATAAAGAAGAAAGAAGCAAACAAGATTGTCGCAGAGGAGAGGAAGAAGTGGATGGTAAAGTGGACAGAGATGATGGAGGAAGACAGCAGAGGAAATAAGAAAGTACTTTATGGGATGGTCAAAAGTAAGAGAAGAGGTCTGCGAGAGGATGTGGTAATGATGGACAAAAACGGAAATGAGGTACACAACAAAGAGGCACTCAAGACAGTGTGGAAAGAGTACTTTGAGGATTTGCTGAATCCAAATGGTCATAGGGAGGAAGACAATGTATTGGAAGATGGAGAAGACAACACAGGAATGGAAAAGGACCTGACTTGGAGAGAACTGGAAATGTCTATAGACAAGATGAAAGGAGGAAGGGCACCAGGTGTGGATGAAGTGAGTGTTGAAATGGTGAAGGCAGCAGGGGAGGTTGGGAAACAGTGGCTGTACCGTGTGATGAGGGTGATATGGAAGGAGAAAAAGACCCCAGAAGATTGGAAGAAAGGATTAATTGTCCCAATATTTAAGAAAGGAAGCAGAAAGGAGTGCAGAAATTACAGGGGAGTTACACTCATACCTCACTGTGCCAAGATATATGAAAAGATATTAGAAAGTAGAATACGAGCCAAAGTGGAGAGAAAATTGAGAGAGGAGCAGTATGGATTCAGACCTGGGAGATCAACAGTGGATCTCATATTTTCAGTGAGACAGCTCCAGGAACACCACTACGAATTTGGAGAGGATCTGCTGATGGCCTTCCTGGACATCGAAAAGGCCTATGATAGTGTGTGTAGGGAGAAGGTTTGGAAAGCAATGGAAAACATGGGAGTGGAAAAAGAGACTGTAGGCAGAGTGAAGGAGATGTATTGTGGAAGTGTGAGTTGTGTGAAAGTTGGAGGGGAAAGAACAGACTGGTTCAGACAAATGAGTGGCCTGAAACAGGGTAGTGCGCTGTCACCCCTTCTCTTTATTGTGGTTATGGACGAGGTAATGACACGGGTAGCAGGAAAGATAGGAGAAGATAAGATGAAAGCAATGGTGTTTGCAGATGATCTCATGGTCTGGGGAAACAAGGAGGAGGAAATTCAGGAGCAACTGAAGGCTTGGGAAGAAACAGTGGGAGAGTACGGATGGAAGTTCAACATCAGTAAATGTGAGATCCTGTTAACGACCAGGAAAAAGGACAGACCAATGAGTGGGATAACACTTGGAGGTGGACAGCTGAAGAAGGTGGAAAGTCTCAAGTACTTGGGAAGTCTAGTGGAGGAAAATGGGAGAAATGACAAAGAGATTACGGAACGTGGCAGACAGGCAGAAGCATTTCTGAGAAGCATTAGGAGCTTAGTGTGGAATAAAGATGTCCCACAAAAAAGCAAGGAAGTGTTATACAGAAGCTACTATATCCCGATACTGACCTATGCTTCAGAAACGTGGACAATGAAGAAAAGAGACATAAGCAGAATACAGGCAGGTGAAATGAAGTTCCTGCGAAGTAGGATCGGAGTAACAAGAAGAGACAGGGTGAGGAATGAAAAGGTCAGGGAAATGGTGAAAGAGGAGCCCTTGCAAGGTAGGATTGAGACATCAAGACTGAGGTGGTATGGACACTTAAAGAGAATGGATGAGAAGAAGATTCCCAAGAGGATACATGAGATGCAGATGCAGAAGAAACGACCAAGGGGAAGACCAAGAGATAGATGGCTGAAAGGAGTGGAGGAATGTGTCAAGAAGAGAGGCGAGGACTGGACCAGAGTGACAGCGGAGAGGTGGTGGGAAGAAAGAACTAAGTGGCGAGGCTTATGTTCCAAACAGACCCAGCCTGGGGCTGGAAACTGTACAAGATGATGATGATGATTACGTCACACATTTTTTTTTCTCTCTAGGAGTTTGTATTATTACACCAACCCCCATCCGCCCCATAGTGCAAAGTCGGTGGAAATTAAATGTCCACATTTAGAACCACACTAAGAGACTTTGCGCACCATTTGTCGGCTAGCACGACTCCACTCCTGCCGAAGCTAAAAATTAAGAACGGTGACTTGATAACTGACCAGACCGCAGTACAACTTCTCAGGGACCTTGAATTCAAGACATCACAGATCCGTGCTCAACACCCTACCGCCGCAGCACAAGTTATACATTTTACACGATCCCAGGCCAGTGAACACAGACAAGAGTCACCAGTATCCAGCGCTAGTGAGGTAGATTGTCTGCCAACACTCCACCCCCTATTGTTGCAGCAACTGCAAATCACAGAGCAGAAAACTAATAATCTACTCGAGCGCATTACAGAGCTACTAGAGACAGACACTATCAAGTCAAATAATCATACGACAGAAGCAGTTCTTGACATCCACACTATCCTAGAAACAGTGAAACAGGATTTAGACAGGACTGTACACATAGTCAAATCCACACAATACGACAACACACCATCCATCAGTACAGACATATCAGGTGACGAGCCACCTGGTAACATAACACAGGTGTCGTACACGGGAAGCGAGACTAATTCCCCTCTAAATAACTCAAACACCTCGACACAAGTTAGCGGTGCGAACAACATAGACAGATCGCAATCACTAAACAGCCAACAAGAAATAACCGAACACGAAATGAACAGACACACGGAGTACCCCATGATCCACCCCACAAAGTTTGCGGGGGAAGGCCAGGATCCCGAGGAATACCTCAAGGCCTTCAATAGAACGGCCCGGATCAATGGTTGGAGCGAGGAAGTTAGGAAACGGCTCCTTCCTGCATACCTCACAAAGGCGGCCATGACATGGTATGAGCTCCATGAGGACACACTAGAAGCTGCCACATGGGAGGAAACCGCTTTTCTGTTGAAGAGTGAATTCCAGCTCATACCAGACGATGACGATCTCTACGACCAAATTAGACAGAGGTCACAGGGACCCAAAGAAAGCGCCCAGGCATACATCAATGTAAAGTTGATAATGTGCGACAAGTACAATGCAGCCATGACAAACAAACAGAAAGTCAAGCTGTTAATGCAGGGCCTCAGACCAGCCATAGTGGAAAAGCTATGTATAATGAACAACCCCACAGTCCAACATATGTTAAACAACATAAAGACCATAGAGGAGGGGAGAAAGATCACGGAAAAAGCTACAGAAAAAGCCGTAGATCTGCACTTACAGACACAAAAAGACGACACTAACAATAAAATGGACGAATTAGTGGACAGAATGGAGGAAAACCCACTAGAGAGCGGGACAATATAGATAAGTACACAAAGGGCCCGGAACACTACCCCCTCCCCGACGAACACCCGAGGGAGTTCAGGGATGAGACACCCCGCAGGACAGACAGGGGGGCAATACTCCCCACACCTAGCCACACACCGCAGGCGGGGAGCTGGCGCAGCCACCCCGAGGGGGGGCGCACATACAGTACAGGCAGGCGTACACCTACGTTCCAAAAAAACGCCTAGACGGGGCGGTTCGGCTAGCGGATGAAGCAGCTGAGGTTCCTCCCCCAACACAACACAAGAAAGGCCCTTCCCCCAAGCAAACTCGCAAGAGTAAGGGGAAGAAGCAGCCAGCCAAAGCTAATGCTGACGATCCGCCCCCGGGCCGTTTCCAAACACACCCCGTACAAGGAGACGGCAACTGCCTGTTTAGGACTATTAGCTTCCTGGTTCGGCATAACGAGGACCATCACAAGGAATACAGGCAGGAAACGGTCAAACATATCCTGGCCAACTGGAAAGAGTACCGAGACTTTGTGTCGGACGAGCGGGAAAACCCATTCCAGACCGGGGAGGATTACAGAAATTACATGGGTAGGGACGGCACCTATCCCAGTGCCGTAGAGGTGACCGCTCTCGGCAAGGTGCTTCGAACCAATATCCACGTATACACTGACACGCACTCGCCCCCGCTATTTTCCACTGCAGGATTTGACAGGGACCTGCATGTTCTTTTTACAGGGAACCCTAGGGCGGGACATTATACACCCCTCATAATTACACGCAAACAGCCTGAGAACACACCCACACCCTCCAAACAGAAAACCATACCCCCTACATCACAACGCAGGGTAGGAAACGAACACACACAGGCGCAGGACGCGAGCTCGCTCGGCACTGGGAAGCCAGTCACAGGAGTCGAACTCGCGACCGCCTGGAACAAAAAACGGGGTAACAAGGGCAAGCTCAGGGTCACGTTCGCAGACACACCTTCCCGAGAGGAAGAAAACAACAACAACACAACTACACAAAGGCTGGGAACGATTAATAAATTAAACGTTCGCCAGCAGACTTCTATTCTAACAGCGAGGCCGATTAAGAGAGCTGGCAACGTACTTGGGGAGCGCACTTTGCTGACTGAGGCAAAGCACTCGGGACAGGAAGCAAGCCGAGAAGCTAAGCGTGCCCGGTACGATAAGCGGCCCGCTCCATGCCTTCCCAGTACAGAGGTTACGCCGGTAGCAACAACAACAACATCCTACATAACACATCGGTGCAGGGCAGTGGATTTCAGGTATCGGCCCTCACGATACACGCCACCATAAATGGCCACAGAGTGCAGGCCCTAATTGACACCGGGGCAGCCGTAAGTTGTGTTAATAGGAGACACGTTACCGAAGCCCAAATACACGGTGTCACGGGTGACATCCGGCTGGTAGCGGCCAATGCTCAGACGCTAGAAAACGCGGGGGTGGCAAACATACATCTTAGGATAGACCATTTTGCCACAACGCACCCCATGTTCGTTATAGAACATCTTTCTGCGTCAGCCATAATTGGCATGGATTTCCTCGCTAAATATGAGGCTAGCATAAATTTCGCTAGCGGTCAGATGCTTTTAAAGCACGACCAGAGGCTCACCACACATCCCATGATATACACCAGGAACACAGATGGGATTCGAGCGGAGCGAGAAAATCACGAGCACCAGGCCTCTGCACTGCACACTATCAGCCAACACACACCCACACACACAGATAAGGCGGCCAACAAGAACCACAGACAGGACCTGACTCCGGAGCAAAATAAAAGGCTCACGGAGCTCATGGAGACCAACAGGGATATTTTTGCCCATTCAATGAAGGATCTCGCTGTGACAGACCTCATTGAACACCATGTCACACTCACTAGTGACCGGCCTGTACACCAGCCTCCCTTCAGAGTGAGCCAGAAGGAGAGACACGCCATCGACGCTCAGATCTCAGAGATGCTCGAGGCAGGGGTCATTGTTCCCGTTATTTCAAACTACAGCTCGCCAGTTCTGCTGACCAAAAAACGGGACGGATCTCACAGATTTTGTACTGACTACCGGAGGCTCAATAAGTTAGTCGAAAATGATAGTTATCCACTACCAAGGGCAGACACCTATTTGGACGCCCTTGGCGGAGCTAGCTGGTTCAGTTCGATGGATTGCTATAGTGGATTCTATTCAATCCCCGTCTATGAACCAGATAGGCACAAGCTGGCGTTCGTTACAGAGAACGGGCTATATACCTACACAAGGTTACCCATGGGCCTCCGTAACGCCAGCCAAACCTTCCAAAAGCTGGTGGATAAGACATTTTCAGGGCTTAAGTGGCGTTCCGTATTAGTGTACGTGGACGACATAACAGTTTTCTCCAATACCTTCGACGAACATATCGTACATTTGGAGGAGGCTTTCGCAAGGATCAGAGAGGCCAAGTTAAGGCTTAAACCTGCGAAATGTCAATTTGCCAGACAGCAAATTAACATATTGGGCCACATTGTAAACAGAGAGGGCATTATTCCGGACCCAGCAAAAACTGACGCAATAACGGGCATCCCAATGCCCACAAATTTGAAACAATTGCGCAGTTTTATTGGGCTGGCTTCGTATTATCGCAAGTATATCTACAGGTTTGTACACATCGCCCATCCCCTAACCGAGCTCACACGTGAAAAAACGCCCTTCAGCATCAAGCAGGAACACGTAGATGCCTTCAACACACTGAAGCAACTATTGACCTCACCACCATTACTGCAACACTTCCACAGTGATAGGCCCCCATTTTTACACCTGGATGCCAGCCTGTATGGGCTGGGGGCGGCCCTATTGCAGGAAGACGCAGAAGGGCGCATACGGCCCGTCGCTTTCGCTAGCAGGAAGCTAACGGCCGTTGAGACTAGATACTCTGCCACAGAGCGGGAAATGCTGGCATTTTCGTGGGGAGTGAACTATTTTAGGGTATACCTCTATGGTATCAAGTTCACGGTAGTGACTGACCACGCGAGCTTGCTTTTTTGGGACAAATTTAAAAACCCAAATTCGCGGCTCAACAGGTTTATATTCCGCCTGTATGAATATGACTTCGTGGTCAAACACAAGAAAGGCGCTACACACCTAGACGCAGATGGGTTGTCTAGGCTGCCAGTAGCCGATCCCCCGGATGACAGTAAGGACCACGACTGGGACGATATGCCCACTTTTGCCCTGACGGTGATTAACATCAAACAGGAGCAAGAAAGTGATCCGTACTTGAAACAGATTCTATTGGCACTAGAAAACTTGGATAAAGTGGACTCCAAGACAGCACGGCTGTCTAGGCGATTTTTCCTAGGCAAAGACGGGGTACTGAAATTTAAGCCCACAGCCATGCACGATAACGCACCTATAGCGGTTCCGGAATCATTGAAAGAAAATATCATGATCGGACACCACAATAGCCCACTGGCAGGGGCACACTTAGGTACGCATAAAACATACCTTAGAATCCGTGACAAGTACTATTGGGTAAACATGAAGGCTGACATAGATACCTTCGTAAGGACATGTCACACTTGCCAGCGATTCAAAACAAGGCCTGGCAAGCCTCACGGATTACTCAACCCAATTCCCGTAGGAGAGTTATTTCACAGAGTCGGGATAGATGTGAAAGGCCCCATTACGACATCTCAGAAAGGCAATAAATATATCCTGGTGGCCACCGAGTATCTCACACGATACATGATTACAAAGGCTGTTTCCAAAGCAGACACAAACAGCATAGCCGAATTCTTATTCGATATAGTTACACGATACGGCCTATTCCAAACCTTATTATCCGACAGAGGTACTATTTTCACCTCGAGAGTGCGCCAACAGTTTTTGGAGATACTCAGGATTAAGGCATACACTACCACGAGTTTTTCCCCGCAAACCAACGGACTCACGGAGAGTATGAATAAAATACTTGGAATAGCGTTGGCTAAATTTACAGGGGACGCAGGAACAGACTGGGATGAATACCTGCAGTCCATTACTTTTAGTTATAATACCTCTATATCCACGGCTACGAAACACTCTCCACACTTCCTACTGCACGGGTACACACCCAGAAGTCCCATAGATAATATATGTATCCCACAGGACACTTACACGGACAATGCTGCCCGGCTAGAGCACTTGCAGATAGCGCGAATGAACGCTAGAAAGAACATAGCCGCGGCGCAGAAGAAACAAAAAGAGCGGTACGATCGGAATAGGAAGACCGTGGAATACACACCCGGGCAATTGGTTATGGTTTCCAATTCTGCCCGTAAGAAAAACGTGTCCGAGTTCCTCCTGCCACGCTGGTCAGGTCCCTTCAATGTCTGCAGGAAGGTATCTGACCTAAATTACATAGTCAGCGTGCGCCATGGGAGAAAAATCATTAAAGACACTATTCACGCCCACCGTATGAAGGCATATCATACACGCAAAGCTCCCACACCTACACGTACAGGCGGGAACACTACCAAAAGAAAAGGAAATGATCCCACTGGCAGACGTGGAAAGAAGGCCAAGACATAGCCTTCGGACCTCACTGACCGCACCGGGATACGATCCTAACACTCAACAGAACTGTCCCGGAGACACAGCCTAGAATGGCACCAGAAACAATTACTCTGGGTAAAGACGGTCTCAAAACCCGCAACCTTCTGAATACCAGGAATGTAAGGTCGGGTAGCTATCCAGTTGCAGGATAGGAAAGTAGGAAGCTAAAACAGATTGGGACAGTTCCACTAACAGATGTTCATAAATGAAAAACAACAAAATCGCCTCCGGCACCTAGTCACCAAACACGCGACTAGCGGCCCGGAGACACTCGTGAATAACGACATTTTGTACCATGGATAGGGTTATACTCGACCCACGCTACATTAACACAAAAATTTGGGGACACGAATGTAGTTAGTGAGAGGTTCCTTTGTATTGCGGAAAGCCCCACTCGCAATTACAGAAATAGCACTCAGGCTAAGAGGCACAAACATACAGACACGGAGCATTGTCAAGCAAGTAACAAGATAACGCACACGTGAATGAAACTAGAGACTATCGCGTCAGCGATAACGCACTCATCGTGGGCGACCTTTGCTGGCACAGACAGACTGGGAGCACTCCAGACGGACCTGGGAAATATACACTCATTTACGCCAAGTTCAGAACCCCATAACTCCCCAAATTACACTACGGGGAGAATTCAAAAACACACAAACTCTTCACAGGAATGCGTATTCTCATCTGCGCATTTCAAATACACGGTACATGTGCCATAATATATACGGCACCGTATAGGGTAAGCCCGGGCATACAGCAAATTACACTAATCCTGCCATTTTTTTTTTCAGGCAAAAAGAGCTTCAGACTGTGGACACACTGTCACAGGAAGCAACATAGAAAATATACGATATTTACATGTTTTCTTAAACTCTCCATTTTTTTTCAGGCATCATCACCAGGAGTATGGCACTGGTGACTATAATTTCGCTGCCATATAGCAGCAGCATGCTATTAGTGCCATCATATTATCATATTCTACCTTTGTGCACTAATTTATATTTGATACTCGTAATCATCTTCACTCACATGCTTACCACATTTTTACAGCTACACTCTAAAAATCTGCACAGCACGGCTGATACCTGTGGGGTATCAGGCTCGCTGGCAGATCAACGTACACAAGAAAAAAACATAAGGCGTCAAAAATGCGGCGCAAATTACGGCAATGAGGGCGCAACCGACTTGTGGCGGCGACTCTCATTGTCAAGTGTGAAAGCATTCACCCACAGGGGATGCTTCACAGATTAGGAATACATTGCAAGCGGTACGACCACTAAACCATACCAGGAAGTGGCCGTGAAGGATTAGCCGTGAGACGGCGCGTACGTACAAAGGAGTAGCGTGCACGCGAGATAACATATAAACTAGAATCAGAGGAAATTAGCGCGCTTAAGCTAGATATAAGATAATTGTAAGTCATATTTGTAAAAGGGTACCTTAACATACATTAATGCGCCCACGGGCAATTATTCTGCTATAAATAAATATATATATAATACTTCGCACCCCCACATTGTCTACGAAGGTGATAAAGGATATTCCTAAATGTTAATATATGCACATCTCAGAAATCACACTTTTTTAAAAAAATCCCATGTACACAATGTTTATGATTTGTTTTTCTTTCATTTTCTTTCTTCTAACTTCCCCATTTGTAAGGGTGTTCCGTTTTATCCCAAATCAATAAATGCATTTTGAATATTTCCCTTAACTTATACCCTGGAACACCTATTTTTGTCTATTTCTTCTATCTTTCTCATTGCAGGGAGCACTTTTTCCCTAAGATAGGGTGGACGACGCAATCATCTGTCCAGCCCTGGGTTTTTTTCCTCCCTGCACAACAATGTACCGCATAATTAGCAGAACCATGTATTTTTTTTTCTGAAACTTTCAATATGTTAATGTCAATTTTTCCCATGCACTAATTTTAAAATGTCAATGTCAATGCCAATTTTTTTCATGCACTAATTTTACAATGTCAGTGTCAATGTCAAATATATATATGTATATCCCATAACCCACCCCTCTGAACACGAGCTGATCTCACACCTACACATCAACACGACATCACCACATCTATACGACGACGAAGAGGACACCAACAGGAGATACAAGGAAGATCCAAGAACTACTACATCAACATCCCAACCTCAAGTTCCGTTCCCGTTCGCGGGGACGCGAACTAAATAGGGGAAGAGGCTTGTACAGTCCCCCAGGGGTCTGCACCCCCTGGAGGCCATCCCCCCCATCATCTATTTAAATCACCCCTAACTGGCAAATCTTGTAAGTCCAGAACAACATCTATAACACCGCAAGGGCAGCTAACCAGTCTGGAAAGCTTGCCAAATACTTGCATCACTACCACAAACAGCGACACATAATTAACTGGGGCATCTATGCCATTGGAATGCCGACGAAGCAGCACCAAAGACTATAAAGGGAGGCCTTAAGGAGGGCAGTTCCTCTCTCAATTACCAGTCTTACAGTGTGTCAGCCGGAGGCCTTCGCTGTTATCATCAGGTGAGTCAGCAGTGTTCAGAGTTCCTATACTTTGTAACCTTTACCCACAAATTGTACACACAAGTTTGTACACTTACATTGTGACATTTATTACATCCCCTAAAAGGGACTCATAATTCCATATTACTGACCAATAAATACTTGGTCAGTACACTACACTTGTATTACTGTTTACACGCCTCTTTACGCCCTAACTCCTTTCCCGATTTCCGTTACGATCAGCCGTGACATACAGTAGCCAAATAGTTGCTAGCGCAAGCTTCCTTGCACTTCACGCAGCGGCCCGACTACCAGAGGCAGCGTGCCGCTATATAGCTGACGCGTGCACATCGGTTATATAACCAGCCAGCCAGCTGGAAGACTAGCACGTTGACCGGTACACTAAGTTCCATCCCCTGAAATACACCTACGTCTTTTATAGGAGCGCCCCCTAGCATCCTAACACTAAACAACACTCTACACTGGTCAGCTTACCCGACTACGGGAAGCTACCCCCTTTTAGGCACCTCCTTATAAATTAACACAATAACACTTCCGTTTTAGATCCAACTACCCCCCAATAAGGGATCTAAAACAGAAGGAAGGAAGAGGAAAGATAGAATTGAATGGGAAAATTCTAGAAGTGGTTAAAAGTTTCAAGTACTTGGGAAGTGTGATCACAGAAGATGGAAGGATAACTGAGGAAATTGGAAAGAGAATACAACAAGCGAACAGTTTTTACCAGAGCATAAGGGGTATTCTGTGGAACAGAGATGTCCCAAAGAAATGTAAAAATGTATTATATTCAACCTACTACAGACCCATACTAACATATGCAGCAGGAGCGTGGACTACTACAAAAAGAGAGGAGAGTAGAATACAAGCCGCGGAGATGAAATTCCTAAGAGGTATAGAGGGCAAGACCAGAAGAGATAGAGTTAGAAATGAAGAGATTAGAAAAAGGACAGGAATCTTGAAGCTGCAGGACAGGATAGAAACAACAAAGTTAAAGTGGTATGGACATATGATGAGAATGGGAGAGGAGAGAGTACCAAAGAGGACTTTCTGTGAAAAGATGACAGGGAAGAGACCACGAGGAAGGCCCCGAAAGAGATGGGCAGATACAGTGTGGGAGTGTGTAGAGAAGAGAGGAGGAAAACCTGAAGAAGTACTAAAAACAGGAGAGGAGTGGTGGAGACACAGGAACGTTGGAGGTCCTTAATTCACAACCCGACCCAGGAAGCTGGAAACGGGAAATGAAGATGATGATGATGACACTAATCGTTTCTTCGAGTTTTGGTTCTGGGCTTGAAAATTACACAGGAAAGAAAGAAAACCCTGCACCAATATCCAGAGTGCACTCATTCCTTGTGTTTAGGATGTCTGGATTGTTAAGGTTATTAGGGGGAGGTGTTTTCTTTTGGTGTGTGTAGTTTTCTACATCATCTTAGTCTCAAAATCTTTAATTTCTGTTTATTTTTGAGTAGTTGAATGTGGTGTGTGTATGCTGCTGGCAGGGTGTATGGTAAAATATTATTTGTAAGTTAGGCTAAGTTTAGTTAATATTTCTGACTTGCATAATAATACACCTAAGTCAACCAAGTCCACATTGTGCTTCTGTTCAGGCAACAAAATGAAATGTAACTACTGAATATATATTATTATCATGAATGTAAATAGGCACTTAGTTTTAGGTTAATATGTTTTGTAGCAGTAAAAACAGACAATTATTGTTGAAAGGTAAACTGCAAACCCTAGGGAACCAACTCCTTTCGCGCCTCTGGGATTAGGCCCTACTTCCATCCACGAGATAGTCTCTACCGCCCCCTCCTTTTCGAACCATGATAGCAAAGGTCCTCTGGGATATCTGTAGGGATGGGGGAACAGTTTATAAAATTTAATGGGATCATTACATAGCACATTCATATTCGTGTGCCGATCAACTTGACACGCTGCAATGTCATTATAACCTGGTACAGTCTTCTATTTTAAAGAATACACTGCCATCCAATGTTGGGGAATGTTTGAAATTGTATTAATACTTCAAGCAATAGTGAGCGTTATCTGTCGGAGAACCTATGTAGGGAGTTCGTTTACAGTGACTTCGCACTATTTTGACAGCTAGGGCTGCCAACTTTCATAACGAAAAAATCAGTTTATAACCTGCAGTCAATAACAAATATATACATGTTTTAATCACATATGTGATCTGTTCTTCCTCCTCGTTGTGATGACCACTTCACTCTTTTGTGCTGAGAACTTCATCCCATATGACAACACTACCTTCTCCCACTCATCCAATTGCTCTTGTACTTCTTCCTCATCCTCTCCCCATACCAGAAGGTCATCAGCAAACAACATTGCCTTCATTTTCCTTTCCCCAATGCTAGTTACCACTTTTCGTATGATTTCATCCATCACCACTATAAATAACAGGAGTGAGAGGGCACTTCCTTGTTTCAGACCACTCTCCAGTTGAAACCATTCCATTCTCTCCCGTCCCACCTTCACACATCTTTTGCTTACCTCGTACATTGCTCATAACAATTATTATTGATAATATTGCGCAAGTCGTCTGAAAGTATTATTTCAATTTGAACGCTTGTTCACTTTTCAAATAAATATATAGTGGATACCGTATTTTAAATGTTTAGTAAATATGTAGCCTGAGCAGGTTGAGTTGACTGTCTCCAGGTCAGACATTTTTGTTTTGACTATCGAGTCTGAAGCAGATACGGAATTTCTTCTTCAAGATATTTATTTTATTTCTCCCACTTTGAAGGTAAAAGAACAGGCAGCAGAACTCTTGATTTCCCCAAGGACAGTGGCCAGGTGAATTATTTTCAAATGGCATGATTTGTGCAAAAAATTAGGCCTAAAATATAAGTTGTTATGTAGGCCTAAAAGTTAACTTACATGGTGAAATTTTTCGTACGTTTTATTTTAATATCAAGCCAACAGTTCAAGTAATGATTTTATCGTCTTAAGGAAATCTTACAACATACCTTAGTAAGCATTTTCCTGGAGCTGTGAAATTATGAGCCTAAAAATAATTCCATTAATAACATTTAAGTTAAGCCTCCGTGGCTTAGGCGGCAGCATGCCGGTCTCTCACCGCAGGGTCCGTGGTTCAAATCCTGGTCACTCCACGTGAGATTTGTGCTGGACAAAGCGCAGGCAAACAGGGTTTCTCCAAATACTCCGGTTTTCAGTCACAAATTTCATTCCAGAAACACTCTCCACATAATTACATTTCATCTGTCATTCATTTCCCCAGGGAAGTGCGACAAGCATCGGCAGCCAGCACAGTTCATATCCTCGCTGCTAGATGGGGGCTTCATTCATTCCACTCCCTGAGCCGGTCGACTGGAAGCAGGCTGTGGATTTTCATTTCATGTAACATTTAAGTTATCAGTTGCTGTGTCATAGCGCACCCAATGATGTAACATTCTGTCAGCCAGCCGTCAGTGGGTTTCAGGTGTGCTGTTAGAACGATTCTTTGATGAATGCCACAAAGAAATGGCAGTTTCCTTTAAAAAGGGCAATGAATTGATATTGCGAGATGAATGTAGGTTTAGGCAACTCATAACAGCTGTTCACTCCTTGACGGAATACACGCGGCCATTGCTGGCTGCCATGGCTCATTGGCCGCAATGCACGTGGCAGCGGCGGATTGATCTGTCCAGTATTTGTTCCTACAAGAACTTGTCAAAAAAGTGCAAAGATATAGTAAACGAACTCCGCTATAGTTTTTGTATTTTTTGAAATTTCATTAAAAATTGTCATCAAGTGTAATCACGTCTTTCTAATCATGATACTTGTCAATGTTGTCAGAAGAAAGGAGAGTCTATCTCTGTGCCTACAGGTGGTCCCTCACAAGATTCAATATTATACCACAGGGGTGGCCAACCTTCTTTAACTAAGGGCCACATTGTAAATAGTTAGGGGGACCTTGAAGGCCAATAACACTCCGAGGGGTATGGGGGATATGGATTTTTAAAAATAATATAGGTGCAATATGGTGAGTTTTTTGACTGTCTAAGCATAGTTTTCTTAGTATTGCTGCCGTTTTCTATATTCATTTATAGTGGACTAGCAGGTACCCGCGGCTTTGCTCGCGTCATAGTCGTGTCATATTGTTATTTAATGAAATGCAGGTTTAACCCCGTTAACACCCATTTAGAACCTGAATGTCCAAAAATCCCTCCTTAGTAGACATTTTCGACACACAACAAACATATCCCCAAAATTCATTCTTCTAACTTTAATACAGTAAAACTTCTTTTATACGATTCACACTTATACGTTTTCTACACTTATACGATTTTTTTCTTGGTCCCGGCAAAATCCCTATACTTTCCATGTTAATTTATTTCCGATATACGTTTTACATTTATTCGTTTTGCACGCTTATACGATCATATCTTACGTCCCCGAGAGAAAAATGCGTCGTTTATACGTTTACAACGGTTTCCCTACCTAAAATCTCTAAAAAATATTGGAGCCAGAAACTTAAAAATGACACGCACTGTACGTTTCTCGGAAACCATCCCTCGCGCGGCGCTATGTTGTGGCGAGAGCGACCTTGAAGTTGCATGTGTTGCGAAATACAACATCACTTGCTGCAGTCATTGTTCTGCCTTGTTCGGTGCTTCAGTTGTGGTTAACCTTGATAGCAGTGAACATGGGTGAAAGGAAGAGGAAGTGCATTACGATTGCTGTTGTTCACTTCTTAACGGGGGGCCATCGCTCGCCGCTCGCCCGCGCTGCGGGCCTGTCTCCCGCCAGGCACTTTGCCGTAATGCGTAGCTCGCGCGGCCTATAGCCTATACTGTAGTTCACAGCTGGTGCTGAAAATGTTCGCCATTAACTGCTACACATCGCTGGCACCTCTTTATGAAATTGTCATTTACGTTCTGAAGTTCCTCACCACCGATTGACTGTATTTCAACTGTAATATAGTCTTTAAGCTCATTTTCGCGAAAGATTTCCTGTACTTTATGAAGGTATTTACACACGTTCACGTAATGAAAATCGCATTGGAACATCACACTGAGCACTAAAGACGTGAACAAATGACTAAACTGAACCCCACACTGCTAAAGCACACTGCAAAGGAGGGAAACTTGTGGCGCCAAGAAGCGCATTACGGCCAAGTGCTTGACGGGGGACCGGCTCGCGGCGGGCGCGAGCGAGGGTCCGCGTCGTATATAACACAAGTCCCTGTATAACCCATAATGTCACATACATTTTGCAGATTTTATTTAGCGACTTTCATTTACGCGTTTTTCACGCTTATACGTTTTTTTCATTTGGTCCCTTGAAAATTGTATAAGTGAAGTTTTACTGTAGTTTTGGTTGGTTGATGAGAGTGAACATCCAAAAATCCTTCGTTTTTCTTCCATAATTTCACCCCTCCCCATCATCATCATCAAATTCCAGCTCCAGTCGCCCGGGTGCTGTTAACGAGCCCTCGCCACCTTTTCCTGTCCATGAATAGTTGGTCTTCATGGGTCCTTCTCTAGTCCAGCCTTTTGTCTTCAAGATCATCCTTGATTTGGTCCAACCATTTCTTCTTTGGTCTTCCTACTGGTCTTTTTCCTGGGATAATCTTGTTGAAATAAGCTTTTGGTGTCCTCTCATCTCCCATTCTTTGAAGATGCCCATACCATCCTAATCGTTGCTTCTGAAAATATTTTGTAGCACTGATATCTATGCCAGCCTCTGTCCTGTTTGTTTCGTTCCTTACTTTGTCTCTCCTTGTCCTTTGAAGCATTGTTCTTATAAACTTCATTTCGGATGCCTGAATCCTACTTTCTTCTCTTCTGGACAGGGTGCATGATGTTTCTACTCCGTAAGTTAGAATTGGGATGTAGTATGTCTTAAACAGTATATGTTTACACTTCCTGGGCACTTTATTATCCCACAGTAGTGTTCTAACTTGTGCATAGAAGGAGGCTGCATTACTAGTTCTATTTGTTACTACACTGTTGTTGTTATCCTTACACACTGTGCTGCCAAGATATTTAAATTGATCAACAATTTGTAGAGGCTGATTATTCAGGTAAATGGTAGCATTAGACAGTCCTGTTGTCATCACTGCTGTCTTACTTTGGCTTATTTTCAACCCATACTCCTTGAACAGCTTGTCCCATGAATCCAGTTTTTCTTGTACCTCTCTGGCACTTTCTCCCCAAATCATGAAGTCATCGGCAAAGACAAGGGCATTTGTTTCATTACCCTGTTCTTCTTTTATTCTCTTCAGGATTATGTCCATCACTGTGATGAATAATAATGGAGACAGTTAACTTCCTTGTTGGACTCCTTGTTTTGTTGTGAACCATCTGCTTTCCCCATTACCTATTCTTACACATGACCTTGTGTTCTCATACAGCATTTTGATCTTGTTTATCAAGCCTTTTGGGACATTGTGCCTTTCTAACATTCCCAAATTTTTGATCTTACAATGCTATCATAAGCTTTTTCTATATCTAGAAATACCATTACTAATTCTTTCCCTTTTTCAAGATGTTTCTCAATAAGCATTCTTGCAGCAAAGATCAAGTCAATAGTACTCCTTCCTGGTCTAAAGCCATGTTGTGCTTCTTCTAAAGCGTCTGCGTAGTCTTTTCGCAATTATTTTTTCCAAGATCTTTAGACCATGGGATAACAAAGTAATTCCACGATAGTTCTCACACTTTTTCCGGTTTCCTTTTTTAAACAATGGCACTATTACACCTTTAGACCAGTCATCAGGGATCTTATTGTCCTTCCATATAGCATGTAATACTCTGTACAACCAATGTATCCCATTAATTCCTGCTGCTTTTATCATGTCTGAACTTACTTCATCAACTCCAGTGGATTTTCCTTTGATCATAGCTTTTAAAGCTTCTTCCACTTCAGACCAGGTTGGGGGTGGTTCTTGGTGGTTTTCATCATTGGCCCCTAAATTGATGTTCGTGTCCCCACTGTCATTATTAGATGCATCATTTAACAGTCGATCAAAATACTGTCCCATTAATTTCCTGATTTCATTTATGCTTCTTATCACTTCTCCATTATTTCCTTCCAAAGCTGTAACTGATTCCTGATGTCTTATTGTTTTTCACAGTTTTATATAGTAATTTCTTATTACCTCGAGTATCTTCCTCCAGTTTCTTCACAAATTCATCCCAAATCTTATCCTTCTCTTCATTAATTATGCGTTTAACTCTTAATTTGTGCTCTCGATATTCTTGAGCAAGTGATCTGATTTTATCCTCATTTCTGTCATTCTTTTGTCTCTCCACTTCTAATTTTCTCTTTACTTTGTTCCTTAATTGAATTATTGTCTCGACTTCCCTATTCCACCAGGCAGTCTCTTTATATCGAACTTTACTACTTGTTTCGCCACATAATTCTCTAACTTCTTCAATTAAGACATTTCGAAACTTTTGCCACTCTTCCTCTGCACTTTTGGTATCAGTTTATGGAACTTTTCCTAAAATTCTTCTCTGAAATTCCTCACGTTTATCAGATTTCTCCAGCTCCCAGACCTTGATCTTTTGTTTCTTTTCCATCTTATAATTAATCAGTTTAACACCAGTTATACTAACTAGAACAAGCCTATGGTCACTGTCGAGACTTTCACTGGGAACGACTTTGACATCCACAACTTGTTTTCCTGCTTCACCCGCTGTTATTACAAGGTCTATCATTGATCTATGTCTTCCATCCCAGCTGTATCTAGTTACTTTATGGCTTTCTCTCTTCTTAAACCAGGTATTTTGAATTTGAAGACTATTTCGACTGCACATATCAAGCAGATTTCTGTTTCCATAACCAAATGGGCCAATCACTCTTTCTACATCCTCCCTTTTGCATCCCACCTGAGCATTTAAGTCACCTATTATCATAATGTTCTCCTTATCCAATTGGTTCTCAAGCTGTTCCAAGAACTTCTGTTTCTCTTCATCCTTGCACCCCGTTTGTGGGGCATAAACCTGCACTAGGGTTGGGATTTTTTCGTTTGATGGTACCTCTAATCTAATGATTCTGTCGCTAATATATTTAATATCTGCAACAGCATCTACTTTCTTACTTAGAATAAAGCCCACTCCATTATGTGACCCTTTCCATTTACCACACCCGTAAAGGGTATATCTTCCTCTTAAAATTTTCTTCCCTCTCCTTTTCTATTTGGTTTCGCTCAGACCTAATACATCCAGTTGCCTTCTTTCCATCAGATCTACAAGTTCTTCACATTTTCCGGTTAATGTCATTACATTCAGTGTTCCTATTCTCATTTTGGGTTTATCTTTCTTTATTCTGTTTTTTCCCACAGCCTTACATTGCATAACATCAGGCTGGATGCCATCATTCCTGTCAACTGTAAGGCGTGTGAGCTGTCCATTTTGGGTATTCTTCTTTCCGAGGCTCGTTTTAACATTGAAAGCGCATAACTATTTACTCTTTCATTGGCTTGCTAGGCCTAACATATTGGAGGATTTTCTGTCAGGGTTGTCTCCCTTAGCCTTTGGTATTCTACTACCAAACCTACAAGGCAGCAGGTTGTAGTCATCTTTAACCCCTGAGTACTGGGTTGCCTCTTCCGCCATCTTCACTGTACCAAAGTCCATCTTCTCCACTGCAGATGCCGTTGAGGTCTTCGCACGTAACCCTGTGAACGGGGCCTATGTTATACCCCATAGGACTGGGTCCTCACCAGAACTTAGCCGTTACTGTAGTTCCATGGTATATTACAGTACCGTTGCCCACCCCCACGACGTGGACGTGCCTGGCAAGAGTTATCCATGTAGCCAATTTTAATTGACTCATGGACCGGGTTAATGAGCTGTCTAAATCCAGCCTACCCACCCCTCCCCATAGGCCCCTTAAATTGGATTTATGAAAAAACGGCCGGACACCTATTTATTTTAATTATTTATTTATAAGCTGATTGATTTCTCCGAGTTTCAAACTCCTCGCCTATGTTGTTTAAGAGATACTCGCTCCGTTAGGAATCATTCAACCCCCCACTTTCATAATATACACCAGAGTATGAGTTTATATGCCGAGTATCACATCCCCCAATGAAACCAATCGGGAGATATTGCTATTCAATGAAATGCAGGTCTACCCTCTCAACACCTCTTTAGAACCTTAATATCTAAAAATCCTTTCTTAGTGGGCATTTGCGGCCCTTGAGGAAGCTGCATACCAAATTTCATTCCAATCCGTTTGGTGGTTTTTGAGACTTCGTGATGAATGAATGAGTGAGTGAGTGAGTGAGTGAGTGAGTGATTGAGTGAGTGAGTGGTATTTGACAAATATATAGTAGATAAAAGAATAAAACACTAGAAAGAATTTAAATATGTTTGATAAATCCCTTTAAAATAGAAGTACGATGATATTCAATGCACTCATTCAGCGTGAATAACAAAGAGTGAGTATTTATATTCATTTGACACAATTATTAATCAAATTATGAAATAAAGTTCATGATAATTTGGTTTAGTGCAATGACTGGAAAAGCTTTGTACCGGTACTTAAAATTTCTCTCCTCTTAGGATCGAACTTAGTTGTACCAACCATTAATAAGGATGTTAAGTGTTCATCAGTAAGTCAATGACCTTGGGTAGGGGTGTCCAGTTGGCTTTAGTTGTTACAAAGTTTTAGCAGCACGGCGCGGACGCGGAGCGGCGGGCAGTACTGTTATACCATACTGCTAGTCGTGACTTACCTCAGGAGCCATATAGCGCTTGGTGCCCACTCTGTGGTTGAGTGGGATGTCCACAGTGTCGGTAGCAATGTCGTGCCGCACCGCCAGGCCCAGATCACCAATGGCACAAGTGCCATTCACTTTAACCAGGATGTTCTTAGTCTTGAGGTCCCGATGTGCTATGGCAGGTTTACCTGTCAACATTTCAAGTTCCTGAGCGCAGTTTAATATGGTACAGTAAATGTTTATACACATTGTAATGCACTGGCATCTAATTTAGTTCAATTGTTTACATAACTTCAAAATGGCAGCTGTGCGAAATTTTAAAATTAAGTTTTTATTTCTAGTGTATAGTAATCTTGTGATCGAAGTGAAAGTTTGAGCAATGAACCTACGCAATAATTTTCAATTAATAGTACAGAACTCTATGGCCTGTACATATAACAATCTAACATGGCGACCATCCGAAATGTTTAGACGGTTCTCAATATCTACGAATCTATTAGGGCAATCAAACTGAAATTTTATATGTTGATCGAGGCAATTAACATAAGTAGGATATATACAGTATATATTGCATAGGATAGGTAAAGATAAGGAGATAATTACCTGTGTCAAAATTAGGAAGTTACAATACCGTATTTCCTCGCATAATCGTCGCCACCGCGTAATCGTCGCACCCCACTTTTCAAACACTAAAATAGGTTTATAAAATTTCATCGCATAATCGTCGCATAGCATGTTGGTATTTGTGCGCCAGTCAGTTGCACATGCTGCCGCGACTTTATAACATGGCGCGACTTTGTCAGACGAAAAAATCTCGTCCTTATGCTTGCGGGCAATGAACTGTGACGCGAGCGGCAAGCTTCGTCACTTAGCACATTCCGCGAGCATATAATCTGGCGTGATCTTGTCAGGAGAAAGTAATCTTGTCTTTATGCCTGCCGGCTATGAACCTCGATGCGAACGGCCAGCGCACATTCCGCGAGCCTATAGGCTTAATCTGGCGTGATCTTGTCAGCAAAAAGTAATCTCGTATTTGTGTCTGCCGGCTATGAACTGTGATTCATAATGTCGATTATTCAGGTCCATATTGACGTAACTATAACTTTGAAAGAATAATAGATTTTCCGCCTTCAAAGGAGTTCTGATGCGCCTAGGCCTTAGTGATCCAATAAAGTATCTTCTTTGGAGCGTCGAGCGGGATTGTAAATAATAATATTTCTTTATTCTTCATGTGTCTTGTATGAGCTTGTACATGGAAAGTTTTTTCATTGTGAAGTTTTGTTGGACAGGCTGAGGAAGGGGGAGTATTTACCCCCGAAACTAGTCCCTGTAAGTAATAGAAATAAACAGCACTGAAGGCGGAAAATCTATTATTCTTTCAAAGTTATGAACTGTGACGCGAGCGGCCAGCCCGCATTCCGCGAGTGTATAGGCCTAATCTGGCGTGGTCTTGTCAGGAGAAAGTAACCTCATCTTTATGCCTGCCGACGCGAATGGTCTGCGCACATTCCGCGAGCTTATACGCCTAATCAGGCGTAATCATGTCACCAAAACGTAATCTCATCTTTATGCCGGCGGCCTATGAACTGTGACGCGAACTGCCAGCGCACATTCCGCGAGCGTATATGCCTAATCTGGCGTGATCTTGTCAGAAGAAAGTAACCTCATCTTTATGCCTGCCGGCTATGAATCGCGACGCGAATGGTCAGTGCACATTCCGCGAGCTTATAGGCCTAATCTGGCGTGATCTTGTCAGCAGAAAGTACTCTCGTCTTTGGGCCTGCGGGCTATGAACTGTGACGCGAACGGCCAGCGCACATTTTGCGAGCTTATAGGCCTAATCTGGCGTGATCCTGTCAGGAGAAAGTAATACCGTATCGTCTTTATACCTGCCGGCTATGAACTGCAACGTGAACGGCCAGCGCACATTCCGCGAGCTTATAGGCCTAATCTGGCGGGATCTTGACAGCAGAAAGTAATTCGTCTTTATGCCTGCGGGCTATGAACTGTGACGCGAACGGCCAGCGCACATTCCGCGAGTTTATAGGCCTCATCTGGCGTGATCTTGTCAGGAGAAAGTAATCTCGTCTTTATACCTGTGGGCTATGAACCACGACGCGAATGGCCAGCTTCGTCAGCACATTCCGCGAGCGTTAACCTGTCGTGACCTTGTTAGAAGAAAGAAGCCTGTCTCTGACTGCAGGCTATGACTCACGCTACGCGAATGACTGGCCCTTGCAGCAAATAATGATACAGTATTTTCTTTGAACTTAAATATTCTTCACATAATCGTCGCACCCTGCTTTTTTCCACGAATTTTTGCCAACAAAAGTGCGACGATTATGCGAGGAAATACGGTACTTGGGTCATATAATGAGAGGAGACAGGTATCGTCTTCTACAAGAAATTATTCAAGGGAAGGTTGAGGGCAGAAGTAGTCGAGAAGCAGAAAATTAGCCCGAAACATGTACCCGATATAGATATGTTCTATAATATAAAGTATTGATTGACGGAGTTTTCCTCAAACTTGGTATATTAGAAGCAGAAGAAGTCGAGGAAGAAGAAGGATCTCTTGGTTGGACAACCTAAAAAAATTGTTCAAGTGTAGTTCCAGGGAACTTATCAGTGCTGCTAGATCAAAAAAAAACGGATTACTGTGATGATCGCCAACCTTCTTAGAGGAGATGGCACATGAAGAAGAAGAAGGATATATGAAAATAGGCTGTATAGTTTTCATAAATGAAAACAGGCTAAAAAATCTACATCTACATCAGAATACCGGTGAACATGAAACTGTAAACGCCAGCGTAACTTCCAAATAGATAAGTAGTTATTTATGTCATAAAAAACTAAATTTTTAAACAGCTCAACTGAAGAGTTATGAAATCTTATGCTGTAACATTACGTGCTAATTTAACCCTTTTAGTACCAGTCGATTATAGGTGGTATGTGTGAAGAATACCAGGCTTCTTTTCAAGAAATTGCAATGTTGTACTAAAATCATTATAACTTTTGTATTTTTTAAGATATACCATCAAAATTTTTCCTGATCATTGAAAATGAGTTGCTTTACCATTCTAATAAGTAACATACTATGTTACAATAACACTACAACATACAAAAAAATATTTGTTTTATAACTGTGAAAATAAAAAGAGAAAAGTTAAAATTGAGAGAAAGAAACACAATTCAAAATAAAAATTACACACAAACGGTTGTTATTGTCTGCAGTCACATGTTGTAGGTTTACTCTCTGGAAAGTTTCATTATCTTAGGTACTATAGTTTCTAATTTAAAAAATATTTTAATACACCATGCAATGTACATATTTGTCATTTTATGCTGGTTCACGTTTAGCACTTGTGATACCCTATGCAGATACCATGAAGACCTTTCATACACTTAGAACACGCAGTTCATGACCTTTTTACTGGGCCTCCATCTATTTTGCTGCACACAATGCATCTTTTTAATAATGTACCACTTAATTTCACCAAAGTTCCCCTTCCCTTGGTGGATGAAGCTTAGCTAACATTTTGGTTTGTAGGTTTTTCTCCTGGAACCATTCGTATTATATTGACTTGAGACGTGTCATAACTTTACTCGAAGTATTTTCTTTGTATATCAAATAGGCATTCATCACCATTCGAGCAAAAATGCAAAATACCACCTTCTTCCAATATTTCAGTTTTCGTCGCTCATCGAAGTGCGTGTACAACCTCATGTCAAATGGATTCGAACCGACGGTCACTATCAATTGGAACTTTACTAAACCCTGTATTAGGTACACAGGCATCATTGTCATTACCGCCTACACTGTCTTCATTTGCGTCACCGTCACTCTCCAAATCAGTAAAATTGTCACTTTCACTAATGACAATACCACGAGATTTATGGAACTGCGGAATGTCATCGCTGCTCTCACTTCTGTAGCAGAAATAAAATCACCAACATCATTACTACACGACCCTGATATTGCTACATCTTCATCAGACTCTATGTAATCATTATCGGCACACACTCTATTGATATACTTGGCTAGATCATCATCGTTTACGAACACATCCGCGCCGCTGAGGCCATATTTGTACTAACAACAGTGCGTGGTGGACAAAACAGTGGGCGCTTTCTAAAATATCATATCTCCGTAAATAAAACTATTACCGCGATAGTTGTGGTAAATTTAGGAACTGCACGCTTTGCCGATTCTGGATAATCTGCATTGTGCTGCGATCTGTTAGAAAACTGAGAACTACAAGCATATATAAAACTGCCTGCATGAGGAGCGCTATTGCGTTCCTGGCTGTTTTCGCTAACACGCCGAGGAACGCTTTTGCGCTCCTTGGTATTCTAAGAGTTAAGGCCTTAATTTCTTTTGCAGGCATTCAATTCAATTACATACCGTATATACCCGAATACCACCCGCACATTTTTATACAAAATCAGATGTGAAAAATTGGGGTGCGGGTATTAATCGAGTCATCCAAATTTTAAAGATTTAAATTGTCCGCCACGCGCGAGTATCCGCTATTATGGTGCTTGTTCGGGTGTAGCCTAATTGTTTATTTCCGTCTAATGGCTTGACCGGTCGCGCAAGCCTAACACAAGCATGAGTTTCGTTAGTTGCGTGATAGCATGGCATCAGTAAAGGCTCGGTCGAACAGGAAGCGGGCTGCCTGCACAAACTCGGCCGCCCGACCGCTGCAAACTCTGTATTGTGTAATATTGCATCATCCGCAGCGGGCAAGTGAGCAGTTGTGATTTTCCACAAAGTCCGCGCGGGCTGGAAGCATGGCCCACGAAATGGAGAAGTTAACTGACCTCAGTTTGACCACCCCAGTCAGCGACGGGCTGCGGTCGTTCCGTTCGCGCGGGCAGCCCGTGTCCTGTTTGACCGAGCCGAACTCGGCACACGCACTGGAATGTTTAAACTTCACTGGTGTTTAAACCATACCAGCAGATCTTGTTCTACTTAGCGCTGCCTTGGGTTTTTGTGGGTATCTACTCACATAACGTAACGGCGGTGCTTTTTGAGGATCCAACCAGCCTTCGGGCTGACTACCTAACAGACAGTCGTATTTCCCGGTTTTAATTTTCTTGCAGTTTGCGGAAGTATTCCCGGCAGTATTCCCGGCAGAAGCCAGTGTTTTCCATATCGCCTCACACATGTTTCAAGGTTAACACTGTCCAATGAGCTGCTGCTGTCATGGCGTGACGTCATGTAGCCTTGACGTAGTTCGCCCGGTCAGATGATTCATTGGAGACCCGCAAACACTCGGAACTGCTGTATTCTTTCACTCAGAACACCGGAAGTATCTTCGCAGAGATTGGCGAGATTTAATTCTATAAAAAAGTCAGTTGTCTACAGTGAACGTCTTATACTTTAAGGGGATACAAAATCTGATCTATTTAACCGGGAAAACCTCTTATGCAGGAACACTTTATACGGGAAAAGTATACATGTAGCCTATCTATCTTATGGGGCCGATCGCGGGACCGAGAATATCAGACGTCTTAAGTGGAAAAACTTTTTATGCGGGAACTTCTTAACCGAGTTTTACTGTATTACAGTAATAATAGTACACATTTTAGTTTAAGATGAAGTGTCAAAAAGAGAAAATAAGTTTTTTTTTTTAAATTTCCATCCAAAAATGAGGGTGCGGGGATTATTCGGGGGCGGGTAATATTCGGGTATATACGGTAATATTAGTTACATATTATGGAACATGACAGTAACTTTATCTAAATACCCGACATGTGGTTCCTTTTCATATGCATGCACACATATAGATTTAGTTACTAGACAATCATTGTGGAGCTTAGCTTGCCATGGTGGGTGAGTGGTTATCATGTCGGATTATTAATGCCAAGCTTGCAGGTTCACTCCTGGCCGTGGTAAGTGATTTTTGAAAGGCGGCAAAAAATCACTACATGCATGTCATACGATGTTGGCACGTCAAGGAACTCATTTGAATTCAGTAGGCAGTGTTCATTATGGCAAAATTAATCTCGCGATGTTCCGCCAACACAAAGTTCCTCATTTCTCTACTAGAAAGCGCTAGTGTGTCAAGGAGCTTAGATACCTAACCTCCTTGACTTTAACAGTGCTTCCAGGAACAACAAAATTCGACATGCAAGCTGCCCTCTGGATGTCAAATAACAAAGCTTGCGCCCGGCACCTGAGGTCATACGATATTCTTATTATTATTATTGTGGAGCTGTATGGAAGTGAAACTTGGACTGTTGGTGCAGCAGAAAAGGGGAGAATAGAAGTATTTGAAATGTGAATTAAGAAGATCAGATGGGTAGATAGAGTAACAAATGAAAAGGTCATTACGACAAGTGGGGTAGGACAGATGTTTCAGGCGACTGCTAATGAAGAGAAGATATAGGTTGGCAGGGTAGGAAGGGTCGAGGACAAGAACTGTAGAGGTAAACCAAGGTTAGAATATGTAAACAGATTGCCTCAGATGCGACCAAATAGGGAGAAGGAAGGTCACTGATGCTGTGAACATTCCTTCCACCCTCACTGCAGCACATGGACTCGTTGCTTACGCATGTGCCATGAGGTAATGACTGCAGTCTACACCCTGGTCACAGTTGAAATTATGGGATGCTCGGAGATTAGGAGTTGTGTTTCATCTAAGAAGATTGCTATTGGCGATTTAGAAGGCTGGTTGACACGAATGTTAGGGTGAACTAAACTTACGCAGTGCAAAATGTTTAGCAAATATAGTTTAGCCAAGTTGCCACTGTTCTCGTCTTCTATTTTGCTAGTTCAACCACAACTTAGGTTCGAGCAACCAGGGATTTGTTCGTAAATTATATTTTGTTTAGGTCTGTTGAAAATTCAGAGAATTATTAGGAAAAATAAGAAGTGTAGCATACCAGCATGTGTAAAGGTAGTCACAAATGTTTTTCACATTTTTTTTTTCTTTTTTCAATAATTAGTTATAGTCGATACTATGCGAAAAAGGCGAATTGCTTTTTTTTGTCATATCTCACGCCTGCCAGATACCAGACAATTAAAAGTATTATTTAAATATTTTTTCAAAAGTAAAACAAAGAACTCTTGGTTTATGGAAATTCAAAATGATCTGGATGAACTCGGCTTGACAATGTCCCAAATTGCTAACAAAGATGAGAAGAATATCTTGAAAAACAAGAACATCCGACTTCTCTTAAAACCTTTACCCGCAAAACTTACACCATAAGCGATGCAGCGAGAGCGGCAAGGTCGACTAGAATGAAAATGTTTTGGGAAAAGAAGAAAAATAAGAAGCTGAATCTTTAATATTGTTTTTGAGACATGCATATACTTGATTTGGTTAAGTGCTCCAATGAGGGCGTAACATATGTAAATAAATAAATAAATAAATAAGTTATTTTTTCCAATAAATCTAGAAGTTACCCGCTTAATAATTCTTTCATAATATGGTGGTAGTTCTTTTTAACTCATACAAAAAATTTGTAAAATATATTAAAATCTGAATTAGGCCTAAAAATCTGGTTCCTGGATATGAGAGGTGAAGAAATGGCTGAGATTTGTCAAATCTTGGATAGAATAGAACAAGTCGTAAATCTAATTATCTCCCTTAGAGACTTTCCAGTATTGAAAATAATTTGCACAGAAAACTTGTGAAGTGACAGTGAACTCACCTTGCGTGCCAACGATCTCCATATGCAAGTGCGCCAGCCCCGTGGCTATAGAGAGTGACATACGGATCATCCCTGGAGTATCCACAGTGTTTCTGTTCAAGTAATCAAACAATGAACCATTTTCGTGGTAGTCCGTAATGAGCCACAGCTGAGTCCACGTGCCATTATCTGAGACAAACACACAAAATTCATTAATATACTCAAATCCACATTTTCTAAAAACTATGCATTAACACAGATCATTTCATGTGGGCACTCGTCAATGATGCCTCGTGGCAGCCCTAGATTGGGTTTATACAAGAAGTAATGAAGCCAACTAGCCCCAGAAAAAGTGAGCACGTGGGAATGAGATGGAAAACTGATTTAGGGCGAGAGACAAAGAGGAAGGCCAAGAGATAGGTGGATTGTGAGTGTGAAGGAAGGAGTGCAGAAAAGAGTAGAGGAGTGGAACAGAGTGAGGAGTGAAAGGTGGTGGGAGGATAGAAAACGATGGAGAGGCTATGTTCCAAGCAGACTCAGCCAGGGGCTGGAAACTGTAGAAGATGATGATGATGATGGAATATATATGTTTTTTGGTAGAACCATATTGACTTGAAATTATTTTATAAGAATCTATTTTCCTCTTAAAACCTTCCACTGAATCAATACTAAATTAACTAGCGGACCCGTGCGAGAACTCTCGCATAATGGGTTGTGTGCGCCCCATGTGTCCAGACTACCCGCCCAGATCTAGTGCAAAGCGGGCTTCACGCGGCACAGTTCAGAGAGGGGTTAACATCTTGTTTATTTGTTTAAAAGCACTTTATAAACAAATATATTTCTGTTGACTTTTCAATAAATGCAAGATTTTTCCTGTACTATTGGGACGATTTGGAAGATTTATGTACACACCACACCTTCTAACTCCCTCTGGTTTAGGAGCTTGAGTTTTGTGAAACATACACCTTAGCGTATTATATAATAAGATTGGTCAATGACCAGCCTTTTGAGAGGAAAATAAATTCTTGTAAAATAGCCGTTGGAATGTTGGGGAATTAACACGAAACATTACAGATGTCTGCTGACTTCTGGTAGACCTTTCCTGGTGTCTTCGGTGCATGACTCAGTTCTTCTCCTCCACACACTCGCCGGGTTCATTACAGCCACCAACCACACAGAACAAGAAGGTCAAACAAAACAAACAGGACCTGATGATGCTTGCCTGAAGAATGAAACATGCCATCCAATTTAGATCCTTTTGAGAAGTATACAGAAAGTGTATAATTATTCCATGTAGGTTAGTTCGTAAGTGTTGATCCGCACCCTACTTTATTGGGCGCACAAAGCCAAAAGCAATTCTCTTTCTGGAGCACGCTAATGGAGGCTTACCTTTGTTATCAGCTGCAATGAAGCCCAAAATATTGTCATGCCTTAGCATTACGGTCTGGTAGATTTCTGCTTCTCGGAACCACGACCGTTCTTCGCGGGAAGAGAATATCTTAACGGCAACGTTCTCCCCTCGCCAACGCCCCCGCCAGACCTCGCCGAACCTTCCCTTGCCAATAATTTCCACCAGCTGGATCTGACGAGCGATACTCCGCTGCACCAACAGAGGCAACCCTTCAATAGAAACAAAAGAAATATTTAAAAAAATTGTGATTCAAACAGATTTGCTTACCGTACATATGTGAATACCATTCACACATTTAAAAAAAAACTGGAAATAAAAAATTGGGGTGGGGGCATCATCTGAGTCAAGGTTGGTACCATGCTCCTGGGGTGCTGGCATTATCTGAGTCAAGGTTGGTAGCAAGCTCCTGGGGTGCTGGCATTATCTGAGTCAATGTTGGTACCACGCTCCTGGGGTGCTGGCATTATCTGAGTCAAGGTTGGTACCAAGCTCCAAGGGTGCTAGCAGTGTTTGGAGATGGGTGAAACATTTTGAAGATGCAAAGACGAGCATTCAAGATCATCACCATAGTGGGCGCCCTCGAACTGCCTCCACCGAGTGTAACATGACACGCATTGATGACATCATTAAAGAAGACAGATGTGTCACTGTCAGTGAAATTGCGCCAAGACTTACATTTTTTCTTTTTGAGTTAAAGGCCATGTTTTACTGTAAATTTGATTATATCTGAAGAAAGCTCAAAACATGTACAGTGCACTCTCGTTAATTCGCGGTAATTAACGCACAAACTTCCGCGAATTATTGAAAACCACGAATTATCCGCAGTTATTTTTGTTAAGCCTAGTAAAAGCAAAACTATTGATTAAAATATGGAAATAGGCTTGAAACGCAAAATAATAATTAAAACACTTGATTGTAGTGTCTTATAAGACATGCTAGGCTAGAGGCAGGCCTATGTGGATTATGCCTACAATAATATTTAAAAAAAAACAGTCATCACATTTTGTTTCTTAGATCGTCTATTCTAATTTTCGAGTGCACATTTCCAAAGAAAACATTATAAGAGAACGAAAATTCATTTCATTTTTATATACCGGTATAAGAGATAAGTGTGACTAGAGACTGTGGGGAAACTTTCGCGAGATCCGTTGCATCACTCCCGCAGTCGATATCAACTGGATCTCAGTTTTCCTCACCAACAGTCAAATTCCGTGCTATTTCATCTTTGCTTTCACGTCTTAAATCTTTATCGGCGTCTAACTTGCCCGTTCGAAATATCGTCGTTACAGATGTCGGCAAGCGCTTGCTTTTGTAGGGGTATTTTTCTCTCATGACTGGTTGACTGCAAGACGAGCGTCCAACAAACACTCTCTCGGTGTCGCGAAAGTTTACGCCATTACGCAATAATCGCTGTTTACAATACGCTATCCGCGCATCCACCCTTCACAACTCACAGGTCAGCGACCTTTGAAAGGAAAGGAAGGATAGGTTCCCAGTGAAAGCGCATTCCTCTTGTATTGTTTGGGCTTCGAAGATAAAGGAAATCTATGCTATACCACTCACGGCAACCTGCTCGTATGTTTCGAACATTGCGCAAGTAGGCCTACTGTTCCATTACAGAGAAACGCAGTTCAGTCTTCTCGAATCTCAATGATTTCGTCTTTACGCATTGCGTCGCATCAAAATTCATTTAAATGAAGGAGAGATTGCTTTACTTAGCATGATGATTAGTTGCTGTGAGAATTTCTATTTAAAAAATACACTTGGAGACCCGTGAATTAACCGCAAAACGAATTATCCGCACGCGAATTATCGGGAGTGCACTGTACTAGGATTGAAAATTAAGTATTGACAAGGTCAAAAAATTGTGATTCAAACCAATTTGCTTACCTCATTATAAGTTATTTGATAACAACTGCATATGTCCACAATACCTGGCAGTAACTTCAAAGGATTCAATACATAGAACATTGTACACTCCATTTACGCTTGCAGCTTCACATCTTGCAAACAAGGGCAGGTAACGTAGTGAGTCAGCTTCAAAATTTTTAACGTATATATACACTATTTTTGATATTCTAAATTCCTTGTTTTTCTACTGATGATTTTTGAGGGTTTTTACTGTGAAACACAATATTATTATTTATTATATTATTAACATTTTATGGCCTTCACAGGAGCTTCTATGGGACAAAAACTTTCCTCAGGAAGCTAAAATATCCCTGTACAAATCCTTACTTCCCATATTGACCTATGGTCTAGAAGCTGCTACAATGAATCCCTGGGACAACAGCCGGATACAAGCAATTGAAATGAAATTTCTAAGATCAAGCATTCAGAAGACCAGACGAGACAAAATTAGAAATGAGTCAGTCCACCTAAAGCTAGGGCTAAAAAGAAGTGTGCTTGTCATTCTTGAGGAATCGAGATTGAAATGGTTCGGTCATCTGATGAGGATGCCCTCTTGTAGAACACCTAAAGCCTATTTTGAAAGGGAGATAATTGGCAAGAGACCAAGAGGTAGACCTCGAGATGGGTGGATGAAGCAGGTCCACAGAGCTTTGACTAAGAGGAGCGTGGAATGGAGGGCAGTGGTGGAAGAAGAATGGTGGCAGGACAGACAGCTATGGAGGGGGCTTGTTCATTCCCACACCCAGCCTGCTGGAGTGGAGAATCGATGATGATGATGATGACGACAGGAGCACTTTAGTCAATTTTATACAAAGGGTTCTTTATTTCTTGTTAGCCCAGTACTTCTTCATTCTCTCAGATCTTAACTTCCTTTCTTCTTTTGAAATCTCCATGGTCTGTTTGTTGATCTAGGTTTTTAATCTAATTTATGTGTCTTTGTGTTTCTTGATTTTTTCTGTTTTGTGTCGTAAATCTTCAATTGTAATTTGTAGTTCCTTCATATCTTCTTTGATTTCTCCAATCCATTTAATATTGTTACGGCTGTGAGTTTGTTTTGTCGCCTCGCCGCGTTGAGTCACAGCTGCCCCCAGGCTGTGTGTGCTCTGCCTCAGTATATTAAGTGCGCGTTACGCTACGGGCTGCGAAGTGAAAGGGATGGTCCAGAATATTCGTGACCCAGCCAATGAAGGAAATCTCTAGAAGCCGTGTGTCCTGGACGATTCTAGAATTCATTGAGTTACCAGCCTGCAATATAAGCGGCCTCAAAGTGAGGGGACTGAGTTTTCTGTGGGTGTGTGTTTGTGAGCGAGTGCGACAGAAGTGTGGTGACGCAGTGCCGTGCGAGTTACAAAATCCAGTGACATTGTTTCCCCAGCTTGTGGACAGCTGGTGTATTCTTGGAATACACGGTATGATAAGAGTATATTTTTAATGCTCTTTTCTTGTTCATTCCTTCCTTTTTATCAAACACCAACGGTGATCTTCTAGTTTCTCTTTGGTGGTCATGTCTCTTATGTCATTTGTGAGTCTGTTCTAGATATATATCTTCCATGACTCACCTAGCGTCATCTAGCAGCGAATCTGTGAAGTTCCTCAATTCTTCCCTGTACAAGAGGACTTCCTTTTCCATCTCGCCACCAGATCTCGTCACCATCGCCAGCTATCATCTCTGTGATCAAGAGAACTTCGTCTACTTTTTCACCCACCAGGCTGCGATAGCATCGCCTACTATCAACTCTTTGAAGACCATTTCCTCAAGAGAATTTAACTTTTGTATGTTGGTGATGCTTATATGTCTTCCTTTTCCCCTTTCCTGGTCCCTCTGCGCTTCGCTGAGTGGGTCTCACTTGTACGTCGACCGTCGACACAGTGAAGGCTCAACTAGAGCCAGCCTCCTGAACTAAAGAGGCATTCTTTAGATTCCACGCCATGTTGGAACTTTAATCGTCAAAGGGAACTTCACCTTCGCCATGCAGCAAAGATAAGTACAGACTTCAGGTTTTAACCTCATCTTCATCGGTTTTAATTCTACATGCTTTTAACTATCATTTTATAGGCAGTGTGAGATTACCTTATTTTGGGGCAATAATCATCCTTCGCGGGATTTACCATGTTGGGCTTTTGTCTGTCTAAGCCAACCTTAATAGAAAGTAGCTTTTCTTAAGCTAATTAAATGAGAAATCTTCTCACAACGTGGGATATTGTCGAACACCCGCTGTCTATAAAATATTTTGCTCATTCCACCGCTGGAATAACTTTGGCCCTATTCTTCAGTCAAGATTGCTCTGGAACCTTCCAGAATCTACCAGTCATGCCGTCATGTATTTTCCACTCACATGTGTGAATACCTTTTCAAACTAAAGGATCTTCCTTATTATTTAACGCCCAATAGCTAACTTTTCTTCCTCCGTTGGGATTTTCTCTGGTGTCCTAAATGACAATCTACACACATCAAAAAAAGTTTTGCATCACCTCGGTTCCAAGAGTTCCGGAACCTTTAAATACAAAGGGAATAGAGATCAACACAAACAACATTTCAGCTCGTTTTATTGCTCATGAGACCCACACATTGCATGTTGTACCATCATACAGCTAGACTTTCAGCATTTGTGGTCCAGATTGCAGTACACACCACTACCTCTAATACCCAGTAGCACGTCCTCTTGCATTGATGCATGCCTGTATTCGTCGTGGCATACTATCCACAAGTTCATCAAGACACTGTTGGTCCAAATTGTCCCACTCCTCAACGACAATTCGGCGTAAATCTCTCAGAGTGGTTGGTGGGTCAAGACGTCCATAAACAGCCCTTTTCAACATATCCCAGGCATGTTCGATAGGGTTCATGTCTGGCGAACATGCTGGCCACTGTAGTCGAGCGATGTCGTTATCTTGAAGGAACGAATTCACAAGATGTGCACGATGAGGTCGAGAATTGTCGTCCATGAAGACAAATGCCTCTCCAATATTCTGCCGATATGGTTGCCCTATGGGTCGGAGGATGTCATTCAGGTATCGTAAAGCCATTTCGGAGCCTTCCATGACCACCAGTGGCGTACGTCGGCCCCACATAATGCCACCCCAAAACATCAGGGAACCACCACCTTGCTGCACTCGCTGGACAGTGTGTCTAAGACGTTCAGCCTGACCAGGGTGCCTCCAAACACGTCTCCGACGATTGTCTGGTTGAAGGCATATGCGACACTCATCGGTGAAGAGAACGTGATGCCAATTCCGTGGGGTCCATTCAGCATGTTGTTGGGCCCATCTGTACTACGCTGCATGGTGTCGGGGTTGCAAAGCTGGACCTCGCCATGGACGTCGGGAGTGAAGTTGCGCATCATGCAGCCTATTGCGCACAGTTTGAGTTGAAACATGACGTCCTGTGGCTGAACGAAACGCATTATTCAACATGGTGGCATTGCTGTCAGGGTTCCTCCGAGCGGCAATCAGTAAGTAGCGGTCATCCACTACAGTAGTAGCCCTTGGGCGGCCTGAGCGAGGCCTGTCATCGACAGTTCCTGTATCTCTGTACCTCCTCCATGTCCGAACAACATCGCTTTGGTTCACTCTGAGACGCCTGGAAACTTCCCTTGTTGAGAGCCCTTCTTGACACAAAGTAACAATGCGGACGCGATCGAACTGCGGTATTGACCTTCTAGGCATGGTAGAACTACAGACAACATGAGCAGCGTACCTTCGTCCTGGTGGAATGACTGGAACTGATCGGCTGTCGTACCCCCTCCGTCTAATAGGCCCTGCTCATGCATGGTTGTTTACATCTTTGAGCAGTTTTAGTGACATCTATGAACAGTCAAAGGGACTGTATCTTGGATACAATATACACAGTCAACGTCTATATGCCGGAGATCTGGGAACCGAGGTGATGCAAAACTTTTTTTGATGTGTGTATAACTTTCTCAAGCAATAGACTCTCGCCTACCTAGTGCAACCAGTTTTTTTTCACAATTGCAATAACTTTCTTTGCCATAAACTTTTGTGTTACTACAGTGAAATTTTCATCCATTCAACAGACTATAGTGAAAACTAGTGCTTGTTCAACATTTCTACCGCGTCGCGATCGTCCGATTACTATAAATTAGGCCATGAACATTTATCCTCAATCCCAATTGATCTTTCCTAAACCCTTTACTAACAAACCATAATAATAAAGTTGTTACTTTAGGTCTTTTTCAATGAGGTGTCACTCTATAGAAGTGCCCTCCCCTTTTTCTTATATAACATTAATTAACTTCTGCATAAATACGTGTCTAGTACACGTTTTAAACTTACATTGTTTCTCCCTTCTAATTAGGGAATACAATTCTTTCAACTCATGAGTGAGTTATTATTAGGTCTCACGAAAGGGAAACTTGCCCCATTTGTCTTGTGATTCCTACTTAAACATAGGAAGTCTAGAACCTTCCTTTTGACTTTCTCTTCAGGTTTCACAGTAAGTGACCTGTCCTATTTTGTATAACTATTATAAACGTAATTCAGCATAAATATAAGAAGTTATAGGAACTTCTCTTTCATTCTACCTGCTTTCTTCTTTTTTTTTTGTTATTTTCGAAGTTGTAACTTTTTCTAAGATAGGTACTTGGAAATTTCTGAAAGTACACACCTTGTACTCGATTTAATGTCTAACTTTAATTACTTCATTTGTCTTTTTTAAATCTTACAAAGATTTTAGTACATATAAAGGTTTGAAACCTAAGAATTGTTAATTGCCTGCAGCAAACTTGAAGTGTTAGGAGGTCTGCGACCCCAAATTGTTAACAAAAATTGAAACTATATACTGGTTAAATTTATTAGTTTTTTTTTTGCATTGTTAAATAAATTCAAACTTTCCTTTTTGACTCATCATTTCTCTAATACAACGGTTAGGCAAGATCCTGTCTTCCCTGACTCTTCCTAGGTTCATGCCCTCGTTAATGCAAATAAATCTCGTGATAGGGTTTTCACCACTCGTTGCATTTGAGCAAGAACTCTTAGTAGTTATCTTGATAAAGTTTCTTTTAGCTTTAATAGCTAATTCTAACTGGCCAGTAAGGCAAGTACAGCTCGCTACGCCAGCTTCCTGCTTGTGGAGATCCTCTCCAAAAAACTTATGGTTGGTTTTCCAAAAAATAAGTGTTTCTCTTTGCCTAAACTTTTAGTCGGCTCCTTGCTGGATAAAAGCTTAGCCATTTCCAAATGCAACTATTGGTACACTTACCAAAATCATTCCCAAAGGTATAATTCTTTTATCACTATCCTTCTTGGAAGCATTTGGTCGCTTTTCAAGAACTCTACAACTTCGAAAACTGGAAATATCAAAACCGATTCAAATTATTGGCATTCTGCGAATTAGTTTTTTTCAAAAACGAATTCCTTTGAACATACATACAATAAGTCTGTTACTCTCTGTCTTGCCAGACCATCACCCTTCCCCATAGTAGGCATATGTATGCTTGAGGAATACGCTAAAGCCATTCTCTTGCAAACCGCCCAAGTCCTAGCTGCGTTTCCCGTTAGCTTCGACCAGGTCCTTACCCACTTTAGGTATCTGAGAGCGGATTTGCAGTGGCAACCGCCTTTGAGTGTATTTAAAGTTAAATTTATAACTTTTGTGGGACTCACCTCCTATTTCTCTATCCTTTCTCTCCAGTCCGAAACCCACCTCCTTTTCTTTATCATCTTCCCTTGGTGGTTAGGTTATTCCTTAGCCAATAATCTACCCAACAGCGAAACAGCGGGTAGCGGATTATCGTAAGTAACTGTGGTTGGTGTACATGAGGAAGAGGAGCAGGTAGTTTCTGTCAAGGCCACCGTACTCATTAAGACGGTTTAACTTCTGTGGTTTGTTGACAAGTGAAAGGGCCAAGAGCGCTCAAGGTAGAGACTTGAGGAAACTGGAGTAAGGTTCTAATTGTTTGCATTTGCTGATGAGTGGCTGTATCTTTCTGGCCGCAATAAAGTTAATTATTTAAAGGTACTTCCTGACCCGGTCGGAGACTGGAAGCAGGCTGTGGATTTTCATTTTCATTTAAAGGAACAACCTGTGTTTGTGCTCTTCAACCCACCGTAATCCAGTTAACAAAAAGTGCCTCTAGGGGGGTGGCATGTAACAACTGGTGTCAGAAGCCGGATTACGAACTCAAGCACAACACCTGACGGTCCTGGTTTCAAAACCCGAGCAGGTCATTTTCTCTAATCTTCCTGTGAGTGCATGCCCTTTACAAGACAAACAACTAAAATGGAGGCGCAATTGGCAGCATTGCTAGAAAAGTTAAATGGCATGGAAACCAAGATGGAGGACGGCCAGAAGAATTTAACCAAGGACCAAACTGCCAAATTAGAAGACGGCCAGAAGAAGATGGAGGACGGCCAGAAGAATTTAACCAAGGACCTAACTGCCAGATCAGAAGGCGGCCAGAAGAAGATGGAAGACGGTCAAAATAAGTTAGCGGAGGACCTGAAGAAGATGGAGGACGGCCAGAAGAAGTTGGCCGAGGACCTAACTGCTAAATTAGAAGATGGCCAGAAGAATTTAACCAAGAAGATAGAGGACGGCCAGAAGAAGATGGAAGACGGGCAGAATAAGTTAGCACAGGACCTGAAGAAATTAGAACTGGGTCTGCGTGAGGAAGTCACGGCAGTGGAAAAGAAGTTCGACGCATTAAAAGAAGAAGTTGCCGAGCTACGCTGACGCCCGCTGACGGGGGTGGAAGATAGATTCAAAGCCCTACAAGAGGAAGTCACCGAGCTGCGCCGACGCCTGCCGACCGGGGTGGATGAGAGAGTCAAAGCCCTGCAAGAGGAAGTTGCCGAACTGCGCCAACGCCCAATCACGGGGGTGGAAGAGAAATTCAACGCTCTTCAAGAGGAAGTTGCCGAGCTGCGCCGACGCCCGCCCACAGGTACACCGGGGACATCAGGAACGGGACAGAGCAGAGTGACGCCCCCAACCTTCGACGGAAAGGTCCCGTGGAGCACCTACTTACGTCAGTTCGAGGCGGCCTGTTCCATAAATAACTGGAACAACACAGAAAAGGCTACAGCTCATTGTAGCGCTGAGAGGTGACGCCCTTAACGTCCTTCAGGCCATCCCGACTGGATCCCAGGACTACGCTTCACTGATCGCCCATATGGAGTCCCGATATGGAGATAGCCATCGTCAGCAGGCCTACCAGATGCAGCTCCGGACCCGGGTACAGAAGAACGCGGAAACCCTGCAGGAGTTCGAGATGGACATCGCACGCCTCGTAAGGCTCGCCTATCCAACAGCGCCGGCCGACTTTCTGGAACAGATTGCGACGCAGACCTTCACCGACGGGCTACGGGACTCGGACACTCAACAGGCGCTGCGACTCGCGCGCAATAAGACCCTGGCAGATGCGCTGAGCCACGCACTTGAGTTCGAAACGGCAAAGCAGGTATCTAAAATGCGCGCGCGGGTGCGTCAGCTGGACGTCGACGAACCAGCCAAAGCCGACAAGACCAAGCCCCTGGCCGATGAACTGATCGAGGCGCTAGGCCGGTTCTTCAAGAGTCACAGTACCACCAACAAAAACATAGCCGAAGAACATCTGGAGAGGAGGCCCGGAAGAGGACTACCGACCTGCCGTAAGAGAGGCCACCTGAGCAAGGACTGCGGTGATCGCCGCCGCCAAGGGTTTCCGTCGGGACAGTCAGTCGTAGGGAAACCGCGCGGCCCAGGAAAGCAAGTATCAGCCAGCCTTTGGGGGCAGAGGTTGGCTTGTGACAGTCGTCAAGCCCCGGCAGTCCAGGTTCGTGTGACGAAGTTACGGAGGGACAAAAGCAGCCTGATGGTCGACGGAGTCGTCAACGGAGAGAGCTGGCCCATGCTAATCGACACGGGAGCATCGAGGACCATCGTCAGTCCCACCGTGATCCCGAAGTGGAGAGTGCAACCCACACAAAGGAACCTCCAGCTAATAACCGCGACCGGAGAGACCGCACCGGTACATGGCGAAGCATCACTGGAGTTCGTCATTGGTCGACGGGCGATAAAGCATCCAGTGCTTGTGGCTGACGTATCAAATGAAGTGATCATCGGACTGGACTTCCTGGACCAGAACAACATCATCTTGGATCTGAGTACCAACACTCTGCACTTCGGAGGTGAGGAACTTGCTTTGCAACCTGCGCACGAGCCCATCACCGCACGACGAGTAAGGCTGAGAGAAGACGTCATCGTTCCCGCCAGGACGGAGGTCAGCGCTGCCGTAATTGTCGACGGAACTGCTAAGGGAGTGGCGGCTGTCGTCGAGCCAAAATATGAGGACATCCAGACAAAAGGATCGCTAGTTGCCAAGACTCTCATCAACACGACGTCTCGGCCGTACGTCCGCCTGTCCAACCTGAACGACTACGACATTACGGTTCACCGGGACACCAACTTAGGAGTCTGCGAGCCCGTTACCTGGATTGCCCGCATCACAGATACGATGGACGGACACTTGCAGACGGACAACCGAAGAAGACGCACACTGCCAGAAGAACTACAGAAGCTTTACCAAGGATCCCAGGACCATTTAGACGAGGAACAATCACGCCAACTTCAGGACCTGCTACGCGAATTCCAGGACGTCTTCTCCGTGGGGAGCAAAAGACTTCGGCAGGAAAAGCTTGGTCCAGCACAGAATCGACGTTGGGGACAGCGCACCGATTAGGGCCCCATTCCGACGTGTCCCGCTCGCCAAGCAAGCCGAAGTCGACCGGATGGTAGAAGAGATGAAGGAGCAAGGGGTGATCGAGCCATCACATAGTCCTTGGAGTTCTCCGGTCGTGCTAGTGAAGAAGAAGGACGGTTCCACCAGGTTCTGCATGGATTACAGGCGGGTAAACGACGTCACGAAGAAGGACAGCTACCCTCTACCCCGGATCGACGACACGCTGGACACCATATCAGGATCAAGATGGTTCTCCACCTTGGATTTGAAGAGTGGCTACTGGCAGGTGGAGGTCCACCCTAAGGACCACGAGAAAACTGCGTTCTCTGTGGGCAGCGGGCTCTGGCAGTTCACCGTCATGCAATTCGGCCAGTGCAACGCCCCTGCGACCTTCGAAAGGCTAATGGAGTCTATTCTGAGGGGACTATACTGGAAGACCTGCCTGGTCTACCTAGACGACGTCATCGTTCTGGGGAGAAGCTTCGAGGAGCACTACAGCAACCTGAAGGAGATCTTGTTGAAGCTACGGGCTGCCCAGCTGAAGTTGTGTCCCAAGAAGTAACAGCTCTTCCAGAAGCGGGTCCAATACCTTGGGCATATCGTCTCCGTGGAAGGGGTGCGCACCGACCCAGAGAAGACCGCAGCTGTGAGGGAGTGGCCAGTTCCGAAGGACAAGTCCCAACTACGAAGCTTCCTGGGACTCTGCACTTATTACCGTCGCTTCGTGAAAGGATTCGCCGACATCGCCAAACCTTTACATCGACTGACTGAGAAGGACCAACTCTTCACGTGGACAGCAGAATGCCACAGTGCCTTCGAACAACTCAAGCAGGCTCTGTGCACCACGCCTATTCTGGCCTACCCCAGACCGCTTGCCACGGTGGGTGAGTGGTTATAGTGTCGGACTACCAACCCCAAGATTGCAGGTTCGCCCCTGGCCACGGTAAGTGATTTTTGAAGGCGACAAAAATCACGATACTCATGTCATACGTTGTTGGCATGTTAAAGAACCCATTTGAATTCAGTAGGCCGTGTTCAATGGCAAAATTAATCTCGGGATTTTCCGCCAACACAAAGTTCCTCCATTCTCTACTTGAAAGCGCTGTAGTGTCAAGGAGTTTAGATATCTAACCTCCTTGACTTTCATAGCGTTCAAAGGAACGACGAAATTCGACACGCAAGCTACCCTCTGGGTGTCAATTAACAAAGCTTGCACCAGGCACCCGAGGCCATACGATATATTATTATTACCCCAGACCTGGAACAAGGTTCATCGTCGATACCGATGCCAGCGACTTTGGCATAGGGGGAATCCTGTCGCAAGTAGTGGACGGCGAGGAGAGAGTAGTGGCCTACTTCAGCAAGGCCTTGTCAAAGCCAGAAAGGAACTACTGCGTCACCAGGAAGGAGCTGCTCGCCATCGTGAAGACCATTGAACACTTCCACAAGTATCTGTACGGGCAAGAATTTCTCATCAGGACCGACCAAGCATCCCTGCGGTGGCTCCTGAACTTCAAGCAGCCCTAGGGTCAACTCGCGCGGTGGTTAGAGAGGCTTGAACAGTACAACTTTGAGATTCAGCACAGGAAAGGCCAACTGCATTCTAACGCCGACGCCCTGTCACGAAGACCGTGCCCCGAAGACTACACCTTCTGTGCCCGAAGGGAGGAGAACACCGGGATACAGTGCCGAAGGACTACCGTGGAACTTCAAGGGAGCTGGAGCCGCGAATCTTTCACGTGGGCACAAGCAGAAGATGATGACCTGGGACTGATAGCAGAATGGAGAGGGCCTGTGTCCCCAGACCCGGGTGGAACATAGTGAGTGACTACAGCCCAAAGTTTAAGTCCTACTGGGCACAGTGGGACTCGCTGATTGTAAGGGATGGCCTCATCTGCCGTACCTGGGAGAGCACCGACGGGAAGACATCTCGGGAACAAGTCGTCGTTCCAAAGGCTATGACGGAGGAAATCCTGAAGGAAGTCCATGGAGGATCATCTGGTGGACACCTAGGGATAAAGAAGACCCTGGAGAAGTTGAGAGAGTGGTTCTACTGGATCGGATGCCGAACTGACGTAGAGAACCACTGCGCGAGGTGCCACGATTGCGCAGCCAGCAAGGGCCCAGGACGAAGACGACGGGGTCCACTGAAGACCTACAACGTGGGCGGCCCCATGGAGAGAGTGGCCATCGATGTTGCTGGGCCATTCCCGTTAAGCGAGGCGGGGAACCACTACATATTGGTCGTCAGCGACTACTTTACCAAATGGCCGGAGGCGTATGCGCTCCCTAACCAAGAAGCCGCGACGATTGCAGAGACCCTGGTGAAGGAATTCGTCAGCCGGTACGGAGTACCCCTGGAGCTGCACTCCGACCAAGGGAGGAACTTCGAGTCGCAGGTGTTCCAGAACCTATGCCAGCTGCTGGGAATCCGGAAGACAAGGACAACGCCGCTACACCCTCAGTCCGACGGGATGGTAGAGAGATTCAATCGCACCATCGAGAACCATCTCCGAATAGTCGTCAGCGAGCACCAGAGGGATTGGGACAAACATCTTCCACTATTTCTCCTGGCCTACCGCGCCGCCGTGCATGAAGCCACCGGGTGCACACCAGCCCGGGCCATGTTTGGGAGGGAGCTCCGTCTACCTGTCGATCTTGCCTTCGGCCGACCTGGGAATGATCCGGTCCCGGTAAGCCAGTTTTGTCAAGAAGTGGTCGACCAACTGGAGGACGTGCACGCGTTCGCGAGGAGGAAACTGCGGATCGAGACCGACCGAATGAAGACCCGATACGACCAACAGACGGATGCCGGCGGATTCCACGAGGACGACCTGGTCTGGCTCTTCAACCCATTACGGAAGAAAGGCCTGTCACCCAAACTGCAGAAGTCCTGGGAGGGCCCGTACCGAGTCGTGAAACGGATCAACGATGTCGTCTACAGGATCCAGCGGAGCCCGAGGGCGAAGATGAAGATCGTGCATCGAGATCGCCTGGCAGCCTACGGAGGGACACAGACGGACCAATGATTGATCGGGACGATCAGCCTTTTAGTAAGGGGGTGGTGTTACGGCTGTGAGTTTGTTTTGTCGCCTCGCCGCGTTGAGTCACAGCTGCCCCCAGGCTGTGTGTGCTCTGCCTCAGTATATTAAGTGGGCGTTACGCTACGGGCTGCGAAGTGAAAGGGATGGTCCAGAATATTCGTGACCCAGCCAGTGAAGGAAATCTCTAGAAGCCGTGTGTCCTGGACGATTCTAGAATTCATTGAGTCACCAGCCTGCTATATAAGCGGCCTCAAAGTGAGGGGACTGAGTTTTCTGTGGGTGTGTGTTTGTGAGCGAGTGCGACAGAAGTGTGGTGACGAAGTGCCGTGCGAGTTACGAAATCCAGTGACATTGTTTCCCCAGCTTGTGGACAGCGAAACAGAGGGTAGCGGATTATCGTAAGTAACTGTGGTTGGTGTACATGAGGAAGAGGAGCAGGTAGTTTCTGTCAAGGCCACCGTACTCATTAAGACTGTTTAACTTCTGTGGTTTGTTGACAAGTGAAAGGGCCAAGAGCGCTCAAGGAAGAGACTTGAGGAAACTGAAGTAAGGTTCTAATTGTTAGCATTTACTGATGAGTGGCTGTATCTTTCTGGCCGCAATAAAGTTAATTATTTAAAGGAACAACCTGTGTTTGTGCTCTTCAACCCACCGTAATCCAGTTAACAAAAAGTCCCACTAGGAGGGTGGCACGTAACAATATTACTCTTACTGTTCCATAATTTTTCTATTATTTTCCTACTGATCCTGTTTTCTGGTGTCCTGATGAGATGTCCGAAGAATGAGATGCGCTCTTTCCTAATTGTGCTCATTACTGGTTCCATTTCTTATTAAACAGTTTCATTGAAAGCTAGTCTCCAGTATTGTTTATTTATACATGTCCTTATTATTATTCTTTCTATCTGAAGTATTCTGTCTATTTCTGCAGTGTTAGTAGTTTTAAAAATGGTTTCACTGTCTTATGTTATTTCTGATTGTGCAACTGCTTTATAGTGTTTTAATTTGGTGGCTATTGAGAGGCATTATAAGTGTTCTTAGTGATATATTGTGCTCTGGTCAATTTGTTTATTCTATTATGCCATGTTGGTTTCTCATTGAGATTGTATGTTATGATTTCTCTTAAATATTTAAATCTGTCCACAATTTTAATTTCCTGTTTTTCTATTATGATTTTGTTTGTTTGCAAGTGGAGGGTCAGTTAACATGATATCTGTCTTTTCGAAGGATATTTTGAGGCCAATTTTCTGGGCTATTCCCTGTAGTGATTTAACCTGTTGTCAGGTTGTCTGAATGTTTTCAGCCAAGAGTGCAAGGTCATCAGCAATTTCCAGACAATTTAAATTAATGTTGTATTTAGGACTTCCAATTTTGATGTTCTTGGGGTTATCCTTGTACCACTCTCCCATTATATTTTCTAAAAGTATTGATTGGCATATTCTTTAACATCTTATAAAGGTGAATAATATTTACATAAGGTGGAAGTCCATAAAACATTTCATATGTATTCTGAAGTTAAGAATTTCAACTAACATAAGAGATGTGCCAAATTCATCGTGATTTCTGCTCTCATGGCCGCTTTAAGACCTCCAAAATAAAACAGATGGAAATCACTTTCTATAGAAAGGTTAATGTATAATGTGTAGACAGCAGGAGGTTACAGAGCGAGAGTCTCCGCTACATTCATGCATTGTTCCGGCCCAAGGCTGTACTCACCAGACCCAGAGCCGCTGGTGGTCATCTCGATCATGTCCCGCAGGGAGACTCCTCCGAGAATGGGATGGTCGGGAGCATCGAGAGAGTCGTCGGAACGATAACGGCTCTGGTGTAGATGTTTGCGCCGCTGCTGCCATAGGATGCAGCCCAGCACCAGCAGGCACAGAACGACGATGGGAACGGCGATGAGCATCGCCAACTCCCACGGGCCCAGTCCGTCTGGTGACGGCACATTGCTATTGCCTACAGGATGAGACCACAAGATAAACATGGCACTAGATGGGGGAACAACGGATTGGCCACTTCCCTCGACATGCTTCAAACCTCACCCCACGCCCAAAGGACTCACAACTTATGGGACGTAATTTGGCAACCATGGAGCCACCGCCGATGGATTTACTTGCACCAGGGTCCTCTCTGTCATATTGTCGTAAATGATCGGTTATCTGAGAAATCATTTATCTGAAGACCTCCAGTCCAGAATGTTTGGGATAATCAACGCTCCATTGTATTATTAGTTAGAATATGTATTTATTTCATGTTTTGTAGTTCTTAATATTTTAATTTGCCACCAGGCATAGTCCCTACTTGAAAAATAATAATAATAATAATAATAATCCATATCATCAGGAAGTTCCATGGATAAAACACTCCCCTCCATTACTCAGCCAGACTCAAAGATGATTCAGATGCAAACTTAGATCATTGTACAATATTGAAGGAGACTCTTGAAAAGTGCGGACACAAAATGAATGTACAGTACTGTGAGAATTCTTTACATTGTAATTGTACCTTAATACAGATGGTTCCTTGCTAAGGCCTAACTAGGCTATAACTTAAAATGTAACCGGGCTTTGCCGTGATAATGATGTGAAAAAATAAGCAATAATAATCATAATAATAATAATAGAGAAACTCTAATACTTAATAGGAAGGGTGACTTGGAAAATATCCTAAAGGAAGAACGAAAGATCTTGAGGAAAATTCTTGGCCCAGAAAGAACAGAAGATGGATGCAGGTTGAAATCTAGTAAAGCAACTGAGAAATTATCTTATCTTGCGCGGCGGATATCAGGAAACGAAGATTGAAGTTTTATGGACATGTTCAAAGACTTCCACCGACTAGGCTTACACACAAGATCATGACCTACGCAGAAAGACTGAAGAATATACCGTGGATTCAGCAAGTCAAACAGGATTTGGAGAAGGCCCAAGTGAGAACAGTGGAAGTCTTTGACAGGAACCTGTTCCGATGTAGGGTAAATGGATGGAATGTAACACCAAAGAATGATGCTCGAAAGGAACCAAGTGGACTGAGGAAAGGAAGATGACCCACAGAGAGAGAGAATGAGGGCTATATGGAAGATCAGAAAGGCGAATCATAAAAGTACTGCGTGATCCCGTCATGGGCTGGATAGTGCCAGGGGTTGACTTTGACTGCGTGATCCATCTGTGTCCATTCGCACACAATAATAATAATAAAACAGAGAGCTTTCAGAACTGATCAGGACAGTTCCTATGATCATCACTAGCACTGGCGTGATTCCCAACAACTTAAATTAATCTCTCACAGAATTTACGTTAGACCCAGGCCTTGTTAAGCTTATGCCGAAGCCAGTCATACTTTCTACATTTCGCATAGTAAGTTTGTTCTTGGGTAATCAAGCCTGTAGGAGTGAGGGAGAAGAATAATGCTACTACAGAATGCAGTCACCGAGAGATTGAGGAATTTGCTCCTTATGATGTATATCTGGGATTGTAAATCTTTTCTTTCCAGAAAATATGCTGAGAATGGGTCAACACCTATGCAAAATAACAAATAATAATAATCAGGCCCCGATTCTGATGACATGTCATCTTTTAAATTGTTCACCGCAGACATTGCTAACTTATATACAAATTCTGTTCTTGGTCCCCGCATTACAGAAATGCATATTTATTAACTCAGTTTTTCGTCATTTTTCTAAGTATCTTATTTTTAGGTAATTTTCTCGCTTTTCGTGTCATTATTATGTCATTTTATGGAATTTATTAAAATATTTTATATGATTTGAGTAATTTTCTCACATTTATAATGGTTTATGATGCATTTTTTTGCGTATGGTGCCAGATATTAACAGAACTGGAAGTAAAAATTAATATAGACATGAGAATCTTCACAACTTTGTTGAACCATCATTTCTTGGAATATCCACATTCCAGGAGACACACTAGACTGAAATAATAAGCAGTATTTATGCGCAAATAATTCGTATTTGTCAAATAAATTAAATTATATTACTGTAGGTACCTATTAAAAACATTTAAATGTACCCTGTCATAGTCTGTCTGCATTTTTTGTATGATGAAAAAATGTGTTTCATTAAAATTTTTAGGTCTTTATTTAAAGTTTTCCTGCCATTTTAAGGGATTTTTGCAGTTATTTTACAGGTCATTTTTAAACATTTTTAGGTAATCAAAATCCGGGCCCTGATAATAAAAATAATAATAATAACAATAACTACCAGTAGTACTTGACTGAATCAACCATAACACTGACGAAGAAAGGTCAATCTTAAATGCCAGTTTCACTAATTAATCAAGACAGCTACCAGTATACAACTACAGTGTTCTGCTACAATGGAACACCCAACATGCAACACATATCATGCAGGGAGATACTAAGCTAACTAAAGACTACATATTTAACCTATGACATAACCCCAATGCAAGACATTGCTGGGTCAGTTAACTACAAAAGGATCCAAAAACAGAACAATTCTAAGATTTCCAATGAACACATTTAAGAATTATTATAAATTAGTACACCTTGACATGCAATTTTAAAAAATTTAGTTGCCAGTTAAACATTTTCTCAAATAAAAAGAACTTTCCAATTAAATTTGGGTTGCCAAAGAAGACAAGGCATATCAATCTATAAAAAGAGATAATGAATATAAGTAGGGCTAGGAATTCGATGACTTTGCATCTTCTTTTTGGTAACCTCAATTCATTAATGAGTTTTAAATAAATGTGTATCAGAGTAAAAGGTGCTGAACTAAGCATATTTTTGTCTCCAATTTGTTAGATAAGGCATATGTAAGGGATTTTTATTGCATTTTATGCATTTTACAATACTTATCGGGATTTATTGCATTTTTTCTTCTTTCGATATGGCCTCTATGGGACCATGGGCAGCTCTGCCATGGTTTCGGTCTGCTTCCTTTTCTCCACCCAGAACCTCTTCATCCAGTCTTCTTCTCTCCCGTTCTTCCTCAGAAATCCTTGTGTCCTCTTTTGTTGTCTTCCCCATTGATGATTCTCAATCCTTCTCTGTCAGTCAGTTCTGGTATACAATCAAACCTCCGTACAACGATACAGATACAACGATGAAGCGGGTACAGCGATAATTTTATGTGGTCCTGGCTGATTTCCTATACAGAGGCGTCCAGAAAAATGTAGACACTTTTTGATAGTTAATATCTTTGGAACGAAATGGCATACCATTACAATTCTTGCGTGGTAGCATAGTCCATTGTTTTCTCAACAGTTGAAGACGGTCACATGAGTGGAGCGACAATCTTAGAGCGTTTTCGAGCAGATTGACAGTGCAGGAATGAATGAAGTAAGATTGTCGTTTGAGCAACGCAAGGCCGTATTGAAGTGGTACTGGAAGTACGAAAACATGATAGAGGTACAACGGCAATGGCGCAATGTGTACGGAACTCGTCCACCAACAAGTACAACAATTTATCGTATTCGGGATAATCTTTCCTCAGTTTAGGGGCTGCAACAACGCGGTCATATAGCCCCGTGTACTTTGGGTGTGTGTAGAATTTGTCTGATAATCGGTGTTAATTGTGATGGCTGTATTAGTGTGTTATCTGTTTTTAATTCAAGTTAGGACTGCTGACATTGTTTTTTATCAATTAGTTCCTACTTTAGCTGCCGAACGCCACCATCAACGACTACTAGTTCAGAACTTGGTTACTAGACGCCACCGCAGTCAGCTCCTGGCGACGAACATTGGAACCTTAAGAGCGTTGTTCGAATTTAACTTATAATTTAGTTTCATACAGGTGTAATTAGTGGTTTAACATGCCATAAATCTATGACATGGGACCGCCGGCTTTACTTCCCCTCCGAAGGAAGGCATACTGAGGGATTTTTAACGCCCTTAAAAAATCCCGACGACTTCAGCCCGGTTTGAACCCGCGATCTTGGGCAAAGAAGCTCAGCATGCTACCAACTACGTTACCGAAGCCGACCATAAGGAAAGGTCTGGCCGACCAAAAACATCAAGTCCAGCTTCCAGCACTGCTGTGTTGCAACATTATACCAGGTCACCTAAAAAATCTGTGAATCAGCGTGCACGCAAAAGCGGGTAAGCTGATCAAGTGAACGACGAATTCTGAAAGCTGCAAAGTGTAAAGTGTCCATTCCATGATCGTTGTACGCTGTGAACGAGGACGACCCGGATCGAAGGATTGAGTACTGCGAGTGATTTGGAGGCATGCTTCGCGAGGATGAACAGTTTGCAGAGATGGTTATCTGGTCTGACGAGGCGCAGTTCAAAATGAACAGTACTGTAAACCGCCACAACTGCGTGTACTGGGCTCCTGAAAATTCTCACGTTCTCCTGGACAAACATGTTAATCTACCGTTTGTTAATATGTGGTGTGGTCTGTCATCGTGCGGTTTGATTGGCCCATTCTTCTTTGAAGGTACCGTAACTGGTGAGGTGTATCTTCATATGCTGCAAACATCGATTTTACCTGCCATCCAAGAGGTGTTTGGAAATGAAAGATTTTACCTACAACAAGATGGCGCTCCGCCTCACCACCAGAGAGATGTCAGAGCGTACTTGGATGAAAATCTACCTGGATGATGGATAGGTCGGAGAGGAGCTGTTGAGTACCAGCCACAGTCTCCAGACCTTACACCTCTTGACTTCTACCTAATGGGGGACCTTGAAAAATGAAGTATATCAACAGAAGCCAGCTACACTGAACGAGCTATGAGAAACCATCGAGGTTGTCCTGTGCGACCATCACACTGGCGACACTGACAGACGTAGTACGGTCATCAGTTCAGCGGCCATTAAATATAGAGACGACTCACTCATCAAACGTCATGTTTTAATTACAGTTCAATTTTGTAACAGCCTACTTCACCATACGATTGAAAAGATATGTTAGGCCCCATGCTGGGTATTCTACTCGCTCTTGATGTACATTTTATCTGTTGAAAGGAATACAGTAGAACCCCGGTAATCCGAGTCCCGGTAGTCCGAGCCTCCGTTTAATCCGAGGTGGATGACAGTGAGACGCATAGCTTACCCAAGTTCTTTGGCGGAGATGCGCACATGAGTTGTTTACAATATTCTGCCCGCTAACGCCCTCCCGCCAACTAGCCAGTGTCTACTCAGACTGTACTTTAAAGTAAATACCTACATATTTGCATTTCTTTTGTAGAATATTGTTTTTATTTCTGAAACACAGACTAATTGCAACACATTATACGAAGACTGATGAAATAATGCCGTTTAAACACAAGGTTCTTGTGCATCTAATTTTAAATTAATGACCTTAAAATTTCGTAACTTTGTGTAATCCGAGATTTCACAAATTCGAGCTCCTCTTCGTCCCAATTACCTCGGATTACCGAGGTTCTACTGTACATCCCTTATCACCTTAGGCTAACTAGTTGAACTCACCTTCACATTGACAGACTTCTTACTACTGTACGTCACTGCATTTAGAGGATGTTTCATGATGAAGTACAAATACAGACAGGGTGAGGTAACATGAGATTTTGCACATGAGGATGCGCCGAGTCACGTGAAAAATGTACAGTAAAAATCCGTAGTAAAAATGGTATAGTTACAACATGTATAGCTGGCTAATTGTATGCTCTACATAGTGTAACATAATAAAATAAGGAAATTATGTCCGGAGTGGAACGGTTCTCCATGTTACTGCAATCACTATGCAGAAGGCTGTTGTATATAAGCATTCTTTTATGTGTTACCTTGTTTACATTTCTCTGATGTTTGGACACATGTCGACTGTTTCCAGGTTTATGCACAGTAGTTTCATACAACAAGTCAAATCCTTCACTTACCTAGGTCAAAAGATTACAGAGGACGGAAGGTGCACCACTGAAATTAAATGCCGCATTGCTCAGGCAAAACTAGCTTTTATACAGAAGAGGAGATTACTGTGTACTAGTCGGCTTAAGCTTTCCCTCCGAATGAGAATGCTACATGCTTTTGTATGGGCAGTTGCGTTATATGCCTGTGAAACGTGGACACTAAATAAAAATGAAAAGAACCGTCTTGAAGCCTTTGAGATGTGGTGCTATCGTAAGATGATAAATGTGACGTGGAGAGACAAGATATCGAACACCAGGGTTCTCGACACTGTGAGCCAACGGAGATCAATCTTCCGCACAATCCGTAAACGTTGTCTCGCATGGTGGGGCCACACAATGCACCCCTCCAATTTAACGAGAACTGTGGCAGAAAGGTTCATTGAGGGAAAACATCCACGAGGCAGACCTAGAAATACCTTCCTTAAACAAATCCTAAACTACATCCAAGCACAGAATTATAATTCAATGAAGGAAGCGGCAAATGACAGAACGATCTGGACATGTTTTTTGGCAACTGATCAGTCTTAGGACTGCAAATCGATGATGATGACGATGAGTTGGCTTACAAGTATAGCATATGCATAAGATGTGATGACATGGGAGGACAATGAGCAAAATTACTCAATAAATGGAAGAGGGTAATTGCAGAAGCAGGAATGGAAATAAACTTAACCGTAAAGTAATGAATATCAGCACAGGAAATGACAAGATGAAAGATGTAAGGTGCAATGGAGAAATTATTACTGAAGTAGAAGATTTTAAATATCTCGGAAGTAAGCTTACGACAAAAGGAGACATAAAAGAAGAAATTTCAGAGAAGATAAAACATTTCACAAAATTTTATTATTGTGTCAGATTTAATTAGAAATTGGGAATTTTGACCTACGGATCAGAACGTTGGACATGGACAAAGAAAGATTACAGGCTACAGAAATGCGCTTCCTATGAGGGATCCTGGGTAAAACGAGAAGAGGCAGGATAAGATATGAGACAATACGAGACACGCTTGAGAAAAATGGCCACGTAAATAGAATGGGAAAGTAGATATTACCGAGAAGAGCTCTGGAATGGACAGAAACTGGATGAAGACCACGAACAAGGTGAACAAGGTTGTAACCTAATATTTGTGGGTTACAGAGGCTCCTCCTTGTTTCTTTCATTTAGTTTATTTGGGTGTTTTGTTTTTGTCGGGTTGCCAGTCATGGACAGTGGTTGGTAGGCCGCCATGGAGTATCTTGTGTGGTCAATGCCTTTAGATTCTTTGCTGGTGGGTAGCCAAGTGGGTGGCTTTGTATGTAACCAGGTGGCCTTGGCTATGGTATAGGTGCTTTGACCTGTTGAGGTCAAGATTCCCGGACATGGCATGGTTTCCATGGGGATGGTGTTGATTTTAGATAGGTAGGAGAAGAGAAGATGGATGCTCTCTTTTGATGAAAGTGATATTGGATATTGGTTTTGGGGAAATTATTTGAGGGTGGATTGTGTTGCTGCCAACGATGATGATGATTGTTGTTTTAAGGGGCCTAACATCTAGGTTATCAGCCCCCCGCTGCCAATGAGGATGGAAGCCTGTGTTGATGTTAAAAAAAAAAAGAGGTATTGCTAATTTTGATTGCCAGAGATCAACTCCTTGGAAGCCTACTATTATTAATAAATGTGTGTTTTTATTGAAGTCTGTGTAACTGTCTTGTGTGATTCAGTCAAGCAAGCATATTGCCCCTATACCCTGAGGTGGTAAGATATTATAATTATTACAAGGTGAAGGATGATGTGACTCAAAGAGGAATACAGTGGGAGGAAATGTTTGAACGATAGATTGTGGGGAAAAGAGAAGATTGGAGGAGGCTATGTGAATGACCTGCATAAGCACGAACGGTTTTAGGAAGAAGTCGGCTTACAAGCAGTGATGCTGAATGTGACATACTATTCCTCCCACCTATCAGCACTTCCCGACTTGAGAAATCGCACGTTTCCATCCAACCTGTGCACACTGATCGGTTGCTCAACACATATTTATTCATCTGTTTATTCTTGTACTTTATCATAAAACCTCCTGTAGAAAAGAAGTAAAGCCATGGCATTTGTCAAGTAACATCTCCAAAATATGGGTTGTTTTCTATGTGTTGGATTGACACTGGCCTCCCCCATATCTCTGTGTTGCTAATACAGCCTGAAACGAAGGATCTTTGTAATGGTAGCTTCTTAACTGAATCATTCTCACCTGAGAAAGTCACCCTTTTGAAGGACAGCACGAGGAAGCCATGGACAGAAAAAGGTTGAAAACCTCTGGATAATAATAATAATAATAATAATAATAATAACCATACTTCTCTACAGTGCTTCCTCAATGGTACAACTCGTCGTCCTGGAGAATTTCATCCCCATTTAGATAGATTTTATTAAAATTTACAAATGTGGACATAGAACTTTCTGCAAATAATAACAATAAAAATACTAATCCTCTCCTCACAGTTGCTTGGATTAAGAATGATAAAGATGGCTTTGAAGCCATTTTTCAGTGTTGCCATACTGACAATTAATATTGTAACTTTCAGTCTTTCGACACAAAATACTTCCAATTATTGGAATGTGTGAAAATAATAACCTGAAATAAATTACATGTGATTAAGATGGTTATGGACTAAGGGATAACATGTTTCACTCGTCAAGCGAGCATCATCAGATATCTACCATACAAATGGCTCTACAAAACACTACCAAACCTACAGTGACACCCAGAGACAGTCTCCGCCCTCCAAAAACATAAAGCCCGTAAAGAAACTTAGGCCCGTTCTTACAATCTCCAGTAAAGTGACAGTAAACTCTAACTGACAGTTGGCTTTACGGTCGGAGTAAAGTCCCGGTAAACATTCGATCCTTCTTACCATGTTCCGGTTAATGTTTACGGTAGGTTAGCAGATCTGCATATAATTTTCAACAGTTGGTACCCATTTCTGGTTCGATTTACAGATTTCTTGATACCTCTCAATAGTGGACCTGCGTCAGGGAGTAAATTATTAAAGTATATTTTATATTCCTTGATCTTGATCTGTGTTCTTGGCGCAATCTGTTATGTTACTATTTTAAAGAGAAATATTAGATATGGAAGGACAATTATCTCCAAATGAGACAAATAAAGGCCTCTAGAGGAAAAACTTCATTAAACGGAATCGTCTAAAAAAGTCTTGATCATCCAACTCCTCGTAATAATCACTTTGATTCTTATATACTTTTCGTCTCCTTCTTTGAACAGCATCAGCATTTACGAAACCCATGAAATTACGGATAATTCTAGGCATATTGACGATGTATGTAATCAGCTGGCGTTGAGATTATAATAGAAAATCTGGCAATAAAGCAGTTTACAAGAGGAGAATCCTCCGGTCAAGTTCACTGCCAGTTAAGGCTTATTTTACTGTCAGTTTGTCGCTAACCGGGTATGGTAAGAATCAAGTTCCAGTAAACTTGCCGTAAAAGTGCCAGTAAAGATTTAACCGGAGATTGTAAGAACGGGCCTTAGTGAGTGTGGTAATTATTACTGACTAGCTGAAGTACCCGTGCTTTGCTGCGGGTCATAAATAAATTAAAATGTGAAGGTGACAGTTAAAACAGGGGATAGGTGAGGTGCTGCGCGGAAGGAGAGTAAGGATGAAACATTTTGTCCAACTACATCGCTCGCGTTGACCGTGTTTTATAGCACAAATTTAAGTTTTACTCGCTAACCGTTGGAGATACACAAAAAGGTGTAAGGACCTTTCCGATATAAAATTAAATTTTAAAACCTCGTATATGCCATCAAATGTTCGCTATTTCTTAGAGTTCCTTTTTTATTTGAAACCAAAGGATGTAGTGACGTCAGGTCAATTTGAGCTGTGTCATAGAGGGGATTTTCATTGTCCAGATCTGGGTTGTGTTTGTGTACTGTGCGAGCACTATCATGTGCAATTTTGTGTCAAAAGAACCTCATCATTGCCCTTAATTTTAATAACAACAGGAAAGCACATAATGTGCATACATGTTAGTTGTTTTTTAAATTTATTTTTTAGTGTATGGCTTTTAGTTCCGGGAGTGTCCGAGGACATGTTCGGCTCGCCAGTTAGTAACCAGTCGGTACAGAGTTGTGTCAGAGTTACAAGTCCCTTTTGACATCACAGGTCCAGAGTTGTGTCAGAGTTACAAGTCCCTTTTGACATCGCAGGTCCAGAGTTGTGTCAGAGTTAGAAGTCTCTTTTGACATCACAAGCCCAGAGTTGTGTCAGAGTTACAAGTCTCTTTTGACATCACAGGCCCAGAGTTGTGTCAGAGTTACAAGTCTCTTTTGACATCACAGGCCCAGAGTTGTGTCAGAGTTACAAGTTTCTTTTGACATCACAGGTCCAGAGTTGTGTCAGAGTTACAAGTCTCTTTTGACATCACAGGCCCAGAGTTGTGTCAGAGTTACAAGTCTCTTTTGACATCACAGGTCCAGAGTTGTGTCAGAGTTACAAGTCTCTTTTGACATCACAGGTCCAGAGTTGTGTCAGAGTTACAAGTCTCTTTTGACATCACAGGCCCAGAGTTGTGTCAGAGTTACAAGTCTCTTTTGACATCACAGGCCCAGAGTTACAAGTCTCTTTTGACATCACAGGTCCAGAATTACAAGTCTCTTTTGACATCACAGGTCCAGAGTTACAAGTCTCTTTTGACATCACAGGCCCAGAGTTACAAGTCTCTTTTGACATCACAGGCCCAGAGTTGTGTCAGAGTTACAAGTCCCTTTTGACATCGCAGGTCCAGAGTTACAAGTCTCTTTTGACATCACAGGTCCAGAGTTACAAGTCTCTTTTGACATCACAGGCCCAGAGTTACAAGTCTCTTTTGACATCACAGGTCCAAAGTTGTGTCAGAGTTACAAGTCTCTTTTGACATCACAGGCCCAGAGTTGTGTCAGAGTTACAAGTCTCTTTTGACATCACAGGTTCAGAGTAGTGTCAGAGTTACAAGTCTCTTTTGACATCACATGTCCAGAGTTGTGTCAGAGTTACAAGTCTCTTTTGACATCACAGGCCCAGAGTTGCGTCAGAGTTACAAGTCTCTTTTGACATCACAGGCCCAGAGTTGTGTCAGAGTTACAAGTCTCTTTTGACATCACAGGCCCAGAGTTGTGTCCGAGATACAAGTCTCTTTTGACATCACAGGTCCAGAGTTGTGTCAGAGTTACAAGTCTCTTTTGACATCAAAGGTCCAGGGTTGTGTCAGAGTTACAAGTCTCTTTTGACATCACAGGCCCAGAGTTGTGTCAGAGTTACAAGTCTCTTTTGACATCACAGGTCCAGAGTTGTGTCAGAGTTACAAGTCTCTTTTGACATCACAGGTCCAGAGTTACAAGCCTTTTGACTCCAGAGGTACAGAGTTGTGTCAGAGTTACAAGCCTCATATGACATAACAGGTACAGAGTTATCAGAGTTACAAGTCTCTTTTGACATCACAGGTCTAGAGTTGTGTCAGAGTTACAAGTCCCTTTTGACATCACTGGTCCAGAGTTGTGTCAGGGTTACAAGTCTCTTTTGACATCACAGGTCCAGAGTTGTGTCAGAGTTACAAGTCCCTTTTGACATCACAGGTCCAGAGTTGTGTCAGAGTTACAAGTCTCTTTTGACATCACAGGTCCAGAGTTGTGTCAGAGTTACAAGTCTCTTTTGACATCACAGGCCCAGAGTTGTGTCAGAGTTACAAGTCTATTTTGACATCACAGGCCCAGAGTTGTGTCAGAGTTTCAAGTCTCTTTTGACATCACAGGTCCAGAGTTGTGTCAGAGTTACAAGTCTCTTGACATCACAGGTCCAGAGTTGTGTCAGAGTTACAAGTCTCTTTTGACATCACAGGCCCAGAGTTACAAGTCTCTTTTGACATCACAGGTCCAGAGTTGTGTCAGAGTTACAAGTCTCTTTTGACATCACAGGCCCAGAGTTGTGTCAGAGTTACAAGTCTCTTTTGACATCACATTTCCAGAGTTGTGTCAGAGTTACAAGTCTTTTTTGACATCACAGGCCCAGAGTTGTGTCAGAGTTACAAGTCTCTTTTGACATCACAGGTCCAGAGTTGTGTCAGAGTTACAAGTCTCTTTTGACATCACAGGCCCAGAGTTGTGTCAGAGTTACAAGTCTCTTTTGACATCACAGGCCCAGAGTTGTGTCAGAGTTACAAGTCTCTTTTGACATCACAGGTCCAGAGTTGTGTCAGGGTTACAAGTCTCTTTTGACATCACAGGTCCAGAGTTGTGTCCGAGTTACAAGTCTCTTATGACATCACAGGCCCAGAGTTACAAGTCTCTTTTGATTATCACAGGTCCAGAGTTGTGTCAGAGTTACAAGTCTCTTTTGACATCACAGGCCCAGAGTTGTGTCAGAGTTACAAGTCTCTTTTGACATCACATGTCCAGAGTTGTGTCAGAGTTACAGGTCTCTTTTGACATCACAGGTCCAGAGTTGTGTCAGAGTTACAAGTCTCTTATGACATCACAGGCCCAGAGTTGTGTCAGAGTTACAAGTCTCTTTTGACATCACAGGTCCAGAGTTGTGTCAGAGTTACAAGTCTCTTTTGACATCACAGGTCCAGAGTTACAAGCCTTTTGACTCCAGAGGTACAGAGTTGTGTCAGAGTTACAAGCCTCATATGACATAACAGGTACAGAGTTGTGTCAGAGTTACAAGTCTCTTTTGACATCACAGGTCCAGAGTTGTGTCAGAGTTACAAGTCCCTTTTGACATCACAGGTCCAGAGTTGTGTCAGAGTTACAAGTCTCTTTTGACATCACAGGTCCAGAGTTGTGTCAGAGTTACAAGTCCCTTTTGACATCATAGGCCCAGAGTTGTGTCAGAGTTACAAGTCTCTTTTGACATCACAGGTCCAGAGTTGTGTCAGAGTTACTAGTCTCTTTTGACATCACAGGTCCAGAGTTACAAGCCTTTTGACTCCAGAGGTACAGAGTTGTGTCAAAGTTACAAGCCTCATATGACAGAACAGGTACAGAGCTGTGTCAGAGTTACAAGTCTCTTGACATCACATGTCCAGAGTTGTGTCAGAGTTACAAGTCTCTTTTGACATCACAGGTCCAGAGTTGTGTCAGAGTTACAAGTCTCTTTTGACATCACAGGCCCAGAGTTGTGTCAGAGTTACAAGTCTCTTTTGACATCACAGGCCCAGAGTTGTGTCAGAGTTACACATCTCTTTTGACATCACAGGCCCAGAGTTGTGTCAGAGTTACTAGTCTCTTGACATCACAGATCCAGAGTTGTGTCAGAGTTACAAGTCTCTTTTGACATCACAGGCCCCGAGTTGTGTCAGAGTTACAAGTCTCTTTTGACATCACAGGTCCAGAGTTACAAGCCTTTTGACTCCAGAGGTACAGAGTTGTGTCAGAGCTACAAGTCTCTTTTGACACCTGAGAGCTTGATACCATTCGCAGGGCCACCCGCACGATTCACATTTGCACGGGGTTCTGTCTGGGATGTGAAGAGTCGTTCTCTTGACTTGCATACACGATGATGGAACCCCTGACTGCGAGGCACGTCAGCGTGTGGCGAGGATCATAGTCGGCTCCTTTTCATTCGGAGAATGTCGTTGCCTTGGTCGGATGGAAGTCTCTCCTTATCTCCTTTTTCTTGTGCTGAGGTTCGATGAACAGTTCTTTGTATGCCATTGAGGATGGCGAAAGACTTGGAATCGAAGTTGTTCTATGAAGGACGGTTCCCCGGTGGGTTCATAGGCTGGTCTAGAGGCAGTGCATTTGGGGACACTTAGGAGTCTTTTTGGATATGTCGCTTTGATTTTCTCAATTTCTTTGAAGTTGGATTTGATGAGATGCAGCCATGATGGGTTTGGTCCATGGGCTACTGTGGGCTCGATCTTGGTGGTAGGATCTTCACAGCAGTCGGTACGGGGAGTTTACAAAGGAGTAATTTTAATACGCTTAATTTTTCATATGTTGGCTATTTACTGCAACAAACTACATATTAATAGTTCATAGCATTGACTGTATCTTAATCACATGCAATTTATTTCAAGTTATCTTTTTCACATTCTCCGGTGACATTTGGGATGTGGATATGGAGGAGAATGGAAGGGATAAAATGGGTAGAGAAAGTGCGAAATGAAGATGTGCTGAAAAGAGTTGGGGAGGAGAAAACTATATTCAAGATAATAGGGATGTAGCCGGAGAAAGTTCGCGCCAGATAGCGCTCGTGTAGTACTGGGTAAGCGCAAGTCGATTGTCTTATGTTTCTCCCAGTCAGCTGCGAGGAGGAATGTATAAATTGTGACTGAGTTTTCTAAGCTAAAGTAAATTATGTCTTCTCTAATTTTACTCCAAGATTAAATTCATTAATTCTATAGGTATATCTCCTAATATATTATGGACGATTTTCAGCGTTTAAGCGTTAAACAGCTGCAAAATGAGCTACGGACTAGAGACACTAAAACTAGCGGGAGGTAGGAAGAATTAATGGCCTACAGCGGTAATAACATACTTCTAACACGCTTTATTATTCAAATAATGAATATGAGTCAGCATGCTTTCTCCTAAAGATTACAATTACTAGAGTATTGTAGGCCTATATTGATAAATATATCTCCATAAGACTTAAATCATATACAGAGATTTAAATATTCAGTTGTTCCCCCTGCTTACAGACTTCGATTCATGTTTTGTTTTTTTTAGGTTGATAGCTTACATGAAACTGTAGTGTTTTAAGGTAAACATAATCAAAGAAAGTTCATACCGGTAATGTGTACCTCGAAAATGCATCGCAACGTTTGGTTTTTATGTAATTTTGTCAATTTCTCAATAAGGATCGTTCCCTTACCCCTGGAAAAGGACTTGGGGGTACAATTTTTTAATAGTTTGAGAATCCCTGCTTTAGAGTCACGAACTGTTTCCATTCATCTATGTCTCAAGAATGTACTGTAGAAGTTAGTCGCTACCATATTCTCCGTCGGGCAGGTGGAAGTTGACGATTAATTCTGATTTCAAGAAACCGACCATAATACGTTTGTGACTGTTAATGTTGCGACATTTATTCTTGAAGTATTTGACCGAGTAGCCTATTGATGTCTTTGAAAATGGGAGTCAGAAATGTTACTTTCATTTCTTCGTGTATATTGACGATTTCTTCCCGTACTTCAATGGAGATGATTTCTGCAGATTCCGATATTGTAGGCTTATCGTGATAATCCGGCAATTTTCTTGTGTATGGCCTCTTCCTAAATAATTCTTTTTGTTGTGTTCGTGGTCCACGGAAAAAGCGATGAAACAGCGCCCGGTTTTTATCTTGCTCTCTCACCTTCAGATACAAATGCAAAAATTCAGTGGTTGTTATCGAAATATCTAATCAGTTTATAGGTACAAAACAGGAATTATTTCCCTTTGTAAGTCACACTAATCCAACACAGTTTTCGTGAAGTCATCGGGTTGTAAATGATGGAAACACACTTTAATATATTCAGTCAGATTTTTCTCACCGAAATTTTTCCTTCTGATAACATGTGACCATTTCTTCCTCATTTCTTTATTTTGTGCAAATTGGTGAAACGAAAACGGGCTTCCCTGATTTTTGCAAAGAGGAACACTGCAATAGCTCGGCATAGTCATGAAAATAACAATTTAAACAACTTAAATTCGTACATATTAGCGGCATGAGAACACAGGAGACAAATGAAGAGCGATTTGTGCTTACCCAGTACAACAGCAGTGCGCTCTGTTGGTGCTAGTTCTATACATCCCTATTACGATGAGGAAAGAAAATTGGCTTGGTCATTGGATGAGATGAAATTGTTGACTTATGGATGCAATGGAAGGAATGGTGAATGGTAGAAGACAATTAGGACGGAGAAGATTCCAAATGGTTGACAGTATAAGGATCCATGGAAAGTATGAAACAACAAAGAGAGTAGCAGGAGAAAGGATGGTAAAAATTTATAGAAGGTACTCCTTTCTATACAGTTCTAAAGGCGAGAACCACCTCGCTATGGGTGAAAAAATCCGAAATTTACTTTTTTATTGGTTTTTAATAATTACTATGTGGAGAACCAAAATACGTTGAGAAAATGAAAAAAGTCTTAAAAATGTGCATGTTATGTCACTTTTTGTAATCATGTTACTCTTTGAAAGGGCACTGCCCACTTTTACCTCGGCTCATACTTTTGCGGATAATTTCTGAACTACTGGAGGTAAATTTCAGAATGCACTACCATTCCGCTTGGTAAAGATCAATCTTCAAGTTAGTAGCCCTGTCAACCCCCGCCTTAGTTTGTTTGTGTTTACATTCCTGAGTTGAAAGTCGTGAAGTGGTTGTGAGTTTGGTGTCTTTCGTATTTTTTAGCGCAATGGGTCGTTTGAAATCTTTTGGTGAGAGAAAGTCTACGGGAAACCGTTATGCAATGAAACTACAATGTGAAAATATCGTTGATGTAGGTGGAATTTCGTCTGTTGAAGAGGTTAGTGTTGTAGGTAACATTGCCACATGCTCCCCTAGTGACAAGCAATAAGCTGTAAACAATACTAATTCTTCACGTTCATCGAAGAAACTGTTGCCTTCTCAGAATTAGTGGTTGAAGACATGACTAAAAGGGCAAGGAAAATAAAGAGGAATCTTAAAAGGGCTAAGGAAGATGCAGATAATCCAGATTATGGGGCTGGAAAGTTCTGAGACCCTTCACAGGTAAGAAATTGCACTGAAAAACTTTAGCTTCAATTTTCTCAGTTGTATATTTTTTGTACGTTGGTACCATTTTTGAGAAAAGTTATTATACTAGGCCAATGAAAATTTTTCTGTGGTTTAATAAGTCCTCTGTGAATGGTAATAGGAAGGAAATTTTCAGTATGTTATCTAAAAAGAAAGTTATGAATTTTTTGAAAGATTTTTTTTTTTTGAAAAAAATTAATGTATTTCTTAAAACTGCATTCCGAAAAAACTATTCAATTTCCATAAATAATCCTTCCTATTATTACAGAGAAAGGTGCATATAACAATCTCTGCAAATTTCATTGTAATAACCCAAATACGTTTTGAGTAATCTGTACCACAAAATTGAACATTTAACATGGGCAAGAAGGGAGGTGGTTCTCACTTTACTCTGAAATGAAGCTAATTACCTGAATTAATAGTCGGGAAAATAGCTGAAGATCATCATCATCATCATCTTGAACAGTTTCCAGCCCCAGGCTGGGTCTGTTTGGAACATAAGCCTCGCCACTTAGTTCTTTCTTCCCACCACCTCTCCGCTGTCACTCTGGTCCAGTCCTCGCCTCTCTTCTTGACACATTCCTCCACTCCTTTCAGCCATCTATCTCTTGGTCTTCCCCTTGGTTGTTTCTTCTGCATCTGCATCTCATGTATCCTCTTGGGAATCTTCTTCTCATCCATTCTCTTTAAGTGTCCATACCACCTCAGTCTTGATGTCTCAATCCTACCTTGCAAGGGCTCCTCTTTCACCATTTCCCTGACCTTTTCATTCCTCACCCTGTCTCTTCTTGTTACTCCGATCCTACTTCGCAGGAACTTCATTTCACCTGCCTGTATTCTGCTTATGTCTCTTTTCTTCATTGTCCATGTTTCTGAAGCATAGGTCAGTATCGGGATATAGTAGCTTCTGTATAACACTTCCTTGCTTTTTTGTGGGACATCTTTATTCCACACTAAGCTCCTAATGCTTCTCAGAAATGCTTCTGCCTGTCTGCCACGTTCCGTAATCTCTTTGTCATTTCTCCCATTTTCCTCCACTATACTTCCCAAGTACTTGAGACTTTCCACCTTCTTCAGCTGTCCACCTCCAAGTGTTATCCCACGCATTGGTCTGTCCTTTTTCCTGGTCGTTAACAGGATCTCACATTTACTAATGTTGAACTTCCATCCGTACTCTCCCACTGTTTCTTCCCAAGCCTTCAGTTGCTCCTGAATTTCCTCCTCCTTGTTTCCCCAGACCATGAGATCATCTGCAAACACCATTGCTTTCATCTTATCTTCTCCTATCTTTCCTGCTATCCGTGTCATTACCTCGTCCATAACCACAATAAAGAGAAGGAGTGACAGAGCACTACCCTGTTTCAGGCCACTCATTTGTCTGAACCAGTCTGTTCTTTCCCCTCCAACTTTCACACAACTCACACTTCCACAATACATTTCCTTCACTCTGCCTACAGTCTCTTTTTCCACTCCCATGTTTTCCATTGCTTTCCAAACCTTCTCCCTACACACACTATCATAGGCCTTTTCGATGTCCAGGAAGGCCAACAACAGATCCTCTCCAAATTCGTAGTGGTGTTCCTGGAGCTGTCTCACTGAAAATATGAGATCCACTGTTGATCTCCCAGGTCTGAATCCATACTGCTCCTCTCTCAATTTTCTCTCCACTTTGGCTCGTATTCTACTTTCTAATATCTTTTCATATATCTTGGCACAGTGAGGTATGAGTGTGACTCCCCTGTAATTTCTGCACTCCTTTCTGCTTCCTTTCTTAAATATTGGGACAATTAATCCTTTCTTCCAATCTTCTGGGGTCTTCTTCTCCTTCCATATCACCCTCATCACACGGTACAGCCACTGTTTCCCAACCTCCCCTGCTGCCTTCACCATTTCAACACTCACTTCCTCCACACCTGGTGCCCTTCCTCCTTTCATCTTGTCTATAGCCATTTCCAGTTCTCTCCAAGTCAGGTCCTTTTCCATTCCTGTGTTGTCTTCTCCATCTTCCAATACGTTGTCTTCCTCCCTATGACCATTTGGATTCAGCAAATCCTCAAAGTACTCTTTCCACACTGTCTTGAGTGTCTCTTTGTTGTGTACCTCATTTCCATTTTTGTCCATCATTACCACATCCTCTCGCAGACCTCTTCTCTTACTTTTGACCATCCAATGAAGTACTTTCTTATTTCCTCTGCTGTCTTCCTCCATCATCTCTGTCCACTTGACCATCCACTTCTTCCTCTCCTCTGTGACAATCTTGTTTGCTTCTTTCATCTTTATCTTATAATCTTCCCTTGCCAGATCAGTTCTTTCCTGAAACCACACTCTGAAAGCCTTGTTCTTCCTTCCCACAGCTTCTTTTACTCTCTCATTCCACCATGGTGTCTCTTTACACCGCTTTCTGTTGCTTGTTCTTCCACATACTGCCACTGCAGCTTCCACCATTGTGTTTTTGAATTGCTTCCATTCCTCTTCCCCCGTTTTAGGATTGTCTGTTGGCATCCTTTCCCTTATTATCTTCTGGAATTCTTCCTTGACTTCCTTTTCCTTGAGTTTCCATACTTTGATTCTCCTTTCCTGGTACTCTGTCCTCTTGCTATCCTTAACAACTCCCAGGTTCATTACAAGTATTCTGTGGTCGCTATCTAAGGCCTCTGATGGTATTACCTTTATATCTCTGACACTTCTCTTCATTTCCCAGTCGTACAGCATGTAATCTACCAAAGATTTCTTTGTTAAATCACTGCTGTACCACGTTACCTTGTGGCTTTCTTTCTTCCGGAACCAGGAGTTGCCTACCACTAAACCGTTTATCTTGCAAAAATCCAGCAACTTTCTCCCTTCTTCATTCCTGCTACCCCATCCTTCTGCTCCCAATACATTTTCATATCCTTGCCTTTCACTTCCTACATGTGCATTCAAATCTCCCATGACAATGATGCTCTGACCATTCAACTGCTGTTGTAGCTCCTCCTCAAAGTCTTCCTTCTCTTGAGCTGTACATCCAACTTGAGGGGCATATACCTGGACTATCTCCAGGCTTCTTCCCTTTACAGTTACTCTGATCTTCATGATCCTGTCACTTATTCCCTTTACCTCTTCCTTCATTCCATCTCTCACAACTACTCCTACTCCGCTGCTCCTTCCTTCACTGTTCCCACTCCAGTACAACCGGTACCCTTTCCTCAGTTCTCTGCGACCTTCTCCTTTCCATCTTGTTTCTGCCAAGCCCAGTACATCCAGTTTTCTTCTCTCCATCACATCTACAATCTCCTCCACTTTTCCTGTCAGTGTCTGTATGTTTAATGTCCCAACTCGTAGTCCATTAGCATATCCGGGTCGTCGTCGTTTGCATCCGTCCTTTCCGAGGGCTGTTCCTGGTTTGAAAGCAAATATTATATCCACTACTGGCTTGCTAGGCCTATCGTAGCTTCACCAGAGCCCCGTCAGCCGTCACTTTTCAGGGTTCCCATAGAGCCTTCACAGCTACCGTAGCGGTCCCGGGGCACACAAAGTCCCCACTGTACTTCACCCCTACAGGCAATCCCCTACTTCATGCCGTTGCCCGTCTCCCACCACGTGGAGGAGGGGTAGGACTTGTCGGGAAAATAGCTGAAGATGACGTGGTTAATAGATGTTTACTCCTCCGCTGTCCGAGACCCACCCAGCCATCCCAAATATAAACATGACATATAGGCAAAAGTCCAGCTGTTTCAGCCATTTTAGCATCATGTACCGTCATGCCATGCGTCATGCACCGTATTGCCAACCCCACGCATTCGGTACTATATCACATCCGGCGGACCAATGGTTTTCGCCGAGACCCATAATGGATAGGTAGCGCGGCCCTAGCTAATATAAACACCCCTGGTTTTTGTCACACACAGTGGGGGTAGTCACGCATCAGTAATCTTTATCCAGGCCAATGGTTTTGCCTTTTATTTCATTATTCACGTGTCGTGTGGTGAATTTTGTATCGGACATGTTGGCAACAGGTGACAAAGGGTATGACGTACTGTCTGACGTCAATGTAACAAGGCGCTAATCGTGAAATGAACACGAACAAAAATGCTTTATTTACGCAATAAAAGAAATATTTCCGGTGCAGCAGTGACAATTCAAATTGAAATCAACTTTTAATGACTCCCAGAAAGTTATCCCTCCCTATATTATTCTGCTAAGGTCCCATTAACACCAACCTACAGGTTCAGCATAACCCAATGCGTAAGCAAAACCCACTCACTTACTCTTTAAATGCCTCACAATTAAATAAATACCTTAAAACCTGTATATTTACAATGAAATAATGTAACACGGTAACCATGGTAACAGAATCCCACAGGTCCTATTTCTGTAAGACGCAATGCAATTTCAATTATTACATAATTGTGAAAGTTTCCAGACTGTTATCACTGAACCAAATTAAGCTGAAAAATTCATCAATACAAACAGTATAATGCGCTTAAGGGGGGTCAAGAAGCACTCTAGAATTTTTTCACGCAATTTTCACGTGTGAGTGTGGTACGAAAGGTCTTTTTCACCCGACTATAAAGGGTCTCCTAAAACCACATTTGAAGGACCTTAAATCAAGTGTCTGTGATATTCCCAGAAAACTAACTAAGCTCTGATATACCTATGAAGGAATGACAAACCCCTAACCACTGCACCAGTAGCTGAATTGATCAAGTCTGATCATTCATACCAAGGATAAATCAGTCATAGCATTCATGATTGAGATTTTGCTAAGTGTACTCTTTACAACTAGAATATTCGCGGGAGAAGCCGCAACGGGTATTGCTAGTAGTTATTGTTGTTTTAAGGGGCGGAACTACGAGGTCATTGCCCCTGACCCCCAGAAAGTTATGTGAATCCTTAAATAACATATTTTCAATAATCTGCCTTGTGAAGTTATGAAAAGGGAGGAATACCTACTCTGAACAATTAATGAAAGGACTGCTTGGAGAGCTGCCACGTGAGGAGGACCTGCCCTAGGGCAGAATACTGATGATGATGATGATGATGCTCCGGTCTTTGTGTGTTGACCGATTGAAAGTTACAATATCAATTTACAAGAATGATCAATCCTCGAAGACATCACATGGTTGGGCGACAGTGAATCCAAGCACACTTACGAAACACTGATATTTATTGTAATACCAAATGCCATGGCTCGAACACAATTACTGCATGCACAATACCCACCTGAATTTCTTTTATCATGGAGAATTGGTTTCAAATCTTTGTTACACAGATCATGGTCCTTGCAACACAGTATAACAAAGGTGTCGTTAGAGTTTTCAGCATAATGACACTGGATGGGGTTTTCAGGAGGGTGGACGTCTGGCTTATTCAGGCACCTGTTGGTCAACGGAACACACCACAATTACAAATGATTTGTTTAGATAAATACAATGCTTCAAACAACACTCACCAATTTGACCTCTTCCTGACTGACCGGCAATGTTAACCCTTTGACACTCACACCTCCCATAAAAGCTGCCTCGTTCACAATTTATTGAACTTATTGTTCACAGTTTTATTAATTGTTATTTAGAAGCTATTTCAGAAAATAGCAACAAGATAATTTTAACTCACGTTAGACTCGGCAGAAATCACGAACAACATTTATTTATTATATATCTTTTATTTGCATCAAACACCAAAGAAAACTGAGAAATTGTAAAGAATAAATGATGTTACTGGTTTTACGTCCCTTTTAACAACTGCGGCTTTTAGAGACGCCGGGGTGCCGGAACTTTGCCCCGAAGGGGATCTTTAATGTGCTAGTAATTCTACTGACACGGCTCCCTCCCATTTGCGCACACTAAAATGCCAGCTCCGTGGTGTTGGGGTAGGACGCCTGCCTCTCATCGGAAGGCCCCGGGTCGATTCCCGGCTCTGTCAGGGATTATAGAAACTGACATGAGGGCTGGAACGGGGTGCACTCAGCCCCGTGAGGACAATTGAGTAGCTGTCGGACAGTGAAGCAGCAACCGGTCACGAAAATCAAGGTTAATGGCCGAAGGTACCTGATGTGCTGTAGACGCGTCACCCCAATATCTGCAGGCCAAATGGCTGGGCAGTGGTCACTTGGTAGGCCTAGGCTTTTCATGGGCTGTAGTGCCAGGGGTTATTGTTATTATTAAAATGCCAGCTGACTGCGCAGGGATTCGGTCCTACAACCTTGGGCACAGCAGACTAGAACGTTACCGCTGAACCACGCAGTCAGACCGAGAAATTGATCCAGACATTTAATCTGATGCCAGGTTTAGTTCCAGTGTAGCATTAGACGCCTCACCAAGATGCTGGCTAGTACATACCGACAAGATTACAATACCATGATAAAGCCAGTGGCACAGAATGTTGGCCAACTTCAAACATGAACAAGCCCTCCATGGAATAGAAATTAAAATGGTCCATGGGTGTTACAAGGCTTGACCATGTCAGAAATGAACATGTAAGGGAGAAAAAGGCAGTTGCAACAATTAAAAACAAAATGAGGGAAGCACGTCTTCGTCGGTATGTGCATGTCACTAGAGGTGATGAGAACTCTGTAGTTGGAAATATTAAATTTCATTTTAGGTCCACATTGACAAAACAATAGCAAAATGTTTTATGGTTCCGTCTAGTCATTTGCATACTATGAATTTATTTTGTCATATTGTGGTACATGTTTCAATGCTCCCTTCTTCAACCATGACACAACACTGTTAAAACATTATAAAAACATTAATTATTATTATTATTATTAATCTTGATTGGTCACATTAGACCGCTTGAGTCGTTCCACAATCACTTCTTCTTTGAAGGTAGTACTGCTTGGTTCATGCGCTCTTTCCAGTACTTTTTCATTCTTTCAGATCGGGATTTTCTCAACATTTATCTATAAAATAATTAACACTTTAAAAATAACATTTAAAAACCCTCTTTTAAAAAATCTAAAATATAGCAATTGTTTAAAGAAGTTTGAAAATTCTTGTTGCTAGTTGATTAAGAGTCAATTACATGCGAATGGTGAACACTTTATCGAATAGATCAGTATTTGGACGCTCGGCGTGCCTATTATGCTGTGCCACACGACGGCAGGTTGGTTTCTGCCTCTCTTGACTGGGCTGCCTGCCGTGAGTGCCGGCGCGTCTGACCGAGTCAAGTTGGGATCACCTTTGCAATGGACATAATGTAAACAAACAAACTGTTCTTCCAATGTGTTGGTTGTCCGAAACATCTACACTTTGTTCGCGTGTTTCTCTGCGTACCGGCACTTGAGGATTACGTGCTTAGCATTAAAACATTTTGTTATTGTTGTTGATTGATTGATGTAGGGGCTTCGCGAAATCGTGGTCATGTAGACCCGTGTACTTGGGTGTGTCTGATAACCTGTGTAATTGTGGTGGCTGTATTAGTATATATATTTGTAATCCAGATGAGGACTGGAAAGGAAGTGGCCGTGACTAATTTAGGAGCCATCTCAGCATTTGCCTGGAGTAGAATTGGGAAACCTTGGAAAACTACTTCCAAGATGGCTGAGATGGCAATCGAACTCACCACGTCTCAGTTTTGCTTGATGAGGCTGAGTGTACCCAGGATTTGAACCCGGACCTCCGGGGCAACAGCTAAGAATGCTATACGCTACACCACCAAAAAAAAAAAAAACTGGCACTACAGCCCGTGAAGGGCCTAGGCCTAACAAGCGACCGCTGCCCAGCCAGTTGGCCTGCAGATATTGGGGCGACACGTGATCAGCGCATCGGGTCCCCCTCGGCCGTTAATCTTGGTTTTCGCCACACCACAAGGTGGTCAGAATTCAAGCAATCAGAAATACTGATAAGGTATCGTAAGACTCATTTAAGGCAATGCAATTTTGGTCACATTTTTATTTTCCTTGTTTTCAATGCGTTCTCACATTTACAATATGCTCAATGTTCGGTACGGATCAACCGGAGGCTGTTTCGCAGGTTATTGTCAGACATCAGAGTGTGATGCCGATATTTTGTTAGTTTCAACGCGGAGAAAAACAATTGTTCCCACTCTTTCTTAAAATAAGTCGCACTCCCACTCCTTTTTCTTTTCAGCGCTAGCCATAGTCAAACGTTAATTTTCCCTGCGATCAAATAATGTCAAGTGACACTACAGCTAGCAAGACAAGGGACACCGCACCGCAACCGTTTGACCTTCGACACAGCGAAGGCAGTACGGGAGGGAGTAAGACCATCATCACTATCACTGCAAGGCCATCAGCGTCAGAAGCATGCCGGAAGTCAAGCCGTCCGCGCCAGAAGCATGCCGGCGTCAAGCCAGCGTGCAAATTGCTATCTTTTAAAATAGGTTTTTAGATCAGCGTTTCCCAAACTGTGGTACGCTCGTACTGCTGCAGTGGTACGCCGTGATGTTAGGAAAAATATAAATATGCAAGTATATAAAATATAAAATTTAAGAATATAAAAACATTGATATGTTGCCGAGGACATTAAGGCCAAAGATAAGGAGCAGTTTTATGAATTGAATATTGTGATTCAGAACGAAGGCAAACATTTTCAAAAATGGCTCTTGTGAACTTTTGGGTCGAGAGGCGTGCGGACTATGCAGACATAGCTGACAAAGCAGGTAGATTTTTACTGCCTTTCACTACTTCGTACTTGTGTGAGACTGCATGTTCTTCACTTGTTTATCACAAGAATAAATACCGGAATAGGCTCTTCGTTTGAGACTCAGCAATCTTAAACCAGACATTTCTAAGTTGGCTTCTAATCTTCAAGCTCATCCTTCACATTGAAGTTGTTAGTTGAACTTTGGTCTTTATGTTTAAATATTAAGAGTTTTTTAATTAATATGATTTGTACAGTGTCATTTTTGAATGTTTGAATTGCATACTTATTGCAATAAATAATAAAACAACTGGACACACTTTTTATTATTTGAACTTTAACTCTAACAAACACAATTTACAATCAGTGTTTTGGTCTACTACGTACTGGTGGTGGTGTGGGTTATAGTTACTATATCTCCCAACCTTTAGGTGGTAAGCGAGAGATTCTCATCTCTTTACAGTGGTACACACACACAAAAGTTTGGGAAACACTGTTTTAGACGACTACCCAGAACCATATAACTTTTTGTTATCACCCTATCATATGAGAACTCTGTAGTTAAAACGGCCCTCCGATACCATCCAAGAGGGCATCGATCCTATGGGCGCCCAAAGAAATGAATGTTGGATAGAATCAGCAAAGACCTCTGGTGTATGGCCTAAAACATGAAGATGCCCTTGACAGGAGGAAAGTGGCGAACGCCAACCAAGCAACCAGACGCTGCGCCAATGCGGGAGATACGATAGCAAAAAGAGCAGAAGAAGAAGAAGATGGGTAGGCACTGTTGCGGTGACTTCTGGAATGACACACACAGAGAGCAAAGTGAGAACTTGACGTGGTGGTGACTGGACCAGCGTAGCGCAGAGGTGGTTTTAGTCAAAACCCCACAACAGACACAGCAAAAACGTAACAGGATTGTTCTAGTAAAATTAACCCTCATAGGGTGGAATTTAATATATTATATGGTCAGAGATCCGGCGTTACCAGCACGCGTAGACATTAGAAAACTCAACAGATTGAGGTAAACGACACTTTTAAGTCTGGCTGAACAGGGAATCCTCAAATAGTGGGGTGTTATCTCCCTCCTAGCTTCTTACAAGCTGTGAGAGATTATCGAGCGTGCAACACGAACTTTGAGATTTATATAGTTATATTGCAACATTCTATTGCAAAGAGGGTCAGTGAGGAAGAGATAGCTTCGATTTTGGACTCCAACGATGTAGATGAAAGTTACTACGCACTTATATTTTGTGGAATGACCTAAGTCTTTTATGCACTAATATTCTGCCGCAACAAATTTTTACATCATATGCACCACTGCAATGGAATACATCCAATATTCAAGGTAAGTCATTAATATTACGTACATACGCATGTTTATGGCTAGTGTTTCATAATTCTGGACGAGTTTTATTTTCCCTTTTATCTGTTCGCGAGGACATAAAACAATTCCGCCCACATAGGGCTAATACAGCGAGGACTCTCCCTATAGAACCGAGACTCGCATATGCCACCTGGCGGACAGGACACTGTGGCTAACCACGTGTCGAGCAAGGCTAGCAGCAGCGTACTGTAGCGCGCGCCCAACTACACAGACCGGCAAAAAAAACAAAAAACTATCACTTGAAAAATTCAATATTACTGTACTTTCCCTCAAATCATAAATATGAATGGTATAGGCCAAGTACAGTACATACGGTAGTTATATCGTGGAAGTAAGGTTAATTGGTTACCTGGATGCATTACCATTCTTCATGGCATTGTTTCACTTAACAATAGCGATTCTTTGACCTGATGCTGTTTCCCGCGGAAAGATGTGCGCGCCATTGCTATCGTCAACAATGCAATTTTTTTATTATTTTTTCTTTTGTCACTTGTTAGCAGAGGAAAAGATCAATGCAGCCATATCCTCAGTTGTTCTTGTGCAATTCAGAAACGAATATGCGCTTGAGGCCTGAAGATGTTGCCAGGGTAGTGTCTCTGATCCAAAATGGTGGCGCGCACATCTTTCCGCGAGAAACAGCATCATGTCAATGAATCGCTATTGCTAAGTAAAACAATGCCATGAAGAATGATAATACATCCAGGAAAACAATTAACCTTACTTCCATGCTATAAACAGTAACTACCGGGTGAGTTAGCCGTGGTTGTTACGGCATGACTGCTGGCAGTCGCTCACATCCGGGAGGCGAGGAGGTTCGAATCCCCCCGCCAGCAAACTTGAAGATGGTCTTCTGTGGTTTCCCATCTTCCTTCCAGGCAAATGCCGGGGTTGGTCACTAACTATAGGCCACAGCCGCTACCTTCCAACTCCTCGTCCTTACATTCAAACTTTCCTCCCCAGACAACACTCCACACGCGACGGTACTTGTAGCTCACCCATTGGGTGTCCGCCTCGAAGCAGCTACAAAAACTGGCGAGCCGACACATGTCCCCGGACACTCCCGTCACTAAAAAGCCATACGCTTAAAAAAAAAAAAAAAAAAACACACAGTAACTTCTGTACTAGGCCTAGAGCGTTCATGTTTACGATTTAAATGAAGGCAACGTTGAATTTTTCAAGTTATCGGTTTTCTTTGTAGGTGAGTGTAGTTTAACACATTTTCACTTTTTAATGTATGTAATAATCATAATTACATGAATGTTGGAGTGCTTGCTGGAAATACTGTCCTTCAATTTCTACAGTAGACTCACATTTCTACAGATTAGGAAGTTTTTACACGCGCTGTATTTCATCAATACATTTCATATCAGCGCAGTTATTTCGTTCTCGAGAGCCTCCAGAGAACATGGATTGTTTCTGTACACCTTCTGTTCGAGATTCCCCTACGAGTAAAAATAGCACAGCACTGAAACTTGCGAACAAATTTACTGAAAACTTCTTCTGGAGAAGTTTCCACTAGGAAAATTCATTGGTTTGTTCTATAGCAAACTATGTTCACAGGATATGTGAGAGGCTACAGTACTTCACAGCAAGTCCTAATATCACAAATAAGGTATCTTGCCAGCTGCATATGTAATAAATGGTACAACAGCATCCAGGGCTTCCCGGCGCTCTGTTGTAAAGTGGCAGTGAGTCATTGTGACGTGTCCGCTGCACAGCTATTAGAAAGTCGCATTCTATAGCGATGGTCCTCTCTGGAGCTGTGAAAACCAAGAGCTTGTGTTCTTATAGCAATGTATACAGGTTCTTTCATATAAAGTAAGAATGGTGAGCGGCAGCTTTGTTATCCACTGCTGCAGTGGCCTTGGCCGAGCTTGTCGCGTGCCACGGCGCCCTGCTGTAGTATTGAAAGCTCGCGCGTAGTATCTACTGTACTCAACCTTGCAATAAACGTGCAGGTGTTCAGTCGCCAGTCTGAACCTCAGATGTTAACATGAGACAGTTATCATTACAACATCGTATTTTTGTATGTAAAACTAATTTTAAGTACGAGTCGGCTCGGCAGGTACGTGGTGCATTTGTTCAGCAATTTCCTGATTAAGTGCCACCTTCACTAGCACAGATTCACGTACGGTAATTGTAAATAAGTTTGACACTACTAACTCGGTGCTCGATAGGGCCGATAATCTAGATGTTAGGCCTCTTAAAACAACAATTATCATCATCAATTATTATTATCAGTGCTCAATAAAAAGCATAAAATTAAAAATCAGAAACATGACAGTGGCAGAACACACTCGCGCCAGCCAGAATGTGGCTACTAGATACAATGCCTGTATAACCCAGGAAGGACGACACTTCCAGCATCTTTTATAAGGTAATATTTCATACAGGATTGTACACACGCTTAAAGCAGGGGGCCGTGGCGCGCCACAAGCTCGGCCAAGGCCACCGCAGCAGCGAATAACAAAACTACCGCTTGCCGTTCTTACTTTATATGAAAAGACCCTGTAGATGACACTACTGCCCCTAATAATAATATCGTATGGCCTCGGGTGCCGGGTGCAAGCTTTGTAATTTGACACCTAGAGGGTAGCTTGCATGTCGAATTTCGTTGTTCCTTGAATCACTATGAAAGTCAAGGAGGTTAGATATCTAAGCTCCTTGAACACTATAGTGCTTTCTAGTAGAGAAATGAGGAACTTTGTGTTGGCGGAAACTCCCGAGATTAATTTTGCCATTAAGAACATGGCCTACTGAATTCAAATGGGTTCTTTGACATGCCAACATCGTATGACATGCGTGTCGTATTTTTTCCGCCTTTCAAAAATCACTTACCACGGCCAGGAGCGAACCTGCAAGCTTGAGGTTAGTAGACTGACACGCTATCCACTCACCCACCGTGGCAAGCTTACTACTGCCCCACAACACTGGTTACAAAAGTGTTAGGAAATTGATGGTGAAAATCTCCGATCGACCCCCCAGCACAAAAACATAGCAACGTTAAAATATTTGCACTGCAACTGAACAAATCATTTGAAATCATCTGGTAAAACCAAACAGGAAATCAGTTTAAAAACATGCACCGACTTTTTAAAAAAAAACTTGTGCCAGGATTCTTAATGGGGAATAGCCAGTCTTATGTGCCAGTAGGTCCGACATGGATACAGCGGTCAGCACACACACACACACACACACACACCATACCTGACAAAAATGATGATTCCATTCATTAGCAAACATGTTAATCTCAAATTAAACCTGCACACACACATCATTATTTAGTTCTCAAGGAGGGAAAATGTATCTAAGAACAACCAAATTCTCAAAACAAAATGATTACAAAAACCCACACAAATTTATCAGCATTCACAGTATTTAAAAATGTAACAATAAGAACCTGCCTCTTCTTTGTCGCTCCTTATCAAGCTGTCTGGAAACAAGCATCATTGTTATATGTAGTTTTACAGTAGAATTATGAGTAAATTCCGCTTACCGCTTGTACTCGGCACATCAAATATGAGAATTAACACAACTTACAAGATAAAGACACAACTGGAAGTACGGACCAAGTTTGTAATTATGAGTGAGGTTGGTAAACATTATTTCATTATGATAACAGTTCTTGAAGGCACATTTTGAATTTACCTGTGCTGATGACAGTTTAAAATATTACCTGTGTACTCTACACACGAGGTAGTTTACATGTAAACAGTTTCATTGTTTATGGTAGAATCGGAGATAATTGTTTAAAATTGTTAACTTTTAAAGGTGTTAAGCTGTAGCGACCCCCTTGAAGTTGTTTATGTAGCAATCTCATTACAAACTCCAGCAGAGTCATAGCTTTTAGCATAGACCAGAGAGAAAAAGTATAGGGTGCGGCAGAAACTATGACCCATTTTACACATTTTATTTTAGGATGAAGAAATACAACTTATAAATGCAAACTGTTTGAAAGAACACTTCATTGTTGACACATGTCACTCTTTATAAATTATGTCATTCAGGTGTCCACCATTGTTAGCGATGCTATCTTCTGAACGAACACACAGATTCATCATAATAACCTTGCGAAGAGTGTCAGTCTGTTGTGGCCTCGGTTTCGGCGTGAATGTTGTTTTCCAAGTCTTGAATAGTTGCTGGCTTGTTAGCATACACCTTGGATTTGAGAAATCCCCACAGAAAGTAATCACAAGCAGATAAATCCGGCGATCGGCCTGGCCAGACCCGAACCCATCTCGTAATTGTCTTCCGGGATGAAACTTTATTTCGACCGAAGTCATAATGTTGTCGACACGAACGCTGTGTTCGTGTGACACTATCACCACATTTGAAGAATGCTTCAATTATTGATGATGATCGTGTGGCCTCCAGAGAGGCCGAGTGCAGGTCTTTCTAGTCTACGCCCGTGAGCGACCTGCGCTTCGTAATGAGGATGAAGTGATGATGACGTCATAAATATACCCAGTCCTCGAGCCACGGGAATTAACCCCAGGCGTTTAAAATCCCTGATGACTTGGCTGGGAATCGAAACTGGGACACTTCAGACCAAAGCCAAGCGCGCTAACCTTTTAGCCACAGAGCCGAACAACGCTTCAATTACATGCACGATGTTCGTGTGACCAACACTCCATATTGTCTGGAACTGCTTTGAATCGCACGACTCACTGGTACGACCATCAACACTCGACGTAGCCCTGTCTACAATGGCGTGCTGTTTAAAATGGGTCATTGTTTCTGCCACATCCTGAATATGATCCTAAATCTTTCCTTGGCAATACAATAAAAAAAGTCACATAATCTATTTATTCAATCCAAATGATAACTGCACAAGCACACACACACACAAAGCTACACAAACGTAGTCTACGAAAAACAAAACACACAAAACACCTGGTTATTACAAACAGAAGAGATATGTGGACACCTACGGCACACAACGCTTGGTTAGTCACTAAAGCATCCCAGCCTCCGACTGAAATGAGACACAAGACAACGGACAAGTATTAAGACGCCACAACAATCTGCAAAAAAAGTGATTCAAGGGTAAGGATCATTGGAAGGAGAGAAAATTTGTCCTTTCTGTGTGCCAATGATTCGGGTTATTCTACGGCAACACTTACCCACTGTGTAGATTAAGGCTTTCACGGCTCGGAATACTATTAATGTTATTCATATTTTTGGGATTATGCCGTGTAAAATAACAAATAATTTAAATTCCTAGAAGGTTTCGTGAGGGACTTTGCCTCCTATTTCAATACAATTAACCTCTCAGGCCGTTCCTACATATGGGTGTGTGCGCAGCAGTAGTTTCTGCTCAGGCGGTTTGCCGTACAGTTATACGTTGCACACAGCACTTCGCGAGAACTGCGTTTGTGCGCTATCTGCCGGGCTAATGTGTGAACTGCTTATACTAATGTATTTTAGAAGCCTTGGCCTTGCAACCACGTAATCTTACAACAAATAGTTCATAGGTTTCCAGTTTTTTTTTTTTGGAGGGGGAACATATACATGAGAATCATCGTGCCATCTATTAAGGCAAAACAGAAACAGACGATATGTTGTCACTTGCCGTGTTCTTGACTGCCATCTGTGGTAAAAATTTTAACTTCTTGTAAATGATACGCGTGGATCGGGAATATTGTCAGAGGAAGTCCCTAACAATTCCGTGAGAAATGACAGGGTCTTCGCGACATCTTACGGGGTTTGAAATAGAAAGTGCTCTGATAGGCGAGGAAGACAAACGTGTAAATAGTTTTGCTAGTGATTCCAGTAGTGTAGAAAGTGACTTAGATTATGCCTCTTGAAGAGGAAGATGAAGAATTAGGACATGTCAATGCGCCATCAGCTGATGATGACATTGAGTGGGAGTCGCGCGAGTTGCAAGCAGCTAACATAGAGCGGAAAATTCCTTTCACTGGGCAAGTGGGCCCACAGAAGGATTTGATTTTTTTTAGATGTGTTTTTACTATTGTCTGTGTAGATGTAGTGTAGATAAAACTCTCTGTAATGTAACGATACATAATAAACTGACTATTTATAAGGTGTATACGTAGGTATATTGTGCATAACACTCAGTGACAGTGAAATGGATACACTCATCACCCGCAATATGAAACGAAACGGCTTTAAATTCATCTACTATTTTATGCCAGGGTTGTTGAAGACACCATTGGTTAGTCATACTGAACATATTCTGTTATTAGCTTGTATAATTTTTGAGATATGCAACATTATTTGAAGTCCTCCAAAACTCACTCTCCAAGCCAATTTAAATACCGCCTGTAGAGCAGACGCTAGGGCATTTAAATGCCTGCCTGAGAGGTTAAAACAATGTGTGCCATTGAGCTTAGAGGAGTTCCTCTGTTCGTCACCATATAGCTGCTGTATGGACCCTGGTAGAACAACGCACAATATTAAGTAGACCGGCGGAAAGAGTAGTAAGGAACCAGAAGATCTAGAATTATAAGGGAGGCAGTTGAAATTCGTAAAAACCCCAATAACTTTAACAGGGACACTGGCTATCAGCTACGTGACACTTGGCTGCCAGTAATCAAGATCTGGGAAGATAGTTTCCCTCTCCGTTTCTCTATTTCTTCACCTGTTTGTTCACCAAGACTTGATCTCCCTTGTCCGTCACTGGAGGAGTTTCCATCTGTTTTTTTTTTCAGCGAGGCCTGTATGACTTTGAGTACCAAATCGGTCAACGATTTTCCAGGAGGTTTCCAGGAATTTTCCAGGAGTAACTCTCATTTTTCCAGATTTAAAAATAAGCGAGAGTCCTGAGAAGGGGGGGGGCCTTTATCGGTTGCCTACTTCAAGACCAAAATAAAGCAGTTGTGTTTGGTTTAGTTATACAGATGTTGACAAAAATTAGTGGCGATTGCGTTATTGATACGCAAGCCTACACACAAATGATTTAATTGTTGTTTTAAAAAAGCCTTCGTGACTCAAATATCCGCTATAAAAAAAAGAGGCAATTTTATTGCGGTGAAGTTGTCTACACTCAATATGTTTTACAAAAATACTATCGCGTGTTCTCCCACACAGAAACAGGTAGCCTGAGGAAATTTCTTTCGTTAACGATACAGTGCTCACCCAAAACCGCAGCGGGAGTATGATTTAAGATGGAAAGATTTTTATAATTAATTAACAGTGGCTATTTTCCAGGAGTTTTCAATTTTTTTTGTCATTTTCCAGGACTTTTCCAGGAGTATTCCAGACCTAATAAAAATCCAGGAGTTTTCCAGGAGTAGTGGCCACCATGCATAGAGATACACTTCCCCGTTTGTTTCAGTTTCCTTATATCCATCCCTCACCCCCTTCCCCTCATTCTTCGAGGAAGTCTCAATCTTTTACCCGCCCTTTTTCCTTGAGACATTCTTTACTACTCTTTCGCCATTCTACTTAATATGGTGCGTTTTTATACCAAGGTCCATACAGTAGCTTCTGGCTGCTATCTGGTGACACACCCTGGGGAAACCGCCTTATTGAACACGGTAACCCCTGCATCTTTTGTAAGCATTGTTTTAATTCTATTGATAAAGGAGGCAAGGTTCCTTGTGAAGTGTATCATCATCATCATCATCATCTTGCACAGTTTCCAGCCACTGGCCGGGTCTGTTTGGAACACAAGCCTCTCCAATGTCTTCTGTCTTCCCACCATCTCTCAGCCTCCACCCTTGTCCAGTCTTCTCCTCTCTTCTTCACGCTTTCTTCCACCCCCTTCAGCCACCTGTCTCTCGGTCTTCCTCTCGGTCTCTTTCCTTCCCACTTCGTCTCGTGTATCCTCCTGGGTATCCTCTTCTCCTCCATTCGTTTTACATGTCCATACCATCTAAGTCTAGACTTCTCTATACCATCCTGTAATGGTTCCTCCTTCATTAATTCTCTGGTCCTCTCATTTCTTATTCTGTCCCTCTTTGTAGCTCCAATACTGCTTCTCAAGAACCTCATCTCACTGGCCTGTATTTTGCTCTTCTCCCTTCCTTTCATAACCCAGGTCTCCGAGGCATACGTCAGGATAGGGACATAGTACGTCCGATATATGATCTTTTTGCTGTTCTGAGGGACATCCTTGCTCCATAACATGCTTCTCACACTCCTCCGAAATGCTTCTGCCTGCCTCCCCCGCTCATTTATTTCTCTATCGTTTCTTCCATTCTCTTGTATCAGGCTTCCCAGATACTTGAAACTCTCCACTTTCTTCAGCTGTTCCCCACCAATTGTTATTCCCGTTGTGGTTCTTTCCTTCTTCCTTGTTGTGATCACCATCTCACTCTTATTTATGCTAAATTTCATCCCATATCCTTGTATTATTCCTTCCCACACGTTCAACTGTTCCTGTACCTCCTCCTCGTTTCCCCAAATCATCAAATCATCTGCAAACACCATTGCTTTCATCTTTCCTTCCCCAATTACTTGTGCCACTCGGGTCATTATGTCATCCATCACCACAATGAAAAGTAATGGTGACAAGGCACTTCCTTGTTTCAGGCTGTTTCTCTGTTCCAACCAGTCTGATCTCTCTCCTCCCACTTTCACACAGCTCACGCTTCCCTTGTACATCTCCTTTATCCTCTTTATAGTCCATTTCTCTACTCCTCTATCCTCCAGGGACTTCCACACTTTGTTTCTGCATACACTGTCATATGCTTTCTCAATATCCAGGAAAGCCATCAGTAGATCTGTTCCATACTCATAGTGCTGTTCTTGTAACTGCCTTACAGCAAAAATCAAATCCACTGTGGACCTTCCTGCTCTGAAGCCATGTTGTTCTTCCCTCATCCCTCCTTCTATCCTTGTCCTAATTCTCTTTTCCAAAACTTTCTCGAAGATCTTTGCACAATGACTCATCAGTGTTATTCCCCGATAGTTTCTGCAATCTGTTCTACTACCTTTCTTGAAGATCGGGACAATTATTCCTTTTTTCCAGTCCTCTGGGGTCTTCCTTTCCTTCCATGCTGTCCTCATCACTCGGTACAACCACTGTATCCCCACCTCTCCTGCTGCTCTCACCATCTCCACACTCAACTCATCCACACCCGGTGCCTTCCCTCCTTTCATCTTGTTCACTGCATCTTCCACTTCTTTCCATGTTAAGTTAAGTTGTGAAGTGTATAGGAATTTTAATTTTTTGTTACCGTATTTCACATGGCATAATCCCAAAAATATGGAAAATATTAACAACACTTACCGACATTCGTTACACCAAACCAGAGTAGGACTAATAAACAAAACATGTCAAGAGCAGCCACATGAAATAAATGAAAGGTTTCCTTCAAATACAAACTTTGCAGAATTTAATTCCAATGAATGATTCTAATCAAAAGATTTAGCTGAATGTTGGATGACAAAAATGTAATTTTGTCATTATCTTGGTGTATTTATGATTTTTAATGATTTAGAGATGTACAGCCAAAATAATATTCGTTCCCAAATTAAATGTGGCGTAGAACAATCAAAGATTCACTGACAGCTATTGATCTAATTATGCAACACGATCACATGAAAAGGCCTGTTGCCGTTTTTTATAGAATGAAATATTTTTGCATTTGTCTGTTGGCAAAGGCAAGGCACGAAAGCTACTGACAAGGGTGAAGCTGTCTGTAGACTGTGGAGTTGCACAGACTCAGTGGGAAAGCAATTGCAAACTACCCCACCCTACCCTCTCTACAAGCTGACAACTTCAAATGAAAAATGACCTCTACACTGCAAACGCAATCAATGTATATCTTTTTGAAAATTTTATAATGCATGTAGTTTCAGTCAGAACCAACCAAAACGTCAATTGGATTCGTTCTGCTGCTATGGACATTAATTAATTAAATGATGTACTTTTACGTAGCGTTCCACTTTCTTTGCACCCCAGTGGAAAAAAAAAACAGCAGATTCCTCCATTTTTAGCAAGGTGTACAGAATTGCCAATCACACGCATTTGGTATCATAAAACAAAAGAGCGCCGTCACGGTTAATGTGAAAGTATGCTAAGTTTCAGTGTTAAGTTAGACATGGATTGTGAGAGTTGTGAATTAACGATCTACAATTTCAATCAAGAACGCATCAATAATATTCATACAAACCAATGGTTTTTGCCTAGACCAATAATTGTTAGATAGCAAGGCCCGTGGTTTTTGTCACGCACAATGGGGGTAGTCACGCATCAATAATAATCGTTATCCAGGCCAATGGTTTTGACAATAAATTATTGCTCTTTCACGGGACACAATTACAACGTTACGTGTGTCGTGTGGTGTATTTTGTGTCGACATGATGGCGACAGTTATAGTATGTGATATCACTCCACTGTGTGTGCCTCGTCAAACATGGCTGCGGTAGTTGAATGAGCAAGAAATAAAAACATTTATTATTATTATTAATCTTGATTGGTCACATTGGACCACTTGAGTCGTTCCACAATCACTTCTTCTTTGAAGGTAGTACTGCTTGGTTCTTGCGCTCTTTCCAGTACTTTTTCATTCTTTCAGATCGGGATTTTCTCAACTCATCTGAAATCTCCATAGGCTTTCTGTGTGTCATTTCTGCAGAAAATTTGTGAGTTTTAAGAATGGTGTTAATTTTATTTTTCTCCTCAGCATCTGTTATCTTGAGTCCAACTGCTTTGAGATCTTGTTGGATTTCTTGGATCCATTTTCCTCCAGTTTTCTTTCCTAGATTTCTCATCACCAGTTGGCATACAATTCTGTTTTTTGGAAGCCGTAAGATGTGAAAAAAATATGAAATTCTTTTCTTCTTCATTGTGCTGGTGATTGGATCAATCTCACGATAGACAGTTTCATTTGGGAGAATCCTCCAGACTCCCTCAACCTGATACTTTTTATTTATGCACGTTCTAATGATTCTTCTTTCCGTTTTGAGGAGCTGATCAGTTCTTTGTTCATTTTTAATTTGGAACAGTGTTTCACAAGCATAAGTGGCTTCAGGGAGAGTTACAGTTTTATAATGTTGGATCTTAGTAGCTATTGATAGGCATTTTTTATGTTGACCAGGTTAGAGATTGTGCCTTTTTCATTTTATTTGTTCTATTTATCCAAGTTACTTTTTCGTATGTGTTATAATTTCTCCAAGATACTTAAATTGAGGAACTAGGTTAATTTTATGATCATTTATATAGACTTCATTTATATCTAAGGGTTTCATAGGCATGATCTCAGTTTTTTCAAAGGATATCTGTAATCCTATCCCTTGAGCAATTTCTTGGAGACTAGTGATCTGAGTACAAACCTCTTCCTTGTCTAGTGCTAAAAGAGCCAAGTCATCTGCAAATCCTAAGCAGTTTATTTTTATTGATGGTTTTGTTCCAATTTTGATCTTAGGAGGGTTTTCCTTTTGCCAAACCTTCATGATATAATCAAGAGCCACATTGAAAAGCAGAGGGGATAATCCATCACCTTGTCTGAGACCAGTTTTTACTGTGAAAGCTGTTGATATTTCTCCCCTAAATTTAACTTTCGAATTTGTGTTTGTTAATGTTAATTGAATGATTTTTATCAATTTAGGATGGAGACCGTATGATCTGAGGATTTTTAGCAGTGTACATAATAAAACAAATATTTCCAGTGGAGCAGTGATAATTGAGAGTAATTTCAATTCCTAATGACACCCAGAAAGGTGTGTGAATCATATACTGTATTTTCATTAATCTGCCTTATAAAAGTGTAAAAGCAGGGTGTCTACCAAAACAAATACAGTAGAACGTCGTTTATCCGGACGTCAAAGAACCAGAACGTCAATTATCCGGACGAACAAAAATAAAAGATGGAACAGAATGCGTGTACTGCTGTTATGCGGAAGTGCGCGCTGCCTACAGTAGTGAGTCGGTTCTTGTTTTCAATTGTTGCCTCTGTTGTCCCCTACAGTTTGCTTCGACGTGTTACAGTATGTGAGTGTGAGTAAAACTGTACTGTATTTACGTTGTGAAAATGGTTTCTACGAGTGGCAAAAAGGAAAAACGAAATCGCAATGTTTTATCGATTGAAAAAAAGATGGAGTTCATTAATGAACTGAATAAAGGTGAGAGAGTGCAGTGTCTAATGAAAACTTATGGTGTTGGAAAATCCACAATTGATTTGAAGAACCAAAAAAGTGAAATTTGTTATTATGCATCGAAGTTAGATAGTGAAAAAGGGTCTAAAAAGAGAAAAACCATGAGATCTGCTACGGATGAAAAATTGGAAGAAGTGGCGTACTTATGGTTTATTCAGACAAGAAGTAAGGGATATCTCATTTCTGGACCTTTGTTATGTGAGAAAGGGTTGGAACTTGGTGGTTCTCCCTATAAAATGAACGCATGTTCGACTATCCGGAAAAATCGTTATCCGGAACACTTTCGGTCCCAATTATTCCAGATAAACGACGTTCTACTGTAACAGATTCCCCTGACAATTCCCGGATTTTCCAGGATAAATCAGAAAATTCCCTGAGTACCAGTAGCGGCCCTAATAAGTTTATAAAACAGAGTTCGTACTTAAAGAGCTTTACAAAAAGTGCTCGAACAATCAAGGATAGCATGACAAAGTAATAAAAGAAAGAAAAAAAGAAAAATATATTTTTCTATATTTTTCCAATTTCTAAATTTTTAATCCAGAAATCTATTGTAAAGAGAGTTTGTTTTGTATGCGACGGGGACCCTCGCTTGCCCGCTCGCCCACGTTGCGCGCCTGTCTCCCGCCAGGCACTTTGCCGCTATGGGGCGCTAGCACGGCACTGAGTCATTGAGTATAGGAATTTGTACTTAAATTTGTACTTCAATGTGATCCTTGACCTATTTTTTGACGAACTGACTTACGGAGAGCGATTGTCAAATTACTTTCAACAAGATTCTGCCACTGCTCACACTGCCGAAGCATCCATGACAGAATTGAGTCGCATTTTCGGTACTAGGATTATAAGTCGGAACGTGTGGCCCCCATGAAGTCCAGACTTATCACCATGTGACTTTTATCTGTGGGGGACGCTTAAAAATCGAGTGTATGCGAGGAATCCTCACACTATAAATGAGCTTAAAGGCTATATTACAGCTGAAATGCAGTCAATCGGTGCTGAGGATCTTCAGAAAGTAAATGACAATTTCATAAAGAGGTGCCAGCGATGTGTAGCAGTGAATGGCGAACATTTTCAGCACCAGCTGTGAACTAGGTAAGTACAAATTCCTACACTCAACGACTCAGCGCTGCGCAAGCGCCGCATAACGGCAAAGTGCCTGGCGGGAGACAGATGGGCAACCCGTGCATATAAAACAAACTCTCTGCATTTGTGAGTATTAAAAGTAGCTCGTCAATAGTGATTCTCAAAAAAATAATACAGTTGAACATTTATATACAAAAACACATGTAATTTGTGTGCTCAATTTTGCAAGAAACGAGAGCTTACGGATTTAATGTCAGTAAGAACAATTATCACCAGAATATACTTGAATGAATAATGTCCAATTATTCAAGGTAAAACTAAAATTCCCTGAGTGTCATTAAAATACCCTGATAATTCACTGAATTTTTCCGGTTTTAAAAATTCTCTGTTTTTCAGATTAGTCGACACCCTGAAAGGCCATAAGTAACTGTTGAAAATCATTCATTTTCATCAGCTGTTTGATGTTTATTTTTGTCCCCCTCCCCCCAGTGGTCTTCCTTCCAGGAGGCTACCGAACGCTGACAGTTAGGTTACACAGACAATTGTTTGTTATTTCTCCAAATGTTACTATAGTGTTCAGTGCAGCGTGCACGTAGTTATTAAACACACTCAACCCTCACTTTTTTTTTTTATTTCTCTGCCTTGTATATTACCATAACTCAGGATCCCAACGACCGCGTGGCAACATCAAGGCAAAAGTTTCTCGAGGGCATAGGTACAGAGAGGAGAGGGCAGTCGTCTTACCTGATGGAGGGGTAATGGTCATGGTGGTGGTTGTGGTAGGGGGTGCCAGAGTGGGGAGAAGGTGCAAGTTGCAGTAATCACTCTTGTTGCAGCACACGATGTTGGAGATCTCCGTTCTCTGGCCATACTTTGAGCACTGGACTGCGAACTCCGGAGGGAAAAACCTCTGCTTTAGATAACACCTTTATAATGAACAACAATGGGGTAAATTACAATTGTAATCGATTAACTTACAAGTAAAACATTAATTTTATACAAACTATACAAGTACTTTAACATTGGCCATTAAGCATTTTTTTCATTCTAAAACAGACACATAATCTTTTCTTTTACAAAGAAGGTAGATTCCGAACTGCACTCTGTCAAATTTGACTGCCCAAGGCTAAGACATAAGACTATGCTATCAAATTGAAAGAAATTGGAAGAAGGAGCAAATACTGGATTAATTTTTAATTAGCAACATGAATATCACAATACAGGGTGGATCAAAATCAATATCGGGGTTTTATGGCTTCGTAGTATTTATTACAGCTAACGTACGATCACAAATAATACATCAAATGAAAGAGCAACTCAAGCAGTTTGTGCTACAAGTGTTCGTATCTGTACACATGCACATTCACTGGTTCCTCTGTCTTCCATTAGCAGCGCTAGTAGACAAGGAGGAGACTAGGGAGCAGAAAGCTTTTTGTGTTTTACAGTTTGCAAAGACTGAATCTGTAGTTACAGTGCACAGGCTGTCTTTGTAAAGGGAAGAGTACTGGCCGACCATCAAAGATTGAAGAACATGTTGAACGAGTGAGAGAGTCTTTCACGCATAGCACCAAGAAATCAATTTGGAGGGCTAGTCGTGAATTAGCAGTTCCAGGAACGTTTGTATGTGCCTCCGCTACCAGCTGACCTAACCGAATTATAAAACAGGATTGAAGCAGTTGTTGCAACAATTCCTCGATGTGTGCCGTGTGACGAATAGTGCTCATATTGAACACTTGTAGAACAAACTGAGTTGCTCTTTCATTTGATGTACCATTTACAATATTGTAAGTCAACTGTAATAAACACAACTAAGCCCTAAAACCCCCGATATTCATTGATACACCCCATATTTTCATATCAAAAACATATAGAAAATAAAATATATGTTCTTCCAACCTTCAAATTATAAATTTACACAGCACATTTACACAACGATACCATTCCTACATCAAGCTGCTATTGGAGAAACATTTTTCATATTAAGCAAAATTTGCAACAGATCTGATTTTATTATTTTTGAGGAAAGCAATAGCAAACTACCTCACTCCTCATCTTGCCTAGGATCCAACCAGCCTCTGGTGTTAATTTCCTAATTTATTAAACTTTGTCAATAAGGATTTTTGGGCAGACATGGTCATTTTCATGTCTCTTCGTCGAACATAATGCCGCAGGAACCAGCATTAGCTCCAACTCGATGCAGTTTAGAATCTACCTCTTCAAGAATATATACACCAGATTTGCAAAATCCAAAATAAATTTATTTCTGGCACTAATTTTGGACGTTCACTTGGAGGAATACAAATAATTATTACAATGGGGGGTAGGGGGGTTAACTAATTTTGTGGTGTTCATTTGGGGGGGGGGGGGGGTGTTACAAAGAATTGTTACAGTGGTGGGAGGGGGGTTACATTTTAGGGCATTATTGCAAACGCATTTTAAGGATGGTCTCTTAATTTGAAGGTTTGAAATCATACAACAAGAGCAATTAGTGTTGTGAACTCAGGTTTCTTTTTAAATTGTCCAGTAGTAATCAACGGAGCATGATGTTATCAATAGTCCCCCTATGCAAACAATACTAACTTAAATTTGTGATAATTTGTCACCACATTTTCAGGTCTAGTGAAAATGAAAATCCACAGCCTGCTTCCAGTCGACCGACCGGGTCAGGGAATGGAATGAATGAAGCCCCCATCTAGCGGCGAGGATATGACCTGTGCCGGCTGCCGAAGCCTGTCGCACTCCCCTGGGGCAATGATTAAATAAATGACAGATGAAATGAAATGATGGTGGCGAGTGTTGCTGGAATTAAATTTGTGACAGGGAAAACCGGAGTACCCGGAGAAAAACCTGTCTGCCTCCGCTTCGACCAGCACAAATCTCACATGGAGTGACCGGGATTTGAACCACGGTCCCAGCGGTGAGAGGCTGGTGTGCTGCCGCCTAAGCCACGGAGGCTCCAGGTCTAGTGACAAAAGTGCTAAATTGGCAATACTGTAAGCAGCCTTTCCTGGCTATGAACCGAGATGGTACACACAATCCGCAAGCAATAAACATTTAGATAGGCTAAGTGAATTTTAATACTAGAGAAGGATTTACAATTTTTTTACCTTTCCTCGAAAGAACAGAATCCCTAGGATTATGAATTTTACAACAAAATAATGAACATCTGAGTCCTCCAAGGTTCAATGACTTCATATCATACACATGCAGCTTGAAGAAGTAACAATATTAATGTGGGCATTTCAAACAGTAGTTATAGTTACTGTTGTTTTTAAGGGGAGGAACAGCAAGGTCACCTGCCTCTAAAAAACGCAGACATCTTCGTTACTCAGAAACAAACTTCTAAATTTCGAACATTCAAATCACAACTTGCTGTGACATACTTTTCACTATTTCCTTTTTATCTCCCAACTTCATAGTAATTTTTGAAGTGTTGATTAAATCTCCAGACTGTTGGAGATGTCATTAGCCTTTTTATACAATGTATTTGAAAAGAAAATATATTTACTTTAAGCGATAAATAATAATAATAATAATGGTTAATTAACAGATGCGATGAGAGACAAATAACAACTGCCGAAATGAAATACTTGCGACGAACAGCTGGAGTCACTAGGTGGGATCACAAACGAAACACAGAGGTGCCGAATGGTCTTAACAGCAGGCCTATATTGGAATACATCCATCAATACCAAAGAAATACACGTCAACAGGATGGACAGAAGCAGGATCCCTAAAGCCGTCGTCAACTACTGCCCCAGTGGGAAGAGATCTCTAGGTCGCCCCAGGAAAAGATGGCGTGAAAATTCAAATCTTCTGTGTAGACCGTAACAGTTCTTCTAGGACTAACACATGAAAGGAGGAGGAGGATGATGATGAATTAACAGATGTGTAAAGGCAAAACAGTCTCAAATGAAAATGCATGTGTAGGTAAATACAAAAAATTAAATTTAAACTACACTGACCGGCAAAAAAAGTGGACTTTAATTTTTTATGTAATTTCTCTATTTATTCCACTAAAATGTATCGGTTTTCCAATATTTGCATTATTCATGTAAATTTAGATGGTTGGCAACAGAAAATACCAAATCATGTTTTACAACACGCTTAAACTCACAAATTTCGTTACATTTTGCAAATCTTACAATTTTCTATTTTTTAGTAATGCTCTTTTGGGCTGGTGTTTATAAAACGTATTGCCAAACAAAACAGTATTAATGTTTGCACTGCACTGCAAGAGAACACTGGTCACTAAAAACGGGTGTTTCCACCTTTAGCGTCTATGACAGCTTGTAAACGCTCAGGCATACTGTTCACAACTCGTCGAATGGCATCTGCCGGGATGCGATCCCATTCCTCCAGAAGCGATGTTCTCAGTTGTGCCAAGGTGGTGTGGTCATGCTGTCTGACGTTCCTTCCAAGCGTATCCCATACATGTTCGATGGGGTTCAAGTCAGGACTACGAGTTGGCCAGTCCAGGGTTTGAATCTCCACTTCCTGCAGATATTGTACAACACAGCGAGCAGTATGAGGGAGGGCATTATCCTGCATCAGCATGAAATTCTGACCAATGAAAGGCGCAAAGGGCATCACATGGTTCATCAGGATCTCTTCGATGTACCTTTGGGAATTGAGCGCCCCGTGATCGATGCACACCAACTCAGTGCGGGCCATAACGTTGATGCCACCCCACACCATAACCGAGCCACCTCCAAATGGAGTCCTGGAGGAGAAAGCTACAGGGCTGTACCTCTCCCCGCGCCTTCTCCACACTCTTTCTCTTCCATCAGGAGATCGAAGGTTAAAGCGACTCTCGTCAGTGAAGAGAACAGAGGCCCACTGCTCGTGGGTCCATCCCAGATGCTGCCTTGCGAAGCGAAGACGCGCCTCTCTGTGATGCCATTCGAGTGCGGGTCCACGTGCAGGTCTCCTGGACAAAAGATGAGCTTCTTCAAACCTTCTTCTTATTGTTCGCTCACTCACTCTCACATTTCTGACATTTTCCAGTTGATTTCGTGCCTGAACTGCTGTGGTATGCCGATCACGCAGAACTTGGAGGGTGAGAAATCTGTCATCCCTGGCACTTGTGCTTCTTCTACGGCCTGACCCTCGTCTCCTGTCGTATGTTCGGAGCTCTCTGTAACGTTGCACTGCACGATGTATGCTACCGAGAGATGATCCAATGATCTCAGCAACATAACGGAAGCTGCGGCCATCCTCCACCAATGCAACTGCCTGTGCAGCTTCTTCACGGCTAAGAGGCATGTTTTAGAGTGAACTGCAAATGGATAACTTGCTAAAATGTGTGGCAATGGTTCACACGTGTTCAACAAGTGCCAGTTGTTATCGCTAGAACAACAATAAGCGAGCGGCAACACTCATAAACCTTAAACGCTTCTAGTCCGCTTCCCGCCATAAAACCATTAAGATAGGCTCATCGAGGATTGGGGGTAATTGGTGGTAATAAACCATCCTAAGAAATGTCATATTATCAATTTCTATTCACGGATGTTTCAGATGTTTGTTCTAATGCATGAAAAGCTTTTAAAATGTGATTAAATCTTTTTCAAGGCTGATTTATACTATTTATATTACTTTTTTTAACTGTTCCACTTTTTTTGCCGGTCAGTGTATGTTGAAATCAAATAGGTGCTGGTTTCAGTTAAATTTATAACCTTCATTAGCTCTATGAGACTGGTTTGATAAGGTTGGTAAAAAGGTCACAAGAACTGTTTAAAAAAAAACTCCCCTCATTTCTCAACATAGTCTCCTTCGACAGCTATGGACTTGGCCCAGCGAGTTTCCAATTTTTTCAATCCATGAGAAAAATAGGTTTTCTCAAACTCTGCAAAATACTCCGTCATAGCACCGATCACGTCGCAGTTGGATGAAAATTAATTCTTCCCACCAAGCCAAATTTTCAAGTTTGGTAATAGGAAAAAGTCCCTTGGTGCTAAATCCGATGAATTAAGTGGGTCAGTAACCAACTCGAACCCTTTCGCCATGGAGTTTGCTGCTTTGAGGGCACGTTACAGATCTTCTTTGGGGCAAAATTCTAGCACCCCAGCGTTTCTAAAAGCCAGAGTAGTTAAAAGAAACTTAAATCCAATAATATTTTTATTAAAACACGATAAAAACAATAGAAATCTAAACGGTCATCCCTCTTTCAAGATATATCTATATCACAATTTAAAAATAAATAACTTTCTATGTTTTAGAACTACAATAACAAAAATTAGTGTGGGATAGCGCCTTCTAATACCACCCTTAATTTTGTAACACTACAGTAGCGACTACTAAATAAAGGTAGCGATCAAGCTACGTTCAATTTCATAAACACAGGGCTCAGAAATCCCGTATAGTTAAGTACAAACATATCAGTCTGGTCGTTATGTCAATAGCAACGAAGCTCTGTGGCGGCTATTGCCGTTTCCGTAACACTAAAGGCATCCCGCTGTCACATACCTCAATGTGCACTTACAGAATTGTGAACCAGTCTATTTTACTGGAAGTAATTTCTACGAGCAAGTTTCCACGCCGCCAAAAACCACACTCACTACCTTTTCCAAAATTTACACAAGACATGATTTTGAAAGCACTCTTCTGTATGTTGAGGTGTGAGGCAAAAGGGCTGTTGGAGAATTACAATCCCTTGGATGTAACACTGGAAGAAGCTGCACAATGTACAACAGTGGCCAAGGTGCGAGATAGTTTAGCTATTGGTCTATTAATAGCGACATGTTGACGTTCAAATCATCAATAATTGTGGGAAAAGTACTCCCTGAATAGCTTAAAGAAAAATACTTTTAATTCCCCATATTCCAATTAGCCATTCCAGTGTGCATGAGTGCAGTTCCCTCTTCAAACAGTATTCGCAATTGTTATTAACAAAGCGCAATGACACGCACTTACAGCAGGTGTACATTTACACAATACCAGTTTTTCCCATGGGCAACTGTATGTGGCATGCTCATGAGTATCCAGACAACAAAATCGTTGTCTCAGCACAAGATGGCAAAACCAAAGGAAGCTTGTAGTTTAACGTGACCGTTAATCTCGCGATCATAAGCCACGGGACCTCCGTTTTACGTGGAATCCGAACCACAGAACATGGCATTTCACATCAAAAATCTCACATGCATTGACCGGGAATCGAACCCGGTCCGCCTTGGTGAGAGGCATACAGCTTGACCGCTGCGCCACCACGCCCCTAAGATGGCAAAACCAAAAACGTAATTTTCAAATGTGTTCACATAAGGTAACATCGTACCCTGCAGACATTCCGAACTCCATGAAATTCCCACTTTGCTGCTCATATCAATATACTGTATGTATCGGAATTTTCAGAACTAAAAATGGACCCACCTTTAGCCGAGATTGCTGTAATAAAATAGACCAATTATCAGCAATAATGCATCGTCCTCATTGTCTTCATTGCGAACGAAGCATAAAACAAGACAAAACCAAAATTTGAAATACAATGTCACACGAGCTTCGTCAAAATTTACATCGCATTAGGTCCTAGAAATTTAACCTAACTACAGTGAGTCCAGGAATATTCTTCACAGCGCCTACATGCGTCTGCGAGAGCTAGCTACAGCAGTTACGTTGGTAGCACGGCTGCCGCTTGCATCATCTCTACTTAGTATAAAACTAAGTCCCCGTTTCTTGGATGTTACTGGTAAACTCAAGAACCACTGGATAGATTTTGATGCGGTTTTCACCATTCTGTAAAGGATATATCGAGTATGATTTCTGTAGAAAATAATTTATTTATGATCAAAGGAAGCCGAGCAGTAACGATTTTAGTGGAATAGTCGATTTAAAAAACCTGGCGTCCGAGCGCTTTGTAAGCTTATGCTGGTCAAACCGTTAAAAATATCTAAATACTATGAGTGTAAGAATTGTTCAGCATGAAAAGTTCTACAAAAAAGTCCGGGAGAGCATATGTCTATCTTCCATACATCGCCCACTATAAGGGAACAACTGAAGCTTGTCTCTTACAGCTTTATGTGCTGTCGACTTGGAGATTCCCGTTTGTTGAGCTAATTCTCGTGTTGATTTACTTGGGCTTCGCAGCATTATATCGGAGATTTCATCAAGTTTTTAGTCTGTTAAAAGCGTAGGCCTGCCTGTTCCCAGTACATCGTGAACTGAGCCAGTCACACGAAATTTACTTACCAAATCCCAATGGTATCACGGTTTGGACACTTTGAATTAGGAAACCGCGTCTGAAATCTTAATTTTACATTTTCTGTAAACCGATCGCCTTCACAAAAAACGTATTCACCAAAAAAACTCTCTCTTCAGTAGTAAACATTACCGCCTGTATACTGTTGCACTCTTCCAATAATAATCTATCCGAACGCTCGCTGACTGTAATACACGCTGAAGACCTGCAGGCTCGCGCGCTTATCGCGATGAACATTGACAGCTCACACGGGGAAGTCCCGCTTTGAAGGACACAGTGCAGTGCAACCAACTAAAACTCATGACTCAACCACTCACAGCTGCACGTACCCACTGCGGAGAACATTCTCGGGCGCCCTGTAGTACCAATTTGATTTCAACATGGTTTGAATTTAATTTTTTTGTATTCACTCAGATGGAATAAATCAATCCTATGTCATTCTTAGTGTTCGAAAATAAAGAATGATACCTACGGCGGATGGTTATGTTGTTCTTTGTAAGCAGTCTGCAACAACATTTCAGCGGACAGGTGTGTGTTACCTTCACCTGGATACCAGCTGTTTCTCCAATACAGTTAGTTCATGTACACTAAAATATATTTGGTACATAACGTCATAATTGTACAGGCAGTATGTCCCCGTATGTCATTGGTCGGCAAGAAAGAAAGAAAGAAAGAAAGAAAGAAAGGAGAAGACTGGACCAAGGTGGTGAGGGAGAGATGGTGGGAGGAAAGAAGGCGATGGAGAGGCTTATGTTCCAAACAGACCCGGCCAGTGGCTGGAAACTGTGCAAGATGATGAGTAGACAAAGTGAAAAGATAAATAATTATTCTTGTACTTCAGGTCCGCCTAGTCAATACTTTTATTAAAATGTAATCATAGAGCACATATATTCTAAATTACAAGGACATGATCTCTTCAGCAGCTTACAAAGTGAAGCAGAGACAGTGAATTTTAAATGCCATAGTTGATATAGTTTTTAATGAACTGTGACAAGTTATCTTAGTTTTCAGTGTTTTAATGTTTTTAATTCTGTTTTGAGTGTACTGATATAGGGTGTTTTTTTATATCAGGCCCGTATGTTTTCGCGCTCCATTCATTTCATGCCATCTTCCCCATTTTAACATGTTTTCGTGCAATGGAGCAATTTTATGAATGTTGGGCCCGTCACTTTGTAAGCTGATGAGATCATTTTATGTAGGATCTCGAAACATGTCCTTGTAATTTAGAATTTATGTGATCTATGATTACATTTTATTAAAAGTATTGACTAGGCGGACCTGAAGTACAAGGATAATTATTTTCACCGTCAATACAGAACAATGTCAAATGTTAACGACCTTGAAGTTAACATTTCTGTAAAGATGAGTAGACATTCAAGCAGTGTTGCCAAATGCAATGTACTTTTCTCCTACACCACGCATATTTTGCAATACATTTTGTATGTACATCTTTTGGCACTTCCTGTCCTGGGGAATGGTGCAGTCCCAGCTGCCTAGACTATATCAATCTCACAATATCTTTAGCAGTTGGCATCCCTGTATACAGTCATCCCATGGAGAGGAATAAGGTAACAACTATTTCCAGTAAATACACACATACATCATATATAAACATCTCTCATACCATAATTCTCTCACCGTTATTCTGGAAATGAATCTGATTAGTTTTTGATGAAGTATAAAGGAAAGGATAATGGAATACCTTATCTGGCTAAACCCCATGACCTGGACAGCACACACACTCACTCTCTCTCTCGTCAACAAGGTGGGATACATTAAAAAAAAGAGATACTGTTGCTCAGCACAAAAAATGTTTGGTTTTCTATCTCAGTAATAGAATTTATAAAAATACGGTAGCATTTCTCCTAACAACCCCCTTTATTAACGAAACACCTCTCATATGGGCATATTTAAGGGTCCGATTCTAAAGCTTTATTGTTTTGGTTCAAACTTTGCATTTATTCTGCAGTTAAAGTATATATGTTGTGAAATCCGTTATTTCATGAAAATCCTAGGCCCTTCATGAAAAGCCGACTTATGATGTAAAATGTATGATGCACTGGCTTAATGAAATGTCTAAATTCGCCATCACATGGTACAATTAATTTTGTACATTATCTGACAGGAAGTCGCTACATGAAGTGGCGGTCGCAGTGCCCACGTTTTGAGATAGGTGTTATTGTTAGTTATTGTTGTTTTAAGAAGTGGAACAGCGATATCATCTGCCCCAAAGAGATGTGTGTTTTCCAAAAATACATCTGATAAACATGATACTGGAGACAGATTAACAGAGGATTAGCGATTACTTATGCAAATACCATCAAATACAAGTTTGAGGATGATCCCCATTCGTCCAAATGAATCACTACGCCTGGTAGCGCCTTCGGTGGCGTAGTTGGTAGCATGCAGAACTGCTGTGCCCAAGATAGCAGGTTCAAACCTGGCCGAAGTCAGATTTTTAAAAGAGTGTTAAAATCCTTCAGTATGTCTTCCTTCGAGGGGAAGTAAAGCCGGCAGTCCCATTTATGGCATGTAAAAGATCTTTCCACAGACTAAACTTTTGTGAAGCTAAATTTGTAGGTTAGATTTCGTTGGAACGCTCTATCAAAGTTCCAACTTTCACCACTAGGTATCAGTGACAACTGGTAGCGAAAGTTGGAACTACTTGAAATTGAACAGAACTTGTAGCTCACCTATGGGTGTCCGCTTGAAGCAGCTACAGCCTCTGGCGAGCTGAACATTTCCTCGGACACTCCCGGCACTAAAAGCCATACGATAAATAACTACCCCTAGTGTTAGTTGGGGATAGTGAAAAGGAGGGATGGTAGTAAAACAATGCGATGTTTATATTTATGCCATTAATATCGAACACCATAATAAACAAGTGTTAATTTATTTCACGGAATAGCTCGTGTAAAACAGTGAAAAATTAATGTAAGACTTCATTGCATCAGTCATTTCATGAATAGTCGACTCGACAAACACCGGATCTTCATGAAGTGTAAAATAATGTAAAATCATTTCTTACACCATCTGCCTAAAATAGTCCGTCACTTCCTGAAAAAACGCGTCAGATAGAGCAACTATCATCTTACATCATATGCCGGCCTTTCATGAAGTGCCTAGTATTTTGTCAAACGATTGGATTATGTACAGGGTAATTATCTATGTGGGCCCCGATAAGCACTGCAAGCTAAGCCGGCTGTGACTGGCGCAGATAGCGGGCGCGCATACGCCATTCAGCCGGTGGTTGGCGCGCTCCGCTAACTCATTGTTAGTTCACACGTGTTTTGTCATTCATATGGATGTGTGTCTGCAAAGCTTAGACGTTAGTGTTGCACGTTTAGCGAGTATTGTGATTATTGTGATTTGTTGGTCATGCCTAGACACCAATTCACACTGCACGAACGTGTGTATATCCATAATTCGTTTATGAAAAGCAGAAAATCTTGTTCTGAAACGAAAATTTCGAATCAAGCTTCCAGAAGACACCTGTGTCTAATGCCAGTACAATTAGGAAGCTTGCTAACCGATTCATGGAAACAGTCTCCGTAAATAATAAAAGAGTTGACAGACATTCTTTCATCAGGTGTGTGTTACAAGAGAGGGATAACATTTTCAGCATCGGCTATGAGCACTGTACGTACACATTAATGAACATGTTTGGTAAAAGTGCGAAAATGCGCGGCCAACCACCGGCTGAACCGGGTATCCGCTCCCACGAATTGCACCAGTCACAGCCTGCTTAGCTTAAAAAGTTTTTTAAAAAGTTTAAAGTCTTTTAGTGTATAAGTGATTTGTGTGTGTTTTTATGTCAACATTTTATTACTGTGATTTTTAACTGCTGCCAATACACTGTAAGGCTAATGATGATGCCAATGTATATAGGGATCGAAACATGTACCTATGTAGATGTGACATGTGATTACATCACAAAATTTTGAATATAATGTATTGACTAGGCGGAACTATGCAATCTTTTGATTATCGTAACAAATGCTATCGAGATCAAACATGAAACCGTCTAGGTTTAAACTTATGGACTAGTTGGGTGGTTCATTTTTAGTGCTACCAAATGTTAGAATAGGCATCGTATTCAATGTATTAGATTTGCAGATGACATAGCAATTGTAGCTGACTCCGAGAAGTTGTTGTCCAGAATGTTAAATGTATTGTCATCAGCATTGTCAAAGTAGATGCTTGTTGAATCTAAGTTCAATATGGACGAAACTTGGCGAGAAGAATGGACTACATCAAACCCTGATGAGCTAGGATTGATCACCGACCCTGGCAGGAAACCTGGTTTCCATCTTCCAAGAAGGATATGGACGTCACTGATCAAAGTGCGGACCGGTGACGGAAGATGTAACTTTTGGCTCCACAAATGGGGGAAAATTTCTAGTCCTCAGTGCGATTGTGGCGATTCACTGCAGACAATCCATCATATTGTGTCGGAATGCCCTTCACGGTCCTTCAAGGGAGGATATGACGACCTGCAGAACGCAACTGATGATGCAGTGGAGTGGATTGCTGCTCTGGACATCCAACTGTGACTTTTGGTTTCGTTTTCGATGTTACTAGATATTTATTACTTGTATATGTTGTATATACTGTAGCATTACTGTATCCTCTGTATGTCATACGAAATATATGTATACTGTCAAAGTTACTTTTGAACATTAATGTTAAGAAGACAAAGATGTTAGTTGTGAGTAAACATCCTGAAAGTATTCACACAAACATTAAGCTTACTGACAACATAGAGGAACAAGTTACCAGTATCTCTTATTTGGGAAGTCTAATCACCAATGACAACTGGTGCAGTAAAGAAATTAGGAGGCGGATAGCACTTGATAAACATGCGTTCAATAATAAGAAAAATCTTTTGATTAATGCAAATTTGGATATTGCAAATGAAATTTGTCATGGCCTTTGTTTGGAGTGTGCTTCTGTATGGATATGAATCTTGGACGATCACAAGGCAGGATTGGAAGCGACCTGAAGCATTTGAGATGTGGGTCTGTTACAGGTTAAATGGATTGAAAAGAGGACTAACATCAGCATCCTGTAAGAAATTCAAGGGAAAAAAGAACTGAGACCAACGATCCATAAAAGAAAGGCTAAATTCACAGGCCACATCTTGTGACATAACTCTTTCACAACTAATCTCCTGGAAGAGAAAAAAATCACAGGGAAGAAAGGCCGAGGTTGACCGAGAAAACTTTTTCTTCATTATGGTTCCTACTAAGAAATGAAACGAGGTGCTGAAGACGGAGAACAACGGTTGCAGAGACAAGGCATTGCCTTTAGAAGTTGATGATGAAATGTTAAAATAATTAAATACAGTGTACTCCCGATAATTCGCGGGTCTCCAAGAGTATTATTTTAATAGAAATTCTTACAGCAACTAATGATCACGCTAAATAAAGTAATAGGTTATGTATATTCCCGAATGGGAATATGATGTTATTTCCGTTTGATCAGATAAATTATCAATTAATATGATAAAATTGGTCCGGTCAGATCAAACATAAAATGCCAGCTTTCGCCCCAGTGTGCCGTTGGGCTCGTCAGTTGGTACAGACACACCTCACCAAGACGCATGGCTAGCACATACTGAGAAGGCCATCGCAAGACACAAAATATAAGTAGTATTGACGTCACGAGTGATGCCAATGTGCTACGGAAGTCAAGCTCCCTTTCATACAAACAAAAACCTTACCTTGGCAATCCAAATAGGTTATGTATATTCCCGAAGGGGAATATAATGTCAATACTACTTGTATTTTGTGTCTTGCGATGGCCTTCTCAGTATGTGCTAGCCATGCGTCTTGGTGAGGTGTGTCTGTACCAACTGACGAGCCCAACGGCACACCGGGGCGAAACGCTGGCATTTTATGTTTGATCTGACCGGACCAATTTTATCATATTAATTGATAAATAAAGTAATCTCTCTGTTGTTTAACAGAATTTTAATGCTTTACGATGTATCATCATCGTCATCATCGTTGTAAACCAACTTCAGTTTCCCAGGTGTGGTTAATGAGCCTCTTCCATCTTTGTCGGTCCAGATAGATCTTGGTCTCCTCAATCCATTCCTCTACAAGTTAGGTTTTGTTTGATGCTTTGTTTGACTGTATCAAGCCATCTACTTCTAGGTCTTCCTCTCCAGCCATACTTTTGCTATTCCAGTTTTCTTCGCAAAATCTGGCTCTTAGTATTCCCCGACATTGTATAAATATTAAAAGGCCACAGTTTCCAACTAACAAGGAGAGGTCGCCATGTGGTTTACTAGTGTTCAAATTTGGTGGGTTTGCTCTTCATAGAAAAATATTTTACCCCTGTTTGAGCGTTTTTACCAATGGGCCTTAAGTGTGCCCAAAATTGAACATTTAAAATCAATCCTCAAACTTTTGTAGTCTTATTCACGCACCCGATCCTGGCTTGTCTCCGTGGCGTAGTCGCTAGCGAGTTGGTGTTGAAAATGGAAGTTGCCATGATCAGAACCTACCTTGATGGTTTTAAATTATTTTCTTTGACATTTTTTCTTTTATTTGATGTTAGTGGTACAATATTTAAGTTGGCAGATTACATCAAATACTTTATTATTTGTTGTTGCTTTTTCCATTTAAAATTTTAATAAATTAATATTTACCGTATTGTTTACATACAGAAAGTTTAGTTTGATGGTGGAGCAGAGTGGAACAGAGGGAAGGGCTCCTGCGTTTCTGCATTAGACTCGGCGCAGTGCGAATAAACGCAGCGTCACCGGCCACACTGCATTTAAATTGTAACGAATAAAACTTACAACACATAGCTCCAAGACCGAAGAGACCACAGCAAATACATTATAAAAAATACAAAAGACAATAAGGGATGTTCAGTAAAAGAAAAAGAAGTGCTGACCGAGGTCTGACTAGAACTAGAAAAATTCAATTCCCCATGCAAACACACTAGCGATTACGCCACGGAAACGAGCCGGGAGTAGGACTACAAAAGTTTGAGGATTGATTTTGAACGTTCAATTTTGAACACACTAAGGCCCATTGCCAAAAACTCTCGACCAGGGGCAAATTATTTTTCTATGAAGAGCAAACTCTCCAAATTTGAACACTTTTCTAGGAAACCACATGGCGACCTCACCTTGTAAAGTTTAACTTGAAACAGCAATATATCATTCACTTTCCAAAATGGCACTCACCCTCTGTACTGACAGAATGACAACTGACAAGTTAGAAAGCATTTATTTTCACTGGTGTAAATTTTTTAGCGTTACCCATTTTGGAATGGGATACCATTAATACCTTTTTTTAATTATAAATTAATTTTTAGTACCTACACTTTTAAGAAATTTTATAACACCCTTCTCGCTGCCACCCACTAGCTAACTGAACACCTCACCATTTTGCTCATTCAATGAGTTAAGTGTTAAATAAGGATAATGTTAAATTGTTTCCATGAGTGAAAATAAATGCTTTCAAATTAGTAAGTATACACTTATATAATCCAACCATTTGTCACCAATCCGATGATTGGTTTTACTCAAAATTGAAAACTTCACCAAATTTCATAATTTTATTATTTGACTCTTGGGGTGGGGGAACATTGATCCCCTACGCCACTGGGGCTGAGAGAAATCAAAACTTCGTGGGCAAACCTCTTCACAGCCAAAGTCGTGAGGTTATAAATGTGCATTCATCAGGGATTTTTGAAACTGACGTGAGGCCAATTAGGGTTTGAATGACCTCTCTAAAGGTTAAAATCTTGCGGTTCTATTATTCGCAACAGATAGGCTTTTCGTTAATTATTTCTGTTTTCGAACCTTAAGGATGGTCAGGGCCCGATTTCGGGGAGGGGGGGGTCGAAGAAAACAAACTTTATATGCTCAATAATTTTCAATTCTGTTTGTCCCAGACAGGTGAAAATACCACCGAAAGGCTTCTTTCAATGTGTACTATACAGGGAAAAAATATGCAAATATGCTTGAATCCAAGCCCTATTTATGAGTAACGCGAAAGATGCTGATTCGACTCTACTGTACATACGTAAATGATTCTGATCTGCATAAGTCACACAAGCAGTTGCAACATGCCTGGTGAGCGGTGAATCACTAGATATGTCAGCACTTCAAAGGGCGAGAGACAAGAATAGGAAAGAGAGGCGCATGCTTGTTGCATTATTATTATTATTATTGCTGGTCCCGTGGTGTTGGGGTTCATTTTTAGAAACTGACGTGAAGGCTGGAACGGGGTGCACTCAGCCTCTTGAGGACAATTGAGTAGCTGTCTGACAGTGAGGCAGCGCCCCGGTCACAAAAACCAAGATTAACGGCCGAGGGGACCCAATGTGCTGACCACGCGTCACCCCAATATCTGCAGGTCAAACGGCTGAGCAACAGTCGCTTGGTAGGCCTAGGCCCTTCATGGGCTGTAGTGCCAGGGGTTATTTATTATTTTATTATTGTATTCTGATTAGTAAGTGTTAGTTGATATGTTGACCAACTGAAAAGTTGCAATATCAATAAGGCAACACTGTAAAAATGGCTTCAAAGCTATTCATATTCAGTAGCTGTGACAAAGACCGTTGATGTGTCGCTTGTATTCAATTGAGTTCCAGACAGGCAGAATTACCTCCATTAGGGACAGCAATCATGTATTAAGGAGCCCAGACACAGCAAATCGAGAGAGAGATGAATAGCGCAATAATGATTACACCCTCCGCATGGGGTCTTCATCTAGCTGACAGCGTTTTTGCCCCTGCAAGGTACTGGTCTCGTACACATCACCAAGACGCAAACTAGAACATTCAGTTATGTATCGTGATACTTTCTTTTTAAATGCTGCTATACTAAACATTGTTTTATCGCTATTTTTTGCCTCAGATTTTTCATTGTGAGGTCAACGGACTCGAGCTCATACCAAGGGGGTCTGCGACTAGGCTAAAAAATTCAAAATATTTTTAAAAATTGATCCTAAATAAAAGAAAAAGCTTTGCTTTTCATTAACAAACAAAGTGCGTAGATTTAGCAAAGAAATCACTAACTCATCTTATGCCTTTTCGCACTGCTTATTTGTTCGCGCAGGAATTTTCAACGCTTTGCAACATTAAACTTGTAAGAAGAATGTGAAGCAGCGCTCCCCAAAATCTTAGATATGATTAAATCATTGATACACGAAAAATCAGTGGCCAAAACTTTCTTGTGCCTCAACCTGGAAGGTCAACGACCTCGGGGGTGACCTAAGAAGAGGTGGCTTGATCGCCTTAAAGAAGACATGCGACAAGTTAATCCGTGTCCGCATGATGCCCTTGACCGACAGAAATGGAGATTGGCATGTAAAGTAGCGGACCCTGCTCCAAAGCGGGACACACGCTAGGAAGATTATGATTGATACATGTTGAACTTTCTTAATCAATGCTGACTTAATGTTTTGTGAAAGTAGGGCTGCCATATTTGTTTTTAATACTTGTACAAGTGTTGTAAGTATTTTGGATATTAAACATATTTGCATATTTTTCCGAATTTATTTTTAATTCTAAAACCAACAACACCTACGAGAAATAATCTCACTTGAATAGGGCTTTGTTTACATCTGACCATTATTACATTAAAAACTTCTGTATTTCTTTTTATTTGATAAAATAGACAGGTTGCAGCAATTTCAAAAAATCACATCTGCCGTTGTAAGTAAGATAAGTTAATATTTCGACCTGAAAACTAAACAGGCACTCATCCAGTTTTAGTTATAGATGTAACTGTCCAAAAATAAACGTGTGGTGCGGTGGCCCTTTCTTCTTTATTGAGCGGACTATCACAGGACACGTTTACTTAGGCAATCTACAACAGTACGTTTTCCCACAAGTAGACCAAATTGAAGAAGAAAATCACCTAACATTATTGCAACAAGATGGCGTGCACCCACACTTTTGCCTACAAGTTTGAAACGTTCAGAATGCAAGATTCCCTGATTGTCAGATTGGTAGGGCCAGTCCTAATCAAAGGCCTCCTAGAACCCCGACTTGACACCCCTAGACATTTTTCTTATGGGGATACGTAAAAAGTGTTGTATTCAGTGAACTGGTCCGAGATCTGCAACATTTAAGACAACGCATTACTGCTGCTGTTGCTACAATCACGCCTGAGATGATCCAACGCACTTGAGTTGAAATCGACTATCGACTACTGTCGACCAAAATATTATGTGCACTCGAGTTTGAAGGTCGTTAGTGAAGTAACCAATAGACCTACATAAAATCCAATAATATCATTTTCGTCGTTCTATTTTACGTTAGTTCATGTAGGTTTGGAATTTTTAATTTATATTTTAATATTTTTTTTATCGCAGTTGATAAACAATAAGTGCCTGTTTTTAAGCATGTTTCAACCCGTCATCAGATCGAATCCAAATTTTAACACAATATACATTGGAATGTTGTATAACTGGTTTATTAATTTCAAAATTTTGTGTGTTCAAGAACGAAAGTTATCATTTTTGTAAGGTAACTTTTTCTCGGCTTGGGGTCGTTGGAAAATTTAGTTTTTGGTTGCGTTGTAATCCTTATACATCAAAACGTTATGCTGTATGACTGTGAAATACGTAAATTAATTCACTTATTTTACATCGGTTTGTATTTGTACGGGGAATTAAGACATGGTTCACCAGCTAGCCGCTCCGGGAAATGCTGTACAGCGTTGCTGATATGATGCCCGTCACTTCCGAGCGAGGCGGACAATAATCAATAAAAAACACCAGGTTGAGGGCCAGTGGAGACTTTTGCCCAATTCAAAACTTTACAAGGAAAATGAATCTATCATTGACACGATGCGAAAACGAAGGATCGCGTTATTTGGACACTTATCCCGCTTGCCAAATACTAGACTCCTGAAACAACTTTTTGACTTCTTTTGGAACAGTAAAACAAAAATTACATGGTGTAAAGAAATACAAATGGATTTAGATGAATTGAAAATAACAACAAATTGAGCATAGAGAGGAGAAACGGCTTCTGAATAACAAATACACTTGACTAACATTCAAAATATGTTATATCAGCAGAAGAACGAGCTGCAAGATCTTCCAGAATGAATAAGTATTGGGAAAGGAAAAAATTATCAAGAATTAAGAACTGAACTTATTATTGGAAATATTGTAAGACTTTGTATGTAAGGTTTGATTTTTGGTGCTCCGATGTGGCATAAACAGTGTAAATAAATAAATAAACCAGTTATACAACATTCCAATGTATATTGTGTTAAAATTTGGATTCGACTGACGACGGGTTTGTGAGATAATTCTTAAATGTGACTCATGGTTGAAACACGCTTAAAAACAGGCACTTTTTGTATTTCAACAGCGATAAAAAATATTACAATATAAATTAAAAATTCCAAACCTACATGAACTAACGTAAAATAGAACGATGAAAATGATGTTACTGGATTTTATGTAGGTCTATTGGTTACTTCACAAACAACCTTCAAACTCAAGTACACATAATATTTTGGTCGACAGTAGATGTTTGCAGAGCCACCAAGGGAGTGCAAATAGAAACATTATGGTACGAAAAAAACTTTTGAGTTGGTGAATTTAACCCAAAAAAATACTCGTTTTAATATCTCAAATAGTTCCTGAGCTATGAAATTTTTGAAATTGCTGCAACTTTTTCAATGACCCGGTATTTGATTCTTGCAATCTGCGATGTATCTTGATTTTTTTTTTATACCAAGGCACAAAAGGATTATGTTCAGTCAAACATTGTTGGACTACTCAGAATTACAATCTGTTTATACAGGAGGGTCTTCTATTTTGCTTGGCAAGGACATTCTCGCTCACGCGCTCTGCCAGTGACCGCTCAGTTGCCGGCGACTGCGCGCGCATATATACGACAGTCTTCTTCTTCATTTCCCGTTTCCAGATCCCTGGGTCGGGTTGTGAATCAAGGACCTCCACAGTTGTCTATCCCTCTACCATTCATTTCAGTCTTTCGATACATTTTTACTCCTCTCTTCTCTATGCCTTCCTTCACCGTATCTATCCACCTCTTTCTGGGCCTTCCTCGTGGTCTTCTTCCTGGTATTTTCTCCATAAATATTCTTTTTGGTACTCTATATTCTTCCATTCTCATCATATGTCCGTACCGGTTTCTATCTTGTCTTGCAGTTTTGGGAACCCATTTCTCTCCCTAATGTCCACATTTCTGACTTTACCCCTCCGCGTCTTCCCAATTACTGTAATCCTGTAAGGAACTTCATCTCGGCTGCTTGGATTCGGCTTTCACCCCTTTTTTTGTGGATCAAGTACCTGCTGCATATGTCAAAATTAGTGTGTAATACAATGAGAATAGAACTTTCTTGCATTTCTCTGGCTCTTCCTGGTTCCATACTAAACCTCTCACACACTGGTAAAACCCATTACAGGGGCCGATAACCCAGATGTTAGGCCCCTTAAAACAACAATCATCATCATCATCATCATAAAGCCCATTAGCTTGTTGGATTCTCTTTCCAATTTCTTCATTTATAGTACCATCTTCTGTGAGTATGCTCCCCAAATACTTAAAGCTTTTTACTATTTCCAATGGATTTCTATTGACTACAATATTCTATCATCCTTCTCTCTTGTTTCTTGTCATCACTAGTCTTACTCTCCTCCACACTTATTTTCATTCCATATTTCTCTATCACTTGATTCCACGACAGAGTACGGTGCTTAAAATCAGTATCATGCATGAAAATGTTCTCCATCCGCTGCCAACATAATCCGCATCTCCTTATGAAGTTTCCGGTTACTCTGGTTAATTTAGCTTCAGTAAGGAAATAATGACCTTTACGTCTATTTTCATCATTTACTGAACCTGTACATTTGAATCTCTTAGCCAGTTGTTTTATTGTGATTGTGTATAGTGCTGTAATGTTTTATGTGAAATATTCGTTATGTGAACGTGTATATCTGCACAATACGTACATAAAGTGCAGGAAATCGTGCACTAGAACAAGAAAAAAGTTTCGAGTGAAATTTCCAGGGAGACCCATTCCTATAAATCGGACAATAAAACAACTGGCTAAGAGATTCAAACGTACAGGTTCAGTAAACAATAAAAATAGACGTAAAGGTCATTATTTCCTTAACGAAGCTAAATTACCCGGAGTAACCGGAAACTTCATAAGGAGATGCCGATTTTGTTTGGCAGCGGATGGGAAACATTTTCAGCATCTACTGTTAACATAGTGAGTAAAAATGCATGATACTGATTTTAACCCTCTTAGTGACTAGCCATTTCCTGAAATACTTGCCAAGAATTCCAAGCCATTTTCAATGCACATCCAAAAAATCATAAATACCACATTTTCAACGATAGAACCATTATTTTCGCTTTGTTTTATAACCAATACCTTATTCTTTCATACATTATGTTCATAAAAGTAAATACTTCATCTAAACCTTTTCAATTGAGGTTATTCTGATAATTGTTCAATTTATTCTTTTTTTTTGAAAAAATCAGTTTTGAACCTAAATGAAGAACACCTAAGAGTCATATTCGAAGAAACACTACGTTTCCAGCTGTATAAAGTTCTTAAATACATCTGGTGGCAGAAAACTTCAACAAAAAGAAAACAACTGCACCGCAATTCAGTCAGCTGTGGACTGCGTGTGTAAGTAGCACTGAATACAAACTCAAACCTATTGTGTAACGGACTTCAAAGGACAAAAGTAAATACCGCACGGGAAAGCTTGAAAACCTCACCTTTGCAACAGTATGAAATAATCACGGATATATGTCTACAGAAATCTACAAATATAGGATAAACAGTATGCCGATTCAATCGGCTTTGGCACTTTTGGCGCGAGCAGTGAGAGCCGATCTGATCGGCGCGTGATAATAAGAGGGTTAAGCACCGTACCCTGCCGTACATATGCACACGCGGCAGCCGGCAACTGAGCCGTCACTGGCGGAGCGTTGTATTCTCTTGCCAAGCAAAGTAGAAGACACTGTAGATCAGCTGATCGAGGGTTGCGTAAGTGTGTGATTAGTTCACATTGTTCAAAATCACATACACGGATATTTAGGTTTTTTGAATTGTCATTTTGGGTTTTCAAAATCGTAATATAGATTTTTTTTTAAGTTTTTAATAGGTAGAATAGGATTTTTAAATGTAGCCAAAGTTGACAAAAACTATGCAAAGCCTACCTTTAATGCCTAATTGTTAGTAGAAAATCTGATTGTACACAATGATGCATCTTTAATCAAATTATCACCGAGAACTTCACAAGGAATATTTGCTCTCCTTAGATACCGTATGTTAATTATTCAAATTCAATAAAGCCAAGGATGCCAGAGATGATTTTCACATTCGAGCCAGTTTAATTCATTTGGTTTATTTAGAACTAGCTGAAGTACCCGTGCTTTGCTACGGGTCATAAATAAATTAAAATGTGAAGGTGACAGTTAAAACGGTTAGACGAGGTACAGCGCAGAGGGAGAGCAAGGATGGAACATTTTGTCCAACTACATCGCTCGGCGTTGAGCGTGTTTTATAGCACAAATTTAGGTTTTCCTCGCTAACCGTTGGAGATACACGAAAAGTGATAAGGACATTTCGAATAGAAAATTAAATTTTAAACCTCGTGTATGCCAACAAAAGTTTGCTATTTCTTTGCATTCTCTTTTTATTTGAAATGTAAATAAAAAAGTTTGAAAGCAAAGGGAGTAGTGACATCACTATTTTATTTATTTATCGTATGGCTTTTATTGCCGGGAGTGTCCGGGGACATGTTCGGCTCGCCTGAGTCTGTAGCTGTTTCAAGCGGACACCCTTATTAGGGTGAGCTAAAAGTTCTGTTCAATTTCAAGTAGTTCCAACTTTTGCTACCAGATATCAATGATACCTAGTGGTGAACTTGGGAACTTTGATAGAGCGTTCCGACGAAATCTAACCTAGCAATTTAGCTTTACACAAGTTTAGTCTGTGAAAGGATCTTTTACATGCCATAAATCTATGACATGGGACCGCCGGCTTTACTTCCCCTCCGAAGGAAGGCATACTGAAAGATTTTTAACACTCTTAAAAAATCCGACGACTTCGGCCGGGTTTGAACCCGCTATCTTGGGCACAGCAGTTCAGCATGCTACCAACTACGCCATCTTTAAATAGTGCAAAGTATCAAAATCAAATTTAGGCTATACGTTAACCAGGTAATCAGCTACTTCCATGTAAAATTTCATCTAAATCGGACCAGTGGTTCTTGCGTGATTGGGTAATATACAGACACACACCATCTCATTTTTATATAACACTATATAGATATAGGGAACTTGGAAACAATAAGAGATTTATCCCCAGTTCCCTGACAATAACCAAACAATAAGATATAAGCTGAAAAGGGCTGAAAGTATTTGAATTTTCTGGCAGGTAGGATTTCTCTCAATCAACTAGACCTAGGAATAAACACTATCTTCAGGTTTACTTTTAAAAATTATGGACTAAAAATTCAAATAAACTACAATAAATGGAACTAAACTGCAATTAGGAATATCATTTAGGTTTATTTAGGAACTACAGAATTCACAAACATGGCTCCTGTGAGTGTGATTCGGAAAAGTATGAATCTATTTTTGTATTTAGAAGGAAAAAAAGGTAAAAACGTAAGAATCTGGTCTTTAGTTATAACAGTTAGCGAAAAAAATACAGTATTTAAAATGATTACAGGATAAATACTGATAATGTGTAGGGCTCGGATTTTTAGGTGCTAAAATTTGGGAAAATGTTCATTTTTTATGTATTAAAAATACCTGAAATGTGTGACAAAAAAGTAAAAATATTTAATTATAATTTAGTTTATTAATATGCAGTACTCACGAATGTAATTTATTATATGTCACATTGACTGCTGAAGCATTACAATATACAACGAGATGCATCTTCAGGTTGTCCATCACAAATGACCGACGATTATCGCAAAACACTTCGTCTGAAGGCGCAAACCTGCGGCAATATGTTTCTTGCCCTTGAGGTGTTGTGTAACTCGAGATCGCTGTTCAGCCCTGATTGCCTTCCCACAGGGTTGGCAGAAGAAAACTCCCCCCCTCCCCCCATCAGAAGTAAAATTATCTATAAATTCTGCAACAGACGATAACTTGTAACTGGTTTTACTTTAGGCATCGTAGAACTGACTTACACTTCACAGTGCCAGAAATGAACTTCATGCGAGTGACACTGGTTCCAGGTAGCTGGGGGAGGGGAAGGTCTAGCACGTGGTGCAATATGGCTATGGACGAGGAAATCTCCGGCTTCCACAGTGAGTGGCATGGGGCGACAAGTTAAGAATAACACAGTTGCAAGCTGACACAAGCCTGCATGAAGATTAGATAGCTCACAGGTTCTTCCCCGTTGAAGTAACACAGAACAAAAATTCAATAAACTGAAAGATCTAGCATAGTGATTTTTTTAAATGTAAATACTATTGTCTTTTTACGTGCTAATTAGTGAAAAGCAGGAATTTATGTATTTATAGAAAAAATGCTTAAAATATGTATTTACATTAAAAAATATTTTTTTACCTAAAAATCCACGCCCTACTAATGTGCCTTCACTATATGCATGGTGGCCACTCAAATCAGTCAACGATATTCCAGGAGTTTTCCAGGAGTAATTCCCATTTTTCCAGACTTAAAAATAAGCGCGAGTCCCACGGGGGGGCTTTATCGGTTGCCTACTTCAAGACCAAAATAAAGCAGTTGTGTTTGGTTTACTTATACAGATGTTGTCAAAAACAGAGAGCAGGCCGAAGCGACGAGTTCGTCGCAACTTTTAATTTGATACACTTTCTCACACTTCATCCTTGCATACAGCAGCAGCTTTCACCACAATTTCTCTCAAGACAAATAGAACCCTTTCATAACAACATTTGAGGGCGCTACCGCTGCAGCAGTCACCCCGCGCAGATGCGGGGAGAGGGGAGGGCGGAAGGCGCGCATGGCAGCCGAGCAGAGTTTGCAGAGCGACCCCTAGATGGCCCTTGCTACCCCATCCGCGATATCGTGACGTCGAGGACTAAGAGAGGACTGGGTATTTTAGCAGTGGATGGAAAGGTTTTTATAATTAATTAACAGAGGCTATTTTCCAGGAGTTTTCTAATTTTTTGTCATTTTCCAGGAGTTTTCCAGACCTAATAAAAATCCAGGAGTTTTCCAGGATTTCCAGCTTTTCCAGGAGTAGTTGCCACCATGTATATGCCAAGTGGTATGCATCATTGTAGAATAGGAATAGATGTGAGGTTCGTTGTGTCCAGGACTTTGACAACCTCCGTTATATGTTGCGTTTATAGTAAAACCCTTTTAGTGTTTTCCCATAGCAACCTGTAATACACGTTAAATTTTGTGTTTCTTTCAAAGAGTACTCAAGTGCCCCATTGTATGGTTAGCATCCCAAAAAGAAAAAAGTAAGAAAGAAATTAGATGTATGATTGAACGTTTAATACCCCTAGGATACTTTTTGAAGGAATAGTTAGTTAAATACAGCAAATCTAAGTTTTTGTCAGGTCTATTTTAGGGTGTGCAGAGTTAGGCTCATTAGTACAAGGTTGGCTACTGATGAGCCCAATTTGGTACACTTGGACCAAACCCCACAACAGACATCGTAAAAGCCCAAAAGATATAGTACTGGCGTTTAATTACTTTTAATTTGATACACTTTCTCACAATTCATCCTTGCATAAAGCAGCACCTTTCACCACAATTTCTCTCAAGAACCCTTTCATAATAACATGTATCATTGCATGTTGCACTTACCCGTAAGAATGTTTAATGATACTAGTGTCTTTATCCAAAGAGGTAGATGTGAAACAATACCCGTCTGACACACACGTGTGGTTATTATCTTTGCAATTTTCACAGTAGCATAACAGTCCTGCAAAAGAGAATGGAAATATTGTTACTACAAAAGTAGAACACTGGGTATTCTTCCAAAAGGTGATATCGCCGTTGCCACAACAATACCTCCCATGTGTTGCCCACTTATAACAAGCAATGCCTCCAATGTGTTGCGCACTTATAACAAGCAATACCTTCCATGTGTTGCGCACTTATAACAAGTAACACCTCGCATATGTTGCGCACTTATAACGAGCACCGTAGGTTCCAGGTACGATTCCCAACTCTACCACGGAGCATCTTTAATGCTGGTAAGAGAGTTGGAGTGCAGGGACGCAGGTAGCCATGGGGTGCTAAAAGGTGCTAGTACACACTCATCTTATCACCTCCTCACGCGGGTTCAAACCCGGGCGAAGTCGTTGGATTTTTTAAGTGCATTACAAATCCCTCAGTATGCCTTCCTTCGCAGGGAAAGTAAAGCTGGCGGTCCCATGTCATAGATTTATGGCATGTAAGAGAACCTTTCACTAATTACACTTCAGTGAAGCTAAATTATATTTTAGATTTGACTAACGCTCTTAGGTTACAACGTTCGTAGCCAGGAGCCGACTGTGGTGGCATCTAGTAACCTAGTTCACAACTCTGTGTCGTTGACGGTGGCGTTTGGTAGCAAAAGTAGGAACTACATGAAAATTGTTACCACATATTACAGTTTTTGTATTGTCACAGAGTAACTTATATATTCATAAAGCCAAACATGAGAAGTTGTGACTTCACACACCGGAGGTATTGTCATGACAACGACGATATGGATGTCGGTTTTTATCAAGATTATCAGATTCTGGCAGAGGGTTCTAGTACATACCGCGATTCCTGTCTAGGGGAATTCTGGTGTAGACAGTGACTCGAACTGAAATCGGGGCACCTAAAAGTTACTGTACAGGCCGGACGATTGTTTTAGACGATTGCCACTGACCTTGAAGCCTGCGGGTGAGCCTGTACACAGTAACTCTCTCACCCTATCGCTTCACATTTGTCACCACCGATCTGATGCAATGGAATTCCAGACTTGAGCACGTGGCGACACTGACTTGCAGACAGTACAATCAACGTCAAAGTATTGTGTGACGCGGAAGTACACGTTACGTATTTACGAACAGAACGTCATTATATTTGCCAATGACAGTACTTCAGGAGGAGTGTGAGACAGCTTTGTCAATCATCAGACCGCTTGGGGCAGCTGATAACAACACAGGTACTGCAGTAACTCGCCTCCAGGCTTCCATTACGATTTTTCACTCGTCTAAAACAAACATCCGGCCTGTAAAAGGAACTTAGAACGATTTTGCATGAACATATATTGCGAGAAGTACAGGTCGCGATTCCTAAACAAAATGGCAGCATCCATGACACCATGGACGACACTAAAGGTCAAAAAGGATGTAGTTTGATGTCTTTCAGTCGGTCAACACGATTGTACCCACATGCGATGGGTTATTCCTTAATCCTGAAAATAATTTACTTGAGATTAATAAATACACTTGGATGACCAGTTTCGATCGCCAAGCGATCATCATCAGATCCATTACGCTTAGGCTATTAAATCTAAGTCTGAAAGAATGGGTGAAAGTATTTACAATATCGATACGGTACTCTCATTTAGTTGCAGTATTAGTTAAGATAATGCAACTCGTCATTATTTGTTAGTTATATTCTATGTGATGCTTTGTTAAGATACTGGAATTGGTGGTTGACTTCCAAAATTTACTTCTTTATAGCTACTATGTGATTGTTGATAAATGGTCAGTTCAGATTGTATTGTACAGGCTACTTATCTGGTTGGGTCTTGGTTTAGGGGCTGCGACAACACGGCCATGTAGCCCCGTGTACTTTGGGTGTGTGTAGAATCTGTCTGATAACCGGTGTTAGTTGTGATGACTCTATTAGTGTGTGTATCTGCTTTAATTCAAGTAAGAACTGCAGACATTGACTTTTTTCAAGTAGTTCCTACTTTTGCCGCCAAACGCCACCGTCAACGACCAACTACTTTCGACCAAAATATTATGTGCTCTCGAGTTTGAATATTGTTTGTGAAGTAACCAATAGACCTACATAAAATCCAATGCCATCATCATTTTCGTCGTTCTATTTTACGTTAGTTCATGTAAGTTTGGATTTTTCAATTTATATTTTAATATTTTTTATCGCAGTTGGAACATAAAACGTGCACGTTTTTAAGCGCGTTTCAACCATGCGTCACATTTAAGATTTATTATCCGGGAAAATCTGTACAGCGTTGCTGAGGTGGAGCCCATCACTTCCGAGCGAGGCGTGTGGGCTCCATTTCGGCAACATTGTACAGCTTCCCCCGCAGTGGCTAGCTGGTGAACCATGTCTTTTTCCCCCCTACAAATACAAACTGATATAAAATAAGTGAATTAATTTACATATTTCACTGTCATATAGCATAACGTTTCGCTGTATAAGGATTACAACGCTACCAAGGACTACATTTTCCAACCACCCCGAGCCGAGAAAAAGTTACCTTACAAAAATTATAAGTTTGATTCTTGGACACACAAAATTTTGAAATTAATAAACCAGTTATACAACATTCAAATGTACAGTATATTGTGTTAAAATTTGGATTCAATCTGATGACGGGTTTTTGAGATAATTCCTGAATGTGACGCATGGTTGAAACACGTTTAAAAACGTGCACTTTGTGTGTTCCAACTGCGATAAAAAAATATTAAAATATAAATTAAAAATATTAAACCTACATGAACTAACGTAAAATAGAACGACGAAAATGATGATGTTATTGGATTTTATGTAGGTCTGTTGGTACTTCACAAACAACCCTCAAAATCAAGTGCACATAATACTTTGGTCGACAGTAGTTCAGAACTTAGTTACCAGACGCCACCCCAGTCAGCTCTTGACGATGAACGTAGGAACCTGAGAACGTTAGTCAAATGTTTAACCTATATATAATTTAGCTTCACACAGGTGTAATTAGTGGAAGGTTCTTTAACATGCCATAAATCTATGACATGGGACCGCCGGCTTTACTTCCCCTCTGAAGGAAGGCATACTGAGGGATTTAAAACGCTCTTATAAAATCAGACGGCTTCGGCCGGGTTTGAACCCGCTATCTTGGGCATAGAAGCTCAGCATGCTACCAACTACGCCACCGAAGCCGCATTAAACAATGCATACGTGTCATATGTTAATAAAGCTTCAAATAAAATAACCCCTGGCCCTGCAGCCCATGAACGGCCTAGGCCTACCAAGTGAATGCTGCCCAGCCATTTGGCCTGTAGATTGTGGGGAGACACGCGGTTAGTGCATCGGGTCCACTCTGCCGTTAATCTTGGTTTTCCTGCCTCACTGTCAGACAGCTACTCAATTGTCCTCACAAGGCTGAGTGCACCCAGCTCTCACGTCAGTTTCTAAAATCCCTGTCAGAGACGGGAATTGAGCCCGGGGCCTCCAGGTGAGAGGCAAGCGCGCTATCCCAACACCACGAGGCCGGCAATAAAGCTTCAAATACAAACACAAACCTAACCTGGGGCCTACGTCCCAGACCCCCTTGCTTGTAGTACAAGCAGTAATTTTCGTCCAGACAGTCATCTAACAAAGAAGCGGCCAATTGTTTTGCCCAGACCATCATCTAACCTAGTAGTGACCAATGGTTTTGTCTCACCACAGCTTTAGAAGAGTGCAGTGCAACCTTTCAATTAAATTGAACAACGAAAAGTTATTTAAGTTATAAGCATTCGTAACTCATGACCGAACTTTACATGTGTACTCAAATTGTTCTAAACCTCAAACCAACATTTTAAAAAATTAATTCAACAGAGTTGAAGTATGGTTCACACTTTTATTTTGGTACAGATGTCCCTGGATTTCCCTGGCTGAAAAGACAATATTTCCCTGACTCTCGACTCATTAAATGACAGGAATGATATCAATCATTTACTTTTTTTTTTTAATAAATCCTTAGAACAAGGCCTATAAGCCCGCGAAACAGAGATCCCTATTTCAACGCCGGTCGTGAAAGTCTGAATTTTTACTATACAATACGTTATACGGTGCACAGTAGCTTTATAAAACACCCAATTAGCTCGGAGCTCGCACGTTTGCCGCAGCAAGAGCGTGGGAATACGGCCGGGGACCGGGCTCGCCAACCTGTAACAGTCGGATATTGGCTGGGGACCGGCGGCCATGGTCGAGCGGAATCACCTTGCCAAGCAGAAATGAAGACCCCGTATTTCTTATCTGAACTTTATTACAATTTGTTTCACAGGCAGTTAGTTATCAAGAAGAAATCGCACATTTGTTGACGATTTATCAAAGCAACAAGCGCAAGCAAACGATGTAATTTAAAAATTCCTCACATTTTTAGAAGACCTAGTTATTTCCCCTGATTTTCAGCTTCTTCTTCTTTTTTTCCCCCCGACTTTCCCTGACCTTTCCAAAATTGCCCGACTTTCCAGAAAGTGTGAACCATGTAAAGTTAAAACATCAAACAAACGAACATCAATGTCTGGATGGCATAGACTACACTGAAAAATCCCTAGACATGTAGGAATCACGGTATGTAGGCTACTTAAACCCATAAACCAGTGTTGCTGCCTGTTGTACAATAAAACTATGCCATCATAGACAATGAATTGTATTAACATGGCCAGTGATATTCACCTGGACATATCATATGTTGAAACATTCAGAGGAAGAATTATTCTGGAAGGAATATCCCTTTATTTGGTGCAGGTTTTTGCCCTGTACCTTTGTGAGTGTTATGTCTCCCACAGGTGATATTTGGACTATAAACATAGCTGCTCCATGCAATGTGCAACTATTGATTGATAGCTTTCTGTCAGTAAACACAAATTACATTGTGAAATAGTATAAATTTATTTGCAAATAACTTAGGGGCTGGTAGCAAATTACAAAAATTGCAATTTATAAAACTGGAAATAAAGACATATTCTATCAATAAACCTAAAATTAAAAAGTAGGCTACCAAAAGAAAATCACAATTTAAAAACCATTAAACACTCACTCTTTTATCCATTTGTTTTTCTTCTCTCCTCCTTTCATGCCAACCCTTTAAACTGGTGCAAGAGGACTCAAAATGCTCCCGGCAAACTATTCCACTCAATTTCCCCCCTCCCCACAAATGCATATTTACCACAATTACTGTCGCAATGACTCTCTCTGTCTTATCTCCCACAAGAGTGAAGGTTATCAATCGACAATCAAGCCAACACAGGGAAAAGGCTTCAAGGCTTTCTATTCATTATGCTACATGCAGTGAAAATACCAAAATATTGCTGGCATAATTGAGCAGTGGGGATGCTTCTCTGCTGCTTGTAAATTATACATTATGTTGGCAGCATTATTTACAGCAGGGCTTTTGTTCACAAATTTTAAAAAAAATGAATCCATCGTCATTTCCGAACTCATGTTGGTGCTACAGTGGAAGTTATGTCACTGTCAAATAAAATAGAGGTGTTTTTGTGCCAATAAGGAAATAAAATTTTAAAAAGCTACCGTAACCTCTGTAGCTGACATAACCTCAAAGACCACCTTCCAAAATTAGCCTATAAGCTTACTTCTCCTCAGTTTATGGATAAACTACAGTAAATGACATCAAAGCCCTAAGTGTTGTGAAAGATATAACACATACAAGTTTAAGAAATCAACAGATGCATGTAGGCCTTAGTAAGGTACACACTGTAAAGTCATATTCTGTAATGCCAATGATTTCAAGTTTTCAAATAGAACACATTTTTTTTATTAACTTGCATTGCAAATTAATAAACCCTTAAAATTGTGTACGAATTGCAAGACTATTTAATAACTGGTGATAAAGAGCAGAGAGCAACTAGAATTTTTATCAACTACCTGTAAATTAACTGTAGGTAGATATCACTCTCGTCTAATTAAATAAACACACTTCAACATATTATATAAGTCTCATTTCTTATAAAGTGATTTATAATTAAATTATTATGACAGTGTGAGCTGTCACTAAGTATTTAGGCTATGTTTACCTGAAGACTTGGTCCCTAATTAAGAAACGTGCCATAATACTGAACAGCTAATAGGCTAATTAAATTTATGCAATATTAAGGATGCCTTAAAAGATCAGATAATCCAATCAACTTCTTGACGATGAAAATTCTAATTTATTTTAATCTTCACAGAATGGCAATGAAAATTGAACTTCTAAAATATCTCGAGACAAGCTAAAATAATAATAAGAAGAAGAATTTAGTAGAAGAAAATATAGTCTATGGATTATTGATACCATCAAAATTATAGCCCTTATTATTTTCTAATTACTCGTACTTGAACTTACCGTCTACAGCTACAACATGCAAGTAAACAAGAAGTGTCAATGGTAACATATTAGAAATACAGGAAGACATTATTTCTTGTCACTTCGCATTTCGCGTGACGATCATTATCGTTGTAGTGTTGCATATGGCATGCATTTTATTTACAATAATTGTCTCGTTCTGCAGAACCTGAACATAATATCCACTGCCATGCCATAACAGTCGCACGAACTAGCCACAACCAATCACGAATGCCATTTTCAACTACACGGGGTAAGTTCGCTTGTATTCATCCGCTGAAGCAAACTACACCCCATTTCGCCATTCGGCGAGGATTGATATGTCCTTTTATTTCTGCTAGTTATTTATTTGGCACTCGTTTATTTTCAGTAGAACGGCACACGCCAAAAAACAGACCCAGGTTCCTGATGTTGAAGATATCGTGCTCCTTTTGATTATTCGAACTGACAAAACGACCTACGAAAACATCGCTTCTAATTAAAAGTTTTAGCTTGTTATCAAACAAGTATCGCAAAATATCTGCACTCGCTGGCGGGAATTACAAAAAGAGAAACATTATAATAATTACTGCGCCTACACACGTGCCTGTGCCAACGCTGTGTAGCTATGTGCGGCATAAGAAGGCCGCTTCTCGTCGCTTAAATCAGATATCTTGAAGGTTTTACTAAATTTAATTGTATTACTACGGGTACGCTCTTGATGTGATTTTGGAACATAATTAGAATGACTCAGGGTCGTTTTTATATACTGAATTGAAAAATTAATAAAACGAGCCGACTGGTGTGCAGAGGTCTGATGTTCGATTTCCGACGCTAACAGAGGCCATCCTGAGTGCGTATTTTCCTAGGGTGCTTTCTTATATTCTCTTTGATTTCCACACTTAACTCCAGAAAATATTTGGATCGTAGGCTAGCTTTCCGTAGATCCTACGTCAGGGCGTCGCGTCGTGCCGCTGTGGGGCGTCGCCCGTCTTGCTCCAGGGCGACCGACGCGCTGCGGCAATAAGAAAAAAAAGAAGTAATATGGACGTCCACAGGATTCTTTCTAGGAGGCTGCAAACGTTGTTCATTGGGAGTGGCGTACCTAGGGTTGGGCAGACACGGCACGTGCCATGGGCGCCACTCACAAGGGGCGCTAATTAACAAGTGGAAATAAACTTTACAGAAAAGATGAAAGTGTGAGGGAAAACTGAGAAGAGGAGGGTTCGATTCCTATCTCAGCCATCCTGGAAGTGGTATTCCGTGGTTTCCCCACTTCTACTCCAAGAAAATACCGGGATGGTACCTGGCCACGGCCGCTTCCTGCCCTATTGGTTGTTGAAACAGAAGAAACTGACAAAATGGATAAATATCATTTCAGTTTAATTAATATATTTCTCTAAATTATTTTTTGTAAAATTGTAAAGGTGAAGAAGAAGAAGAAGAAAATGGACAGCTGAGCGGAAGACGGAGCATTCTGTAAAAGGATGAAGAGATTTTGGGAAGAGAAGCAGGAAAGCGACAGAAGATGAAACTGTATTCAAGTTCAATCGCTCTCCTAAGGGGGAACAATCGATTAAATAAATTATAATATGTATTTTTTTTTAATAGTAAAATTTTTGTCGTTACATTTTCCAACGTTATACGTAAATAATAATATATATTAGCAATAAATAAATAAACGTTAACCCTGGAATGATAGCGTTCATCTCCACGACGAAAATGGGATACACTTCTGCCTCCCCCACTTCTGTCCAATCCCCACCAATGTTTGGCAGCCCTAAAATACAAAGCAAATTAATCAAAATAAATTTTGAAAAAAACACGCGCACACACAAATCAAAATTAGTCAAAATCTAAAAAGAAAACATTAGCCAAACAATTAGTAAAAATTAGTGAATACCAGCTCAAAAATGTCAAAATAAATAAATAAATAAATACAAATTTATTCAAAAACAGTCCCCATTCTGCTAGCCTAGAGTGTGAAATAAAAATTGGTTGGTTCCTCAGTTTAGGGGCTGCGACAACGCGGTCATGTAGCCCCGTGTACTTTGGGTGTGTGTGGAATCTATCTGATAACCGGTGTTAATTGTGATGGCTGAATTAGTGTGTGTTATCGTATATATTATTTCAGTAGTATAGATCCCTCATATGGTGCTCACAAGCGACCGATCGTGACAAATGAGCATTCAAATGAAAGTGAATAGACATTAGCAGTGACTTATTGCACTATCATTTCATAAATATCTATAATTTCTTTAAAACATGACTTAAAAAATTGTATGAAGTGTGCGATTTGCAAACACCATTACTGTAGGAAAATACGCTCCATAATTGCTGTCCACGGGCCGCTGTGACGCCTGTTTCATGTCATATTAAGATTCTGAGGTCTTTCCTTTATCCTGAAATGTAAATAGTGTTCTATAAAAACATAACCTTTCTCATTATAAACCTACTGGGGAAAGTGTGGTTTATGAACAAGCGACATTTCTCGCACGGGTCCGCTAGTCTGTTTTTAATTCAAGTAAGGACTGCAGACATTCGATTTTCAAGTATGTAGTTCTAACCTTTGCTACCAAACGCCACCGTCAACGACCAACTAGTTCTGAACTTTGTTACTAGATGCCACCGCAGTCAGCTCGTGCCGAAGAACGTTGGATCCCAAGAGCGTTAGTCAAATATAACCTACTAGCATTACCCGTCGCGGCTTCGCCCGCGAATATTCTAGTTGTAAAGAGTACACTTAGCAAAATCTCAATCATGAATGCTATGACTGATTTATCCTTGGTATGAATAATCAGACTTTATCAATTCAGCTACTTAGGCGTTTGTCATTCCTTCATAGGTATATCAGAGCGAAGTTAGTTTTCTGGGAATATCACAGACACTGTTAATTTAAGGGCCTTTAAATGTGGTTTTCGGAGACCCTTTGAGTGCCCCTTGACCCCCTTAAGCGCATTATACTGTATGTATTGATGAATTTTACAGCTTAACTTGGTTCCGTGATAACCATATAACCGTCTGGAAACTTTCACAGTAATGTAATAATTGGAATTGCATTGCGTCTTACAGAAATAGATGGACCTGTGAGATTCTGTTACCATGGTTACCGTGTTCCATTCTTTCATTATTTCATTGTAAATATACATGTTTAATGGTATTTATTTAATTGTGAGGCATTTAAAGAGTAAGTGAGTGCGTTTCGCTTACGCATTGGGTTATGCTGAACCTGTAGGTACCCCATATGTGTAGGTTGCTGTTAATGGGGCCTTATTTTCGGTACAAAACTGGAATGGGACCTTAGCAGAATAATATAGGGAGGGATAATTTGGCTTCTCACAAGTGTAATTAGTGGAAGGTTCTTTATAATGGGGCCGCCGGCTTTTCCTCCCCTCCGAAGGAAGGCATACTGAGGGATTTGTAACGCTCTTAAAAAATCCGACGACTTCGGCCGAGTTTGAACCCGCGACCTTGGGCATAGAAGCTTAGCATGCTACCAACTACGCCACCGAAGCCGCTGAAATAAAAGTTGACGTAAGTGGTATTTATTATCAGTAGGGTTCGGACCTAAACTTGGCCTGAATATGCAAGCAAATATGACCTTAAAAATGACAAAATATTACCTTAAAATGACTACCGTAATTTAAATATGGCCGTTTTGTTTTTATCATTTCAAATGATCTTGTCGATGTCATCGTTATGCTTAGGTCTACCTTTATGCGTCACGGTACGGCGTGTATGACGTCATCATGTTGTTCAGTGCATAAGCACCGAGTCTGAGTTTACTCCTGGGGTCTGGCGTTATGCGATACAGAGACGGCGAGTGCGTGACGTCATGCAGCAGAGTGCAAAGAGCCCTCCTGAGCCTTTCTAACGTGTGTAGCATTTGTAGCATGCGTCATTTGAAATGATATAAAGTCTAGTCTCTCAGACTGACTGTATATTTTCATATTAATTTTCTGAATATACATGTTTAAGTGGTTATTTACAGTCTATTTCTGTAAACACTAGTTCCTGTTCGGTAAGTTAAGGATGATGCACACCTATAGCTGGCGTCAAACTACCGAAATATGACGCTCTTATTAAATAATGCTCAAATATGAACTAATGGTAATAAATGTTCAAAATATGCATTTTTATTACAAATAAAAATTACTGTATCGTGACGATAATTACTTGATTTGCATCCGAAACCAAACGGGTATGGAAATAGAGGCAAAGAACAAATATGATTTTTCCTAAACATCAGAACTCTAATTATCAGTTTGTAGAATCGTAGTCGTCGCCGGTGCGAAGTGCTACCGATAACAACCCTGTAATTAGCGCTACCGTTTGAGGGTTAGTAAGCATGAATTGTGTTTTCTCTTTGTTATTTCAATTTCTACAACTGAAAAGAAAGTAAATTCTAATGGTAATTTGTTGATGAAACCTTTTGAAAACAATCAGAAACTTGTGTGTACCGGCTAAAACAAATAACAAGCTGAAGTATCCTGACGCAAATGCAATGCTTGCCATGGGCGCCTGAATACCTACTGTCGACCAAAATATTATGTGCACTCGAATTTGAAGGTTGTTTGTGAAGTAACCAATAGACCTCCTCCTCCCGAAATTTTTGTCACATATATTATATGTTGACGAATTAAAACATTAAAAACTTATATACTCGTACTTATCATGTACTATTGTTACTAAGCGACGTATGGCTGTGTAACAACATAACCTCTTATTACTCTCCAGTGCCTTCGCTCTTATGAACGAACCAAGAACAGCAACAAGTGCCCTTGAAGCTTTTGACAAAAGATTTTTCCCTAACTTTTATACCCTTAGCAAACTTTTGGCAAATTACCCTCTTTCTGTAGCTACTGGTACTGCCAAACGGAGTTTGAGTTGGTAGAAAACATACTTAAGAAATTCTACTCAAACTCAACGGTCTAGTATTGTTATCTATTCTTAGAGACATACATCTCACTGACGATGAAGTTATAAACCGATTTGGTAATGCTTCAAGAAACCTTGACTTTATATAATAGTGTAAATTGTAAATCAAAACAGTAACATTAATTATTTCCATGTAAACACTATCAAGTGAGCATGATGATTGTATTATTGAAAAGTAACATAAAATGGTCTTAGATGTGTTTGACATTAACCAAACTTAAAACATCACAACAAATTAGTAGAAAATGTGATGCCAGATAGCCTTAAAATTCATCATTTTGCACCAAATTATACAAAAGTTTCCCGGGGAAATCCTCGGACCCCCTATTCTTTGGGGCCTATACCATGCCCCCTAATCCACGGTTGGGCACCCGCCGAAATAAAATTCTATATACGCTCCTGACATCATCATTTTCGTCGTTCTATTTTACGTTAGTTCATGTAGGTTTGGAATGGCGAGCCTCGCCCAGAAGTGATGGGTTCCATTTCAGCAACGCTGTACAGCATTCCGCGGAGCGGCTAGCTGGTGAACCATGTCTTACTTCCCCGTACATATACAAACCGATATAAAATAAGTGAATTAATTTACGTATTTCACAGTCATACAGCATACTTTTTTGATGTATAAGGATTACAACGCGACCAAGAACTACATTTTCGCACCACCCCGAGCCGAGAAAAAGTTACCTTACAAAAATGATAACACCGTTGTTTCTAGGATACACAAAATTTTTAAATTAATAAACCAGTTATACAACATTCCAATGTAGATTGTGTTAAAATTTGGATTCGATCTGATGATGAGTTTGTGAGATAATAATTCTTAAATGTGACGGATCGTTGAAACACGCTTAAAAACGGACACTTTTTGTGTTCCAACTGCGATAAAAAATATTAAAGTATAAATTTAAAATTCCAAACCTATATGAACTAACGAAAAATAGAACGACGAAAATGATGATGATACTGGATTTTATGTAGGTCTATTGGTTACTTTACAAACAACCTTCAAACTCGAGTGCACATAATATTTTGGTCGATAGTAGATCGCTTGCAGGTTCGTATCCTGGCACTGTCAGCTGGCATTTGAGGGTGCGCAAATGCGAGGGAGCCGTATCAGTAGATTTACTGGCACGTTAAATATCCCCTTCGGGACAAAATTCCGGCACCCTGTCGTCTCTAAAAGCCAGAATAGTTAAAAGGGACGTAAAACCAATAACATTATTTTATTATTGAACTAGCGGACTCGTGCGAGAAATCTCGCATGGTCATAAACCACAATTTCCCCAATAGGTTTATTATTATTATTATTATTATTATTATTATTATTATTATTATTATTATTATTATTATTATTATTATTATTATTTAGTGTATGATGCTTACAGGACAGAAAATAATTATATACACTATTTACAATAAACACTATTCACAGCATTAGGATCATCTCTTCAAATTTGGACAGGAAAGTCTGTAATCCACTCAATTGCATCAGGAGTTGCTGAGTGGAGATCATCCAAGGCGCCGGGATATGAATGCAGAGGGCACTCCTGCACAATATGCTCGATAGTCTGCATTTCAAAACCACAGTCACATCGGGGGGAATCTATCCAACCCCACTGGAGTAGGGCTGCACCTGTTCGACCAGTACCACATCGGATTCTGTTGAGCCTTGACCACACTGCCCGAGGAATATTAAAACCAGCAAGTCTTGTGGTAGGGTCACTGATTTGAAGTAGGCCGCGAGGTTAGGAGTTTCACCATTCATCTCTCCAAGCATTTCGGAGGTTGAACTCAGTGGACGAAAGATCAATAGCTGTTTTGCATGCTGGTTTCGGGATTTCAACCTCTTCGTAGAGAGCCGTATGACATCCAGATGAATAGGAAGCTCAGCATTTTCTTTGATCCTGTACCACAAGCGAACACTATAACCACTCACCCACCGTGGCAAGCTTATATGGGGTGGAGCGATATTACAAAGTACAGGTAATAGGTTTATAATGAAATTATACGATTTGAGTACACATTCCTTTGATTTACTGTTTCTGAAATCCATGCAAAATGATAAAGGAAAGACCTCAGTATGATAAAATTACATGAAACAGGCGTCACAGCGGCCAAAATGTGAAGTGGACAGCAATTATTGAGCGTATTTTCCTACAGCAACATTATCTGCAAATCGTACACTTCGTACATTTTTAAGTCATTTTTAAAGAGATTATAGATATTTATAAAATTAGAATGCAATTCGTCACTGCTAATGTCTATTTTCTTTCATTTGAATGCTCATTTGAAACGATATGTCGCTTGTGAGCGCCGCAGGAGGGATCTATATTACTGAAATTTAAGGTTGGTGCATAAGTCCGTAGCGTTTTTGTTTTGCTTGTTGGTATTCCGGTTCCTATTGTTTCATTTATCGACTGTAATTGTTGCTTTGTAGTTCAATGTTTGTTATTGAGTTTACATATTGAAGTTTAGTCATTTGCAGATAGTGTGTGGAGCCGTGGACGCTAGAAAATGGAGTGCCAGTGGAGTGTAATTAGTCACTGCTAATGTCTATTCTCTTCGATTTGAATGCTCATTTGTCACGATCGGTCGCTTGTGAGCGCCGCAGGAGGGATCTATACTACTGAAATAATAATACCTGAAATCTCGCATGTTCATAAACCACACTTTCCCCAATAGATTTATAATGAGAGATTTAAGGAGAAAGGTTATGGTTTTATTTCAACCAAATGTTATAGAACACTAGTTATATTTCAGTAAGAATTCTACGTTCTATGTTCCCTAACTTAAGAAGGCAATCACTGAAAATTGGATCATCATAACACTCACCGGTTATTTGAGATTTATGAAATCATACGGTTTGAGTACCGGTACTCATTCCTTTGATTTACTGTTTCTGAAATCCATGCAAAATGATAAAGGAAAGACCTCAGAATGTTAAATGACATGAAACAGGCGTCACAGCGGCCAAACTGTGAAGTGCACAGCAAATATGGAGCGTATTTTCCTACAGCAACACTATCTGCAAATCGCACACTTCGTACATTTCGTAAAGTCATTTTTTAAAGAAATTATAGATATTTATGAAATTAGAATGCAATTCGTCACTGCTAATGTCTATTTTCTTTCATTTGAATGCTCATTTGAAACGATATGTCGCTTGTGAGCGCCGCAGGAGGGATCTATATTACTGAAATTTAAGGTTGGTGCATAAGTCCGTAGCGTTTTTGTTTTGCTTGTTGGTATTCCGGTTCCTATTGTTTCATTTATCGACTGTAATTGTTGCTTTGTAGTTCAATGTTTGTTATTGAGTTTACATATTGAAGTTTAGTCATTTGCAGATAGTGTGTGGAGCCGTGGACGCTAGAAAATGGAGTGCCAAGTGGAGAAATTGGAACATTTCCGACATATTCTTCCCATTGAATTCAATAGAGGGACGAAAGCAGTGGAGGCGGCCAGAAATATTTGCGCCGTGTATGGGGATAATGTTATTGGAGAGAGCACCGCAAGAAAGTGGGTTGTTTTGACCTTAGTGACTCCCCACGTTCAGGAAGGCCGCCGGAATTTGATGAAGATCGTTTAAACACATTAATTCACGATGATACACCAGTATACACGAGAAGTAGCAAATGTGATGAACTGTTCCCTAATCATTCCACCATTGTGCGACATTTGCATTCAATGGTTAAGGGTCAAAAATCCGGTGTGTGGGTACCGCATGCTCTAAGCCAAAATCACAAAAATCAGCGGGTGGCCATATGTGTATCTCTGCTTGCTCGTTATCGATTGGCTCGTGAACAACATCGACCATTCCTATCCTGTATAGTTATTGGTGACGAGAAATGGTGTCTTTACGTTACCATAAGGAGAAGAAAGGAATGGTTAAGCCCAAGCAAACAAGCAACTCCCCGTACAAAGACCTGCGCGCATCCACAAAAGAAGATATGCATCTGGTCAAACACCGACGCGACGGTGTACTGCTACCTCGAGGTTTAACCATCACTGCTGACATTTATTGTCAACAACTGAGACGTCTTGCAAATGCAATCCATGAAAAACAACCAGCAAGACTGTGTGATGTTATGCTCCTCCATGATAACGCCCACCCGCACTCTGCTAACCTGACAAAAGCACTATACAGGAGTTGGGCTGGGAAATCATTCCACAGCACCTTATTCGCCCGATCTTGCGCCCTCAGATTTTCACCTTTTCCGCTTTCTATCGAACAACCTTCAAGGAAGTTCTTTTCCGGATGAAGATGCGCTACGAACTTGGCTTGACGAATTCTTCAACTCAATACCACGTGATATTAACAAACGCGGAATCGAAAAATTACCAAAGCGTTGGCAGACTGTTGTAGATAGTGAAGGAGAATAAGTTACTGATGATTAACTTCTCTCTTATGTGTATCGGATGTGTTTAATAAACTCATGAATTTGATGTAGATAAACTTATGGGAAACGCTACGGACTTATGCACCAACCCAGGCGCGGATTCAAGGTGGGGGGGGGGGGTCACGGGGGTCATCACCCCCCCCCCCCCCCCCAACGGAGACCATTTGTTTTTTCAAACTCGAAAAACGAAAACACAATAACCAGACAAATAAAACTAAACGAATTTTAACTGACAAACAGTTGTTTGGTTTTTTTTTTCATTTTATTCATTACTGAAAATATCTTTATTGCAATTATTATTTCTATTACAACTGTACATATTTACAAATTCATACCTGTTATATAAAAACGATTAACTTATTTATATAACAAAATCAACTCGTCTATTTTGTTTAGCGAACCTTGTGATTACCGAATCGATGTTTATAGTGATGTCACGATGAATGTGCAGCAATGCACGGATAGGAATTTGGGGCTTTTTTTCGCACCAAAAATTTTTGTCGACGTCCTAATTGCAAGCTTGGTTGGCAATTTAAGCTGTGACTTTCTCCCTTTGTCGGTAGCAACTCGACTTGCCGAAACTGTAACGTACCTTGATACTTTTCTGGAAGCTCGATGTAAAAGTCCCAAACCACGCCTTTCAATGTGTACGAATATTTTTGGTGCGCTAAACGCATCAAATTTCTATCCATGTAGCTTGCAAAAAAATTGGTCTGGTTTTGTACGTTTGGTTATTTTGTGATTGGGTTTTTAGTGATATCATTTTTCTTAACAATTTCGATTCTCTGACCCCCTCCCCCAGCCAAACTCTAGATCCGCGCCTGCGTGACCAACCCAATAATTACCAGGAGGCCCATTTGCGCCGTGCAATCTACTTATAAGTGTCCCGCATGTACTAGTGATGAACGGGAGGTCTAATAATTGAATTGCTAAGGGGTAATCTTGCATGCAAGCAGGTTACGTCAGAATGGCAAGAGATAACAACCAGACGGCAGCACGCTGCATGTTTCTCAGTGCTCCCGTCTAATGCGCCCCAAAGCGGTATGAAGCCTCCCTGGCGAGCGCAGAATAGTAGCTTTGCACGTGGCACAGCAGCATTAAAGTTGCTATCAACATATCGACAATGGCTGAGGTATTCACCAAAAACGAGAGCGCACACACAATTTTAATCTATGGAGAATCTGGTCACAATCCCACCAAAGCTTGCACATTTATGCACAGGAGATTCCAAATAGACGCCTGCCTTCTGAACAGAGCTGTAATTAAGATCTAATGGATTGTTGAAGCACATACCAGTATGGCTAGACCCGTCTGCAACAATTATGATGTTGAGCAGACCGAACATCAGTACTGTGATTGAAGTCTTCACACGGTACATTGAATTACACCGTACTGAAATAATGAGTTGTGTTGTTGATTTTTAGGGGCTTTGCAACATAGTGGTCATGTAGCCCCGTGTACTTGAGTGTGTGAAGAATTTGTCTGATAACCTGTGTCACTGTTGTTATTGTATTATTACAGTTTAGTGCAGACATCATAGTGACAATAATAATAATAGGAATCCTGTTAGTACTTGTGTAGTAAAATTAGTGCTAAATTGTTGCACAACACCCAACATATTGTATACCGGTACTACGTTGTGTGAAGACCAGTTTGGTTTCAGGAGAAATGTAGGAACAAGGGAAGCTGTACCAAGTCTTAGGCTGATTTTGGAAGGTAGAATAAGGAAAGATAAGAGAACGTTCATGGCATTTGTAGACTTAGAAAAGGCTTTTGATAACGTTGATTGCACTAAATTGTTTGACATTTTAAAAACGATTGGAATAAATTACAGGGATAGGAGGGTGATCTACAATCTATACAGAAGCCAGACAGCAGTCATTCGAGCTGAAGGACATGAGAGAGAAGCTGGTATTCAGAAAGGTGTAAGGTAAGGCTGCAACTTATCACCCATACTTTTCAATCTTTACATTGAACAAGCAATGAAGGAAATTGTAGAAAAATGTAAAGTGGGAGTGAAGATTCAAGGAGAAATAATTTCAACTCTGAGATTTGCCGATGACATAGTCATCTTGGCCGACACGCCTGAGGATTTGAATGAGTCTTTGAATGGTATGGACTCCGTCTTGAGGAAACAATCCATGATGAAAATTACTAAATGTAAAACAAAAATATTGGAATGCAGCCGAAATAAATCAGAAACCTCTATGGAGATCAAATTGGCAGGTGAAAAGCTAAAGGAAGTAGGAGATTTCTGTTACTTAGGAAGCAAAATAACCAGTGATGGACGAAGCAAAGAGGAGATAAAATTAGGTTAGCTCAGGCAAGGAAAGCATTTCTACAGAAAAGGAATCTGTTGACATCGAATATAGATTTAGGTATTAGGAAGACATTTTTGAAGGCCTTTGTCTGGAGCGTGGCGCTCTATGGAAGTGAAACTTGGACTATTGGTGCAGCAGAAAAGAGGAGAATTGAAGCGTTTGAATTGTGGTGTTACAGGAGAATGATGAAGATCAGATGGGTAGATAGGGTTACAAACGAATAGGTATTGAGACTATTGGGAGAGGAGAGATGTTTCTGGCGACTGCTAATGAAGAGAAGAGATAGGTTGGTAGGACACATACTAAGACACCCAGGAATAGCAAGCTTAGTTATGGAAGGAAGGGTTGAGGACAAGAACTGTAGGGGTAGACCAAGGTTAGAATATGTTAAACAGATTGCCTCGGATGTAGGGTGTGATAGCTATGTAGAGATGAAACGATTAGCTTAGGACAGGGAGGCATGGAAAGCTGCATCAAACCAGTCAAATGACTGAAGACTCAAACAAACAACAACTACGTTGTAACGCTTCTTTGCAAACAGCGATTTCTGTAATAAACAGGGTTCATTTGTAAATACTCAAAAGATGCAGAAAATAAAGTTTAATACATATTCATTTTTGTACCGAGTGATGAGGACAGCATGGAAGGAAAGGAAGACCCCAGAGGACTGGAAAAAAGGAATAATTGCCCCGATCTTCAAGAAAGGTAGTAGAACATATTTCAGAAACTATCGGGGAATAACACTGATGGGTCATTGTGCAAAGATCTTCGAGAAAGTTTTGGAAAAGAGAATTAGGACAAGGATAGACGGAGGGATGAGGGAAGAACAACATGGCTTCAGAGCAGGAAGGTCCACAGTGGATTTGATTTTTGCTGTAAGGCAGTTACAAGAACAGCACTATGAGTATGGAACAGATCTACTGATGGCCTTCCTGGACATTGAGAAAGCATATGACAGTGTATGCAGAAACAACGTATGGAAGTCCCTGGAGGATAGAGGAGTAGAGAAATGGACTATAAAGAGGATAAAGGAGATGTACAAGGGGAGCGTGAGCTGTGTGAAAGTGGGAGGAGAGAGATCAGACTGGTTGGAACAGAGAAACGGCCTGAAACAAGGAAGTGCACTGTCACCGTTACTTTTCATTGTGATGATGGATGACATAATGACCCGAGTGGCACAAGTAATTGGGGAAGGAAAGATGAAAGCAATGGTGTTTGCAGATGATTTGATGATTTGGGGAAACAATGAGGAGGAGGTACAGGAGCAGTTGGACGTGTGGGAAGGAATAATACAAGGATATGGGATGAAATTTAGGATAAATAAGAGTGAGATGGTGAGCACAACAAGGAAGAAGGAAAGAACCACAACGGGAATAACAATTGGTGGGGAACAGCTGAAGAAAGTGGAGAGTTTCAAGTATCTGGGAAGCCTGGTACAAGATAATGGAAGAAACGATAGAGAAATAAATGAGCGGGGGAGGCAGGCAGAAGCATTTCGGAGGAGTGTGAGAAGCATGTTATGGAGCAAGGATGTCCCGCAGAACAGCAAAAAGATCATATATCGGACGTACTATGTCCCTATCCTGACGTATGCCTCGGAGACCTGGGTTATGAAAGGAAGGGAGAAGAGCAAAATACAGGCCAGTGAGATGAGGTTCTTGAGAAGCAGTATTGGAGCTACAAAGAAGGACAGAATAAGAAATGAGAGGACCAGAGAATTAATGAAGGAGGAACCATTACAGGATGGTATAGAGAAATCTAGACTTAGATGGTATGGACATGTAAAACGAATGGAGGCGAAGAGGATACCCAGGAGAGTACACGAGACGAAGTGGGAAGGAAAGAGACCGAGAGGAAGACCGAGAGACAGGTGGCTGAAGGGGGTGGAAGAAAGCGTGAAGAAGAGAGGAGAAGACTGGTCAAGGGTGGAGGCTGAGAGATGGTGGGAAGACGGCGTTGGAGAGGCTTGTGTTCCAAACAGACCCGGCCAGTGGCTGGAAACTGTGCAAGATGATGATGATGACATATTCATTTTTACATATAGGCTACAGAAATTTCACTCTAACATAGCATTGATTGCTATATGGACAAAAACCTACATATTATTGCTTAGAAATTAAAATAAATTAAGATGTCACACTTGGACAGCTATTCAGAATGAATATGCTCAATGACTTGTCCCTGGTGGCAAATACAATGCTGAACACGTCTCGCAGTGTCTGCATGGACACGTCGTAACATTTCATGTGTCACTGCAGCACAGGCCTCACCAATGCGTTCTATTAATTGATCAACATTTTTTGACGCTGTTGCTGTTTCGTAGACTTTTGATTTTATAGAGCCCCACAGATAGAAGTCCAGAGGGGTAGATCAGTCGATCGGGGTGTCCATCGCAGGGGTCCTCCACGACCTATCCACCGTTGAGGATATCGTGTATTTATATATTCCGTAACGGCTCGGAAGATAGAACACCATCATGCTGTGCCAATGTTGTAATACAACCTGGAGTGGAATATCTTCCCAGAGACAAGTCTGTTTGTAGAATTTCTAGATAATTCCTACCTGTGAGTCTGGGGGCGATGAAAACAGGCCCAATTAAGTAGTCTCCCAGAACACTACACCACACATTAACGCCTCAGTGAATCTGAACATGCTGTGCTCGAAACCAGTGGGGATTCACTGGAGCTCACTAATGAAGATTGTGAGTATTGACGTCGGCATCATTGGCGTAATAGCATTTATCACTCCACAGAATATTCCTGGCAAAATGTGGATCTTGTTGTAATGCAGCGGCCATTCTTAGGCAATATGCTACCCTGCGATCGAAATCATTTCCATACAGTTGTTGGTGTAGGTGCGGCTTATACGGATGCCATATTCGCTCCATCAGGATCCTCTGTATTGACGTCCGTGGCTAGCTAGCTACCTTGCAGCTCCTCTTTGCCCTAAGCAACTATAAATATGTGCACATTGTAACATTGATGGTTCGTATCATTATTATTATTATTATTATTATTATTATTCATTTCCCCTTTTCCAGTTGACACTGGGTGGGGGCAAATATGGTTCCTCTCCACTTTGTTCTGTCGTTCCACCATTCCTCTTCCGACACAGTGTTCCAATCCAGGTTCCGTTTTCTAGTGCTATAGTTCACTGATTTCATCCAACGCATTCTTGGTCTTCCTTGTCCTCTCTTCGCTGTCATCCGTCGTTCCAGTGCTCGTCGTCGTAGCCTTACTTCATTCATCCGTTTGACATGTCCAAACCATCTCAATCTGCTTTGCTCCAGTTTGTCATTTATTTTCTGTACTCCCAGTTCTTTCCGTATATCTTCATTTCTCACTCTGTCCCTCCTCGTTTTCTGGACCATACTTCTCAGGAATCTCATCTCGGCTGCTTGTACTCTGCTCTCATCTCTCTTAGTCATTGTCCAAGTTTCTGCTGCATATGTCATTATAGGAACATAATATGCTTTGTACATAACTTCTTTAGCCTTAATTGGCATATCCTTGTTCCATACTAGTCCCCGTACCTGTTGGTAGAAAGCACTCTCGAGTTGTATTCTTCGGCTTATTTCCAAATCTAGTCTTCCATTATTATTATTATTATTATTATTATTATTATTATTATTATTATTATTATTATTATTATTATTATTATGGTCTCAAAAGACTAAATTATGTTGTACCAGCACTACTTAATGAAATACACCTGGATTGTCCAATATAAACAGCAAACAACTAGTTATACGTCGCATAAAAATATTACCTAAATAAGCATTAATTTATAACGAACTTATTATTGCATACACTCTTGTATTGAAATACAATCTGTATAATGTTGTAAACAATAATTAATATGTCTCACAGATAATCTGTACTGGTTTTGCCGTCAGACTCCTGAGACATATCGCAAATGTAATGAAATGAAAATCCACAGCCTGCTTCCAGTCCACCGACCGGGTCAGGAATGGAATGAATGAATCCTCCATCTAGCGGCGAGGATATGAATTGTGCCGGCTGCCGAAGCCTGTCGCACTCCCCTGGGGCAATGATTAAATGAGTGACAGATGAAATGAAATGATAGTGGAGATTGTTGCTGGAATGAAATCATGACAGGGAAAACCGGAGTACCCAGAGAAAAACCTGTCTGCCTCCGCTTTGTCCAGCACAAATCTCACATGGAGTGACCAGGATTTGAACCACGGACCCAGCGGTGAGAGGCCGGCGATCGCAAATGTAATATCAATAGTAATTAATAAAGACATTCTAATTCACAATTTAAATGATTATTATCAGCAACAGCTCAGTAAGGTGAAGTGTAACTGACCGTGAGGCGGCTTCGGTGGCGTAGTTGGTAGCATGCTGAGCTTCTATGCCCAAGATCGCCGGTTCAAACCCGGCCGAAGTCAGCGGATTTTTTTAAGAGCGTTAAAAATCCCTCAGAATGCCTTCCTTCGGAAGGGAAGTAAAGCTGACGGGCCCATGTCATATATTTATGACATGTAAAGGTACCTTCCATTAACTAAACTTGTGTGAAGCAAAATTTGTTGGTTAGGTTTGATTAATGCTCTCATGTTCCAACTTTCATCGCCAGGCGCTGGTTGCGATGGCATCTAGTAGTAGCCAAGCTCACAGCTAGGTTTCGTGGATGGTAACATATGGTTGCGAAAGTAGGAGCTACTTGAAATCATCGTCTGCAGTCCTTACTTGAATTAAAAACAAATAACACTCACTAATACAGTCATCACAATTAACACCGGTTATCAGACAGATTCTACGCACATCCAAAGTACACGGGGCTACATGACCGCGTTGTCGCAGCCCCTAAACTACGGAACCAACCAACCAACCTAACTGACCGTGTGTAGGATTCCGTTCAAAGTATTGCAGTTCATTCTGCACAATTTCAGCATTACTGTAGACGGGTCAAGTCCTGCTGGTATGTGCCTGGAACATTCCAATCGTTCGTAATTGCAGCTCTGTTCGGTGAAATACTTGTCAATACGGCAGACTTCTATCTGGAAACCCCAGTGCATACCGTCTACGAGAGCTTCAACGGCATTACGACCAGCTTCTGCATAGATTCGTATTATGACCGTGTACTCATCGATGCTGAATACACCAGCCATCGTCAATATGTTGCCAGCAACTGTCGTGTTGTTGTACCACGAATGGTCTATTACGCTCTCAAATGCGAGGCTCCTAAAGGCAATGGGGTGCATTAGATGGGTAGCGCTGAGGAACATGCAGCTAGCGGACGTCCGGTTGTTATTCCTTCGTATTCAGACGTAATCGGCCAGCATGCAGTGTTGCCCCAGTGGAAATCAGTTATCAGACATCCCTTACAGCATTAGTGTATGCGGGATACCTAAAACTAGATTGCACGGGGCAAACGGGCCACCTGGTATAATGATGATGATACCTAGATACGCCTCTGTTCATAGCAGAATGGGGAAGAACACTTTCTTGTGGATATAATCTTTTAAGAAAAACTAGCATTACCCGTCGCGGGCGAATATTCTAGTTGTAAAGAGTACACTTAGCAAAATCTCAATCATGAATGCTATGACTGATTTATCCTTGGTATGCATAATGAGACTTTATCAATTCAGCTACTGGTGCAGTGGTTAAGGTTTTGTCATTCCTTCATAGGTATATCAGAGAGAAGTTAGTTTCCTGGGAATATCACAGACACTGTTAATTTAAGGGCCTTTAAATGTGGATTTTGGAGACCCTTTATAGTCGGGTGAAAATACTTTTCGTACCACACTCACACGTGAAAATTGCGTGAAAAAAATTAGAGTGCCCCTTGACCCCCTTAAGCGCATTATACAGTATGTATTGAACCCTTATTGATCTACGATAAATAAGTATTCATAATTTATTATTATTATTACTGCAGCCCAGACAGTACTTGAGGAAGTTGACGAGAATAAAGGCAAGGTAGCGTGTCGCAATGATTGCCACAGAGGTAGAGCTTGTAGCTATTCTTGAAGAACGGCCTGGTAAGCTGAGTTCAAGGCCAAATTGTGTAACAACTTGCACCAGAATTGGAATCATAGAGGGGTGGTCACGAGTTACTTACAACCGACCTACGATTGAATCACCCAATCAGGAGAGACCACGCCAATATCACGCGATGGATGGCGTCAGTGGTAAAAAGCGCGCGGAATTGATTATCTAAAGAACCGCCGATCGGAATTATCTCCGCATGAGTGCGATGAGACGTTTGATTTATTTGAAGAAGATTGATACTAGTCCCATCTGTGTGAGATAAAAACTCTGGAATTTTTTTCTAAATCCACCCCACTCTTCCGTACCCTGTCAGTTTCTAATAAATGGATCGACGTGACGCTGTTCGATGTCTTTCTGTTCGTGAGCTCTGTGAGCTAACTTCACGCCCGTTTGTATAGCGATTTTAACGCTCTGATATATTTGAAGTTATTTTATTTGTGAGCTCTCATGAGCTAAACTCACGCTAGTTTGCGCAGCAAATTTTTAACGCTCTTAATTATTTTGAAGTCAATTACTTTGTGAGCTTTGTGAGCTAAATTCACGCCAGTGTGCGTGGTGATTTGGAACTTGTAATATTATCTTAAAGACAACTATTTCAGCTCTTAGGGGCAAGACTTGTAACATTCTAATTAGCGCTCACCCGAGCGAAGGTCATGCAGAGCCGTGTAGAGATTACCGAGCGTGATAGCGACTGTTAGTCAGTCAGGCTTTAAAACTTGTATTGTCGAGCCAGTGACGTTGGACTCGAAGTGTGTATTTCATGTATATTTTTAAGTGTATTTTTCATGTGTGTATTGCGCGTGTGTGAGCGATATTTAGGGAAAGTCTTCGTAATTAATCGCATAGGACTAATTGTGGGCGAATTTAGTAACCCACAAGCGATTATAGCCAGGTCACATTATAATATCATTGAACTTTTCTTCCAAGGAGACTACATCAAGATGTCCAACACGTGGTCAGGAGTTGGGATGACGTCCGGCGCTTCAACGAAGACGACTATGGAGTGCTAACTTTTCCATAGGGGAAATGGGCTGAGATGGATGTCATAATGTTCTGCAAGCTGAGACGGTGATGTACAACAATTGAGTATTCAATTATATAGTTGGATTGGCGGGGGGAACTTTTGTAAATAGTTTTTGTCTTTTCTTGTCTTAGAGTGTTTTTCTTTGTACCGGCACAAATTGTTTTAAATGTACGTTGGCGCGTGGCCAAAGTGTTTGTTCTATATTGGATTTTCTTGGAGTCATATTTAATGTGCACGGCGCGTGTACGTGATGTTTATCCATGCAAATGCGAAACCCGTTACATTCGATAAGTGGTGCTTTATTAAAGTTCATATTTGTGATAGGATAGGGAGGTAATTACTGTAAGATGTTTGCTGAACAGGTTATTATTCATATTAGGGTTGCCAAGCGCAACGATTTAAGATGTAATTGTAGAACACCTTCGTTCTAATTTGATAGATTTTCTTTTGAGTCCATTTCAGGTTAATTAGTCACGGCGTAGAACGGTGGCGCCAGCAAGTGGAAAATATTTATGTCCTTTTATTTCAGGGTCTGTCAAACCCATACGTGTGATTCTGTGTGTGTTACTGTGTCAGGTGTGTGTGTTGATTCTACGTGAAGAGGGGTAGAGGTCCTACCGCCCTCATATTTTGTTGTTGTTGTATTTTTTTTTTTTTTTTGACGGAAAGGCAGGGTGCTCTAGGGAGACCGCTGTTTCTTGTCCATATTGCCGATTCTTGGATTTCCTAGTGGAAATGCCGGGATATTTTGTTCTGACACACACACACGTATTATTGTGCTTTGGGGCACGCTTCTTCGATACACACGTGGGTTGACAGATATGCAGATTTCCACAAATCGCCCGTCTCGCCTGGTGACTTATTTTCGTTAGGCAGTCCTGTTGTTCCGACTGGGCCCTTTTAAGCTTTCATGTAGCAAACCTGTTCATTGTGATGGTTATTTTGGGACCATAATTAATTGGGGAGTTCGCCATGTGTGTGACGGATTATTGCATGTTGTATGGATAGATTATTGTGTTAATAATGTAAATGTTGGCTTTGAGCCTATTGATCTTGTTTATGACTCAAATCATGTAATTTTTGTATGTCACACCCGTGTGGTGTAGTGATAGTGTACTTGTAAATTTGACGGCGGTCATATGTGTATTTCTTTTATTGGTCACGTGTTAACTTACTTGTGTTGATTTGTGTGAGAAGTCCTAAGTTTTTAGGCAGTAAATGTTTTTGCTACGGCAGTTTGATTCCAATTTCACTCGGAAATTATTGTGTTGTATATTTTAAGTATAGGAAGTGTCGGTTTAGTTTTAAGTATTGTATAGTTGTTCCCCGCGTCTGTCTAGCTCTAAGCAATGTGGATTCGTTGTCTGAATGTTTATTCTGGATGATGACGAATCATGCATTCGATTGTACACATCGTGAAGCATGCAGAACGGCACACGCGCATACATTGTCACTATTGTTGATTTTCTTAAGGACACTTTGTCCGTGTATTTCATCTCTCCAGAGATGTTGGCCTAGTTTTGGCATATTTTATTTTATTAAGTGGGAGTCTTTGGGAGTTTGTTTTGTTAATTCTTTTGTATAGTTAGGTGATTTGTTATTAAATTCATTTGTTTTAACCCTGGCTTCACTTTTTCCTGCATGTTATTTTGTTATATGTTACCCTGCATGTTAATGAAGCGCTTTAACAACAACTTACGATATGGACTGTCACACCCCCCGAAACAGAGTCTCATAAGCTTCTTTGCAAGGGTTCAGTATTGATGAATTTTACAGCTTAATTTGGTTCAGTGATAACCTTATAATCGTCTGGAAACTTTCACAGCAATGTAATAATATGAATTGCATTGCGTCTTACAGAAATAGATGGACCTGTGAGATTCTGCTACCATGGTTACCGTGTTGCATTCTTTCATTATTTCATTGTAAATATACATGTTTTAAGGTATTTATTTAATTATGAGGCATTTAAAGAGTAAGTGAGTGCGTTTCGCTTACGTATTGGGTTATGCTGAACCTGTAGGTACCCCACATGTGTAGGTTGGTGTTAATGGGACCTTATTTTCGGTACAAAACTGGAATGGGACCTTAGCAGAATAATATAGGGAGGGATATGAAAGACGTTTTTAATAGATTGGATTAAGTAGAAACTCTGTGTTGCTGTAAGTATAAAGTGTGTGTGTGGGGGGGGGGTGCTTTAAATGTAAAATAAGTCATCCGACCGAGTTGGCTATTAACACTCCACACCAGGAGGCACCGTTCGGAGATATAAAGTAGAATCCCAGCACTGACGGCCGTCATCATGAGAGTGAATTTTTCCAGCATTTTACACACTCACTGGAAGGAAATGCTGGTATTGTGCCTTCTTTTAATTTTCAGGGCACCTTCCAGTTACGGTGTTGTTAATTAATGAATGTTAGGGGTTTGGGATATCTTGGTTTTCAGCCCTATGTACTTGAGAGTATGTCTAATAGCGTGTGTTTCAATTATGATAGTAATAAAAGCCGAAAGTTTGTATTAGACGATTGCCCTTGACCTTGAAGCTTGTGGGTGAGCCTATAGTCCACGTGTCGTCTCAAAACTCACGAGTATCAAAATTCACGAATTTTAGGACGAGGGTTAGTGAAAGTAGGTTCTAACCCAGGCCACGCCAACTCAGGTGCTTTGCGAGCACCGGCCGGCTCCGGCAAAAGCACCAGTGCTCTGCATTAGCGCCGGTGGGGTGGGGGAAGGTGAGGGAGGCAGTGGTAGGAGAGGAACGTGTAATGGCAGCGCTTAGCGAGGCGACAGTCGTGTTGTTGTTTGGTGAATGGGACTGGACAAATCAGCGCGCGCCATGTGGCGTACCGGTATGAAAACGAATAATAATAATAATAATAATAATGCCAATTTTGTGTACAGACAGAAATAATAGTTTTATTGCTCTACTAATTTTCAACATTCTTTGTTTAAAATTTTCCGATATTTGGAACAATCGTTTTGGCAGTTGCAATCCGAAGTATAGCTGCCAAGGAAGCATCAGACAAACTTGAGCTTGTTTTTGTTTTGAATATTCATAATTGAAAACATTTGTTCACTACGAACATAACAAAATATTTAGGGCAAGGGCATGAATCCTCGGAAATTATTTTTCAGCATCCTCTACCGCCACTACACGGGGAGGAAAGAGGGGAGGGAGGGGAAAAGCACCGGGGCACTAAGTGCCTGTTCTAACCGGTCTTTGTACCTGGGCCAGTCTCAAAACTCACGAGCCAAGCTATTCTTCTTTGAATGGGAAAAGGTCCATTGTTAGCGCCAGCAAAATTCCGGCACCCCGGCGTCTCTAAAAGCCGCAGTAGTTAAAAGGGACTTAAAACCCATAACATTATTATTATTATTATTATTATTATTGTAATCATTGTCGACTAAGCCGCTAATCACTTGTTTCTGTACAGTACCAACACAATTAAAACTTAAGTCACTTGATAGGGTTGGAAGATATGAGCATTCCACATGGAGGAAAGAATAAGAGGAGATGCCCTGAGCTCGTTTGAGTGAAGCCAAGCGCTGCGTCAAAAGTGGGCGTAGCCTTAACTGTATTCGGTGTTCCGTGACTTGCGTATGGTTGTACGAATCGAATAAGTGCTCTGTTTATTAATTTTAAGGTTCGCATTCTTGAATATCAAAATGTGTACGAACAGTGAGTGAAAGTGGCTGTGCTCGAAATTAGGCCTAAAAACTGATGAATGCCTCAACACCAATAAGAACTTAAAATAAAAATCAATTTAGTGTAAATACCGTGATAAGTTCGGCATCATTATGATAGTTCCCATGATGCTCCTTCTTTGGTATAACTCGCACCTTCAGATACCTGTATTCAATTTAATCAGTGTTTCAGCGTATTATTACGTTTTGCCGCGTCTTTCTTACAAACCTAGCCTTGCATAGGCGCTCTAATATTTATATTTAAATTGGCTTTTAAAACGATAACGCAGCTTATTTGTGCCAAGTACCTTGATATACAGAGTGTATTCTGCCTATCCAAGAAAAAAATCTTGACTTGTCATTGCAGTTCCATGTCACTAAAATCAAGACTAGTTGGAGTGGTTTACGGCTTTAAGCATAGGAACAGCTATTTTCTTGCTACCCAAAGTGGGTGCGCCGTTTGGCTTCAGCAGCTTGCGCTAGGCAGCGCAGAGAAGGCATCTCCATCCGTTCTTTCCTCCATGGCATTCCACGTGCTTAGTAGGCGCATTTCAATTGTTATGCTAATGACTTGAGCTGGGATTTCTATGTAATTACATATTTTACATATTTTTTCATATTTGTAGGTATTCTACATATTCTTACTGAAATTACATAGAATTACATATTTCGGAGTTTTTCTGTTTCTATATGAAATAAATTGCTGAATTGAAGTTTCACACTTAATGTGGGGCTGTTGTCTGTCCTCTCAAGAGGGGGATTGAGGTAATTATGAGTGACAAGTATTTGAGAGGATGATAGTATGATAAGTGCTGTGCATGGGGAAACTGGTGCAAGTGTATTGAGTAAATTGCAAAAAGTGCTGAAGAGAAATCCTGATTATTCAACATTTCACAGTGTGTGCCGAATTCTAAATGGAGATGACGTTGATCCTCCCGAGGACATTTCTCCAGCGAAAATTCCTGTCCTGAAATTTGCCCCAGTTACATCATGTGATGTTGAAAGATCTTTCTCTGCATATAAGAACATCCTAAGTGACAAACGCCTTTCTATGACCCCAGAGAACATCGAAAAATACTTAATAGTTCACTGTGCTAAAAAATATAATGAATAAACGTGCTTTGAGTTATGAAAATAACAAGCTTCCATTGAATATGTGTGTGATATATTCATATAGCCTAATAGGACTCCAAAGAACATTGAAAAATACTCAATTGTTCACTGTGCTACAAAATGTAATATAAAGCAAGTTTAGAGTGTTGTAACTGACAAAATGGTAAGTTTATATTAATTATATGATATTACATATTTTGCCCAATCTACATATTTTGCTACATATTGAACCCTTATCATTGTGTCCAATAATAATGTTTCATATTGTGCCCTTTTAGCAAGAAATATGCCAATCACAGTATACCAGCGTAGCTCAATTCGGGATTTTCGGGGTAGCGGTAAGTTCACCCACTCTGTGACTCACATATTTTGGATTAATTAGAGGATACACTTGTAAAAATAACAACAAAATCAACTCCTATTTTAACACATTTAATTAATCAAAATTATGGCGCTACAAACAATTAAACAATTAAATTACTGACCCATAATCATCTACTTGTTCCAAATGAACAAGGAATAACATAAAAATAAAACAAATATTGTATTAAAACATATGGTTTCCATATAAACCAACAATTCCTAATTATTTTTACTTCCATAAAGCATCAACTGTAAGTTTCATATAACTCCGAGCTCTTTCGGCTCAATGCTTTTTATAATAATGGTGTCATTCTTTGTACACCTCAAAAACTACTTTTTTATATTTTCTTAATCATCAAAACAAATGTATAATTACATTTAAAATTACATGATAATTATCTAACTCAATATTTGGGCATTTCACAGGTTTTCAGCTTTTATCATCTCTCTCTAGTTTTACAAATACATCAAGGTAATCAGGAAATTACTTGTGTACTCCAGAGTATGAAGATACTTGACACAGTCAAAAAACTATGGTCACTCCCGAAACCTAGTTGCCTTCAATTTACTCATGGCATCCTACTTCCATACAACATTACAATAGGGATTGTTATTCATCTCATATGTCTTATAAGACCAGTATCACATAAAAAAAACTACGATCTGAACAGGCAAGCGGAAATATCAATCTACAAGGACCTCGGTTCAACGCCCGGGTCGTTAACAACTTTAAACACTTACGGTGTATTCCTTACAAGACGGCCTTCAGACACCCTCCTGCTCCAAGGGTCTGACCGTGATACTTGAGAGTTATTTATGACTATGCGGGAACCCTCCCGTCTAGTCTAAGCTAGAGCTCTCTTTAATGCTTTTACAAACAGCTTTCGTTCATTCTCAATTCTTTGGGGAGACCTGGCATTCTATTCCTCGTTTAAATTCAACAATATTATTGGGCTCATAAACCACATTTGTAATCTTGGCATTTATTAATTATGAAAGGTCCTCATTGATTGGGGAAGAGTAATACACATTCTACGACGAATAATAAAGGGGCTTTCACAATAAGAGGATTCTGAGTTCGAATCTCTCCACATGCCTCGGGAACCATTCCCATATAGAGGACTATACAAAATGCGATTTAGGGTCAGCCTATAGCTTATAAGACCTACGCTCAATACCATACATTTGCTCCCTTTCAATACAACATACACAATGGCCTCGTGATACTACGTCACAAATAGAGGACTTACACCAATTCTCAATTCGCTACAATCAACTACCTCTCATAAGTAATTTACCAAGTACATTAACTTTTACGCGTTCCTAGCGTGACATTTTATTTTAATTGCACTCCTTTGCGCTATACTTTATTTTAAGCCTAGCGTCATCCAAAGAACTGATAATACCATATTAACAATTGATACACATCTCAATTTTTTTATATTATTCTTTTCCTTTGACAATAACTTCCTCTCTTTTTAAGAACATGCATTTGAACATCATGTCTATACTTTTTATTAAGGCTCTAACGCTCTTATGTTCACATCAATTAATTTGATCTTCATTTAATATTTCCTTACTTGGTTATTATTATTATTATTTCATATCTTCATTCTTTACACAAGCTCAAAAGCTATTTCTTTCATATAACTCACATTTACTTTTATTTAAATATCTTTCATGATAATTATTAATATTTCGCTTGCTCTTATGACATTCGTCAAATACACTGACATTTTATTCATATATTTCTTCTACTGGATTTATTCTTTTACATAATTATTTATAGTTTCTCAAATTTCTATTATTGTTCAGACCGCGTTTTTGTTTATTCATTATTTATTTATTTGAACACATCCCTTTTACTCAAAAACTCCGGTGGATTCGTACACAATCATTTCCCGACACCAAAATATAATGAAATTCATTACTCACATGTTTTTAAGGTCGTCTCATGACCTTTATCCTTGTGCGGTGTTTCATTTTGGCCCACTTTTTAACTTACTCCATATTGTAGAAATTCATCTCATGTACAAACACTTCTTGACACATATTCAATACACTTAACATTGACAACATTTTAATACACTGGTGTATCCCTTTAGAACACACAATAAACACTAAAAAATATTATTTTAACACACAATCTTGATAGATTTACACTTCACAACTTTTAATCACTAGGCCGTATTTTCCTAGCCTATCACACGTGACCACTCAATCTCCCGTTTCCAAGGGTGAAATTTATTCAATGTCGGCTTCCTATCCTGCAGAATACGAAAGTCTCGAATCATCTACTTTTCCCTGGAATCCTAATTCTTCGAATCCTATTCTGGATGACCGGCTATTTCTCTAGCTTGAACGGCGTCTTTTTTAGATCTAGTTTATCGATCCTAGTGAAAGTCTATTCGGATCGAGGTCCCCTCGATAACCTATCGATGATCGATGGATTTATTTTATAGCTGCTAGTACTTCTTGAGTCTAGTGCTTTAGAATTGTTCGTCTGCTTTCTGGAGATAATGTCTATATTCTCCGTTCTTCGTTGTTTATTCGGTTCTCGCACTCCTACTTTTCTGAAATACGTTGCGAACCTTACTCTGTTTTTCCCTATTTGGGTTCTTTAAATTAGATAACTGTTTATCTTTCTATTACGGTACTTCCATACGTTATGATATTTTCGGTCGTTTATTTAAAGACCTATCGCCTTCAGTCCAACGTTCGCAGCCTGCTCTGACTATATTTTACGAACTTTTCACTGTAAACTTGTGTACTGTCGGACCTAAATCCTGTAACTAGGATTTTCCTAATTTTTCAACACGGCGATACTTTAATATTTCTTCTTTACAACTCCTTATGGAGGCACGCAAGTTATTAATACTGCGACGCCTGTGGCTATCAGATATTAATTCTGCGGTGTAATACAGCGTTTCTCCCCTCAAGGAGTACTGGTAAACTGTCTTCGATGTGAAGCAGAGTAACGCCCCACACGGCTGTCTGAATATTGATGCGTAGCAACGCCCCCTCGGGCTGTTTGGAACTGCTTGTACTGATGCTCCAGCGTCACGTCCCCTGGAATGTTTGAAACTGCATGTTTGGCTAGGTGATGCCAGGAGCTTTATACTCTTTCGCTACAAAAAGATAAGACTCTAGCCCTTTCCGTGCTCAACTTTTAAAATAATGGTTGCACCATTATAAAAATTATACCTTCAAAAAGCTCGTCTTCTCAATGTTAAATAATCTCATTGCGCATAAGAATCGATCGTGCAATTCGGAGATATTAATTAATTTCTCGTCCTCAACTGTGTGGGTGTTGCTGTTCATTTGCATTCTCCCCTCTCCACAGGCCTTGGTAAATCCCCAATGACGTCTACTTGCGTTTGCAGTTTTCTCCTGTGCAATTATTAAATGGTTTTTCTTTACACAAAAATCTCTAATTCGAAATGATTCACCGTACTGTAATTGTTTACTTATTTTTATGCTCGTAAACGGGTTAAATTTAATTATTCCTCTTCTGGCGCATAGGCGGTGTTGTCGTTTTCAAGCAAGCTCAGCTCGATTTCCGAGTCAGGCTTCCTTGTCTAACAGCCGGAATTTTCCACTCGGTTATTAATACTCATGACCAGCTCCTTCTGAATGTCAAGAGGCGTGATCTCATCTCTCGAACACCTGGCCCGCGCTGCTTGCACAATGTTAGGCTAGAATCCTGGCTTGATCTTTCTCTAAGTTACATTAGAAACTGTACGTTTCTTTCATTTCTTCCCCAAATACATGGATTCGACCTCCTTGGACCCTATGGCACATGGGTTCAATATTTATTAAAAACGTTGGAAATACTAAATACATGATATGCTGGATATTTGAGTAAAATGTATGTAGCAAGCAAACTGGACTTGGCAAGATGGGCTACGTGCTGGGTAGAAGCTATCGACAGTTTCACAACCAATGCTATTCTTATTCTTCTGAGAAAATCAGGTATGACGCTGAGGCGTACGTGACTCTCGACAGGCCACGATGCTTGGTTCACGGCAAGGAGTGAGAGAGAGGAGAAGTGTCGTGACGTCAAAATAATGGCAGAATTTGTAAGGTCAGAACTCCGACGCCAACTTAACTGACAAATGAGAAAATAGGACCCCAGAACATAGCATCAGTGTGTTTTGCGCGCCAATCGGTTATAAAAAGATCTAGCGATCGGTTTGCGTGTTCGGCGGCAGATTTGCGACCTGTGAGAAATTACAAGATTTTTGAGAGGTCACACATAATTATAGGCCCATTATTAAAAATATTGAGGAGCTATTTCTCCCTCCATGGGAACTTTTAGGCTTCTGTATATATAAACAAATGTCTGAGATGAACCGGGGCACTCCTAATTATTCTTCGACAGTCAATTTAAGACGTCCTTATGACGGTCTATGTTTTAAAATTCTAGTTGTGTGTCGACAACTAAGTTATAAATTTTCATAAATTGTGAGATGGCAATTAGCCATAAAATAGGGAAAGTCTACGGTTCTGCATAGGACTATATGAGGAAATAAAATACTCATAAAGCAGATAGAACAGTTTTAAAACTTTAATTTAATTGTGTTTTAACAGCGGCAAGATGGAAAGAAGGCAACAAGTTTCATCCTCCATCACCATGAGTGTTATGGGCTAAAGGCCTAATGGTGGGAGATGACGAGGCGGGAGGCCTTTGGAAAGCTGTTTAAGTGATGAGTATTAAAAATTGATTTATTGATTTTGGACGAGGGGGAATCGCGAGAGATGTGTGGAACTTTGTACAGATTTTATTTGTGTGGTTTAATTTAAATTTAGGGTTTGATTTCTTAACAGACATGCGTGTAGTAATTTTAGGCATTGCGTGACAATTATGTTGTACAGTAGTTTTTGTAACTTAAATGTTGTCCTTATGTATACGTAATTCTTATAGCGAAATGGCCGCATATGATTAACGTATCAATAAAAAGTGTAGCCATGAATGAGAACCTAGGAACGACAATGATAAATGGACTGGATTAATGATAATGTAAAACAAAACTAGAAGTGGGGGAAAATTAGTGTTTTAGTTGCTTTTATAACTCGGGCTAATTCTGATTCCAGTAATTAATTCTTTATTGTCATTTGGACAAGTCTTGTGTCATTTATCTGAAGGGTGTGCTGGCTCATATGCTGCGACGAGATCTTCGAGAGTGTGCCACGTATTCTTGGGTGTAAGTGTGATGGCGAGGAAAGGTAAAGCCTGTCCTTGACTGTAATAGTCATTCCGGCAAATTAGTTACCCATGGGGCTAAGTTTGACCTGGAGATGTGTTCTTGAAAATCCCTGAGAGGATGTTTTGAGATAATGTGATATTTTGTATTTACGCGTTTAACAGGTGACGATTGGCAAAGGTCGCTGGACGCTGGCTGTGGGCCAGAATCTATATTTAGTGTGGCACGCATTACTACGTTGGGGGAAGGAATCAGCCACTTACTCAGATATGCGATAACAGACCCGGCTGTCTCCAGCTCTGTTATGACACGTAAATGTTTGCTTTAAAGCCTGATGAGTTAAGGTTATTTTATTTGGTTTAATTTGGGGAGTTGCCATGTTGTGGATCCGAGGGTTTTTATCATGACTACGACTTATTTGTTCATTGTTTAAACGGCAAATTTTCCGGCGTGAAATTTAAAAATTTGTATTTGTTGTTGGCTCTTAATTTCAAGGCCATTGTATTCATTATAAATATAATTTGGCAACCGGCCAAACTTGTTCATGTCACGTTATGCTTTCCTGGTGTTTGAGGTATAAGACGGTAATTTCGCAGCCCTTATTTTAAATAATACACACGTGTATTTGGTTGTGGTAATCTAAGGTTAGAGCATGTCAGTAGTGTATTTAAATATGTAATTGTTGTTCCCACATTTCCGTAATTCGTCTTCGAGGTACGGAGTTCGTTCCCGAACGGACTGTTTTGGTCGGAAACGAGCGTCAAAGTGCTCATTACTTGAACTAGTCTTAAAACGCGTGTCGCTCATAAATATTAAATTATTGTATTTATTATTTGTTTTGTCATTTTTTTTGGATCTTGTGATCCGTTTCTTTTGTTACTTTGAATTAAGTGACGTTGCAGTCACAACGCTTGTTTGACAGCTGGCACGCCGTGTTATCATGGTACGTCAGGCTGGTCAGTGTCAGATCTGTTCACGTGCGAGTGAACTAATTTAAGGGTGGTTTATTGTTAAGTGTTTTTGTGTGATTCAGTTATTAAATTTTCATTTGTTTGTAGATCCTGTTGTTTTTCTTGGCTTTGTAATAATTAGTTAACCTTATGAACCCTGGAAGTTATTTTGATAGCATAAAATCTCTAAATCACATTCACAAGAATCCATTACGACCCCGAAACTTCGAATCTTGTCTACATGCTATTATCCAAGGGTACAATATTTTGGTGCTTTTTGTTACATATTTATGTACATATTATGCCACTTGATATTACATAAAAATCCCAGCTCTACTAATGACCATTGGCTGTCCTTTTTTTTCTTTTTCAAACACAAAATAACGACCAGTGATATTTCTCAGGCCTGTATGATGTCACCAAGCAGAATGACTGAGTTATACTTGGAGAATTTTGTTTGTGGTAGGTTGATAATTCGATTCCTGTTAAAAGAACAATACAAACCCATTCTAAAACTGGGTGGACTAAGATGGGTTGAAGGGAGTGTGAGTCACCGTAGAGCTCATACTACCTGTGGTCATCGCAGACACGTGCTCTCCGGAGTACCGTGAGTTTTGAGAAAAAATTAGCAGGGAACGGATTTATATGCAGGGCCTACTAATAATTCAAGAAATATGTACACATATATTTAGTTATTTTTATTGAAATATGGAAATATATATGGACTTAAAATTACAAAAAACTATCATTTCTATTTGATATCAAAGTTCAATGAAGCTATGGAAAGTAGATCTACATGAACCATAATGCTGTACTTCTCATTTTAATATGATCTTTGAATAACACGCAATATTTTCATATCTGTTACCAAAACAATGGATCACAAAATGCTGGAAAGTGAATCTTCTCCCATTGTCTCTAAGTACCGATTTATATTGACTGAAACTTCGTTCAACATCAGAAGAGGTAATGGGGGCATATTTAAACTTTACACTGTCTGCTGGGCTTAAATCCAACGTTAACTTGACACTTAAATGTCCACACATAATTGCAGCAACTTTTCCCATTCTTTCATATCCAGGGTTCTTTGAAAGTACAGAGTCCATCTTCATTTTTGCTACGTCTGCAACTTTACCTGTACCATGACTTAGCTGTTCCACAGTTCTATTCACAATTTCGAAACTTTCAGAAAATGAGAGATGCGTGTTTTGGAGACTTTTGAGTGTTTTTGTAATGCATGAAAAATTATGCTGAATGTAAATCAAGCCTCACACTTGTGTCGCAAACAACACAAATTACTAAAACGCACACAGTTCTTGTCCTCGATCCTTCTTTCCATAACTACGTTTGCTATTCCTCGATATCTTAGTACGTGTCCTACCAACCTATCTCTTCTCTTCATTAACAGTCGCCAGAAACGTCTCTTCTCTCCCATTCGTCTTAATACTCTTCATTTTTAACCCTATCTACCCATCTGATCTTCATCATTCTCCTGTAACACCACATTTCAAACGCTTCAATTCTCCTCTTTTCTGCTGGACCAACAGTCCAAGTTTCACTTCCATAGAGCGCAAAGCTCCAGATGGTTGGTTGGTTGGTTCCTCAGTTTAGGGACTGCGACAACGCGGTCATGTAGCCCCGTGTACTTTGGGTGTGTGTGTAGAATCTGTCTGATAACCGGTGTTAATTGTGATGGCTGTATTAGTGTGTGTATCTGTTTTTTAATTTAAGTACAGACTGCAACTTAGAATTATTCAATAGTTCTTACTTTTGCCGCCAAACGCCACCGTCAACGACTACTAGGCCTAGTTCAGAAATTAGCTACTAGACGCCACCGCAGTCGGCTCTTGGCAACGAACGTAGAAACCCAAGAGCGTGGTTTACATTCTTACCCTATCCAATTTAGCTTCACACAGGTGTAATTAGTGGAAGGTTCTTTAACATGCCCTAAATCTATGACATGGGATCGCCGGCTTTACTTCCCCTCCGAAAGAAGGCATACTGAGGGATTTTAACGCTCTTAAAAATCCGACGGCTTCGGCCGGAATTGAACCCGTTATCTTGGGCATAGAAGCTCAGCATGCACCAACTAGGCCACGAAGCCGCTTGAAGGCTTTCAAATATGACTTCCTAATACCTAAATCAATATTCGATGTCAACAGATTCCTTTTTTGTAGAAATGCTTTCCTTGCCTGAGCCGGGGTCGTACATACATTTTTTTTTCGGGGGGAAGGAGGGGGGAATAATTATCCTGGAAAATTGTGAGTATTCTCAGGGGATTGTCACCCCAAAATACCCAGAAATACCAACCAATATCTTAGAGCATATAACTTGTGTAATTATTTTAGATAAGAGGTAATTGTAAAATTCTAAGTTTATCTAGCCTACAATTAATTATACTGGCATTACAAAAAAGTTGTAAAATACAACACAACACAAAATAAATAAAATTGAACACTTAATGATTTTTTTTTATGGCCTATCGAGTATGAATGGCAAATGTCTAAATATTTGTCACTTTATTAAGCAAATTGATAATTCATTTCTCAAAAATACCGTACTGTGGAATTCTCAGTTTTGCCTCACAAGGCTGAGTGTACCTCGGTCCACCCCTCAGCCGGGAATCGAACGGTAGCCAAGAATGGTAGTCTAATTTCAATCTTAATCTTTCTTTCTTCGGCTTTTCCCAGTTAATTGGGGTCACCGGAGCCAACCAGGCTCATTTGGGTTTTGGCCGGGGATTTAAGGCCGGATGCCCTTCCTGACGCCACGTGATTTTTCAGGTGAAAATTCCACCCCGCTGTCACCGGGATTCGAACCACGGCCGTCCGGGTGAAAGGCGAGCAGCTAAGCCACTGCGCCATCACGCTCCCCTCTAATTTCAATCTTAATGAAAAATGAAAATCCACAGCCTGCTTCCAGTCTCCGACCGGGTCAGGAATAGAATGAATGAAGCCCCCATCTAGCGGCGAGGATATGGACTGTGCCAGCTGCCGAGGTCTGACGCACTCCACTGGGGCAATGATTAAATGAATGACAGATGAAATGATAGTGGAGAGTGTTGCTGGAATGAAATTTTGACAGGGTAAACCGGAGTACCCGGAGAAAAACCTGTCTGCCTCCGTTATGTCCAGCACAGATCTCACTTGGAGTGACCGGGATTTGAACCACGGACCCAGAGGTGAGAGGCCGGCGTGCTGCAGCCTAATCCACGGAGGCTTTCAATCATAATATTGTTTATAACTTAGCCAATAAGTGAAGATTAGGGTACAACAGATGTCCATAGAGGTTTCTGATTTATTTCGGCTGCATTTCAATATTTTCGATTTACATTTATTGACAGGGGCGTATATAAGGGGGGGGGGGTGCTGAGGAGGCTCCAGCCCCCCCCCCCCCCCCCGAAAAAAGCCAATAAAAATGAAGAAAGTGTTGCTTTGTTAAGAGCATAAAATAATTATACATATGGTTGTACCCTAATCTTAACTTATTGGCTAAGTTATAAACAATATTAAGATTGAAATTAGACTACCTCGTGGTGTAGTGGCAAGCATTCTTGACTGCCGCCCCGGAGGTCCGAATTCGATTCCCGGCTCTACCAAGAAATTTTAATTCTAGTCTGAGGGCTGGAACGGGGTACACTCAGCCTTGAGAGGCAAAACTGTGAATTCCACAGTACGGTACTTTTAAGAAATAAATTATCAACTTGCTTGTAAAAAATAATAATAATAATAATAATAATAATAATAATAATAATAATAACCTGTTTACCTTTCTGCTTAATAAATTGACAAGTATTTCGATATTTGCCATTCATACTCCATAGATCATAATAGAAAGTTCATTAAGTATAACATTTTATTTGTGTGTTGTGTTGTATTTTACAACTGTTTTGCATTGCGTAATAATTGTAGGCTATTATAAACTTTGAATCGTATCTAAAATAATTACACAAAGTTATATGCTCTAAGATATTGGTTGATATTTCTGGATATTTTGCGGTGACAAGCCCCTGAGAATGCTCGCAATTTTCCAGGATAGTCAGCCCCCCCCCCCCCCCTCCCCCCGAAAAAAATTGTATATACGCCCCTGTTTATTGATTGTCATGAATTCTTCCTCAAGACATAAACTCATTCAAATCCTCTGGCGTGTCGGCCAAGATGATGATGTCATCAGAAAATCTCATTATTTTGGTAGGCCTATACTAAATTACACGGAGGTTTGGGGGGCTATAAAATGCAAACTGTATGCTTCCAGGGTAATGTACTGTGACTAATGGGGCTATCGGTCGCTCTCTACGACCCTAATTCGCTGGCGTTCAGGCCAGAACGTTGTAGTGCCTTACTTGTGGAGACCACCTCGTGGAGAAGCGGCTATTCCCTCGGAGGTCTGGTTTCGATTACTGGCTCGGCAAAAAAATTGTAATTGTGGTCTGAGGACTAGAACGGGGTACACTCAGTTTTGTGAGGAGAAACTGAGAAGAGGTGGGTTCAATTCCTACCTCAGGCAACTTAAGGCCACGGCCGCCTCCTTCCAATCCTCACCTGATTCACAAATACACACACTAATGCAGCCAGCTCAATAACAAAGGATATAAAAAGTAGGTTGGCGCAGGCAAGGAAAGCATTTCTACAGAAAAGGAACCTGTTGATATCGAATATAGGTTTAGGTATTAGGAAGCCTTTGTCTGGTTCGTGGCGCTCTATGGAAGTGAAACTTGGACTATTGGTGCAGCAGAAAAGAGGAGAACTGAAGCGTTTTAAATGTGGTGTTACAGGAGAATGATGAAGATCAGATGGGTAGATAGCGTTACAAATGAAGAGGTATTACGAGTGGGAGAGAAGAGATGTTTCTGGCGACTGCTAATGAAGACAAGAGATAGGTTGGTAGGACACATACTAAGCCACCCAGGAATAACAAGCTTAGTTATGGAAGGAAGAGTCGAGGACAAGAACTGCAGGGGCAGACCAAGGTTAGAATATATTGAACAGATTGCTTCGGATGTAGGGTGTGGTAGCTATGTAGAGATGAAACGATTAGCTCAGGACAGGGAGGCACGTAGAGTTGCAGAAAACCAGTCAAAAGACTGAGGACTCAAACAACAACAACAACAGACAATTTACACACACAAACACCAAAGTACACGGGGCTACAATATCGCAAAGCCCGCAAATATTTCAAGATATTTTGGATCATTAGTTTTTGTTTTGTTTATATCGAGATCCTGAGCCTAGTCCTGCCGGTAACGGAAACGGACTACGGTATTGTAAAATGGCCGCTTAAGTCCAGCTTTGCACAGCACATGTCAGCACTGTGGTCAGCTGGTCAGTTAGCCAGAGTGGTGTGCCTTCCTTCGGAGGGAATGTAAAGCCGGTGGGCCCATGTCACAGATTTATGGCGTGTAAAAGAACCTTCCACTAACTACAATTGTGTGAAGCTGAATTTGTTGGTTAGATTTAATTAATGCTCTATTAAGTTCCAACGATCGCCGCCAGATGCCAGTTAATAATAATAATAATAATAATAATAATAATAATAATAATATCGTATGGCTTTGGTGCCGGGTACAACCTTTGTTATTTGACACCCAGAGGGCAGCTTGCATGTCGTATTTTGTTGTCCCTTGGAGCGCTATGATCCTAGTAGGGAAATGAGGAACTTTGTGGCGGCGGAAAATCCCGAGATTAATTTTGCCATTATGAAAACGGCCTACTGAATTCAAATGGGTTCATGTTTCTTGCCGCCTTTCTAAAAAAAAAACACCTACAACGGCCAGGAGCGAACCTGCAAGCTTGGGATTGGCAGTCCAACACGATAACCACTCTCCCACCGTGGTAAGCAGATGCCAGCTGCGGTGGCATCTTATAGCTAAGTTCCCAACTAGTTGTCGTGAACAGTAGCATTTGGTAGCAAAAGTAGGAACTACTTGAAATTGATCGTCTGCAGTCCTTACCTGAATTACAGATAACACACACTAATACAGTCATCACAAATAACACCGGTTATCAGACAGATTCTACACACACCCAAAGTACACGGGGCTTCATGTCCGCGTTGTCGCAGCCCCTAAACTGAGGAACCAACCAACCACCAGAGTGGTGGCCTTTCCAAAAATACACCACTTGGTACAGGGTCATTATGTATGTGCGCCCCGATAAACACGGCAAGCTAAGCCGACTGTGACTGGCGCAGATCATATCGTTAGTTCACACGTGTTTTGTAATTCATATGGACGTGTATCTGCAAAACGTAGACGTTAGTGTGCATGTTTAGTGAGTATTGTGATTACTGTGATTGTTGGTCATGCCTAGACACCAATTCACATTGCGCGAACGTGTGTATATCCATAATTCGTAAATAAAAAGCAGAAAATCTTGTTCTGAAACGAGACGATAATTTCGAATCAAGTTTCAAGCAAGACCTGTGCCGAATGCAAGTACAATTAAGAGGCTCGCTAAACGATTCAAGGAAACAGACTCCGTAAATAATAAAAGAGTTGACAGACATTCTTTCATCAGAAGATGTCAGGTGTGTGTTATAAGAGAGGGAGGACATTTTCAGCATTGTCTATGAGCACTGTAAGTACACATTATTGAACTTGTTTGGTAAAAGTGTGTAAGTGCGCGTCACCACCGGACGAACCGGGTACGCGCGCACGCGATCTGCGCCAGTCACAACCGACTTAGCTTGCCATGTTTATCGGGGCGCACATGGATAATGGGTGTCGTGCCGGATGCGACCGTGCCGGTTGCGACCCGTGCGGTATGCGACCCACCAATTTCCCATCGTGCCACTAGCGACCCAAGCACTGATGTATCGGTTTTTTTTTTTCGTGTAGCCTCCTGAGAGCCGAGTGCAGGTCTTTCTAGTCGACGCCCGTGGGCGACCTGCGCGTCGGGATGGGAGATGGAATGGGTGAAGATGAATGAAACTGGGCAAGGATGTGGAAGGAAGCGGCCGTGGCCTGTCAGAAGGTACTGTCCCAGCATTTGCTTGGTGTTGAAAATGGGAAACCACGGAAAACCATTTCAAGGACAGCCGACGGTGGGGCTCGAACCCACGCGTCTAGCGAGTCAGCAGAGAGCTTGGCCCCATGGCCTAACGCTTTAGCCAGCGTAGCCACTACTGTCGGTGATGTATCGGTGGAATCTGGGAATTTCTAACACATCTTTCTGGGGGAGAAGGGATTACCCCGTCATATAGACTGATTGAAAGACACAATGAGCCCCTATTTATCTTGTGACTTGCAACCAGTCAACATCTGTGTTAAGTTTGCTTTACAAGTGATTTGTGCTATGGAAGAATCCTATGTTATTTCAACTAAAAAAGGAAAGCCATCTTTAGTGTTTGGATTGTATTCATACCGAGTTCATAAGACTACTCAACGCTGTACAGCTTTTCCCGTATCGGCAAGCTGGTGAACGATGTCGTTTTATCCCGTACAAATACAAACCGATATAAAATAAGTACATTCATTTACGTATTTCACAGTCCTACAGCATAGCCTTATGATATATAAGGATTACAACACGACCAAGAACGCAATTTTTCAACCACCCCGAGCCGAGAAAAAGTTACCTTACAAAAGTGATAACTTTGTTCCTTGGACACACAACATTTTGAAATTATTAAACCAGTTATAAAACATTCCAATGTACATTGTGTAAAAACTTGGATTCGATCTGATGACGGATGTTTGTGAAACTAATTCTTAAAGGTGACGGACGCATGGTTGAAACACGCTTAAAAACGAGCACGCTTTATGTTTCAGCTGCGATAAAAAATATTAAAATATAAATGAAAAGCTCCAAATTTACACGACCCTTTATAGGTCCTTTGGGATACTAACTTCCCACCATGTATTTATAGAACGGTGTTAGGGAGAGAATCTTCCCACCCCTCTCATTTCAAGCAGTCCCACATGCATCCACAAGCTAGATGCAGAGAAATATCGAAAAAACAATTAATTTGATGTATACTGTCATCAGAAACCAAAGGTGGGAAGCATATATCCCAGTGGTCTCCAAAGAGCACGTGATCGCCAGTTCGGTTGTGTTGAGGGAATGCAATGCGTTGTTTTACAGAAGAAGGTGTCTTTATTGAAGATAGGAGATTTGTAAACGTTGCTATATAACTGAAATACAATGTTAATAATGGTTTTGGTCACTTGAGTAAATATATTTCAGCTAGAATGGAAATAATTATCCTGCTCAGGGTGTTTGCCATAGAATAGAAGATTTTTAAAATTAATTTTCTGTGTTTTTAGTAAATACTATTTTGAAATTATTGAATTATATTCGAATATACTAACTTTTAACATTCCAAAATCACTTTTATATGTTTTGTGCAGTTTTCGGCAAAGATGATACAGGTCGCTGACCTTGTTTTGCGTGGGAGTTACGGGTTTTCCTTAAATTATAGAGAGTGATGGGTGATTTTATATATTATATCCTGTTAAATAAACCTCATTATTGAGTGATACACGGGGCGTGGTGGCTCAGCGGTCTAGCTGTATGCCTCTCACCAAGGCGGTCCGGGTTCGATTCCCGGTCAATGCATGTGAGATTTTCGAAGTGAAATGCCATGTCCTGTGGTTCGGATTCCACGTAAAAAGGAGGTCCCGTGGCTCATGATCTCAAGATTAACGGTCACGTTAAACTACAAGCTTCCTTCCTTCCTTTCCTGAGTGATAAACACAGTATCATCATAATTTGAAGGTGGGAGATTATTACCCCATTGCTCATTTAAGAAAACATACAGTCAGGTGTGGGCAGTGGGATAATAATTTCCCACCCCATATCTCATAAAATAGAATCCACACCCAAAAATTTGTTGCATATTCCTACCCATCTATCTCCCCCAATTACAAATGTGCAATATATATATATATATAGATATACCCCCAGTCTTTTGCCCTATATAGGGTCAACATAAAATATAACGACAAAAATGATGATATTATTGGATTTTATGTAGGCCAATTGGTTACTTCACAAATAACTTTCAAACTCGTGTGTACATAATATTTTGGTCGTCAGTAGGAGTAAATTAAGTTAAAACGGCGCACCGTAAAAATTCTTCTCTCGAAGAATGGGTCGCATGGGGCTACTAGCAGGGTCGCTACTGGCACGATTTTTGGTGGGTCGCATCTGGCACGGTCGCAACCGGCACGTAACCAGATAATGACCCTGTAGTATCTGTGTGTAAGCGCTATTGTGCAAAGTGATTAATATTGTGTTTACTTGTATTGTTGTTTTAAGTTAAACTTAGGTTGTGAACGGTAGGCTTAGTTTAGTTAGTTATTTAAGGGACGGAACTGCAAGGTCGTGTGCCCCTAAGGCTTAGTTTATTAATATTTTTACAATGTCGCGGAATACAAAGGGCCAGATGATTTCGCGAAGAAAAAAGAACTTCACCCAGCGTAAGCTTAAAAACGCCATTCAGAAAAGCCGAGTTGAACAGCGAAACTCCGAACACATAATACTCTTCTATGAAGTCCTAACTCGAAATGATTCGACAGTTTGATGTTGGCCGAAGCTGGGGTGATAGGCTCGTTCGCTAGCTCGTAAACTCGCTCCGAAGCTAGTAATTTAAACTTCCACTAAATGGAGATTGTTGGAAGAAATGGATAGTTTTGAATTTTCTGTAATAAGTATTTTAATGTTTCTTGTACAAAGGGATTGCATGCTAGAGATATATTTGTCTGTATGGTTGTGGTTGTTGATATATCTATTTTTGTTCGTGTTTTTTGTTTCTGTTTATACTTGTAAATTGTACCCAAAAGAGTTGGGTTATGCCCTAAACCTGAAAAAACATGACATGAGATTAATACACTCATGTAAGTTTTTCAGGATTAGGGCATAACACAACTCTTTTGGGTACATTCGTGTTGACCGACTGAAAAGCACCAAACTTTTGTTTACTGAGGCAACACTGAAAAATTGCTTCAAACCCCATAATGCTTGTAAATTGTGTTGTTAATTATTATATTGTCACACGTGGAGTCTATCTGTCTGCATACATCTCTACGTACAGTAGCATAAAACAAAGTCCCCGATTCTTGAATGTTGCGGGTAATCTCGAGAACAACTGGATGGATTTTGAAGCGGTTTTCACCATTCTGTCAAGGATATCTCGAGGAAGGTTTCTGTGGAAAATAATTTATTTATGATCAAAGGAAGCCAAGCAGTAACGGTTTCAGTGGAAAAGTCGGAAAAAAACCTGGCGTCTGTGCGATTATTAAGCTTACGCTGGGCAAACCGTTAAAAAATATCTATACAGGGTGATTCGTATTAACGTTTAAAACTCTGTGTAACGACGTAGATGGCATTGAGACGAGTAATTTGATATAGGACACTTAGGGTCGCAAGTGTCCGGAAATACCTTAAAAGAGAACCACAACTGTTAACATATTGTTCAGTCCCTTTGCGTGGGGTGGCTGAACTAGGGGATGAGTGTGTGAAGAGGGTAGTGTTCCGCTAGGGAGAGTTTAGTGGAGGTGTGGAAACTCCGGACTTGTGCTGGCAAGTGTTGTAGAAGAGCGAATGGAGCTCTACGCGACGAGGGTTGTAAATCGATGGGGCGCGCTTCAAGGCGAAAGCTAACAGCTTACGGAGTGAGTACCGCGATGAGCAATCTAAGTAGTTGATGACGGTGCACCAATGCGGTCTATGTGCGTGCGAGCTAAGAAAGCAAGGCCACTGGTAATGAATAAGGCACTAGCGCTTGCACAGCGGTTTTGGAATAATGTGATGACAGGTCAAGGTGTAAGTAGGGAAACGGACAGTAAAGACGGTGATGGTAAACAATAATCACAATTGAGTTGAAGTAATAATGGTCACTTATTTAATGAAATCAAAGTGTAGTGTAGGCTTCCCTGGATTCAGGGTTAAAGTAACAAAGTGTAGATTGTACAGTAAAATGGGGGGTGGTGTGGGGAAGGATGTACAATTGGTATATGGAATTCTGAGAGTCACACTTACCTGAGGTACGATGTCAGCGTGAGGTCGAGCAGAGTCTCCGACGGTAACAGATAATCTCTTCTTGGATGGCGGTCCTTTTATGTATTTTCGGAATGCTGACTGTTGCGGTATGCATTACCAGCCAGTTCCTGTGTATTTGTTTACGAAGTGTGGCAAGCTTTGACGCAAGAGCCGTGGTGTCTACTCTACTAGCTTGTGTGTTAAGAAATGTGTAGTTGTTGTTGTTGATTCCAGCTTGGGGGTGTTTAAAGGGCGAAATCAGTGTAGGGTGCGGGGCAGATGGTTGTAATTGATGTAGATGTTAAGGGAGTAGCTGTAGATGTCTGTAGATGTGGATGTAGCTTGTAGAATAGTAGGTGTATGTGTGTACACTTCCTAAGGGTGTTAAACGCCCTTAGATGTGAAACAATATGACGTCATCAGGTGACGGCTCATTGTCAGCTCGAGCGGTCAGGCCCGTACTCTCTTACGCACACCAAAGCATCCAAACCAGACGTTGAATATCATATCACTCTGGTTCCGAGTCTGCGTGTGCCACTCGGGCGCGTTGATTTCGAGGTTCAAATCCGGGGCCCATCCATCAGCTTTCTTTATTCTCTCCTCCCTTCAAGCGGAAGCAGATTGTTTGTTGACATTAAGACACGGAACCAGGGGGTTATGATATTCAACGTTTGCTTTGGTGTGCGCAAGGAAGCACGGGCCTGACCGCTCGAGCTGAGCCGTCACCTGATGACGTCATATGTTTAACAGTTCTGGTTCACTTTTAAGGTATTTCCGGACACTTGCGACCCTAAGTGTCCCATATCAAATTACTTGTCTCAATGCCATCTACGTCGCTACAGAGAGTTTTAAACGTTAATAAGAGACACCTTGTATAACAAATATCCAATGTGCTATGCATAATCCCCACAGTGGCTCACATCTAGTGGGACGTGGGTTGGCGACCACGGGGCCCCAGCTGAGTCCGGCATTGCTTCCACTTACTTGTGCTGGGCTCCTCTCCGTCTTCTTTCCTGTCGACCTCTCTTGGTCAACTCTTGTTCTCTTCCGACCTCGACGGTATTAGGGTATCTGAGGCCTAGGGAGTCTTTCACTTTCCCGCCTTAATTGGCCTTTGTCTCATCTTTTCTGATACCCTCATTCTGCGAGGGGTCAGCCTTCTTTTTCTTTTCATGTTATCTCCTGCCTTCTGCTCAAAGCCCTCAAGGAGGCAGGGTGTGTGTAGCCCCACCACTTCTGGTGCATCCTGGATATTGCTACACCCTCAGGGGCTCACGGCTTCGGTGGCGTAGTTGGTAGCATGCTGAGCTTCCATGCCCAAGATCTCGGGTTCAAACCCGGCCGAAGCCGTCGGATTTTTAAGAACGTTAAAAATCCCTCAGTATGTCTTCCTTTGGAGGGGAAGTAAGGCCGGCGGTCCCATGTCATAGATTTTTGGCATGTTAAAGAACCTTCCACTAATTAGACCTGTGTGAAGCTAAATTAATATAGGTTAAACATCTGACTAACGTTCTTAGGTTCCTATGTTCGTCGTCAGGAGCCGACTGCGGTGGCATCTGTTAATTAATTTCTGAACTAGTTGGTCGTTGACGGTGGCGTTTGGCGGCAAAAGCAGGAACTACTTGAAAATTGATCGCCTGCAATCCTTACTTGAAAACAAATAACACACACTAATACAGTCATCACAATTAACATCGGTTATCAGACAGATTATACACACACCCAAAGTACACGGGGCTACATGACCGCGTTGTCGCAGCACCTAAACTGAGGAACCAACCAACCCTCAGGGGCTCACGGCTGGTGAGTTCGGGAGTTGGCGACCCCGGGGGATTCCTGAGCTGGGTCCGTTTATTCCCCTTTTTCCACTGACTTAGGGGTGGACCCTCTCCTCTTTCACTTTCCTATCTGCCATTTCTGGCTCTCCTTCCTTCCAAGTCCCTCAATCATCATTCTTCGGGGGTTGTGGGTATTTCTTTTCTTCCTGTCCTTTATTGTTTCCCATTTCTTCTTCTAGAATATGTGTGTCGTTAGTATCCACGGCCGATTTCCTTCCAACATCCCTTCCCTGACCCGTCCTGAAAAGAAAAGTACATGACCATTGGCTGCATTAATTAAAAAAAAGATACAGTCAGTCTGAGAGACTAGACTTTATATCATTTCAAATGACGCATGCTACAAATGCTACACATGTTAGAAAGGCTCAGGAGGGCTCTTTCAACAGACTCCGTTACCCATTAACATAGGTTTCCCGTGCACTCTGCTGCATGACGTCACGCACTCGCCGTCTCCGTATCGCATAGCGCCAGACTCCCGGGAGTAAACTCTGACTCAACAGATTCCATTACCCTTTAACTTAGGCTTCCCGTGCGGGGGCTGAATGACGTCACGCACTCGCCGTCTCCGTTCGCATAACGCCAGACCCCCAGGAGTAAACTCAGACTCAACTGACTCCATTACCCTTTAACTTAGGCTTCCCGCGCGGGGGCTGCATAATGTCACGCACTCGCCGTCTCCGTTTGCATAACGCCAGACCCCAGGAGTAAACTCAGACTCGGTGCATATGCACTGAACAACATGATGACGTCATACACGCCGTAACCGTAACGCATAACGGTAGACCTAAGCATAACAATGAAGTCGACAAGATCATTTGAAATGATAAAATAATTATAGTTTTCATTCTTGTCTCATATTCACTACCGGTATCACCCAAACCATTAGGGGCCGATAACCCAGATGTTAGGCCCCTTAAAACAACAATTATCAACATCATCAGCAATTCATAATAAAAATAAAATCAACAATTTACATCAGTGGAATATCCGATGAACCACTTCTTCAAAGGGTCTGGCACATGAGCTATTGTTATGTCCCGGTGTCGGTTCAAGGCGAAACCGTACCGGACATTCAACCCCATTTCAACCAAAAGCTGCGATCTCAGGAGTGAGGGGTCAGTCAGACACTGCAGAGACGGAAGTCTGAGGGTGAGGGGTCGTTTGCTTGCCGATCGGGAGATCGGCCAAGTTGAGTCGAACGCTCGTTGACCAAGAGGCACGGAGCTGAGCCGGTACTTGAGGATACAGCAGTCTCACAGCCAATGGGGGTCCTATTACGGGAACATAACCTCCTAACTTACATGGCGACATACCGAGATTACTGTATGGCACAAACACACATGATAGCTGAGGAAACAGGTGATAACCAATATTTTGGATTCCTTTACTCCCTTAAGGAATAAACTGGGAGTTAAGCATTCAATCTCTTTTATTGGGGAGCATTCCCTGATTCCTGAAACTCCTCCCACTCCCATTTTCTTGTGTAATAGGAGTCTGCTGTAATCGCTATCAGAATCTTTCGGAAGGACACGATAACGATCCTGGTACTTGATCTTGGGGAACCCCTTATCGGCCTATGGATTAAGTCCGTGCCATCTGGTGAGGACGCAACAATTATTTTCCCTTAAAATACATCTCAGACTCCAGCGTAAACTTTTACTATCGAACATTCCACTAAGTGAAATAATAATAATAATATCTAACTATGGAAAGTTTTACAATCTATATAAAAGATAACATTTTCTTATTCTCTCCAAACAGCAGATCATCTGTCCCTTGAAAGCCTTGATTTTGACAGAAGATATGTCCCTAAATGTATGTTAGCTGCAACCTGGAAGTTTATAAACGATTTGATTATGTATACAGATAACCATATTGTCAGGCAAACATGTGCTGAACATTTCCCATTAGACAATCGGAGCCATTTATTCTAAAAAGAACCTTCCTAATAGTATTAGATTAACATTGTATTCGCACTTTCAAATTTTACCCAGACACCTCATTACCTACCATAAGATAACACCTCAAGTACCACCAGGTAACACCTCAAGTACCACCAGACCCCTCAAGTAACACCAGACAACACCTCAAGCGCCACCGGAAAATGTGTCTTGCATCACTGGGTTTTAAACTCTACTATAAAGTTGAGCGTTTCTCAGGGCCGTTATACGGTCGAGACGTAGGCTAAGTGTTGAAACTGATAGCCTACTATTTTCGGTACGCACCGCACAGGAATACTCATTTCCACACCACCATGAGGTAGAGTACATGGCGCGTTTTTTTTTTTAACGTGGTTTCCCCGATAGGCTTAGTCCACGGTTACTGGGGCATTTGAGGTTGTCAACATTGAAATTCGGGTTTGTTTCCTTCTGAAACTGCGTACGTTCCGCTGTAAACTGCTCGTAACGTTTGGTTATGCTGTTTGTCGGAGATAACGAGCCGTCCAAGAAGTTATAATCACGTGCGTTGTTACTTTGAAATGAAAATCCACAGCCTGCTTCCAGTCTCCGACCGGGTCAGGAATGGAATGAATGAAGCCCCCATCTAGCGGCGAGGATATGAACTGTGCCGGCTGCCGAGGCCTAACGCACTCCTCTGGGGCAATGATTAGATGAATGACAGATGAAATGAAATGATAGTGGAGAGTGTTGCTGGAACTTTTGTATGTATTCTGGGTTATTCCCTCTTCATGCAATTTCCACTTGTGTTTATATTTCTCTCTCTCTCTTTCTCTCCCTCCGTCTTCTCGTTCTTATGTAAATGTGTCCAGAGTTGATGTTTGGCTGCTAGCTGAAGCATGTGAGAATTCTCCGGTATATTCATTCAACCTTAACCCATTCACTAGAGCTCGAACTATTGTACACTAGGGTATTTTTTACAGTAATACACACACAATAAGCCCATAACAATTGTGATTGTACATCATCATTTAACTAATTCCATTGCGGTAGATTTGTTATGAACGATGTTCACCCTGTGAGACCATCGATGCCGCCAAACCTCTTTCCAAAAACAATGCCTGTTCTTCCGACCAAAGGTCAAAATAGAACTTCAAACCACACAAACAGTCACACACACAAACTGTCCATCAGGTTATTGAAGGATACAGCAGTCTCACAGCCAATGGGGGTCCAATTTCGGGAACATAACCTCCTAACTAACATGGCACCGTGTAGCGACATACCGAGACTACTGTATGGCACACACACATAATATCTGTTAATAAACTAGACACTTAGCCTACCGATTCTCAAAACAATTAATGATCCTCTGTTGGAAAGTTACCCCCACAAAAATACTTATGACATGCTTTCTTATAGGGGCAGACGATCTCGCTGTTCCACCCCTTAAAGCACTAATTACTAACTAAACTCGCTTTTTTGATTCTTGCAGATGGCGATGTAGTTCACTGAATTGGATCTGATTGGATCTTGTAGACCAATGAAATATTCCAAATTACACTAAAACATATCGGGAACGGCCATACGACTGGTTTGAAGCTCTTTTGACCATTGGCCGCAAGAAGAGGAATTGTTTTTGGAAGGAGGTTAGACGGCATCGATAGTCTCTCCGGGTAAACATCGTTCATAACAAATCCACCGCAATGGAGTTAGTTAAATTATAATGTGCAATCACTATGGATATGGGCTTATTGTTAAACGCATGGTTTGTTGCCTTCGTTTCATGGCCCACTGAGATAACAATAATAGAGTGATCAAATAGCCATCTTATTAGCTATTTGGAGTGATTATCTAGACCAGGGGTGTCAAACTCAATTTTGCAGAGGGCCATGTATTAAATTTAGAATGTGTAGGCGGGCCAGATTCAAATAACAAAAATGTACTGAATTATTATAATATTTTATTTACTTAATTATATAGTATATAATATACGGTTGTTAAAAATCATATCAAAGTTATAAAAGAGGGTAATTATTTTGAGCTCGAGGATCCAGATACCTGACTTCTCTTGTTTTTGACAAGCTCATTGATGTCAGGTATCATATTCGTTGTAATTATTTTAAGAATTGATTGGAGATGTTGTGCGATGTTTGTTCTTATTTATTTTCATGACGGAAAACATCTGCTCACATAAATATGTGCTACCAAACATGCACAGAATGCGTGCTGCATGCTTTTTAAATTGCGGGTAGTTATCTAAACTCTTGAAATGTTGCGTATAAAATGTAAGAGCGTTAACCTCTTTAAATTTTTCTTTCAAAATACTGTCTGATTGAAGATCAATCAACTCCATTTGCAAATGAACTGGTGCCTGTGAAGCTTCAAAATTGAATGGATTGTTGAAAATTGGGAATTCCATTTCATTCATTTTGTGGAAGTTTTCAAAACGATTGTTGAATTCCGTGATCAGATTTTGCAGAAGTTGAGAATATTGATCCAATTTATTTTGGTTCACCGTGCCAAATGATTTTAAATGAGGGAAATGATCCAAAGTTTGATTTTTTACCTGATTTTTCCACAGCCTCAACTTTGTTTCAAAGGCTTGAATACATGAATACATTTGAGTGACAATCAGATTTTTACCATGTAACTTTACATTCAGATCAGTTAAGTGTTTATTCACATCTACTAAAAAGGCACAATCAACCCACCAGTCATTGTCATAATCAATTGGGTTGCCTTTTTCTAACATGAAAGCTTGAATAGGGTCACGTAATGCAAAAAATCTTTCTAAAACTACTCCTCGACTGAGCCAACGAACTTCGGTGAAATAAGGGACATCAGAAAACTTTTCGTCCAAAACTTGTAAAAACTGCCTGAACTGTCGGTGATTTAGTCCTCTGCTCCTTATAAAATTTACTATTTTAATTATAGGTTGCACGACATGGTCCATTTTTAAATGTTTGGATGCCATTGATTCCTGATGAATTGTACAGTGAAATCCCACAAAATTCCCTGATGTTTTCTGTTTTAACTTAGTTACAACGACCGAATGTTTGCCAGCCATGGCAGGAGCGCCATTCGTAGTTGTGCTGCTAAGTATTTTCCAGTCGAGTTCATATTCTGCTATCAAATGCTCAATTGCAGAATAAATATAATTTGCTCTTGTAGTACCTGTCAATGGGACGCACTTTAATAGTTCTTCAGTTATTTCAAAGTTACTGTTAATACCTCGTATAAAAACAGCAAGTTGAGCTGTATCCTCAGTATCAGTGCTCTCGTCAACAGCCAGTGAAAAGTTTGTAAATTCCTTAATTTTCCCCTTCAGTTGAAGAACCAAATTTTGAGATAAATCATTTATTCTTGAAGCAACAGTGTTTCTTGACAGCGAAATATTTTTAATTATTGACTTTTGAAATGGAAATGAAACATCGGCCACTTTCAACATGCAGTCTTTAATAAACTCACCATCAGTGAAAGGTTTTGATCTCTTCGCGATTTCTAATGCAATAATAAAACTTGATTTCAGGGCATCTTCGCTCTCAGTATTAGCTTTAGTAAACATCGATTGTTGACCTTGAAGTTTAGATTTTAAAGATGACAATGTGTCCATTCTTATTTTTTCAGTGTAACAATCGAATTTTGATGTATGATTCGTATCATTGTGTCTCTTCAAGTTAAACTCCTTACAAACAGCAACTGTTTGATTGCAAATCAAACACAGTGGTTTACCTTTCCATTCTATGAAAAAATATGCAATTTCCCATTTAGACTGAAAAACTCTGCACTCACTATCAACTTTACGTTTCTGTGACATTATGCCAAAATCGTAACAATTATGGAACTTGGCACAACAATTATGGATATCGCATGCGCACGACACAAACAAATGCACAATACCTTCACAATCACTGGACTTCACAATCACTATGTCGCAGTACAACTAAATTAACTAAAATCTTTCTCCGACCGTATCGCTTCGATTACTCGACTCAAATGACTACGTCGTGCCGACGCACTCCTTTTATATCAATAAGGAAGGTTCTAGTCTAGACTCGAAGCGCGTGGAAGATTCTAGCCTTCGTGGTATTTCCGCTTGTTGCTAAGAGATGGCGTTACTGTCTACCTCTCTCGCTTGTCTAGGCACGCGCTGCCCTTGAAATTACTTATAAATGTTGTAGTGTGCGCATTTTAAAACTTCCGTAGAGGAATCGAGTGAAGTCATGATTCTTCTGTCTGTCACACATTGCGATCGCGAGCCGTATCTTTGACATCTCTGATCTAGACCCTATGGCTGAGGCCAAGCATGCGACTTTGTAGCCGCGTCAGAAATGCCACGGCACGGTCGCCTTAGTACGTTGCATTGATTCAAATATGACGTCATCAGATGACTACTCAGCTCGAGCAGTCAGGCCCGTACTCTCTTACGCACACCAAAGCATCCAAAGCAAACGTTGAATGCCATATCACTCTGGTTCCGAGTCTGCGTGTGCGACTCGGGCGCGTGGGGTTCGAGGTTCAAATCCGGGGCCTATCCATCAGCTTTTTTTATTTTCTCTCTCCTCTTTTCAAGCGGAAGGAGATTGTTTGTTGACATTAAGACACGGAACCAGAGTGATATGATATTCAACGTTTGCTTTGGTGTGCGTAAGGAAGCACGGACCTGACCGCTCGAGCTCAGCTGTCACCTGATAATAATATAATAATATCGTATGGCCTTGGGTGCCGGGTGCAAGCTTTGTAATTTGACACCTAGAGGGTAGCTTGCATGTCGAATTTCGTTGTTACTTGAAGCACTATGCAAGTCAAGGAGGTTAGATATCTAAGCTCCTTGAACACTATAGTGCTTTCTAGTAGAGAAATTAGGAACTTTGTGTTGGCGGAAACTCCCGAGATTAATTTTGCCATTATGAACACGGCCTACTGAATTCAAATGGGTTCTTTGACATGCCAACATCGTATGACATGCGTGTCGTATTTTTGCCGCCTTTCAAAAATCACTTACCATGGCAAGGAGCGAACCTGCAATCTTGGGGTTAGTAGACCGACACGCTATCCACTCACCCACCGTGGCAAGCTCGTCACCTGATGACGTCATATGTTTAACAGTTGTGGTTCACTTTTAAGGTATTTCCGGACACTTGCGACCGTAGTGTCCTATATCAAATTACTTGTCTCAATGCCATCTACGTCGCTACACAGAGTTTTAAACGTTAATAAGAATCACCCTGTATACTATGAGTGTAGGAATTGTTCAGCATGAAAGGTTCTACAAAAAGTCCGCAAGAGCATATCTCTATCTTCAATTCATCGCCCACTATAAGTGTTTTCAGGTTTTCATTTCTTCCAAAAATCTCCATTCAATTACTAGCTTCGGGACAGTTTACGAGCTAGCTGGCTGGCGGGCAAGCCAGACACTGTAGAGGAGAGTCGTGTTGAGTTAAGACTTCAGAGAAGAGTGGATGTGTTTGGAGTTTCCCTGGAAGTGCAACTCGGCTTTTCTTTATTTCGTCTGTGAACTTTTGGTTCCGCAGAATACACAGCCACGTTTAGATTGAACGGAAGGGGAATTTGTGATTCATGCACCTCGCCATTCTTAAATTACGTCTCACAAGAATTCGTTGCACATGCATATCCATGATAATATAATCAATAGAGTTCGGTTTTTTAGGTGAATAAATATTTTTATGTAAATAAATATTTTAAGCACTTTTTCTATAAATACATAAATTCCTGTTTTTCACTTATTAGCATATAAAAGACATAACACTAACATTCTTTTTAAAATCAGTATTCTAGATCTCTCGGATTATTGCATTTTTGTTCTGTGTTACTTCAACGGGGAAGAACCTACGAGCTATCTAATCTTCATGCAGAGCGTATGTCAGCTTGCAACTGTGTTATTCTTAACTTGTCACCCCGTGCCACTCACTGTGGAAGCCGGGGATTTCCTTGTCCATAGCCATATTGCACCATGTGTTAGACCCCCCCCCCCCCCTCCTCCTAGCTACCTGGAACAAGTGTCACTCACATGCAGTTCATTTCTGACACAGTGAAGTGTAAGGCAGTTCTACGATGCCTAAAGTAAAAGCAACTTCAAATTATCGTCTGCAGTAGTACGTTGCGCAAATTAAAGATAAAATTACTTCTCATGGGGGGGGATCTGTTCTGCCACCCACGTGGGAAAGCAATCAAGGCTGAACAGCGATCTCAAGTTACACAACACCTCAATGGCAAGAAACATATTGCCGCAGTTTCGCGCCTTCAGAAGAAGTGTTTCGTGGTAATCGTCGGTCATTTGTGATGGACAACCTGAAGACGTATCTCGTTGTGTATTGTAATTCTTCAGCAGTCAGTGAGACATAGCATAAATTGCATTCATAAGTACTGCATAATGTTTATATTCACATTAATAAACTAAAGTATTATTAAATATTTTGACTGTTTTGTCACATGTTTCAGGTATTTTTAATACATAAAAATATATATTTTCCCGATTTTCAGCACCTAAAAATCCTAGCCCTAATAATTAATTGTACAGTCAGTGATGTTAACCCATCACGCCGAGACGGAAAAAAGGATATAAGCCGTAGTTCATTGAAATCGAAAAAATTACGCTTATCACGTAACAATGAAACTGAGCAACAAATAATTTCCCGATTGTCACAAGAGAGAGAAAGAAAGACTTCACACAGTCAAAGGGACGGTAATCATCCCCTAAGTTCCTATGACACAATGAAGACATGTTCATGGTTTGTGGTCCGATAAAGAGAATTCTGCTATGAATTGGACCTCAAATTGGCAGGAGAAAAAATAAAGGAAGTAGGAGACTTTTGTTACTTAGGAAGCAAAATAACCAGCGATGGACGAAGCAAAGAAGATATAAAAATAGGTTCGCTCAGGCAAGGAAAGCATTTCTACAGAAAAAGAATCTGTTGACATCGAATATAGATTTAGGTATTAGGAAGTCATTTTTGAAAGTCTTTGTCTGGAGCGTGGCACTCTATGGAAGTGAAACTTGGACTGTTGGTGCAGCAGAAAGGAGGAGAATTGAAGCGTTTGAAATGTGGTGTTACAGGAGAATGATGAAGATCAGATGGGTAGATAGGATTACCAACGAAGAGGTATTAAGGCTAGTGGGAGAGGAGAGATGTTTCTGGCGACTGCTAATGAAGAGAAGAGATATGTTGGTAGGACACATACTAAGACACGCAGGAATAGCAAGCTTAGTTATGGAAAGAAGGGTCGAGGACAAGAACTGTAGGGGTAGACCAAGGTTAGAATATGTTCAACAGATTGCCTCGGTTGTAGGGTGTTGTAGCTATGTAGAGGTGAAACGATAGGCTCAGGACAGGGAGGCGTGGACAGCTGCATCAAACCAGTCAAAAGACTGAAGACTCATACAACAACATCTATGATTATTATGATTCGTCCTTAAATTATGGTCGGTTGGTTGGTTCCTCAGTTTAGGGGCTGCGACAACGCGTTCATGTAGCCCCGTGTACTTTGGGTGTGTGTAGAATCTGTCTGATAACCGGTGTTAATTGTGATGACTGTATTAGTGTGTGTATCTGTTTTCATTCAAGTAAGGACTGCAGACTTTGAATTTTTCAAGTAGTTCTACTTTTGCCGCCAAACGCCACCGTCAACAACTACTAGTTCAGAACTTGGCTACTAGACGCAACCGCAGTCGGCTCCTAGCGACGAACGTAGGAACCTGAGCGTTGTTTACATTTTTAACCTATTTTAGCTTCACACAGATGTAATTAGTGGAAGGTTCTTTAACATGCCATACATCTATGACATGGGCCCACCGGCTTTACTTCCCCCTCCGAAGGAAGCCATACTGAGGGATTTTTAACGCTCTTAAAAATCCGACGACTTCGGCCGGGTTTGAACCCGCGGTCTTGGGCATAGAAGCTCAGCATGCTACCAACTACGCCACCGAAGCCGCTTCCATAAATTATATACCGTAAATGATGCTTCAGTTTCCGGGCGAAGCTGGTACATACATAAGTTACTACATCAAATTCCATACTGTCCTTTGAGAAAGACACACACTATAACAGCCATGGCCTGTTCTCTCCCCCACTTCTCCCGACATTGCCTTTTACGACGCCAAGTGCGTGCCCTCTTGCAGAATCGCTGGTCTGGCCTTGGGCGCGCTGCGCAGCTCCAGACCGTGTCAGCAGGCAGTGGCGAGCGCGTCTGGCCGCCAAACGTGGGGTGGGCTAGGAGAGGAATTTATTGACTAGAGGATGATGATGCCCTGTGGCACAAGAGCCCTACCAAGCGACCCCCCAGGGGCTCACATCTAGTGGGACGTGGGTTGGCAACTACGGGACCCCAGCTTAGTCAGGCATTGCTTCCACTTACTTGTGCCGGGCTCTTCTCCGTCTTCTTTCCTGTCGACCTCTCTTGGTCAATTCCTGTTATCTTCCGATCCAGACGGTATTAGGGTATCCGAGGCCTAGGCAGGCGCGGATCTAGAGCTTGGCTTGGGAGGGGGGTCACAGAATCGAAATTGTTAAGAAAAATTGTATCATTAACAACGCAATCACAAAATAACCAAACGTACAAAACCAGACCAATTTTTTTGCAAGCTACATGGATAGAAATTTGATGCGTTTAACGCAACAAAATTATTCGTACAAATTGCAACGGCGTGTTTTGCGACTTTTATATCGAGCTTCGAGAAAAGTATATAGGTACTTTACGTCGAGTTGGTACCGTGGTACCGACAAAGGGAGAAAGTCACAGCTTAAATTGCCAACCAAGCTTACAGTTTGGACGTCGGTAAAATTTTTTGGTGCGAAATAAGCCCCAAATTCCTATCCGTGCATTGCTGCACATTCATCGTGACATCACTATAAACATCGATTCGGTAATCACAAGGTTTGCTAAACAAAATAGACGAGTTGATTTTGTTATATAAATAATCGTTTTTATATAACAGGTATGAAGTTGTAAATATGTACAGTTGTAACAGAACATAATAATTGCAATAAATATATTTTCAGTATTGAATAAAATGAAAAAAAAAACTGTTTTTCAGTTGAAATTCGTTAAGTTTTATTTGTCTGGTTATTGTGTTTTCGTTTATTTGAGTTTGCAAAAAAATTTGGTCTCCGTTTTGGCCCGAATCCGCGCCTGGGCCTAGGGAGTCTTTCACTTTCCCGCCCTAATTGGCCCTTGTCTCATCTTTCCTGATAACCTCATTCTTCGTGGGGTCAGCCTTCTTTTTCATTTCATGTTATCTCCTGCCTTTTGCACAAGACCCTCAAGGAGGCAGGGTGCATGTAGCCGCACCACTACTGGTGCACCCTGAATAGTGCTACACCACCGGGTGAGTTAGCCGTGGTGGTTACGGCATGACTGATGGCAGTCGCTCACATCCGGGAGGCGAGGAGGTTCGAATCCCCCCGCCGGCAACCTTGAAGATGGTCTTCTGTGGTTTCCCATCTTCCTTCCAGGCAAATGCCGGGGTTGGTCCCTAACTATAGGCCACAGCCGCTACCTTCCAACTCCTCGTCCTTACATTCCAACTTCCCTCCTTCCCTCCCCAACGGTACTTGTAGCTCACCCATTGGGTGTCCGTCTCGAAGCAGCTACAAAAACTGGCGAGCCGAACATGTCCTCGGACACTCCCGGCACTAAAAGCCATACGCTAAAAAAAAAAAAGTGCTACACCCTCATGGGCTCGCGGATGGTGAGTTTGGGAGTTGGCGACTCCGAGGGATTCCTGAGCTGGGTCCGTTTTGTTCCGTTTTGTCCCCTTTTTCCTCTGACCTTGGGGCAGGCCCTCTCATCTTTCCCTTTCCTATTTGCCTTTCATGGCACTCCTCCCTTCCAAGTCCCTCAATCCTCATTCTTTGAGGGTCGAGGGCATTTCTTTTCTTCCTGTCCTTTATTTGTTTACCATTTCCTCTTCTAGTATGTAGTTAGTATTATAGTCTTCATTCTCATCTCATCTTTCACAATCACCCAAACCATTAGGGGCCGATAACCTAGATGTTAGGCCCCTTAAAACAACAATTATCATCATCATCTACAAAGCGACCGCTGCCCAACCACTTGGCCTGTAGATTATGTGAAGCTGAGTGCACCCCGTTCCACCGTTCCAGCCTTCACGTCAGTTTCTATGATCCCTGACGGAGCCGGGAATCGAGCCCGGGGCCTCCAGGTGAGAGGCAGGCATAATAATAATAATATTAATAACACACCTAAAATCAACTGTATATTGACCCACGGACTGCCGGCACATAGACAGAAAATCTCTACTTAGTATAAAACAAAGTCCCCCACCCCGATTCTTGGATGTCGCTGTCACTGGATGGATTTTGATGCAGTTTTCACCATTTTGTAAACATGGTGGCCACTCAAATCGGTCAACGTTTTTCCAGGAGTTTTCCAGGAATTTTCAAGGCGTAATTCTCATTTCTCCAGACTTAAAAATAAGCGCGAGTTCGGGGGGGGGGGGGGGGGGCTTTATCGGTTGCCTACTTTGACCAAAATAAAGCAAGGGACAGATGACCTCGTAGTTCCGCCCCTAAAATAACATAACTTACTAACTAAAATAAAGCAGTTGTGTTTGGTTTACTTATACAGATGTGAACAAAAATTAGTGGTGATTGCGTTATTGATACGCAAGACTACTCACAAATGATTTAATTGTTGTTTTAAAAAAGCCTTTGTTATTCAAATATCCGCTTTGAAAAAGAAAGAGAAAAGAATGCCGCCTGCAATTGTATTGCGGTGAAGGTACATACTCAATATGTTTTACAAAAATACTATCGCGTGTTCTCCCACACAGAAACAGGTAGCCTGAGGAAATTTCTTTCGTTAACGATAGAGTGCTCTCCCAAAACTGCAGCGGGAGTATGATTAAAGATAAAACACGGCGCGTAAATTTTCGGTTAAAAATAAGCAGGGTTTGTAGAGAGACCGCTAGATGGCCCTTGCTACCCCATCCGCGATATCATGACGTCCAGGACTAAGAGCGGACTGGGAATTTTAGTAGTGGATGGAAAGATTTTTAGAATTAATTAACAGTGGCCATTTTCCAGGAGTTTTCAAATTTTTCGTCATTTTCCAGGAGTTTTCCAGACCTATTAAAAATCCAGGTGTTTTCTAGGATTTCCAGGTTTTCCAGGAGTAGTGGCCACCATGTGTAAAGGATATCTCGAGGAAGGTTTCTGTAGAAAATTATTTATTTATGATCAAAGGAAGCCAAGAAGTAACGAATAAAAAAACCTGGAGTCAGTGCGCTTTTTAAGCTTACACTGGGCATACCGTTAAAATATCTTATACTATGAGTGTAAGAAATGTTCAGTATGAAAAGTTCTACAAAAAAGTCAGCGACAGCATATCTCTATCTTCAATACATCAATTCTTCCAGCAATCTCCATTCAATTACTGTGGCGACAGTTTTCGAGCTAGCTAGGGGCGAGCCTATCACCCCAGTTACAGCCTAGCTAGCAAACTGTCGAGTCATGTTGAGTTAAGACTTCAAAGAAGAGTGGTCGTGTTTGGAGTTTCCCTGGAAGTGCAACTCGTCTTTTCTTCATTTCGCCTGTAAACTTTTCGTTCCGCAAAATACACATCAAGTTAAGATTGGACGGAAGGGGGATTTGTGTTTCATGCACCTCGCCATTCTTAAATTACGTCTGACAAGAATTCGTTGCACATGCATCTCCATGATAATGGATTAAGCAAACCAGTCAAAAGACTGAAGACTCAATCAACACGACCAAGGTTCCTTGTGAACCCATATTTAACATATTCATCACTGTACTTCCTTTTCTTTGACAAGCACTGTAACTTATACTTTTGATAGTGGTGATAATAATGAAACAACTTTCTACGAAGTAAAGACAAACTAAGGAAGATTGTAGTTTTACGTGACCGTAAATCGCGAGATCATGAGCCACGGGACCTCCTTTTTACGTGGAATCCGAACCACAGGACATGGCATTTCACTTTGAAAATCTGACATGCATTGACCGGGAATCGAACCCGGTCTGCCGTGGTGAGAGGCCAACAGCATGACCGCTGCGACACCACGCCCCTAAAGACAAACTGTTGTTGAGTAAATTTAAAGAATAAAAACCGTGTTGTAAAAATTCATTGTGTATTTCATTAAAGAGAATATCTGAGGCATACAGTCACCAGGTTTGCCGTGCATGAATTCCACCACAAAAATGCAGAACTTCGGGATTCCACGAATCAGGTCCAGGCTGCGCGTGTGTTCACTGTGACCAACGGTGTATTATATAGGCCTACAGTACCATGTGTTTGTAGACAAGGAAGCCTGACACAATTGTATCAATAACTGTTGGGAGTGCTTATCCTATTATTTTGAATGTGTATCTTTATGGCCATTGGCTGCAATAAAAGTTTCTTCTTCTTCTTTTTTCGAATAACCCATTTGGAGGGTACGATGAATCAACGTTGGCTATTGTCCATTGTATTCAATTTCCTTTGTTTCCAAATGTCCTTCATCCTTTTAGAGCAGGGGTCTCCAAACTACGGCCCGAGGGCCACATCCGGCCCGCGGACAGATTTTGTCCGGCCCGCGGAGAGCTAGCATACTTGAAAACTCCTTTTAGAGAACATATTTTTTATAGCAAATTAAATTTAGTTTACTGAAGTATTCTAATTTTATGTTGAATAATTATTAATATGACATCTACATTGATATGTTCATGGGCTAACTACTCATAACATTGTTGTAGGCTTATTGTTATTGTTTTTGTGATAAGTTGGATAAAGAAACACAGAATTGTAATGAGTAAAGACATGTATAACATGCAGACATATGAAATACTAATGAGATTTATGTAATTGAGATTTTCCACTGACAATAGTTTGTAGTTGTGGACTAATTTTACTTGTACCAATTATTAAAAGAGATTTAAGATGCTCATCAGTTAATTTAGATCTGTAAACATTTTTTTGTGTACTTCATTTTGGAGAAGGTCTTCTCACACAAATAAGTAGTACCAAAAACAGAAAACAGCCCACGAGCAAATTTATGCAAATTATCAAATTGTGTCAGTGGAAGACTCTTATAAAATTCCAACAAAGATGAGTTTTGATATTTGTTCTTAATTATATCACTGCACTGTAGTTCAATCATTTCCATTTGAAGTTCCGGGGCTAGGGTTTCAATGTCAGTATCAAAAGGATCCTGAAAAATCTTAATTTGATTCGCAAAGGCATCGAAGTCCGAGAAACGAGTATCAAAATTTATTTTCAAAGCACTCAAAGTTTCGATTGCAAAATCGATAGGAAACTCAGTCTCAGTGGTGTGGCTGAATATTTCACATGTTTTAAAATGTGAAAAACATTTACTTCGTAGTTGTGATTGAAACAGTATCAATTTCTTCCGGAATGATTTGATATTAGTGTATAAATCAGGAAGATGCTGGTTTTCTCCTTGCAATCTCAAATTCAGTTCGTTCACATGTTTTGTCAAATCAACATAGAATGCTAACTTCCACAGCCATGCGTTGTTTTGTAATTCAGTAAGAGGGCGATGCTTTTCATTCAAAAAAAAATTCGATCACTGCTCGAAGTTCAAAGAAGCGCTGAAGGACCTTCCCACAACTAAGCCAACGTACGGCAGTATGATAAGGTAAGTCATTTTCTCCAATCTCTTCAATAAATTGTCGGAATTGTCGGTGATTCAGCCCAAAAGATCTCATAAAATTAACAGTTGATATGACTGGTTTCAGAACTTCAGACATATCCAAACATTTTCCGCACAAAGACTGTTGATGAATGATACAATGTAAGACTAATGGTTTTGAACCACCGTCATTTTCTACAGCCTTTGACACAAGAGCGACCACTCCTTTATCTTTCCCACTCATGTTTTTGCCTCCATCAGTTGTAATACATTTCAAGTTTTTCCATCGAAGGTTCTTTTGATTAATGGCCATTTCAACTCCTTTAAAAATATCTGTACCAGTAGTTGTGCCATGAATACTATACATATCAAGAAGTTCTTCATGCACTTCATAGCTTTTATCTACTCCTCGAATATAAATCAACACCTGAGCAGTATCTGACACATCCGTTGACTCATCCAAGGCCAAAGAAAACCACTCAACATCTCCATTTTTGTCGAACAGTTGAGAGCATATATTTTCAGCGATGTTTTCTACCCTTCGAGCCACAGTGTTTGCTGACATACTGACAGTTTTTAATAAATTTACCTTTTCAGGGCACATTTCTTCGGCTGCTGCAATTATGCATTCTTTGATCATTTCTCCATCGGTGAATGGTTTTCCACGTTTTGCAATTTCAAGAGCCACACGAAAGCTGGCACGAGTTGCAGCCTCTTGTTCGGTTTTGAGTTTTGTAAATGAAGATTGCTGCGATTTCAATCCGCGCTTCATAGCTTCGAATTTTTCTGTCCGCAAACTTCCTGTATATTTTGAGTAATTTTGAAAATGCTTTGTTTCATAATGACGTTTAATGTTATATTCCTTGAGAACGGCTATGCTTTCATTGCAAATCAAACATAGCGCCTTGTTACTGGACTCAATTACGAAATACTGAATGTTCCACTCATCTTTGAATTTTCTGCATTCACTATCAATTTTTCGCTTCTTTTCCATACTACTAAATCACACACAAAAGCAACAATTCAAATCAAAATACTGTTACAAAGATGTCTTAAACTTAAACACGCACAAACACGTTTTAAGGAGGTACGCACTATTTTATTTCACAACAGTGTCATAGGAACTGACTTGTGGTTGCGCAACTAGCCTTCTTATATATTCCAATTACTGCCATCTAGAAGTGAGTGGAAGACACCAGAACTCTCTCGAACCAACGAGATTACTCTGTACGTGCTATTAGCGCCATCTGTTAGCGATAGAAGGTACTACCTATTTCCGCTTGTGTCCACCAGACTTCGTGTCACGTTACTCCTCATGGCTCGTACTCTACGACTAATCTAGAAATTACAGATAATGACAGGAAAATTAATAATATGCAGTGTTGCCGTTTTGCGGACTTTAGTCCGATTTGCAGCCTTTTTTCAACGTTGCGTACTTTATCGGACTTTTTTTCATCAGTGGACTATTTCACTTTTTACCACCGGCAACAATGATAATATGGTTTTGGCCCTCGGAACTTACTGGAGTAATCAGTATGGCCCTAAGGCTGGAAAGTTTGGAGACCCCTGTTCTAGTGCGTCGATCTTTCTCTTGAGTCCACTTTCTGCGAGTTGTTTGTTTCTTCCTTTCTTGAAATTCTGCCTTTTGAATAGCTTCTCTGAAGAGTGATCTGTTTGCTATTGTGTCTGTCTGAATTCTGGCGTTTGTCAAATCTTTGTCAATTTCAATGAACAATGTGGGTTTGGATTTGTAATTATTCAGTGGTAAACTATCTCTCTGTTTAGTTAGTCTACTATTTTCCATTCAACAAAATGTGCCCGAAAAACTGTAATCTTCTCTTTTACATTACATCAGTTATTTTTTCACATTTCAAATATAACTCTCTATTTGGTCGTAACCTATCTTCTGCGTTATTATTTCGTTTAGCTTCCAGTATTTTTCTCAGAATTCGTCTTTCAGTCATCTCTAATTTGTCAAAATCACCAAATCTTGTTAAATTAAGTGTTTCTGCCGCATACAGAGTTTCAGGTCTGACCACTGTTTGATAGTGCCTTAATTTAGTGTTCCATCTATTTCTGCAAGAAGTAATGCCACTACATTTATTAAATTTCTGTAAAAGTTTGCAAATTGCTATAAGGTTATCACAGAACCAACAAAAACTGTAAAATTCAGCAATGCGCTTAAGGGGGTCAAGGGGTACCCTAGATTTTTTTGTATTATATATATATATATATATATATATATATATATATATATTGTCATATGAAAGCACCTTTGTAATTTATGCATACGCGTTTCTATTGCTGCCTTTCCTGTGAGTCGTTCATTATCCACTCTCCTAGGTATTTAAAGGAATTATCTCTCTGTATATAAAAAAAAGAAAGTTTGCCTGTTTTCTCTGAATCTCTACGGAAATTTGCGTTATTTACGCGTTTCAGACTGTTTTATGACGGATACGCGCGAAAATATTTTTTTGTCTGTCTGTATGTCTGTCTGTCTCTTTGTTTGTTTGTTTGTTTGTTTGTCTGTCTGTCTATCTGTGGACAATTTTGTTCCCTTATAACTCGAGAACGGCTGGGTGGATCAACGTAAAATTTGGTACAGATATCCTTCTAGAGGCACGACACTAATCATTGATGTAGCTCTTCTATGTACCTCTCATAAAAGGGGACCTACCCCCTTAAAATACTTGCTGAAATAGGCGTAGAAGGGCGAAACAAAGCTCATTTTCAGCCCCTCAATGTGAGAAACGAAACTCGGGGGCCCTAAAACCAACAGCTTTTGAGATATTCCCAGAAAATTAATTTCATTTAATACAATAATGAAAGAAAGCAAGCCTGTAACCATGGCAACAGAAACTCACAGGTCCATCTATTGCTGTGAGACGCAATACAATTCCATTTATTACATTACTGAGATAGTTTGCACACGGCTATAAGGTTATAACGGAACCAAATTAAGCTGTAAAGTTCATCCATTCATATAATGCGCTTAAGGGGGTCAAGGGGTACTCTAGAATTTTTTCACGCGATTTACACGTGCTGGTGTGGTACGGAAGGTCTATTATATCCCTATCCCTATATTGTTATATTATTATTATTATAAATATTATTATTATACTACGGCCTACAACGACAAGACAAAGCTTATTTTCAGCCCCTTGGTGTCAGAAACAAAACTCGGGGCCCCTAAACTGTCGTAAAGGGTCCCCGAAAACTACATTTTAAGGCTCTAAAACGAAGAGTTTCTGAGATATTCCCAGAAAACTAATTTCATTTAATAAACTAATGTAGGAATGCAAGCCAGTAACCATGATAACAGTGTCTCAAAAAGTTACATCCAACTTTCCATCTATTTCTGCAAGAAGTAATGCCACTACATTTATTAAATTTCTGTAAAAGTTTGCAAATGGCTATAAGGTTATCACAGAACCAACAAAAACTGTAAAATTCAGCAATGCGCTTAAGGGGGTCAAGGGGTACCCTAGATTTTTTCACAAGACTTAAACGTGCGATATGTCGTACAGAAGGTCTATTATATCTTCAAACAATGACATTATTTTCAAAAATTCCTGAATTGAAATAGTTTATTTTTTATTTTATTCTTTTGCTTTTAGGAATTTGGGTCATTGGAGGCTAAAAAAACCTGAATTTTCATGCACCACAAGCCTTTATTAAAGGGGTCTTCCTCTGGATGCGGACTTGACACAACAGTGAGGGTCAGTGTTTATGTGACGTGTATTGCGTTTCGTCTACGAGGTTTTCAATTTTATTTTCACGTCAGGAAGTACACGTTAGGTAAATTTAGTTTCAGAGCATATTTCAACTAATCATTTTTCTTTGTCGACAAACAGGTTCCAAGCCTCTCACCATTGTAACAGTAGCTCAATTGATTACGTCTGGTTATTAATAACGAAGACCATTCGAAGAATGGATACTTCTGCTAGTTTATTAATAAAGAGAAATACTAAGTATTCTTACTTGAAAAATCCATTGTTGTAGCTATCCAAACTATCTCATTAGATCTATTGTTGTGATGAGAATAATTTGTATAAAGAAGAAACTCTTAGAACTTTATGTTTTAGGTTCAGAATAATGTAAATTCTGAAAAGCAATATTACAAAATTATAGAGGACATTCGCACCTCGCAGGTTAAGACCCCCGCCTTACAGCCTAGGTCCAGTGTTGCCAATTTTACTAACAGCACGGCTTGAGAATTATAGACGGCGATGACATATTAAGGCTTCGATCGAGTACCGTAACAAGTGCGATAGTATGATATATGATGGGTCTATATAGCCATGACCCTCCAAGATCAATATACTCATATGTAGAAAACATTTAAGAAAAAACACATTGGAAAGTAGAAATACCGTTATTACATTAAATAATGTTTTTAGGTTATATCTGATCTAAAGCTGACAGAGTTCATAATAATTTCAGTGGCGGATCCAGGCCTTGCGGGGCCCTGGGCGATATGATAAGGTGGGGCCCACAACAATAGGAAATAAAAATAAAATAAAAAAATCAAATGGAAAATAGTTTTGTAATAATAATAAAATAAAGAATAGTTACAATATTTTGAATACACTACAGTACATATTTTATCATTTTAAATGATTTTGTCGACTTCGTCGTTATGCTGAGGTCTGGCGTTACGTTACGGTGACGGGACGAAATGTACCGAGAATGCACTGAAGTGAGTGACGGCATAGTACGATGTAGCAGCCGAGTACCAGGAAGGCAGTGCGAGAACAATCAAGTAGGCAGTGAAGAAACAAAATAGAATCTTGGAACTCTGTTCTCGCACTGCCTTCTTGGTATTCAGCTGCTAGCGTCTTTCAGACGGGGTTACGCAGCTCCCTCAACTCTCAGGAAACTTCAGGTTGTCCAGAACCGAGCATTGCGCACGATATCAGGCGCCCCCTGGTACGTTCGCAATGCTTAGCTACACGCTGACTACAACCTCTCGACCATCAGTCAGAGGATTCACCGACAGGCAGTCAAAACATATAGAACATCTACACTCAGCACCAACCCTCTCATAAACAGTTTGGATGATTACCGAGCAAGCGCCCCCGCATCATTATAGAATAAACCTTTCTCTTAACATGCTACTATAGCACTCTTCTACTTTTCTCCGAAAGCCTCTATCTTCACTACATTCTTCACTTTCCGATTTCACTTTCACGAACTTCTCACTTCTGTATTTATAATGTCCTAGTACATCAGGTCATATTCTGGCCAACTTGATCACCCAAACACCCCTCATTCAATTGTAGTCGGTCGTATTCATTTGTCAAAGAACTCAAGGCCCTCGGGCCGATAGGCTATAAATCAACGCAGTCGCCGGCTTCGATTGCTTGGGTCAGTCAGTCTATCAGTCTCTTTTTAATAATAAGAAAGAAACCTTTAAGTCCCCTTGAAGAAGATTATGTAAACTATGAAATATTACTTTGCGACTTTTTTCCGGCTGAAGTCTTCCATCATTTCACTGAAATCTAAACTTGTTAAACGGTCACGGGAGGTCATAGCAGCACTGAAAAAAGAATATGAATTATAAATTATTTTGAAAAGTTTGAAAAATATAATTAATTAATCAATTAAATTTAAAACAATCCATGGCTCGGAGCTCCCCGGCCCGGTCGCCCTCCGCCCTCTCCTAGATCCACCCCTGATAGTTGTCATTAAAGAGGATGGATAATAAGTAGTTACTAGACAACACTTGTCTCTTTGATGTCTTCAAGTACCTTACTGGTTGTAGACAGGGCCGTAGAGAGCGACCGTGGGCCCCAGGACTAGAACTTCCTGGTTCCTTCTAGTTTTAATTCTTCCCGTGACATTAACCTAAAAAAAACTCTGTATAATTTAGTATTAAGCTATGTAATTAAATGTGAGTTTTCTTGTTCTTCCGTTATTGAGAGGCCTATTATTGTCTCCCAATCATCGTTTCATTTTACTTCTTGCTTTTGATAAATGTGGATTTTAGTCAGTTTTGTGTGTGTATGGGTGTTTATGCTCGCCACAAGGACAAGCAAGACGCTTTTCAGGACAATGTTAAGTAAATCGATTTTTGTAATATTTATTTTGAAAATTTTCACCCTATATGAACTCTAATTTCAATATTTATTTATTTATTTGCGCACAACAGGATTTTCATCCCAATTACAGTGGCATAAAGATTACACCGTATGTTATCTTAAAACTTATACTAACTTAAACTAAACAGTGACTAAATAAAACTAATTAAAATAACTAGGTGTACAATCAAAACAGTATAGTACAAATAATACATGTGTAATACAAGGTTGGCTACGTAGAATGATACAGTGGTACGAATTCATGATTTACAATTTGCAAGGTCTGAGTAATTATTTCTGGAGAGTGGTTAGGAATTCCAGCAAAAATAATGTCAAGGGAGTACTAAAATCTATGGCATTATTTCTTTGAGCAACATTGTTGAAAATATAACATAGCCTGTTCAGCGGTGAATTTTTGTGGCCAGATGTCCTGGTTTTTTATTTTCACATTTAATGTGATATTGTTCCTAGAATTGATGAGTGGTACATGGAAATTTAAGAGAGAGAGAGAGAGGAATTCGGAATCATCAATTGAATTGTTTATAATTTTGAAAAGGAATTTCATAGCATCTATTTTTCTTCGTATTTCTAAACTGTCCACATCAACATTTATTAGCAGTTCCTGGTATGGTAACAGGTGAGGATAGTTGGCTGTTCTTTTAAAATGTAGATATTTTAGGAATTTCTTTTGTGTGTTTTCAATCATTGAGGTATATGTCTTGCATCTAGGACTCCATATAATGCTAGCATATTCTAGTTTCGGTCTGACTAGTGTGTTATACAGGTGGATACACGTGCTTATGTTTTTGAATGGTTTTGTATTCCTGATTTTAAAAAATCCAAATATGTCATAATAATAACTCGGGAAACTTTGCAATTTCCCTGGTAGAGAAACTAGTTATCTTAACATTCACTTTATGTTCTCTATATGAGGTTTTCCACACTATTCACTAGTTGGTGTTACATTAAATAATACTAGCGGACCCGTGCGAGATATCTCCCATTTTCATAAGCCCCACTTTCCCGAATAGGTTTATAATAAGAGACTCAAGGAGAAAGGTTGTTATGTTTTAATTTGAACCAAATGATTATAGAACACTATTCACGTTTCAGGCGTCCCTACGGCGCCCTACGGCCAAAATGAGAACTGGACAGCAATGATGTCGCGTATTTTCCTACAGCTGCAGTATTTGCAAATCGCACACTTCTTACAAAAAATGATATTTGTGAAATTAGAATGCAATTTGTCACTACTAATGCCATTTGTGTGCTGAGTCCATTGATTGACAGCTTAGCCGTAACACTCACCGGTTATTCGATATTTATAAAATTATACGATTTGAGTAGACCTACTCATTCCTTTAAATTACTGTTTCTGAAATCCATGAAAAATGATAAAGGAAAGACCTCAGAATGTTAAAATGACATGAAACAGGCGTCACAGCGGCCAAAATGTGAAGTGGACAGCAATTATGGAGCGTATCTTCCTGCAGCAACAGTATCTGCAAATCGCACACTTCGTACAGTTTTTTAAAAGTCATTTTTTAAAGAAATTATAGATATTTATGCAATGTGTCATTGCTAATGTCTATTCTCTTTCATTTGAATGCTCATTTTTCACGATCGGTCGCTTGTGAGCGCCGCAGGAGGGATCTATACTACTGAAATAATATATACTAGCGGACCCGAGCGAGAAATCTCGCATGTTAATAAACCACACTTTCCACAATAGGTTTAAAATGAGAGACTTAAGGAGAAAGGTTGCTGTAACACTCACCCGTTATTCGATATTTATGAAAGTATACGATTTTAGTACTCATTCCTTTGATTTACTGTATCCGAAATCCATGCAAAATGATAAAGAAAAGACCTCAGAATGTTAAAATGACATGAATCAGGCGTCACAGCGGCCAAAATGTGAAGTGGACAGCAATTATGGAGTGTATTTTCCTACAGGAACAGTATCTGCAAATCGCACACTTCATACAGTCCTTTAAAAGTAATTTTTTAAAGAAATTATAGATATTTAAGAAATTAGAGTGAAATTTGTCACTGCTAATGTCTATCCTCTTGCATTTGAATGCTCATTCGTCACGATCAGTCGCTTGTGAGCGGCGCAGGAGGGATCTATACTACTGAAATAATATATATGATGCTAGCCTTGCCAGATGAATTCAAAAATATTTAGAAATTACGTCCAGGAAATTGTCTATTTGGGCTCTACTACTCAGCAAGTCCGGGCCCCAGGGTGGCGGGCCTGGTTGTAGAACATACCAATACCATGTGCGAAGAGCTAGTCATGTTACAAGTACAGTTGAGAACCTCACTGGGGCCGTGACGGGTTACGCGCGTTGAGTCAGCGTTAGATGACTAGCATTTGTGGGGATGGTGACAGGCGACCGTTAACTTTGGCTCTAATGAATGAATGGTCGACTGTGGTCCTGTTGAAAGGAACCGTCTCGGCATTTGCCTGTGGGTGAAAGTGGGAAGCCACAAAAACTATATTCAGGACGGCCGAGGTGGGGTTCGACCTCACGCTCTGCCGATACCAGCAAGGCACGAGGTAGCGCGTTGGCGCTCTTGGCCACCGCGGCTGGTTAATCCCTCCCTATATTATTCCGCTAAGGTCCCATTCCAGTTTTGTACCGAAAATGAGGTCCCATTAACACCAACCTACACATATGGGGTACCTACAGGTTCAGCATAACCCAATGCGTAAGCGAAACGCACTCACTTACTCTTTAAATGCCTCATAATTAAATAAATACCTTAAAACATGTATATTTACAATGAAATAATGAAAGAATGCAACACGGTAACCATGGTAACAGAATCTCACAGGTCCATCTATTTCTGTAAGACGCAATGCAATTCCAATTATTACATAACTGTGAAAGTTTCCAGACGGTTATAAGGTTATCACTGAACCAAATTAAGCTGTAAAATTCATCAATGCATACAGTATAATGCTCTTAAGGGGGTCAAGGGGCACTCTAGAATTTTTTCACGCAATTTTCACGTGTGAGTGTGGTACGAAAGGTTTTTCACTCGACTATAAAGGGTCTCCGAAAACCACATTTAAAGGCCCTTAAATTAACAGTGTCTGTGATATTCCCAGAAAACTAACTTCTCTCTGATATACCTATGAAGGAATGACAAAACCTTAACCACTGCACCAGCAGCTGAATTGATCAAGTCTGATTATTCATACCAAAGGATAAATCAGTCATAGCATTCATGATTGACATTTTGCTAAGTGTACTCTTTACAACTAGAATATTCGCGGGCGAAGCCGCGACGGGTAATGCTAGTAGGCCTAATAATAATAGTGATAACTAGCGGACCCATGCGAGAACTCTCGCATATTCTAATGGGTTGTGTGCGCCCCATGTGTACAGGCTACCCGCCCGTCCCTAGTGCTATGCGGGCTGTACGCGCGACAGTTCTGCTAGGGGCTATCGTCTTGTTTAGCCTATTTGTTTAATAGCACTTAATAAACAAATAAATATATTTCCGTTGACTTTTCAAGAAATCCAAGATTTTTTCTGTACTGTTGAGACGATTTGGAAGATTTTGGTACAAACCACACCTTCTAACTCCCTCTGGTTTAGGAGCTTGAGTTTTGTGAAACATACACCTTAGCCGCAGGGCCATCCACACAGTGCTCCGGCCGCGCTCTAAGCCAGTGCTCCGAGCGCCTTGGTGGAAGGTACTGTAGTTTCGGTAGTGGTGGGAGGAGCTTGGCTGGTTGAGCACGCGGTCTGCCCGCCGCGCCGAAGTGAACAATGTTTGGGTCAACGTACATTTGTGAGAGTTTCTTTTCGGTTCTTAAGCTTACCAAAAGTAAACATCGTGCAACGATGAGCGATAGAGACTTGCGCAATTGTTTACGAATAGTTGTGTCCAGAAATAGTGTACCCAATTTGGAGAAGATTGTTTCCTCCAAAATTAAAAGCTCGTAAAAACGACGGAGCAAAGGTCTCTCAAGGTCTGTACTATCTGTTCAAATGAGTAAAGTGTTGTTGAATTTCAGTTTGAAATAAATCACAATATTCTTTACTTAACAGTTGCGTTCGTTTCCTGGACATTCCATACATCGGAGTGCCATTCGATTTGTATATGTGGTTATATTTTTTTAAATGGCAAAACAGCCCTATCAATATGATGTCAACAAACCCACAAAAGCCGTCGGCCGCACGACTGTACGTATCTATTCAGCGCGGCCCGAACATCGTCCGTCTCCTCGCTGCCACAGTGTAGTGGCATGGAAGAAGAATGTTCTTCTTCCATGGTAGTGGTGGTAGGGAAAGGAGCGCTAGCCCGACTGCCCAGTGCTCCCAGAGCGCGGCCGCGCTCTCAGAGCGCAATGGCTGGATGGCCCTCGTAGCGTATTATATAATAAGATAATAAACGAGGATAAATTGAACGGAGGAAACAAGGGAGTATCTGAACATCGAGGAGATAAAAACCGAGAAATCTTCAGAACCTCAGTAAATAAGCATTCATTTAGGCCAGTCAAGGGCAAAGTACGGCCCGCGGGTGTGGCCCTTGAGCAAGTCTAATGCGGCCCCGACATGGTTTCTAATTATACTTCCTACATAAGTCATATTTTCTGTTCTGTGTACCTAGAAGTGAAAAACTGTTTCAATCGCATTGTGTTTAAGCGTTTTGTACGAGGCACGTCCAGAAAGTAAGCTCCGTTTGGTAATTAAATTAAATTGTGTACAGATACAGAAAAAATATTTATTGCACAACATTCTACACCTCTTAAACTACCTTTTCACATAACTGCCGAACTTTTGCAGGCATTTGTCATAGCGTGGCACAAGTTTTTGGATACCTCTTCATAGAAGTTTGCCGCCGACCCGTAAACGAGAGTGAAGACTCCCCTTAAGATATCCTACTGTTTGGTCACTACTGTTAGGCAAATTGCGTGCTTACCAGGAGAACTGCGTATGTTTAGGAGTTCTCCTGACCACATACGCAATTTGCCTAACAGTGATGGCCAAACAGTAGGATATCTTAAGGGGAGTCTTCACTCTCGTTTACGGGTCGGCGGCAAACTTCTATGAAGAGGTATCCAAAAACTTGTGCCACGCTATGACAAATGCCTGCAAAAGTTCGGCAGTTATGTGAAAAGGTAGTTTAAGAGGTGTAGAATGTTGTGCAATAAATATTTTTTCTGTATCTGTACACAATTTAATTTAATTACCAAACGGAGCTTACTTTCTGGACGTGCCTCGTATAATAGAGTTGCAGCTAGAAATGATTAAGTAACAATGAATTGAAGCAACTATTCGTCAGCGTTTCGAAAATTGAGTTCAAGCTTCCCAAACGTGTTAACTCATGCACAGAAGATTAATGCCATTTTCGCATCTTCCTATATCAGTGAACAGGTGTTTTCCACAACGAAGCTTCGCAAAAATAGCGTCAGAAATAGATCGACAAACCACCATTTAGCTGCGCTACTAAGAATCAACTTATCCCAGTTTCATCCAGATTATGAAAAGACACGGATAATCAATCTGAAAGACTGGACTTTATATCATTTTAAATGCTAGCAGCCGAGTACCAAGAAGGAAGTGCGAGAACCGAGTTTCAAGATTCTATTTTGTTTCTTCACTGCCTACTTGATTGTTCTCACACTGCCTTCTTGACTCTGTTCTCGCACTACCTTCTTGGTACTCAGCTGCTATATCGTACTACGACGTCACACACTTCAGTGCATTCTCGGTACATTTCATCCCGTCACCGTAACGTAACGCCAGACCTCAGCGTAACGACGAAGTCGACAAGATCATTTAAAATGATAAAATATTTTAGAAGCACAGTCACAGTTTCACTTGTCACATACTCCTTTCTCTTCTAGTAAATAATGAAGGTGTGTTTTTTTTTCCTAAGATTTCTACCATTGTAGCCTATACGTTTTGTTTGATTTGAAATTCAGAAAGAAAAAAGTGACAGTCTGAAAGACTAGACTTCGTATCATTTTAAATTCTACAAATGCTGAAAAATGCTAGAAAGGCTGGAGGCTTCTCGCTTCGCTCGAAGCCAGAGACTCTTGACATGTCAGAAAATTATCTGCATAATACTTATCTTGCTTATCTTGTTTCAAATTACTCGCGAACGGCAAGTGCAAACCAAGGGCAAAGCAAAGTCAAGCGCGCGAGGACGCGCCCCTTCCATCCAGTATAAAAACACTTATAGTGGGCGATGTATTGAAGATAGAGATATGCTCTCGCGGACTTTTTTGTAGAACTTTTCATGCTGACCAATTCTTGCGCTCATAGTATATTGATATTTTTAACGGTTTGCCCAGCGTAAGCTTAAGAAGCGCACGGACGCCAAGTTTATTTTCGACTTTTTCACTGAAATCGTTACTGCTTGGCTTCCTTTGATCATACATAAATTAGTTTCTACAGAATCTTTCCTCGAGATATCCTTTCAGAATGGTAAAAACCGCATCAAAATCCATCCAGTGGTTCTCGAGATTACCCGTGACATCCAAGAATCGGGGATTTTTGTCTTATACTACCGAAGTAGGGATTGTCGGGGAACACTTGCACCAAGCGGTACTATGACGTCACACCCTTCAGTGCATTCTCGGTACATTTCGTCCCGTCAACGTAACGTAACGCCAGACCCCAGCGTAACGACGAGGTCGACAAGATCATTTAAAATGATAAAACGTTTAGAAGCTCAGTCACAGTTACACTTGTCACATACTCCTTCCTCTTCTAACAAATAATGAAGGTGTGTTCTTTTTTCCTAAGTTTTCTACCATTGTAGCCTTTACGTTTTGTTTGATTTGAAATTCAGAACTAAAGAGTTTGTAATCTATCTGAAAACATGTGTTGTTTTTATTTCGGCCCGTATCTGGCCCTGCCCCTAAAAAGTTTACCCATGTCTGATTTAGGGGCTTTGCGACAACGTGGTCATGAGCCCCGTGTAAGTTACTTGTGGTGTGTGTGTGTATAATTTGTTTGATAATCTGTGTTACTGTGATGGCTATATTAGTGGGTGTATTTGTCATTCAGATGAGGAGGCGGTCGTGGCCTTAAGTTAGTAACTATCCCGGCATTCTCCTGGAGTAGAAGTGGGGAACCACGGAAAACCACTTCCAGGATAGCTGAGATAGGAATCAAACCCGCCTCTACTCAGTTTAGCCTTACGAGGCTGAGTGTATCTCTTTCCAGCCCTCAGAACAGAATTACATTTCTTAGGAGAGTCGGGAATCGAACCCGGGCCTCCGCGGCGATAACCAAGAGTGCTAGCCACTACGCCAACGAGACGGACAACGAACAAAGAAAATAATGTGGTGTGTGTGTGTATAATTTGTTTGATAATCTGTGTTACTGTGATGGCTATATTAGTGGGTGTATTTGTCATTTCAGTAGTATAGATCCCTCCTGCGGCGCTCACAGGCGACCGATTGTGACAAATGAGCATTCAAATGAAAGAGAATAGACATAAGCAGTGACGAATTGCACTCTAAATTCACAAATATCTATAAATGTCTTTAAAAAATGTACGAAGTGTGCGATTTGCAGATACTGTTCCTGTAGGAAAATACTCTCCACAATTGCTGTCCACTTCACATTTTGGCCGCTGTGACGCGTGTTTCATGTCATTCTGAAGTCTTTCATTTATCATTTTGCATGGATTTCAGAAACAGTAAATCAAAGCAATGAGTACTCAAATGGTATAATTTCATAAATATCGAATAACCGGTGAGTGCTATGATAATCCAATTTTCAGTGATTGCCTTCTTAAGTTAGGGAACGTAGAACTTGAAATTCTAACTGAAATGTAGCCTAAATGGTGTTCTATAATCATTTGGTCAAAATAGAAACATAACAACCTTTCTCCATAAGTCTCTCATTATAAACTTATTGGGGAAAGTGTGGTTTATGAACATGCGAGATATCTCGCACGGGTCCGCTAGTAATAATAAATAGGCTACGGCTGAAATGGAAACCAAATGGAGTGCCTGAACAGTTACAAGAGATCTGAAGGTCTTCCAGTAATCTTGGCTGAATTTGACTCCCAAACCAGATCATTTGCATTAAGCAGTGCTGCACAAGTTTCTAAACTGGTTAGATAACGGCTATCTTATTCTTTATTTGGCCTGGGGCCTCCTCAGAGGCCGAGTGCAGGTCTTTCTATTCGACGCCCGTGGGTGACCTGGAATGGATGAAGATCGATGAAACTGGGTAAGGATGAGGAAGGAAGCGGTCGTGGCCTGTCAGAAGGTACCTTCCCAGCATTTGCCTGGTGTTGAAAATGGGAAACCACGGAAAACCATTTCAAGGACAGCTGACGGTCTACCGAGTCAGCAGAGAGCTTGGCCCCATGACCTAACGCTATACTTTAGCCAGCGTAGCCACTCCTGTCGGTATCTTATTCTAATTGATACTCCCCCCAGGGCTCACATATAGTGGGACGTGGGTTGGCGACTACGGGACCCCAGCTGAGTCCGGCATTGCTTCCACTTATTTGTGCCGGGCTCCTCTCCATCTTCTTTCCTGTCGACCTCTCTTGGTCAACTCTTCCAACCCCGACGGAATTAGGGTATCCGAGGCCTAGGGAGTCTTACACTTTCCCGCCGTAATTGACCCTTTTGTCATCTTTCCTGATACCCTCATTCTTCGAGGGGTCGGCCTTCTTTTCATGATATCTCCTGTCTTCTGCTCAAGGCCCTCAAAGAGGCAGGGTGTGTGTGCTCCCCCCCCCCCCCCACTTCTGGTGCACCCTGGATTGTGCCCCACCCTCGGGGGCTCACGGCTGGTGAGTTCGGGATTTGGCGACCCCGAGGGATTCCTCAGCTTGGTGCGGACGCTCTCCTCTTTCCCTTTCTTGGCTCTCCTGCCTTCCAAGTCCCTCAATTCTCATTTTTCGAGAGTTGAGGGCATTTCCTTTCCTCCTGTCCTTTATTTACGTTCTTCTCCTGTTTATCATTTTAAATGATCTTGTCGACTTCGTCGTTACGCTGGGGTCTGGCGTTACGTTACGGTGACGGGACGAAATGTACCCAGATGCACTGAGGTGTGTGACGTCATAGTACTGCTTGATGCATGTGCTCCCCGACAATCTCTACTTCGTTAGTATAAGACAAAAATCCCCGATTCTTGGATGTCACGGGCAATCTCGAGAAACACTGGATGGATTTTGATGCGGTTTTCACCATTCTGTAAAGGATATCTCGAGGAAAGATTCTGTAGAAAATAATTTATGTATGATCAAAGGAAGCCAAGCAGTAACGATTTCAGTGAAAAAGTCGAGAACAAACTTGGCGTCCGTGCGCTTCTTAAGCTTACGCTGGGCAAACCGTTAAACATATCAATATATTATGAGCGTAAGAATTGGTCAGCATGAAAAGTTCTACAAAAAAGTCCGCGAGAGCATATCTCTATCTTCAATACATCGCCCACTATAAGTGTTTTTAGACTGGACGGAAGGGCCACGTCCCCGCGCGCTCTGGTGATCGTGACGGCATCCCGCGCGCTTGACCTTGCTTTGCCCTTGCCGTTCGTAATTTGAAACAAGATAAGCAAGATAAGTATTATGCAGATAATTGTCTAATAAGTCAAGAGTCTTTGGCTTCGAGCGAAGCGTGAAGCCTCCAGCCTTTCTAGCATTTTTCAGCATTTGTAACATTTAAAATGATACAAAGTCTAGTCTTTCAGACTGACTGTCACTTTTAGTTTCCTATTTCCTCTTCTAGTTTGTAAGTGAGTAGTTATAAGGTGCGTTCAAAAAGTAACGAGTCGGAGGCATAATTACAGAAACCAGTACCTGTATGTTAGAAGTATTGGCCCCGGCTGTTGAGGCACTTGTCCCACTGTGACATGAGGCGGAAAATGGCTGTCTCATAAAATGCCCTGGGCTGCGATGTGAACCAGTTCCGCACGTACAACTGGACGTCGGCGTCCGAGGTGAATCATTGGCCCCGCAGAGCCCTTTTCAGGGGACCAAACATGGCGTATTCACAGGGCGGAGAGAGGTCAGGACTGTATGGAGGGTGGCCGAGAACCTCCCATTTGGATTTCTGCAGGAGTGTCGCGACTGTGTTGGCCGAATGATGTCGTGCATTGTCGTGGAGCGACGACGGCGGCTATGGCGTTCACTGTCACTCGGTGGTCCTGGGTAATGAGTGCATCAACCAGCTGGACGTTGTCATCGGTAATGCAGGGGGGTGCCCCAGACCGGGCATCATCGGCTGACGACACCCGTCCTTCCCTGAAGCGCTTGTGCCTCGCCTTGACCCTTGCAAGGGACATGTAGTGTTCGCCGTACACTTGTGACATTCGGCGATGAATGTCCGTTCCCCCTACTCCTTCCGCTGTCAGAAACCGAACAACACCTCATGGAGGCGTCTACCGAAGAGCAATGCGACTGGCAGCGTTGATGCATGCTGCTGCTCGCTTTGTATCGTCACGTGACGTGCACGCGTGCCCTCTAGCGAGGGGCTGTGACCTTCCACGCTCTGGTTGGAACCACACCTCGTTACTCACGCCACGATTAGCCGATGTAGTCACCGGTTTGCGCATTGCCTCCGGCTCGTTACTGTTTGAACGCACCTTATAGATTTAGTTGAGAGTTTCATTTGATCATATTTCATTTTCACTATCATCCAAACCATTAGGGGTCGATAACCTAGCATGCTGAACTGCTGTGCCCAAGATAGCGGGTTCAAACCCGGCCAAAGTAATCGGATTTCTTAAGAGCGTTAAACATCCTTCAATATGCCTTCCTTCGGAGGGGAAGTAAAGCCGGCGGTCCCATGTCATAGATTTATGGCATGTAAAAGATCCTTTCACAGACTAAACTTGTGTAAAGCAAAATTTTTAGGTTAGATTTCGTCAGAACGCTCTACCAAAGTTCCAACGTTCACCACTAGGTATCATTGATATCTAGTGGCGAAAGTTGAAACTACTTGAAATTGAACGGAACTTGTAGCTCACCCTTTAGGGTGTCCACTGGAAGCTGCTACAGGCTCAGGCGAACCGAACATGTCCTCGGACACTCCCGGCACTAAAAGCCATACGATAAATAAATAATACCTAGAAGTTAGGCCCCTTTAAACAACAATTATCATCATAATTGTTACCGAATTGTTTAGGAAACCGCCCTCCACCTGGACACTGGTATTTGTCTCTCATCTGTCGCTTTCCAATCCCATGTTCCCCTGATAACATTGAATAATTTCGCTAACTTACCTTGGCTTCCTCCATTGGAGTGGGGTATAGGCTACGTTTTCACTTTCTAAAAATATTGGAATGCAGCCGAAAAAAATCAGAAACCTCCATGGACATCAAGTTGGGTGAAAAACTAAAGGAAGTAGGAGACTTCTGTTACTTAGGAAGCAGAATAACCAGTGATGGACGAAGCAAAGAGGATACAATAAGTAGGTTGGCTCAGGCAAGGAAAGCATTTCTACAGAAAAGGAATCTGTTTACAACATCCATTATAGATTTAGGTAATAGGAAGTAATTTTTGAAAGCTCCTTTGTCTGGAGCATGGCGCTCTATGGAAGTGAAACTTGGACTATTGGTGGAGCAGAAAAGAGAAGAATTGAAGCGTTTGAAATGTGGTGTTACAGGAGAATGATGAAGATCAGATGGGTAGATGGGGTTACAAACGAAGAGGTATTAAGACGAGTGGGAGAGGAGAGATGTTTCTGGCGACTGCTAATGAAGAGAAGAGATAGGTTGGTAGGACACATACTAAGACACCCAGGAATAGCAAGCTTAGTTATGGAAGGAAGGGTCGAGGACAAGAACTGTAGGGGTAGACCAAGGTTATCTCTAAAAAGTGTATAACTTATATAATTCGTGATTCGAAAGAAAATATGCCCTCTTGTAGTATTGTTCTTGCATTCCTCTCAGAATAATTCGTAATATTCGATACCGGTACCTACTTTGAACGTACATCAAGACGATCAGCTGACCGCATGCACGACTTGCCTGCGGGAATCTCGTCAATCGGAGCGAGATCAGCTAACAAAAAAAGTATTAAAAATAATTAATACAAACAATTCGAGGATGAAATAGCTGGAGGAAACGAGGGACCTAAATGAAATCAACATCGGAGAGAACATGATGAAAAAATGAGAAATCATCAGAACCTCTGTAAATAAGCACACATTAAGGGTGTGGACTGGTACAAGATGGACAGGAGATTTTGGGAGAAGAGTCAACAAACAAGTAGGTTGGTTTCTTAGTTTAAGGGCTGCGACAACGCGGTCATGTAGCCCCGTGTACTTTGGGTGTGTGTAGAATCTGTCTGATAACCGGTGTTAATTGTGATGGTTGAATTAATGTGTGTTATCTGTGATTCAAGTAGAAGGACTGCAGACGATTGATTTTTTTCAAGTAATTACTACTGTTGCCACCAAATGCTACCATCCACGACCCCTAGCTGTGGACGTGGCTAGTAAATGTCATCGCAGTCAGCACCCGGTGGCGAACGATGGAACTAACATAGCGTTATCAAACTAACCTACAAATTTTAACTTCCACAAGTGTAATGAGTGTAAGGTTCTTTAACATGCCATAAATCTATGACATGGGACTGCCGGCTTTACTTCCCCTCCAAAGGAAGGCATACTGAGGGATTTTAACGTTCTTAAAAAATCCAACGACTTCGGCAGGATTTGAACCCACGATCTTGGGCATAAAAGCTCAGCATGCTACCAACTACGCCACCGAAGCCGCTAAACTTCGTCTCACAAACTGTGAATTTAATGTATCCATATTCCAAAGCACCACATACATAAGAAAGCCACGACATTGTGACAATAACACAATCAACATAATAGGCTACCATGGATCGTCTGAAGAAGATAACATTTTTAGTTTAATGATTTTTTTTAAAATAATTTAAAATTTTATATAATGTGTGCATTATTTCACAGCATAAGCAATATGTTATATCTGCAGAAGAACGGGCTGCAAGATCTTCCAGAATGAAAAAGTATTGGGAAAGAAAAAATTATCAAGTATTAAGAACTGAACTTAGTATTTGAAGATAAGGTTTGATTTTTGGTACTCCAATGTGGGCGTAAACAGTGTGCAGTGCTGAAGATTAGTCAAGATGGACTTGAAACATTTGTACACTGAATTTTAAAATTATAAGTATTGTCTGGGTGGAACTTTGAGTGTTAATTTTATATACTGATCTCCTGGTAAAACCTGAAGAAGTAGCGAACGGCCACCAAGCAAGCGGACCCTGTGCCAACGCAACAAATACGCTACGGTACGAAAGAAGTATTTAATGATATGAAAAAAAAAAAATAATAAAAAAAAAAATGTTCCCTTCACTTGGCCTTACATGCACCTTTCTTGATAATTGGTGCAAAAAAAAAAAAGAGAACAACTAATGTTGGTGTGTTTACGTTGACGTACCCAACTTTAAATGTAACAAACATATTCTCCAAGATAGCGGGTTCAAACCCGGCCGAATCCGTCGGATTTTTTAAGAGCGTTAAAATCCCTCAGTATGCCTTCCTTCGGAGGGGAAGTAAAGCCGGCGGTCCCATGTCATAGATTTATGCCATGTTAAAGAACCTTCCACTAATTACACCTGTGTGAAGCAAAATTGGATAGGTTAAGAATGTAAACAACGCTCTTAGGTTTCTACGTTCGTTGCCAAGAGCCAACTGCGGTGGCGTCTAGTAGCTAAGTTCTGAACTAGGCCTAGTAATCGTTGACGTTTGGCGGCAAAAATAGAAACTATTTGAAAAATTCTAAGTTGCAGTCTGTACTTAAATTAAAAAATAAGATACACACACTAATACAGCCATCACAATTAACACCGGTTATCAGACAGATTCTACACACCCAAAGTACACGGGGCTACATGACCGCGTTGTCGCAGCCCCTAAACTGAGGAACCAACCAACCAAACATATTCTCAACGGATAAAATAGCAGCACCACAACCGATCCTTTGTTGAGCACAGCCATTGTAGTCAGTCTTCCGAGGATAATACAGTTCGATTGTAAAAGATAGCTTACAGGATAAAATAACGTACGGTAAACTCGTGCAACTTAATGCACAAATGTGGCCAAATACTAGTACAGTATTTTTTTTTTCTCAATACAGTAGAGCAGTCATGGGCAAAGTGCGGCCCTTGAGCTAGTTTAATCTGGCCCGTGACATGGTTTCCAATTATACAGGGTGATTATTTTGCTGGAGCGGGACGGGCAACCGGCTGCCGGACGCGCACGCCTTCCGCCAGCCAACCGAGCTCACACCGCGGATTGTGCGAAGGTGGAAACCGTACCAAAGTACATTAATAAATGGTAAATTCACCAGCAAATCATGACTAAAACACTTACCTTTCCACAGAAGATGCTGAAAATGTTCTCCTTCAACTGCCAGACAGGCATTGTTATTATTTTTTTTAAATTTATTAAACAACCTCCATCAAATCAATACAAAGTTATGCGTTATGACTCACTAAGTGTGGTACATGTTTCAAACCATAGGATAGCAGTCCTTCATCAGCCACAACATGACATTATTAAATAACATTACACACAAAAACACGCAGGGGAGGGGGGCAGGAGTAGCGACTTAATGTAACTATGTCTGTCTGTCAGCTGAAGGAGAACACTTTTAGTATTTTCTGTGAAAAGATAAGTTCTAACCTTTAACTGGTGATGTGAGGTAATCCATATTCCCAAGGAATAAGAACATCTGTGCTTCTTTAATTAAATCTTGAAGCTGTTGTTTATGCTACCTTGTTATCTGTGCGCTGACACTACATACCCTCGTTGATGTATGTTTAGTGACTTAATGGACTTGAATGACCCTGGTTAGCTCGCCTCCGCCTCGCGCAACCCGAGCTCGGTTGGCTGGCGGAAGGCGCGCGCGCTCGGCAGTCGTCCGCCAGTCCCGCTCCAGCAAAAGAATCTCACTGTACTATCTACAATTACATATACTGTAGGTCATACTTTCTGTTCTGTATTTCTAAAAGTGAAAAAACTGTTTCAATCTCATTGTGTTTACGCGTTTTGTGTAAGGTAGTTGCAGCTAGAACTGACGAGTTACAATGTAACAGTGAATTAAAGCAACTATTCCTCAACGATTCGAAAGTTGAGTTCTACAAGGCCCTACCAAAATCAAGATTCCCAAACTTGAAATCTTATGCACAGAAGATAACTGCAATGTTCGCGTCTTCCTATATCTGTGAACAGGTGCTTTCTACAATGAAGCTTCGCAAAAATTGCATCAGGAATAGATTGCGCTACTAAGAATCAGCTCATCCCTGTTTCAACCAGATTATGAAAAACTTTAATAATAACGTTTTATTGCGCACAAGTTGTGCAAAATTACAAATAACATGCAAGGAAAGATGCACTTCAGCCTATGCAGTGATCTATGATGGGTTTCCCTCTATTCCTGCAATGAAGAACGTGATAACGTTCACAGATTCCGTCACACAGCTCACAGACACAGGCCGGGTCCGGATCATGGAATGTCTTTGTCTTGCACATTCTATGGTGGAAACCGTGCACAGCCAAAGAGGTCACAAAGTGCCGCAAGTCCTGGTTCGGTTCCATCCATGCTCTGTTGATCATAGCCTCGGTCGAGTAGAATTCTTCCCAGATTTCACTTCTTTTCAACGTTCTTTCTGCTAGAACCCTCTTCCAGCAGGTCGTAGTAGACAAAGCGAACTTGAATCTAAAATCCTCCATCAAGAAGGGTTCCCGAGAGAGCACATACACTAATCTCGATCGCGTGTATTTGGATACTCCAAGGACAGCCTTCAAGTATCTAGCCTTTACCTGTTCCAATGTTCGGAGGTCTCCTATGCTTAACTTGTCCCAAATTATCTCTATGCCATACGTGAGGATTGGGACAATTTTTGCATCGAAGAGTGCAATGGCGGATCTCAAGGAAAGTCTTGTAATGGCTTTGACGTCAAATATAGCCTTGGTAGCTGCTGTTGCTCTTTGTTTTACGTGGATTTTGAACGAGTTCATTGTCGTTTGTAACGTTACACCCAGATATTTAAAGCTATTGACAGTCTTCAGTGGTTTACTTTTGAAAAATATTCTCTGTTCTTGGGAAACACGTCCACCCTTCCTGAAAATCATATGCTCGGTCTTCTCTGCATTAACTTGCAATTCATTCTTATCTGCCCATTTCTCCAGAGCATGGGTTGCAATTTGGAGGTCCCTGATGTTCTGCGACCCCAAAACCATGTCGTCGGCGTAAAGGTATATCTTCGTTTCCTTTGAAACTTCTCTGACTGCATGAACAATATCGTGCGTGGCGACATTGAACAGCAGGGGACTGAGGGGATCTCCCTGAAGTACACCGTTCGTTTGTATGATCTGTCTGGAAATGGTTACGTTGTCGGAGATTTTTATATTATTGCTCCTTAACATGTTATGAACCAGAATTGTGAGTGCTTTATTTTCTGTCGCTATCGAATTTAGTTTCGTGGAGATGATGGTCCTGCTTAGATTGTCGAAGGCTTTCGAGAAATCAATAAATACTGCATGGAATATTCCTTGAGGTGTTCTAAGGGTATTCTCTATGTCATCTTTTAGATTTCTAATTGCCTGAAGCGTGTTTCTCCCTCGTCTAAAACCAAAAACTTTAAGAAACACAGTTTCACTTGTCACATACTCCTACCTCTTCTAACAAATAATGAAGGTGTGTTCATAGTGCAAAGATGAAGGAATGCTGGGCTAGAAAGAAAGCTCGCCAGAGTTAGGAACCACGTGGTCCAAGGGGCCTCAACGAACCAAGAAGAAGAAAAAGGTGTGTTCGTTTTTCCTATGTTTTTTACCATTGTAACCTATAAGTTTTGTTTGATTTAAAAATCAGAAATAATAACTTTATAATCTATCTGTAAACATGCGTTGTTTATCTTTTCAGCCCACCTAGATTATTTTGTATTGCATCTGGCCCTGCCCCTAAAAAGTTTGCCCATGTCTACAGTAGAGCATCGATAATCCGGACGTCAAAAATCCAAATTCAAATCCGGTGAAAAAAAAAGTTGAAGTGACTACTTAACACACACATTTGTCAAACAAAAGCATTGATGCGACAGGTTGGGCGAGGTCGTCTTACCACTACGAATCAAAGACTTGGCCGTGAAAAAGCGAACCCCTGCTGCAGTTCAAAAATGAATAACATATTTTTTTGAGAACTCTGACAATGTCTGAACTGTACAGTATTCTGTAAATATAGCGGCTTCGGTGACGTAGTCGGTAGCATGCTGAGCTTCTATGCCCAAGATAGCGGGTTCAAATCCGGCCGAAGCCGTCGGATTTTTTAAGAGCGTTAAAAATCCCTCAATATGCCTTCCTTCGCAGGGGAAGTAAAGCCGGCGGTCCCATGTCATAGATTTATGGCATGTTAAAGATCTTTCCACTAATTACACCTGTGTGAAACTAAATTGGATAGGTTAAGAATGTAAACAACGCTCTTTGGTTGCTACGTTCGTTGCCAAGAGCCGACTGCGGTGGCGTCTAGTAGCTAATTCTGAACTAGGCCTAGTAGTCGTTGACGGTGGCGTTTGGCGGCAAAAGTAGGAACTATTTGAAAATTCAAAGTTGCAGTCCCTACTTGAATTTAAAAAAAACAGATACACACACTAATACAGTCATCACAATTAACACCGGTTATCAGACAGATTCTACACTCACCCAAAGTACACGGAGCTACATGACCGCGTTGTCGCAGCCCCTAAACTAAGGAACCAACCAACCATTCTGTAAATATGTACATATTAATTTATGGTTTTATTTATCTGCTCCAATTTTTTAATGATGATGATAATTGTTGTTTTAAGGGGCCTAACATCTAGGTTATCGGCCCCTAATGGTTTGGGTGATGGTGAAAGATGAGATAAGAATGTAAACTATAACTAATACTAACTACAGACTTACACACTAGAAGAAGAAATGGTAAACAAATAAAGGATAAGGCAAATAAAGGACAGGAAGAAAATAAATGCCCTCAACCCTCGAAGAATGAGGATTGAAGGACTTGGAAGGAAGGAGAGCCATGAAAGACAGATAGGAAAGGGAAAGAGGAGAGGGCCCGCCCCAAGATCAGAGGAAAAAGGGGAATAAACGGACCCAGCTCAGGAATCCCTTGGGGTCGCCAACGCCTAAACTCACCAGCCCTTGAGGGTGTAGCACTATCCAGGGTGCACCAGAAGTGGTGGGGCTACACACACCCTACCTAATTGAGGGCCTTGTGCAGAAGGCAGGAGATAACATGAAATGAAAAAGAAGGCCGATCCCTCGCAGAAGGAGGGTATCAGGAAAGATGAGATAAGGGCCAATTAAGGTGGGAAAGTGAAAGACTCCCTAGGCCTCAGATACCCTAATACCGTAAGAGGAGAACAAGAGTTGACCAAGAGAGGTCGACAGGAAAGAAGACGGAGTGGAGCCCAGCACAAGTAAGTGGAAGCAATGCCGTACTCAGTTGGGGGGGGGTCGCCAATCCACGTACCACTAGATGTGAGCTCCTGAGAGATCCAAATATTTAACCAATAAAGTGAATTATTAACTGTTTTAGCAAGTTTTTTGTTAAGAACTCAGACAACTTTTTGATTCCTTTCGAAAATCCGGACATTTTGATAATCCGGACAGGGTCCGGTCACAATTAAGGCGACACTCCTGAGATAAACAGATATTTTAACCTAATGCATGGATTTTCACGAAACTTTGTGGGAATGTCACCCAAATAAAACTAGAGATATCACAAACATTTGTTTCATATACAATTAATAGTTTTTCCAAAATATTTTTTTTTAATTTAATTTTTTTGGAATTTTAAATTCTATTTTCTTCATAGATTTCAAATGACATGTTAATGGAAATTTGGAATTAGGTAGATAATACTTCTTTAAAAAACACTACATATCGATTTTTCTGTAAATAATTTATATAATGAGATATTATAGTACTAAATTTGTGTAATTTTTTTGTTAAAAAATTTTGGACTTTTAAATCCCTACTACTGGGAAGAATTCTGCAATCAAGAATTCCATATGCAGGTTTCCTAATATAGCTGTGATACATATACCATCCAAATTTTGTTACATTTGGCAGAATATCATGAGATTTAAATGTAAAATTACAATTGGCGGGAAAATTAAAGCAAAGTTCAAGTGATGTTATCTTCCTACGTATTGCATGGATTTTCACGAAAATTTGTGGGAATGTCACCCAAACAAAAGTAGAAATATCACAAACATTTGTTTCATATACAATTAATAGTTTTTCCAAAATATTTTTTTATTTATTTTTTATTTTTGGAATTTTTAATTGAATATTTTTTCATAGATTTCAAATGACATGTTAATGGAAATTCGGAATTAGGTAGATAATACTTCTTTAAAAAACACTACGTATCGATTTTTCTGTAAATAATTTATATGATGAGATATTATAGTACGGTACTAAATTTGTGTAATTTTTTTGTTCAAAAATTTTGGACTTTTAAATCCCTACTACTGGGAAGAATTCTGAAATCCAGAATTCCATACGCAGGTTTCCTAATATAGCTGTGATACATATACCATACAAATTTTGTTACATTTGGCAGAATATTGTGGGAGAAAAATGGGATTTAAATGTAAAATTACAATTGGCGGGAAAATTAAAACAAAAGTTCAAGTGACGTTATCTTCCTGATCCATTACCTAGAAGTCACCAGAACCGAATGTTTTTCCTTCCTTTTGTTTCTTAGCAGCTTCTGTACGAATATTGGAAATTCTGGAAGCTTGTCTAGTATCTTGATATACAACTACAAGAGGTTACTTGCGCGCGAACTTCACAAAAGTAAACAGACTGGCTGCCGCTACAGAACTCGCAAGAAAGAAGAAACATACAAGAATAACAAAACTTATAGTTGTCTGGATTATTGTAGTGACATCAGGAATACCAATACAAGCATACAATGCTGCACAATGACAGTAGAGTCAAGTACTGAAATATTAGTCCTTTGACGGCTTTATACATTCATCCAGAAACATGGTAGATCTTACAGCTCGATTCTGTAGAAATATATGCGGGAGGGGGGAGGGCTGTTGGCCCATCCCAGAAATGCGTAATTACAAAGAACAGGGATATTTTTTGATTTGATTGAATGAAAACATGACAATGACATCATAAATAATCTATCAAGCAGTTCAGCAGATGCCATGCCCATTTCTGCTGTGTGCAGACTGACAAACAAAGCATTATTACGGTGATAAATTGTTTGAATTCAGCGGAATAACTTTGTGACGAGAAAGAAGAAACCCAATCCTTTCAATTTCAGTCATTAAAAAAAATTCACCAAAATGAACAAAATATCGACTTTTATCTCCGGAGTGTCGCCTTAATCCAGACTATCGACGCACTACTGTATGTTGAATAAAGTTTAAAACTTAGAACTTTAGCTCTCTGAATGCTGTCAACTGGGAAAATCATTACATTACTTATTGCCTTTCATGTCGTCATGCATTTTTATATTTTGTATAATGAATCATCCAATTTGGTTGATTTTGTCCTCGGTATCTGTTCCTAGACAACTGACCGCAAATCCTTCACCATAGGACGGTCAAGAAAATATAGACTTCTTGCTTGAAGCTTTGTGAAATTAAATACAGGAGATTGGCAACAATGATGGCGATGATGATAATTGTCATTTTAAGGGGTCTAACATCTAGGGTATCGGCCCCTAATGGTTGGGTCTTAGCAAAATGATAATGAGATGGAAACTATACCAAAAATTAAGTGAGACTGAAAATACTTACAAAATGGAACTCAAGATTGAAACGACTCACAAAATGTCGAGTGGAAATACTTACAAAAGGTAACCAAGAAGGAATATACTCACAAAAGGAATAGATTGAAAAATACACACAAAATGAAGTTTAGGTTCAAAATTCGTAAAAAATGCAATGTAGATTCGAAATACTTACAAAATGCAATTGAGATTGAAAATACGTACAAAATGCAATCGAGGTTCAAAATACTTACAAAATGCAATTGAAATTGAAAATACACATTACAATTTAGATTTAAAAAGTCCATTTCAGATTCAAAATACTCACAAGGTGCAACTGAAATTGAAAATACTTACAAAATACAATTGAAATTGAAAATACTTACAAAATGCAATTTAGATTGAAAATACTTACACAATGTAATTTAGATTAAAAATACTCACAAAATGCAATTGACAGTCAAAATACTTACAAAATACCCACCATACAAAATGCAATTTAGATTGAAAATACTTGCAAAATGTGGTTTAGATTGAAAATACTTACAAAATGCAATTGAAATTCAAAATACTCACAGAAGTGCCTCCACCTACATTCAAAGACTTACTAAAAAGCAATTTAGATTGCCAATCCTTATAAAATGCAATTGAGGTTGAAAATACTCGCAAAATGCAATTTAGACCAAAAAATACTTACAAAATGCAACTTAGATTGAAAATACCTACAAAATGTAGTATAGATTCAAAAAATTAGCTATAGGTTATTTAGAAACAATTCACAAAAACAGTGCGGGAATCTTAAAGAGAAAAGGAAATATAATGAAAAGAAAACACGAGGTCTGACCCCTCGACAAATGAGGGCATCAGGAAAGATGAGACAAGGGCCAATTAAGGCAAGAAAGTGAAAGACTTCCTAGGCCTGGGATACCCTAATACCGCTGGGGTCGGAAGTGAACAAGAGTTGACCAAGAGAGGTCAACAGAAAATAAGACTGAGAAGACCCCGGCACAAGTAAGTGGAAGCAATGCTGGACTCAGTTGGGGTCCCTTGGTCGCCAACCCACATCCCACAAGTTTTGAGCCCCTAGGGTGGGGGGAGATTGTCAACAAATGTATACTGATGATGATCGCTTGACGATTGAAACTGGTTATCCAAATGAATGTAATTTTTATTCAGCTTAAGGGAAACACTATTACAATCACGTTGACCGACTGAAAAGCATTAGATCTTGATTACTAAAGCAACACTGATAAATGGCTTCCAACACGATGATATCGCAGTTTAAACGTCCATTAGTCGGCTGACTTTGATATATACGGTACACAGCTGGTACGCACTGGTATGCCTTACCGAAAACTCTGTATGGGGTAAAGGTAGAATATATAACATAATGTTTAGAACTGTGCAACGGTAGTTGTAAGTCAAGTTCAACATGGGGTTTGACTGCTCTGTACTTCAAAGTACAGTAGGTAGAATCTTGGCTGCTTTGCGGACGGCACTCCGCTCTGGATACTAACAGCAAGGTGAGAGAGAGAGAGAGAGAGAGAGAGGTTAGGTTGGTTCTTATGTTTAGGGGCTGTGACAACGCCGTTATGTAGCCCCGTGTACTTTGGGTGTGTGTAGAATCTGTCTGATAACCGGTGTAAATTGTGATGACTGTATTAGTGTGTGTATCTCTTTTCATTCAAGTAAGGACTGCCGACGATCAATTTTCAAGTAGTTCCTACTTTTGACGCCAAACACCACCGTCAACGACTACTAGTTCAGAACTTAGCTACCAGACGTCACCGCAGTCGGCTCTTGGCAACAAACGTAGGAACCTAAGAGCGTTGTTTACATTCTTAACCTATACAATTTAGCTTCACACAGGTGTAATTAATGGAAGGTTCTTAAACATGACATAAATCTATGACATGGGACCGCCGGCTTTACTTCCCCTCTGAAGGAAGGCATACTGAGGGATTTTTAACGCTCTTAAAAATCCGACGAGGATGCACATAAAACGAAAACTTTTCTAAACTTTGGACAATTTTATAAACTGTGAGGTAAAACATGTTTAAGTACAGTACCTTTTATAATAAATAGTTATTTCACAAAACTGTAAAGACAAAATAATAAAACAAGAAATACAAGATTGTTGGTGAACATGTGTGCATTTTCAAACTGAATGTATTTATATTTTTTAAAAACGAAAAAACGTAATTTGAAATAATGTACATTGTTTGAATGGTAGCCTAGTTGGTCTACATTAAAATGTAATATAGGCCAACTGCTATGGTAAGAAATCTGTTGCTACAGCAGTCTAAATTGCAATCAGAATTAGATTGCTATTTTGTCCACTGATTAATTTTTAAAAGTGTTCAGAAAAGCGTAAAAATATTGTTTCTAGAACTGTATATTTCAATATTCCATAAAGCTCCCCCCCCCCCTCCCACCCGGTAGCACACAGTACTGGAACCTCTTTTTTTTTTTTTACAAATCAAGCACTGCAGCTGGCAAAAAAGAAAAAAAACGTAACACTTAGGAAAGTGTAAGTTGTCAGACGGTGTTTCAAAACTACGTTCATTCATCATCATCATCATTTCCCCTTATCCAGCTCCTACCGGGTCGGGGTTTTTATGGCACTTTTCCTCTTTCCTTCCACCATTCTTCTTCCACGATCTTGTCCCAGTCCAGATTTCTTTTTCCTATGCTGTTCTTCACTGAATCAATCCACCTTGTTCTAGGTCTTCCCCTTGCTCTCTTACCCTTGCACTTTGCCTCCAGCATCTGTCTTGGTATTCTATTTTCCTCCATCCTCTTTACATGTCCAACCACCTTAGTTTATTCTTCTCAATTCTCTCATTTAGTTTTCCCATCCCAACTTCCATCCTAACATCTTCTTTCCTCACTTTGTCTTTCCTATCATACTTCCTAGGAATTTCATTTCACTGGCTTGGATTCTACTCTCTTGCCTGCTTGTCAGGGTCCAAGTCTCAGCTGCATAAGTTAATATGGTTACATAGTACACTTGATACATTATCTCCTTGCTTTTCCTTGGTACTTCCTTATCCCAAACAAGTTTTCTTACACTTTGATAGAATGCATTGCTCTGCTGTACCCTCCTGCCAATCTCCATGTCCAACCTACCAGTTTGCATTAATTCACTTCCTAGGCATTTGAACGTGTCCACAATTTCCAAACTCTGACTTCCAAGTTTCACAGTGCCCTTTCCCCTCTTGTCATCACCATGGTCTTGCTTTTCTCTATACTGATTTTCATGCCGTACTTCTGAATATTTTCGTTCAGTGCATCTAGTTGTTCTTGTTTACTAAGTCTCCGGGCAAGGAATCATTTTTTGGGAACATGAATATAAAGGGATTCTGTTGCCTAGGGATGGGTTTGATAGCTTCACAGCTTCTGCTATTACAGGTATCCCTTGATTTATGCTTTGAATTTGTTCCGAGTAATCATTGTTTAGTACAAAATCGCGTAAAGTGAATGTATTACAGGGTAAACTGTACAGTCATTGGCACTCTGACAGTTATTGGCACTGCTTGCATTTATTTGATTATAATAGTATTTTTACAACAATAACATTGCCACAGAGTGTTTTATCCTTCCATTCTATTACTCCTTGGCCTCGATACTTCATCTTACTGCCACCAGATGAACAGTTTTGAAGTGAATGTTGGAACAAGTTGGTGTTGTTCATCACTGCTGGTATTTTGATGACATCTTACAGTTTTGTTCAGGTTACTAGTTCCAAACTTTGGTGTTTGGAGCTCAGTATACAAACTGTATTTTAAGGGCAAGTGTGAAAACATGTTGAATATGCCTTAAAGTATTTGTTCTGTGTTTATGAAGCACTCTAATCTATAATTATTCTGTGTAATGGGGGTGCCAATTACTGTATTAAAAATTACGATAAAATGCAGTACTTGGCACCCCGTGCCAATAACTGTGATTTTGGTTTTCACAGTCTTGTTCCATGTCTAAGGTCTTGTCTGTCTGTTAGGTAGTCAGCCCGAAGGCTGGTTGGATCCTCAAAAAGTACCGCTGTTAGTTTATGTGAGTAGATACCCACAAAAACCCGAGGCAGTGCTATATTGAGGCGTACTAGGCAAGATGAGGAGTGAGGTAGTTTGCCATTGCTTTCCTCACTGAGTCAGAACAGCAGTACTAACCCTATGAGTAGAACCTTTCACAGCATCCACAGGCATTGACTGTGCCCTGGATGTCATTACTAAACACCACGCATACCTCAGTAGCTTCCATATAATCACAGCCATGAGTGAGATTGAGACATCGGTGAAATGCCACATTTTACTCTAGCCTGTGCCAACAGACAAATGCAAATGTACTGCATTCATCAAGAGATGGCAAATAGGCCACTAAGGTCTTGAGCAATGCGTTTCAAGTGGGAAAGAATATTGTTCTACATGTCTGTATTAAAAAACAGGAGGCACACAAAGAGAAGAAAGCTGCCAAGAACAGTACCTGACCAAGGTGCCAACAACTAAATGTAGATGCCGAGCACTGTCTGTTTGCTCACTTAATATTTCATAACCGATTTATAATATGTTAAGGCTATATATTTATTTTCTTAATATTTAACATCAATAATCATAATGTACAGATCATGAGACAAACGACAGCAGATTTTCTGTTCAATATTATTCATTTAATTGCTTAGTGTCCTTAAAGTGCCAATAACTGTACAGTTTACCCTAATATTGGTCTGATAGGAGACGGAACTATTTCAAGGAAAAATTAAAAGCCTGTAAGTATTAAACAAATGCAACTTCAGAGTCTGGATAGGATGCTTTCAATCCTTTAAACAGAACTTTTGCTTGAGTCTGAATAACCATGGTGGATATCGGGATAGAATGTTCAGCATGATCTTTAATCCATTGGGCCAACATTCTTTCCATTTTCTCCATAATTGGCACCCTTATTTGTGTTATCTTGGATGACGTCATTCTGTTTGCACTTTTGCAGCTTTCTTTAATATTTTCTGCTTGACTTCTTATGGTTCTCATTTGATTCTGAGATTCCTGTAGCTCGGAAAATGTCTATAGTGAGCTCATTGCATTCATATCGCTTATTAATTTCCAGCTTTTCTTCAAGTGTTATTGATTTCCTTTGCTTTTTGTTTTTGGAAGCATTTTGATCACATTTTCTTTTCTCCATAACGTTTTTAGAAATAATAAAACAGAGCTTGTTAACTCAATGCTCTCTTTAATAATGACCACATGCCGCCGCCCCTGCTTCGGTGGCGTAGTTGGTAGCATGCTGAGCTTCTATGCCCAAGATCTCGGGTTCAAACCCGGCCGAAGTCGTCGGATTTTTTAAGAGCGTTAAAAATCCCTCAGTATGCCTTCCTTCGGAGGGGAAGTAAAGCCGGCGGTCCCATGTCATAGATGTATGGCATGTTAAAGTACCTTCCACTAATAACACTGTGTGAAGCTAAATTATATAGGTTAAACATTCGACAAACGCTCTTAGGTTCCGACGTTGATCGCCAGGAGCCGACTGCGGTGACATCTGGTAATCAAGTTCTGAACTAGTAGTCGTTGACGGTGGCGTTTGGCGGAAAAAGTAGGAACTACTTGAAAAAATTAAATGTCTGCAGTCTTCACTTGAATTGAAAACAGATAACAAACACTAATACTGTCATCACAATTAACACCGGTTATTAGACAGATTCTACACACACCCAAAGTACACGGGGCTAAATGACCGCGTTGTCCCAGCCCCTAAACTGAGGAACCAACCACATGCTGCCAGTCAACATTGAAAAAATGCAAGACAGCTACTCAGCACTCTCTTTGAGCCTTGCAGTGCTGCACACTCGATGACGAAATCGTCTCACAGGGCGACTGTGAATCCCCAACTAACTTGTATACATTTTTTAATTTTATATAATTAAGTGCATTCTTTAAAATCTCGTTATAGCGAAAACGCGTAAAGTGAGAATGCATATAACGAGGGATGACTGAATTGGGATGTGGCTTCGTTGGACTCTCATCTAATGACTTGTTATTCAGTACTTCCTCGAGCATCGAGAAGTTTGTTTGCAGTATTATTTATTTATCGTATGGCTTTTAGTGCCGGGAGTGTCCGAGGACATGTTCGCCTCGCCCGAGTCTGCAGCTGCGTCCAGCGGACACCCTTAGGGTGAGCTACAAGTTCCATTCAATTTCAAGTAGTTCCAACTTTTGCCACCAGATATCAATGATACCTCGAGGCGAATATTGGAACTTTGGTAGAGCGTTCCGACGAAATATAACCTAACAATTTAGCTTTACACAAGTTTAGTCTGTGAAAGGATCTTTTACATGCCATAAATCTATGACATGGGCCTGCGGGCTTTACTTCCCCTCCAAAGGAAGGCATACTGAGGGATTTTTAACGCACTTAAAAAATCCGACGACTTCGGCCGGGTTTGAACCCGCTATTTTGGGCACAGCAGTTCAGCATGCTATCAGGTTGCAGTAAAAATGAGTTACTAAATGTGTTGTGATTTTGGTTTAAGCACAAAATATTGGAAATACAGTAGCGACATCTGTTCATGAAAACTTGCCAAAAATCAAAGAACTTCTTTTATACTCGATTTTTGATGTTTTTCAGTCTGTCAACACATTTTTGTACCCAATTGGGATGGGTTATTCCCTAATTCTGAAAAAAATGTACATGAGATTAATAAATACACTATCTTGGCATTAACGGCCGTATTAAAGATTTCGGGACATTCTCATTTGACCCTTTGATATGGCTCTTTAGCTTATGTGTGGCGAGAATTAAAACGGGTCTTTAATAGTTGAAGATTGTTCAGTATACATAGGGTGACCACGTCCCGCATTTTAAGGTATTTTGTAAATGTCCTGCAATTGTTTTGTTTTCTATCTGAACGAATTTTCTTCTTACTGTCAACGATACGAATTTTCACAATAGGCAACCGTTCTGCCATCTAGCTTCAACTAAACATAGCGTAACCGTTGCCAACATTATAATCTTTGAAAGTGCAAAGAAGAAGTTTATAATGATATTATCTTTGGAGAAACGTTCCGGACGAGCCTTCTAACTTCCGAGTTATCATTAGTCCATGGCGAGTCCGTGGCGTGGCGTGTGTGGCAATTCTGTAGCACGAAGCGCATAAGCATAAATGTATTGTATTAACTGGTGTTTTACTTTTTTAAGTTTTTGTGATTTATGCAGTGGATTCGTCGTCGGATAGTGATGATGACTGTACTTCTACTTCGTCACAAAAATGGAATCCATCATTTAAACCCGAGAAGGCGAAAGGGAAAAATAATCGTGTACGTTCATATAATTCAAAGTGGGAATCCAACATGCCGTACTTATCTCCGGATCATAGTAACGTGCACAAGGCGTTTTGCAAACTTTGCTCCAGCTGGATAAAGGGAAATGATGATGATGATGATTACTTCAGTAAGAGCACTCTTGGTCAAAAAAGAAGGAAACTGGCAACACAAGGCTTTTGAAAATGTTAAAATTGTTGTTGTTGTTGTTTTAAAATTACAGCTAAAAATGTTGCTGTCTCCCAAAATTGTGGTATGTCCCCCATTTTTCACTGTCTTATCCCTCATTCCTCCCTTCAACAGGTGGTCACCCCAAGTATACAGTAACATACACCACATTAGGGAGACTAGACTTGGCAACACAGTCACTTAGGAATGCAAGGGGTGGAAAGCCCAGACCCTCGCGCACAGAAAACTTCCCTCATTTGAGAGCAGACAGTGACGAAGTTAACTGCTCTCAACCGGACCGCGTACGACTCAACCAGATAAGTAGCCTGTACAATACAATCTGAACTGAGCATTTAACAACAATCACATAGTCACATGAAGCAAGCAAATTTGGAGGTCAATCACCCCTTTTATTATCTTAACAAAACATCACATAGGCTATAACTAACAAATATTGACGAGTTGCATTATCCTTCCCTATATTATTCTGCTAAGGTCCCATTCCAGTTTTGTACCGAAAATAAAGTCCTATTAACACCAACCTACATATATGGGGTACCTACAGGTTCAGCACAACCCAATGTGTGTGCGAAACACACTCACTTACTCCTTAAATGCCTCACAATTAAATAAATACCATTTTGCACTCGAAAAAAAAGGCTTATAAAGTCATAAACTCATGAAGGAATGGCGAGTCATGTTGTTTCCAAGCAACAGTAGCTCTTGTCGAGACACGGCCGACTGGATGCGAGCAGCTCTCTCCACTACCGGTATAGAAAATGAGGCTCTTTACATGAAATCCCGTTAGTTACTTTACTGCTCATACAGCACCGTCAACCCAGTATAGCTTTTTGTACCGCGGCGTACTGCTAGGCGAACCTGCCGCTGGAGCGCAGGGCAACGCGGCGGCGGCAGCCATCTGGCTACTGCTACCTGAGGAGTCTCTCAGCCAAAACACTGCTATACATAATTCTTTATGTTCTTCTCATGTATATGCCGTTTAATAACAATAAATACATTTCTTCAATATTTAAAACTTCCATCCTCCACATTCTCCCCTACTACCCCATAAACCTACATTCAGGCTGCGAAAGCTCGTACGGGTGCACTAGTTTTAACTATTACTGCAACTAAATAAGTGTACATATTGTAAATACAGGGTCATTATCTATAGTAGACTCAGCAACAGGAGTAACAAACAGCCAGGTCCAATAGAACTGAGTTTTTAACAATATTCTCAACGATTTATTATGGAATGAACTTTTTATTTAGACACGATACCCTGCTGGTATTATTGTTCATAAGGACTCACTTCTTTTGACAAGCACTTAATGTGCCCCCTTTTAAAATGTGTTTTTTAAAACAGATAACACACACTATTACAGTCATCACAATTAGATTCTACACACACCCAAAGTACACGGGGCTACATGACCGCGTTGTCGCAGCCCCTAAACTTAAGAACCAACCAATGTGGTTTTTCATCTGTCGCCTATAACATTTTTAAGTGTCTCTCTAATTTGTCACATTCAAGTGTTTTTTTTATCACCACATCATCTTTCATGATTATTATGTTTCATTTACATCCATTCTTTTTCATGTTAGATCTACCTTTTGTGATGTATCCTGTGATTATACTGATGATCTATATGTTTTGGCCCCGAAACATGTACCAGATGGGTTTAATATAGCCCTATATATGGAAATATTGTGTATTGATCAGGCAGATCTCCCAAATTTTTATTATACTTCATTATCTATATGCGTCCCGATAACAGGATGTCTACCAAAACCAAACAGATTTTTCCGTGAGTAACAGTAGCGGCCATAATAAACATATAAAACAGAGTTTGTACTTAAAGAGCGTCGGCTGTAACTCGATGCCGAGTAAACATACTTCTTCCTGCATAGAGCTTTTCAGACCAGCCTGTGGATGTGCTTCTGATGACTAAACAGGCCAATCCTGGCATAAAACATGCGCCCACATAAATTGCACTCAATGGTCGGGGAGGGGGGGTTGCAATTGACGAAGCTTTCTTGCTTGTCGCTTGGCCTCTTCATGTCTGCGACGTTCTTCTTCAAAGAAGTTGACAGCCGTTGATGTAGTGTTCCGCCACAGTACACGGTCCGCAGCAGATGTTTCCCATGAGTGGATGTCTATACCAGTCGTCGTCATGATGTGTTTTAACTGGTCTTTAAAACGCTTCAAAGGGGCCCCATGAGGTCTAGTGCCGGAGCAAAGCTCACCATAAAGGAATTGACGTGGAAGCCTGGTATCACTCATACGGTGAATATGGCCTAACCATCTCAGTTGATGAGCGATGATAGTTGACTCAATGCTATCGAGAGCATTTCAACAATAAAGGGTAGCATGACAAAGTTGAAAAGACAAAAAAGAAAATATATATATTTTTTTTCTTTTCTATATTTCGCCAATTTCTAAATTTTTCATCCAGAAACACTATTGTACTTGCGAGTATTGAAAGTAGCTCGTCAATAGTAATGCTCTTAAAAATCATATAGTTACACATTTATATACAAATACACAGACTACACATGTAATTAGTGTGCTCTATCTTGCAAGAAATGAGAGCTTACTGATTTAACGTCAGCACGAACATACATCTACAACAAACATCACCAGAATATACTTTCCCCCATCAAAATTTACATGCTTAATTTCCAATTGTTCAAGGTTAGACTTTGTAAAACTAAAATTCCCTGAGTATTCCCTGTTTTCCAGAGGAGTAGTCACCCTGGATAAACACGGTAAGCTAACCCGGCATCGACTGACGCAGATCGCGTACGCAGTTCAGCCGGTGGTAGGCGCGCTCCGCTGACTCATATCATTAGTTTACACGTGTTTTGTCATTCATATGGACGTGTATCTGCAAAGCTTAGACGTTAGTGTTGCACGTTTAGAGAGTATTGTTATTGTTGGTCTTGCCTGAACACCAATTCACATTGCGTGAATGTGTGTATATCCGTAATTCGTAAATGAAAAGCAGAAAGTCTTGTTCTGGAACAAGACGAAAATTTCGAATCAAGTTTCCAGCAAGACCTGAGCCTAATGCCGGTACAATTAGGAGGCTCGCTAAACGATTCAAGGAAACAGGCTCCGTAAATAATAAAAAAGTTAACAGACAACGTTGTGTTCTTACAGAACAAAAATTAGATGAGATTGTTGTCCATTCTTTCATCAGAAGATGTCAGGTGTGTGTTACAAGAGAGGGAGGACATTTTCAGCACTGTAAGTACACATTATTGAACATGTTTGGTAAAAGTGCGCACCAACCACCGGCTGAATCATGTACGCGCGCCCGCGATCTGTGCCAGTCAAAGCCGGCTTAGCCTGCAGTGTTTATCGAGGCGCACATAGATAATGACCCTGTACTATCACCCATACTTTCAGAAATCGTTTAACCCTTTCACTTTCAAGGTAACGATCCATCGGTACCCACGGGTCTTGCGAAAACTGGCACGGTAACGATCCGTCGTTACCCATCTTTATTATTATTAGTTCATTATTTACAAGTCAGATAGCAGCAATTTTGAACGGAATAAGAAGAGTACAGTTTTATCTCACGTTATACACCGCGGGAACTGATGGCTATCCGTATTTATCGATACTCTTAAGAGTCTGAAACATGTGCTCACTGGAGTTTCGTGTCTTGTTTACATCGCGATTGGCGGCAAACTTGTGTTTATTTCTGTCTGTGTTAGTCCATGATTATAAATTAACCTGTATCGCAGGCAATTTATTTAGTTTACTTGTTGGTTCATTATGTAAATAGTTTTCTTAGGTGACTAGGTGCTTAGTGATAGTGAAGTGATATAATTCACTTAGGTTAGGCCTAGTTATTTATCTTGTGCGAAATGGCGAAGTGAGTTCAATTAGCTGACGATATCACTGAATTTCATACAAATTGTTCGAGTGATGATGATGTTTCTCTGTCCGAATCGGGAAGTGTAGATGATGATGATAATCCAGCACCTCCAGACAGTGATGTTAGTGTGGATAGCGATGAGTGTTTTATACAGAAATGGCTGATATTTTTCACTGATACATCACTTTAAACATTTTGATCTATCCTTGGATCTAATGCACTTAGAATCTTGATATTTACCATGCTAGTCAACAATAATATAGCCTTTCTACTGACATGAATAACAAACATGAGCTGTGAATGCCATTTCCTAGAATTCCTTTCGAACTTTCAAAATCTGAAACTTGTAACATTGTTTGCACATTTCTTATTTTTTAACATTAAATCCTTTTGGTTTAGAGACATGACTTGCAGTGATTGATGTATACTCTATACGTTTACCAAATTTCATGTTGATAAGTTCATTGATGTGCCTTCCATGTAATTTTGAAAACGTGTATACATAGTGTGGTAAATATGCCTGACAGTTTTCAGACATCCATCAGCTGAGAGCCTTAAAGCAAAAGGGTTAATAGCCAAAGTGTAATGAATCTGATGATCGCTTGGCGATCGAAACTGGTCATTCAAGTGTATTTATTAATCTTATGTAATTTTATTTCAGGATTAGGGCATAACCATCATAATTGGGTACAATCGTGTCGACCGACTGAAAAACATTACATTTCGATTACTAAGACAACACTGAAAATGGCTCCAAACACTATAATGCTGATTTATACTCGTCTGAAAGTAAACTTTTGACAGGGAAGAGATCTTTCCCTTAAAATTAAGTTGCTGTTTATAATCCTTGCATCTACCGTATATAACCGAATACCACCCGCACATTTTTATACAAAATTGGGGTGCGGGTATTAATTGAGTCATCCAAATTTTAAAGATTTAAAATTGCCCGCCATGCGTGAGTATCCGCTATTACGGTGCTTGTTTGGGTGTACTTGTTTATTTCCGTCGAATGGCTTGACCGGTCGCGCAAGCCAAACACAAGCGTCAGTTTCGTTGGTTGCGTGATAGCATGGCATCAGTACAGGCTCGGTCAAACAGGAAGCGGGCTGACCGCGCAAACTCGGCCGCCCGACCGCTGTGAATTCTGTATTGTGTAACATTGCATCATCCTGGTTAAACAGAAGGCAATCTACCACGGCGGGTAAGTGAACAGTTGTGATTTTCCACAAAGTCAACGCTTTGACTTGTCCTTATTCAGTTTGACCACCCCAGTCCACGACGTGCTGCGGTCGTTCCGTTCGCGCGGGTAGCCCGTGTCCTGTTTGACCAAGCCAAACTCGGCGCACGCACTGGAATGTTTAAACTTTGCTGCTGTTTAAACCATACCAGCGGATCTTGATCTACGTCGTCATATTTCCCGATTTTAATTTTCTTGCAGTTTGCGGAAGTATTCCCGGCAGAAACCAGTGTTTTCCATATCTCCTCACACATGTTTCAAGGCTAACACTGTCCAAAGAGCTGCTGCTGTCTTGGCGTGACGTCATGTAGCCTTGACGTAGTTCGCCCGGTTCGATGATTCACTAGAGACCCGCAGACACTCGGAACACAAGAAGTATCTTTCGCGGAGATAGATTCAATCGCCGGACCCAGAATATCGGACGTCTTAAGTGGAAAAACTTTTTATCCGGGAACTTCTTAACCGAGTTTTACTGTATTACAGTGTTAATAGTATACATTTTTTGTTTAAAATAAAGTGTCAAAAACAAACAAAAAAGTTTTTTTATTTTAAATTTCCAAACAAAAATGAGGGTGCGGGGATTATTCGGGGGTGGGTAATATTCGGGTATATACGGTAAGTTTCAAAATAATGCAAGTAAAAATAATTTTTTGTTCATTCTTAGAAAATATTCAAGTGTTACGCTTGTTTTGGCCGGCAGCGTCTATTCTATCCAGGTTGGGTATCTAACACAAAGAGCTAAACTTTGATCTAATCTCATTGCCGAGAAGAAATCCATTCCTACTAAGACGTATTTCTATTGCATTCTGCCGTTTTTAATGACTGATTCAAGGCATCCACTTTTCGGTCAACAACCAGCCCGACAGAGACTTAAGTCCAGAAACAGCTTTTTGAGGGGAGTAACAGCTCTCGAAGGGTCACAAGAAGCTGCCCGTGTGAAGATATGGAAGACAGAAATCAAAGACCCAATTATTCCTCTATCAGAAAAAATGGCACCTGGTCACAACTTGCCATATGGAACTTGGAAATCATTGAACAGGCTGAGGACGGGGGTTTCACGCTGCAAGAATAATCTAAAGAAATGAAACATGCTCGTCAACAATGATGAGTTCTGCGAATGCAGCATGTTACAAGATCCAGAGCACCTGCTGATCTGCCCCTTCGGCGGCTTCGGTGGCGTAGTTGGTAGCATGCTGACCTTCTATGCCCAAGATAGTGGGTTCAAACCCGGCCGAAGCCGTCGGATTTTTTAAGAGCGTTAAAAATCCCTCAGTATGCCTTCCTTCAGAGGGGAAGTAAAGCCGGCGGTCCCATGTCATAGATTTATGGCATGTTAAAGAACCTTCCACTAATTGCACCTGTGTGAAGCTAAATTGGATAGGTTAAGAATGTAAACAACGCTCTTTGGTATCTATGTTCGTTGCCAAGAGCCGACTGCGGTGGCATCTAGGAGTTAAGTTCTGAACTTGGCCTAGTAGTCGTTGACGGTTGTGCTTGGCGGCAAAAGTAGAACTATTTGAAAACTTCTAAGTTGCAGTAATTAAATTAAAAAACAGATAACACACACTATTACAGTCATCACAATTAACACCGGTTATCAGACAGATTCTACACACACCCAAAGTACCAGGGGCTACATGACCGCATTGTCGCAGCCCCTAAACTTAAGAACCAACCAACGATCTGCATCTTGATGGAGGACAGATGTTCAAAAGACGATCTTATGGCTGCAATTAATAATGCTGTAACTGTTGCTACGTACTTACTGCTAAAATGTCATTTGATTCGGACACGGAAAATAAATAAATTGGCATTTAGATCATTTAAGCCATGCATCTTCATTGATTACCCACAAAATGGTGATGTATTTAATACCACGTTTATTATCTCCAGCTATTTACCTATTGCTTCAAACAAGACTATGAATGCACCGACAACTGGTTACCTCATGCATCTTCAATAACCTTTGCAGAACATAGAGACTCTCCGCATACTATCTTCGCATTTGTCACACCGTCAACAACCACATTAATTTCATCTGTACCTCAATTAATTCAACAACCTATATATATATGGTGCACCATATCAGGTTAAGTGACCATTGATAGTTTAGTGCTACGCTTCATAATACGAGGGCTACTCCAAAACTAAGGTCCGGTTAATAAAAAACATCCAAAATCAAAATTGTTTCCAAAAGAATTGTTTTATTGACATTCCTTAAGTCTTTCTCTATTTTTCTACATAATTTCCATACTTATTTACACATTTGTCACATCGTTCCACAAGCTTTTGAATGCCTAAGTCGTAGAACACGGCCGCCTGCGAAGCTAACCACTCTAACAGCTTCTTTCACTTCATCATCTGTGTCGAAGCGCTTGCCGTCAAGAAACTCCTTTAGGTAGCGGAACAGGTGGAAATCACTTGGCGCCAAGTCCGGACTATACGGTGGGTTGTCCATCTGTTCCCATCCAAATTTCTTGATTAGAGTTTGCGTGTCATTCGCAGTATGGGGGTCTGGCATTGTCAATGCAACAACAACGCTCCAGTCGACAAAAGACCACGTCGCTTATTTTGGATTGCATGTCGAAGTTTAGCCAGGGTAGCGCAGTGGGCGGGTTTATTGATCATTGTCCCTGAAATAGCGAATCGTCGATCTTCACGAATTTTGTCGTCAACCGCATGAACCGACTCGTCTGAAATCACTGATGGTCTGCCAGAGCGGGGTTCATCGTGCACATTTTCCCGTCCTTCATTAAAGGCTCGCACCCACTTGCGCACTTTACTGTCACTCATTATGTTAGGACCGTACACTTCAGTAATCTGCCGATGAATTTCTGCCGCAGAAACGTTTTTTGCAGACAGAAATCGTATCACTGCCCGTACTTCACAATCGGCGGGCTGATTAATTGCCTTAAACATTGTGAACTGACACTATCAACAGCACACAGCAAAAGTAACAACGCTACTGGCTGCTTTTGCCGCGCAAGGCATGCCAGGAGTCGGTGCGCATGCATGTTTTGGCCTTGGCACCGCTTTCAAATACTTACGGCGAATCGGACCTTACTTTTGGAATTACCCTCGTAATTTCGTTCATTTAATGCTTTATATTTGACTGATGAAAGGGACAAAAATTGTTCATTAGTCCCCGAAACATGTACCTTTTTGGAAATATCTGTTCCCAAAGGAAACAGGATGTTAAATGACCGATTGAGCTATGTATTAATTTGATAAAATGGTCCAGTTAACACAAAACAGTTGCCAGCGTTTCGCCCCAGTTTACCATTGGGCTCTTCAGGTAAGCAACACTATTTTTGAAAGGAAGTTTTGACTTCTGTAGTACATTGGCACTGCTCGTGGCTACGTTATGTGCCTTGCAGCGACCTTCTCAGTATGTACTGGATACACATCTTGGTGAGGTGTACCATAACCAACTGAAGAGCCCATTGGTACACTGGGGAGAAACGCTGGCAACTGTTTCGAGTTAACCGGACCATTTTATCAAATTTCATTGTGAATTTGTACATGTACCGTTTCCAAGAACAACTTTGTTAATAAATTTTTCATTAAAGTATTGATTCAGGCGGAAATGTGAATTGATGCAAACTGGTAGGATGACATGGAGATTGGCAGGAGGGTACAGCAGAGCAATGCATTCTATCAAAGTGTAAGAAAACTTGTTTGGGATAAGAAAGTACCAAGGAAAAGCAAGGAGGTAATGTATTAAGTGTACTATGTACCCATATTAACTTATGCAGCTGAGACTTGGGCCCTGACAAGCAGGCGAGAGTAGAATCCAAGCCAGTGAAATGAAATTCCTAAGAAGTATGATAGGTAAGACAAGGAAAGACAGACTGAGGAATGAAGATGTTAGGAAGTTGGGATGGGAAAACTAAATGACAGAATTGAGAAGAATAAACTAAGGTGGTTTGGACATGTAAAGAGGATGGAGGAAAATAGAATACCAAGACAGATGCTGGAGGCCAAGTGCAAGGGTAAGAGAGCAAGGGGAAGACCTAGAACAAGGTGGATCGATTCAGTAAAGAACAGCGTGAGAATAAGAAATCTGGACTGGGACAAGATCGTGGAAGAAGAATTGTGGAAGGAAAGAGGAAAGTGGAGAAGTGCCATAAATACCCCGACCCGGCAGGAGCTGGATAAGAGTAAATGATGATGATGATGATCAGGCGGAAATATAAACTTTTTTTAAAACTGTATATCCAACTCACAGCTTAATATTAACATATTTGGCACTTATGGAATAGTTTATTCTCACACTGGCTTAACTTAAATACACAGAATATTTTGAGGACAGATACACAAACTTGAGTTATTAATTTTTACAACAGTTTCTTTTTTGACAGAACATTCTCTGGCATGGCCGCACTCTCCAAGCTGGCTTGAAAAAGGGGAACAGGTTAATATTAATTAGATGAACTAGTTGTCTTATTAGTAAGAGAGGATCCGTGCTGACATGAAAATATGTGAAAGATAAAACAATCCATCTAATGCACAAGTCCAAACATTTAGTAATTCGTCATCAGCATCAGCACAAAGCAAGAGTTTTGAAAAAATAAATACTGTAGTAACCACTTTGTGTGCATGTGAAGTTGAATCACTTACATAATGGGGCAAGTCTTCAATAATAATGATAAACACGCCATGCAGTCTTCATCTGTTTGTAGACACATGGCTGGTGTGATTCAAAACCCAAACGAGCAAGCCAGCGGAGATGGTTAAGGCGTGTTTTCCTAGCGACGCACTTTCTACGCCGCGTACAAAGCATTATGTACGCTGCCCTGTCAGACACAAGAGAAGCCATTAGATTGTATTCCTAGAAGCGTAGTTCGGCCGTGCGCCGGCGTGTTTAGAGCAGCGCAACTGGGCAACTGTATGCCGCGCAGTAGTAGTAGATGAGTAGATCTGTGGACCTTGAACCATGTCCAGTATGTAATAAAATTGGTGTCTAGTAAACCTAAAATAAGCTTTAAATTTTATTTCATCATCTAACAGATGCTTAGGTCTTAATAACTTAAATACACCCTCTTCTTCTCTAGAACTGAACACGTCACTGGTTTTACTTCTCATAGTGCAGTACTTTTTTTGTTAGAATACTTGCTTCCAAATCACACTCGTCTAAACAGTCCATTAATACTAACGCACATATTTGTTTTCTTTTCGACAAGCTCATCTTGATGAAGCCTTGCTGGCAGATACAGCTGAACTGAACTATTTGTAGGAAAACACTTCACGCCGCGTATTATATTCTACGATATACGCCGGCGTTTTACGTTGTACGCGGCGTAGAAAGTGCGTCGCTAGGAAAACACGCCTTTACTGTGTATATTTAAACACAAATTGTGCTAAATGTTCCGGCATAACTCAACAAAATGACAGCGTTTCGCCCCGGTGTGCTATTGGGCTCTTCAGTTGGTTAAAGCACACCTCACCAAGACACTGTCAAGTACACACTGGGAAGGCCATTGCAAGACGTATTTGATACATGTGTATCCGCGTCACGAGCAAAGCCAGTGCACTATGGGAGTCGAAACTCCACTCCAAAGCAATTATAACCTTACCTTGGCATTGAATATACAATTTTCAAAAGAAAATTATGAGCACACCGGGGCGAAACGCTGTCATTTTGTTGAGTTATGCTGGAACATTTAGCACAATTTGTGTTTAAATATATAATGGCTCAACGGGCAATACATAATTTTCTTTTGAAAATTGTATATTTACTGTATATGGCGATAAGTGCTTGTCCAGGACAACTGAGGAGCTTCTTTTCAAAACTGAATATCTCCACAATCATAAATTTTACAGGAGAGAGGAAAAACGTATATCTTCAGACAGGATTATCAAAATGGGGTAATATATAGTTTAAATGATAGCTAGAAAGAGCAACATACGAGGGCTGTTTTTTAAGTAAGGGCCATTCTTTTTTTTTAAATTAGCCGAACATTTTATTTTGAAACCACATTTACCTTCCTCTATTTTTCTATATAGTTGCCTTGTTTATTTAGGCACTTGCATACCTTAAAACTAAGTTCTGAAATCCCTCTGCATAAAAGTTTGCCGCCTGCTCTGACAACCACGAATTCACACTTGAGGAAAATCCATTGATAGAGTGGTTATCATGAATCTTCGGTCCTCATGAATTTTCCTGTCTTTTGCAGTCACCAAGTCATCTGTGATCACTAGGGCTAGGATTCAAGCATATTTGCATATTTTTTTTCCTGAATAGTACACATTGAAAGAAACCTTTCGGTGGTATTTTCACCCCTCTGGGACCAACAGAATTGAAATTTATCGAGCATATAAATGCATAAAACCGCGGTTTTCAGAATAGAAGCATATAAATGCATATTCTTGTGGTTTTCGTCTAAATAGTTTGTTTTTCTTCGAATTCTCCGCCGAATTCGGGCCCTGACCATCCTTAAGGTTCGAAAACAGAAATAATTATTGAAAAGCCTATCTGGTGCGAATAATAGAACCGCAGGCTTTTAACCTTTTGTGAGGTCGTTCTCGTCATTGAAACTTTTATTGACTGATTTAAGAAAATCATTCAAAACTGAATACATATGAAATTTCTTGTTGTACAGACCAATGCAGATCTACTTCATTGACTCGCCTAATTCTGAACATTTTGTAAATGAACTTTTAAACTGTATCTTTTATAAGAGCACTTCTCTTATACTTGTAAAACTTGAATGCGAGTATATTGCAGTGCATCATACATACAATTAGAAAATAAAGCTTGTATTTTAAGGGTATGTTATTGGTTTTTTCGTTTCACTTTCCTTTCTATAGTTTTTAACGGTGTTTTTCGAGCATATTCTGCATATTTAACCACATATAATGGGGGTTTCGAGCATATCTATCGAGCATATAATGGTTTTTTCGAGCATATCTATCGAGCATAAAACACATGGTTTTCGAGCATATCTGGAGATTTTATCGAGCATATCGATCCGAGCCCTAGTGATCACAGACCTGAGCGTTCATAGTCATGAACATTTTCACGGCCACTTTTGAACTCGCGTACCCATTGTCGCACTTTACCTTCCGTCATTGCATTATCACCATACACCTCACAAAGCTGACGATGAATGTCTGCAGCCGACATGTTTCTTGCACTCAAAAAAGTATCACAGATCGTACCTCACACGTGGCGAGCGAATCAATAATCTTAAACATTGTAAAGATGCACAGTTCAGCGTACAGGTTAGCTACACAGCTGCAACTGACGCCCGCTTGTTCGCAAAGGATGCCGGGAGGTAGCACGCACGCTTGTTGCGGCGTGCGCACTAACTATCGGCTTAAAAAAAAACGGCCCTTACTTAAAAAACAGCCCTTGTACTATTACCAAAAGTGCACCAAATTATATACAGTACATAAAAAGTTATTGATAAATGATTGATAAAAATGAATGGATATACTGCATATAGTTTGAAAAAAAAAAAGGTTGTATTTAGCTAAGGAAAGCAGGATTTTTCACATAATCTCAAATATTTATCCCAATTCGTGATATTTATTTTGAACATAATATTAATAGGTACAATTCAAAATTAAATGCCTCAATTTTATGATATGATGGATATATTCAGTTTTGAACGAAAAGCATGTTTTATCACAGCCTTATCAATGGGAAATATTAACATTTGATCAAAAAATATTTTACCATCCAATGCAGCTGAGGCAAATGTTACCGAATCAACCAAAAAATATATATATATTTTTTTTGTGGAGATATTCAGTTTAGAAAACGAGCTCCTCAACTGCTCCTGGTTGGTCGCCAAGTCCCGCGACTTTTGTGTGTTTGGACCATTGACAAACATTTGAGTCCAAAGCGCCAGCATTCGCTGTCTATCCAAACAATGAGACTCAATACCATGGGTTATTTGATTGAAGAAACTTGTCGACATTTCTATTCTGGCGTCCAACGACCTCACAAAGTGGAGATGATGTTTGCTTCAAGGACCAAACATTTCATCCTTGTAATCTGTGCATACTAAACTGCACGTACATTATTTTTACGTGGAGTATTTATTGGGTATAATTATGTGTTGACCAATTGACTGTAAATTAGGCAACACTGAGGAAAGTTCTCTATAAATTAGACGTTTCACGTTGAAGTGATTAGTGTTGTAGAAAATTTTGGGCAATATTTAAGGCTCTGAAGTAAATAACGAGTCAAGTGCCACAATAGTGAAAACTGAGGAGGGGGCTCATACACCGTCGGATGTCAAAATTTTATTTTTTACATTTAAATGAAAGACAATACCTTTCTCAATACGTCTGTTAAGTTTTATAACTGAATTCAGCATTTTGGCAGAGATATAGCGTATTACTTGAGACCATGCACCCACCTGTCAATGGAGTGTTTAATATTCAAAGCTGTTTACCCGAAAGGTTTTTGTTTTTTTTTGGTAGAAAGAACACCATATCACGTGAACTATGTGATGAAACTGGATGAAACTCGGCAGATACATTCCAACCTATGATCCCTAGAGGATGAACCTCACTCATTAAATTATCTTAAAAATAATTGAGATATACTTGGAAAATTAAACAAAAAACTGTTCACTTTTTGAAACACAAATTTAATATTTTTTTTAAAATATTCTATTTACAATATATCATTCATGGTGGTTCATCCTCGGTATTTATGCGATTACTTTACATGAAAAGAAATTCATTCCATTCAGACTAGTATTTATTGTTAAATCGTGTTTTTTGTGATTCACAGAGTTCAAAAAATCACGAATATGATCCTTTTAATAAATCACGAAATACTTTATATACTGTTCCTCTCTCTAAATTAGATGAAAGCTGTATGTATTCACTATACATTTGTCGGTTTTCATAACTCTATGTTACATATTAAAGAAACTATGATATAATTTGTAACTATGCGAAAATTCCCACTGACTGTGTTTGAGCCCCCTTAGGTAAATTAACGTTCTATACGCCATCGCCAATAACATATATTCTGGTCCAAGTGTGGGAGCAGTTGCAAGAGATTTTATGAAATCCTGAAGATGGCACGTGTGTCATGCACCAAGCAAGTGAGTCAAGCGCCAGAACAATGGAACATACCCTTCTATTGCGCTAAAGGAATTTAATTTCAAATCAGCTGCTGACAGGCTTTTCAGCTCTTACGTCGTGTAGTATCCATCGAGCTGTTAAACACAGAGTTAAAATGTCTGGCGCGACAAGGACTTGAATATCGGACCTTGAGAGTTTCGACCCGATGCTCTCATCATCTGAGCTATGTGAAGCCAAAAAGTCTGGTGCCACCAGGACTTGAATCTCGTACTTTGAGCGTTTCGACCCGATGCTCTCATCATCTGAGCTACGTGAAGTTCTGAATTCAACACGCTTTTGCCCAATTCGATTAGAAAAATTCATGGATTCAGTGAATAAGATTAATACAAGTAATTTCTTTCACGTAAGTGTGTTATAGTTACCCCAAAAGCGTGTTGACTGGCTGAAAAGTACAGGGTGTATCAAAATCAATATCGGGGTTTCAAGGCTTTGTAGTATTGATTACAGTTAACGTACGATTATAAATAATACATCAAATGAAAGAGCAACTCAAGAAGTTTGTGCTACAAGTGTTCGTATCTGTGCGCAAGCGCATTCACTGGTTTGTCTGTCTTCCATTAGAAGCGCTAGTAGCCAAGGAGACTAGGGAGCAGAAAGCTTTTTGTGTTTTACAGTTTGCAAAGACTGAATCTGTAGTTACAGTGCAACGTCTGTTTTGTATTAAGTTCCATTGTAATCCTCCAAGTGATAATAACATCCGCAGATGGTATCATCAGTTTGAAGACACAGGCTGTCTTTGTAAAGGGAAGAGTACCCAGCCGACCATCAAAGATTGAAGAACATGTTGAACGAGTGAGAGAGTCTTTCACGTGTAGCCCCAAGAAATCAATTTGGAGGGCTAGTCGTGAATTAGCAGTACCAGGATCATATGTATGTGCCTAAGCTACCAGCTGACCTAACCGACTTAAGAAACAGGATTGAAGCAGCTGTAGCAACAATTACTCGATGTGTGCCGTGTGACGAATAGTGCTCACATTGAACACTTGTAGAACAAACTGTATGAGTTGCTCTTTCATTTGATGTATCATTTACAATTTTAAGTCAACTGTAATAAACACAACTAAGCCCTAAAACCCCGATATTCATTTTGATACACCCTATACAAATGGACAACTGAGCTATCACGAACAGACTTGGGCTGCTGCCACTGCAGTTCTAGCTCAACTTGTCCGACTGCACCCATGTGACGGCGTTCACAACACACTTCAGGTGGACATGGGCAAAGATAACATCAAGGTACCGTATTTCCTCGCATAATCGTCGCACTTTTTTTGCCAAAAATTCGTGGAAAAAAGCAGGGTGCGACGATTATGCGAAGAATATTTAAGTTCAAAGAATATACTGTATCATTATTTGCTGCATGGGCCAGTCATTCGCGTAGCGTGAGTCATAGCCAGCAGTCAGAGACAGGCTTCTTTCTTCTAACAATGTCACGACTGGTTAACGCTCGCGGAATGTGCTGACGAAGCTGGCCATTCGCGTCATCGTTCATAGCCCGCAGGCATAAATACGATATTACTTTCTCCTGACAGGATCACGCCAGATTAGGCCAATAAGCTCGCGGAATGTGCGCTGGCCGTTCGCGTCACAGTTTATAGCCCGCAGGCATGAATTATTAGAAATATTATTCATTTCAGGTTCCGTATTGACAGTAATTATGAATTAATTAATTAATTAATGTATTGAATAGGCGGAAAGATTGAAAATTCTTATTTTTCGCAGGCATGAAGACGAGAGTACTTTCTGCTGACAAAATCATGCCAGATTAGGCCTATAAGCTCGCGGAATGTGCACTGACAATTCGCGTCGTGCTTCATAGCCCGCAGGCATAAATACGATATTACTTTCACCTACTGGGTGAGTTAGCCGTGGTTGTTACGGCATGACTGCTGGCAGTCGCTCACATCCGGGAGGCGAGGAGGTTCGAATCCCCCCGCCGGCAACCTTGAAGATGGTCTTCTGTGGTTTCCCATCTTCCTTCCAGGCAAATGCCGGGGTTGGTCCCTAACTATAGGCCACAGCCGCTGCCTTCCAACTCCTTGTCCTTACATTCAAACTTTCCTCCCCAGACAACACTCCACACGCAACGGTACGTGTAGCTCACCCATTGGGTGTCCGCCTCGAAGTAGCTACAAAACTGGCGAGCCGAACATGTCCTCGGACACTCCCGGCACTAAAAGCCATACGCTTAAAAAAAAAAGACACAAACACACGGAATGTGCGCTGGCCGCTCGAGTCACAGTTCATAGGCCGCAGGCCTAAAGATAAGATTACTTTTTGCTGACATGGATCACGCCAGATTAGGCCTATAAGCTCACGGAATGTGCATTGGCCGTTCGCTTCGCGGTTCACAGCTGGCAGGCATAAAGAAGAGGTTACTTTCTCCTGACAAGACCACGCCAGATTAGGCCTATACGCTCGCGGAATGTAGGCTGGCCGCTCGCGTCACAGTTCATAGCCGGCAGGCACAAAGACGAGATTACTTTTTGCTGACAAGATCACGCCAGATTAGGTCTATAAGTTCACGGAATGTGCGCTGGCCGTTCGCGTCATAGTTCATAGCCCGCAGGCATAAAGACGAAATTACTTTCTGCCGACAAGATCACGCCAGATTAGGCCTATAAGCTCGCGGAATGTGCGCTGGCCGTTCGCGTCGCGGTTCATAGCCGGCAGGCATAAAGAAAAGATTACTTTCTCCTGACAAGATCACGCCAGATTATACGCTCGCGGAATGTGCTAAGTGACGAAGCTTGCCGCTCGCGTCACAGTTCATTGCCCGCAAGCATAAAAACGAGATATTTTTCGTCTGACAAAGTCGCGCCAGGTTATAAAGTAGCGGCAGCATGTGCAACTGACTGGCGCACAAATACGAACATGCTATGCGACGATTATGTGATGAAATTTTATAAACCTATTTTAGTGTTTGAAAAGTGGGGTGCAACGATTACGCGGCGGCGACGATTATGCGAGGAAATATGGTATTTGAATTGCCCAACTTCTTTGAGATTCTGGGCGTTTCATGTAGCATCCCGAAAAGACAACTGTTCTTGTAATATTATTAACCGTTTCCTTTTCTCAAGTAAGATGACACTCCTCTATCCATTCAGAGTAGCAAAACAAGGCAACTTACAATGGAGGAAAAATCACAATTGTTGAGACAATTTCCTTTTTCAATGGATAAATTAGATCAAACTTTAGCTTGAGTAGTTCCCGAAGTACTGAGAAGATGTTATAGACTACTCTATATCTGATTGCAGCTCCCCCAGATCCGTGCCAGACTCAGTCGCGCCAGCTTCTTGCCGATGGTTTGGACTTGGAAACCAATGTTCACCAACGTATCATGATCTAAAATCTTTCTGCCGTCAAACACATAGGCTGGCTTCATCATCCCGTTATATATCCGTTGAAAGTCCAATGTCTGGAAAAGAAAGCAATTTATCATTCAAGTCTTCAGTACTCTTTTGTCACTTTCCTTAGTTTGCATAAAAATCGAATTTTGCATTATTAGGAGAGATCATATGGAACTAGAAAGTGCCTCTGCAATGTAAACGGGCAATTTATCAGGCTTATTATGTGCCAATATTGACCTATGGCTGTGAAACTTGAACCATGAGGAAGAAAGAGGAGAGGAGGATTCAAGCAGCAGTGATGAGATTTACCAGAGCCATGGAAGTTAAGACAAGAAAAGACAGAATTTGTAATGAGCATATCAGAGAATTGGTTCAGGTCGACAAACTACAGGATAAAATAACCTTGAAAAGGCTCATGTGGTTTGGCCATATGCGAAGGATGGATGTTACCAGAATTCCAAGACAATTGTATGAACTACAGCTTCATGACCGAAGACCAAGAGGACGGTCAAGAATGAGATATGTAGACACGGTGAGAAATGACATCCAACGATTGGGTCAGGACTTGGACAGCATTGAAGAAGAAGAACAGAAATTGGTGGAGGGGCCTCATTCGCCAACCCATCTAATAGATGGAACGACGTGGGATATGTATGTATCTATGTAGGAGAGATACGAGCATCTAAAAAATTACATTTTGCAGCACCTAAATTAAAAAAGCATTTGTAGCATTTCAAAGTTAGTCACCAGGTATGATAAAAATTGAACTGAAATTACTGATATACCTATTTGCAACTCTTGACTGACAATCTATACTACATTATCCAAATTATCATTGAAGGTAAAATCGCTGGACCACATGAAATAATAACTTATAACACACACATTGTAGAAAATACTTGTATCATATTAAAAACATTCCAAAACAAGAAGAAATCAGAGGAGAATGGAAAACAAACATTGTCTATTCAGATCATGAAAAGTACTTTTGAATGTCATTATTAATAATAATAATATAATTATGTTAAAAATGAACAATGCCAGATTGACGAAGGGGATTTTTGAATTCTTCATGAAGAGGAAGACTGAGAAAGATGCGCTAGAAACCACTAACCAAACACGCAAGGTGTTTTCAAATGTGGCGACGCAGTAAAACAACACACGGGGTGTGATCGTCAGCTGTTTTGTTGGCGCTCCACATGCTGAATAATTGTATGGTTAGAACATGTTGAAATCTGGTATTGTTGGTCACGATAACCTGACAACAGAAGACAAAATAAAGAAGGCTGTAAATTGAACTCGTGCATGATTGGGTTATACGGGTATGGTTTATGGTGACAACAGACGTTGTTATGAAGAGATTCTTGAAGACGGGCATCGCAAAAGCGTAGGACGGAAGTCAGCATGATGCACGCGAGTGTAGCTCACAGATTGGCATGAGTGACAATGCCAGTAGTCATATTTCTTCTTCTGCGCGAGTGGGTCTCCTAGGACCATGCGGAATCAACACTTCTTGGCCTTGATGTTTGCCCAATACTCTTCATGTGCAACGATTGAGCGAGTCTTCATTGCTGCGACCAGACGTGTCTGGTAGGTCTTCTCTCTTCTGCCTCAAAACCCTGTGTATGAGTAATTTTCCTAACTTCCTCTTATTTAGGTATTATTCACGATGATAAACTGACATTCTCTCCCCACATTGACCACATCAAATCTCGTGCAATGCGCAGTCTCGGCATTCTATACAGATTCAGAGAAATGAAAGACTTCACTGCACTTAAATTATACTTCACCACATATGTTCTCCCTATTCTAGATTTCTCTTCTCCAATTTGGTCTACCTCGGCTATAACCAAAATTTCTAAATTGAACAGTGTCTTTAATTTCTTCATATTGTTACGTGCCACCCCCCTAGTGGCACCTTTGTTAACTGGATTACAGTGGGTAGGAAGCACAACACCAATTACTGCTTAAAGGAAATAATTAACTTTATTGTGGCCAGAAATATACACTACTCAACAGCAAATAGCAATTATTACCTTACTCCAGTTTCCTCAAGTCGAGAATACTTCCCCTTTCACTTGTCAACAGACCACAGTTAATCCCTCGTAATGAGGTGGCCCCGTACGCTGGATGGAAATAGCTGCACTAGCTCTGTCACTCACTGTTTTGCAACTCACCACAATGACTTCTCTTCGCACTAAGTAAGCACACTCGCTCAAAACACAGGCAGTCCCCTGTAAGCTCCTCACTCCCTTCGCTGTCACGAGAATCGGCTTCACTAGTCGGTTTCGCAAGTCTCCACACTTCTGTCGCTCAGGACACGCGCTCGCACTCGCTCGTAAAACACAACAACGACCACTGCTTGACAGGTCGCACTTATATAGCAGGCCGGTGACTCAATAAATGCTTCTAGATCCATCCAGGTTTCACGGCTTCTCGAGGTTTCCATCGCTGGTCCAGTCACGAATATTCTGAACTATCCCTTTGTCCTAGTAGCCCTGTTGCATAAGGCGCACGCAATACAGGAGGCAGGCCACAGCCCAGCCCTGGGGCAGTTGTGACTCATGCGGCGAGCGATGACACAAACTCACAGCCGTAACAATATCAATAGTTAAAGCTCGCAATCCTTCACTAAGGCACTTTGCCAAATCCGACATTTTAAATCAGCTCTATGTACTTGACCTGAAAAGCCGTCTACAATACTGACCTGTGTTTCCTACATAAAATTATGAATGGTTACACAAAATGTAACATGCTACTAAGCAACTTCCCACTCCATGTTCCCTCCCGTTCAACACGTCAGAACCATTTACACCACATACCTCGCCCACGTCTTGAAGTACAGAAGCGCTCCATCTTCCACCGTCTGCCAACCCTTAGCAACTCCTTTCCAAATATTGACATATTCTCTCCCTATCGAACATTCAAACATAACATTAGAAGATCCCTTTCATCCTCAATCCCTACCCCCTCACCCTCCTAATCACCCACTACTCCAATCATTCCCTGCGTCTTTCCCGAGATTTATCCCTTGCTGCCATCACTGCCATTTGTTACCTGTTATTGTTGTTGTTGTTTTTATTAATATTATTTAAAATTGTTAAAATATTAGTGTAAAATGACCTATTCATGGTTGTATCTAATAATTATTAAATAAATAAAAAATGAAATAAAAATCAATAATGCCAATTTTACATTTTGGGGGGGGATTACAGTCTCTCGCACACAAATCCTTACATATATCACACACTGAAAATTTAACACTCATTTCCGGTCAAAAAAGTGCAAGTTATATGCGAGCAAAAACGGAAAAAAGTTAATTTGTAAGCTACTGTAATTGAAATGTGACATTTGACTAGATGATTTGCACCATGATGTAAGCAGCAGTGCACCTCTGGCAGAAATTGTTTATGTCGGATATTATAGGCCATTCTGGTTTACAAATTATGGAAAAAATCCAAAAATATGGTTTTCCTTTTGGTTTGACCTGGCTTACCATTTGTAAGCTTGACCCAGCTTGAGTTGTTCAGCAATAATTTACTTGGCTTCTTTTAGCATTTCTATCCCTTCCCTCTATTTTCTTTACCAGTCAGCTCATCTGTTCAAAATCGTTTTTAATTTCATAGAAGCAGGATCTTACCTTAAATTCATCCCACTCTGTACAGAGCACAATGGCATGAGTTCCCTTGGTTGCCTTGTACGGGTCATCGTATATCGATACTGCTTTCTTCACTTTATCTGGCTCCTCTGTGATGATCGGATATGTGAGGTCGTCCATGATCTGGCTTGGCTCCACCTGCAAGATCGTGTGGTATTCAACTTTTCAATTGGTCTACAAGAGGAAGTAGGAGACTTCAGTTACTTAGGAAGCAAAATAACCACTGATGGGCGAAGTAAAGAGGATATATAAAGTAGGTTGGCTCAGGCAAGGAAATCATTTATACAGGAAAGGAAACTGTCGACATTGAATATAGATTTAGGCAGTGCTTTTCTTCAGGGGGAACGTGGGGGTATGCGTACCCCTTAAACATTTGAAAACTGTAAAAGAAAAAATATTGGTACATTTGTATCTAGTCCAGCAAATATAACTTCCGACTTGAAAGTTCATCGATCAACTGGCGTCAACGCGCTGTTCACAACAGCTGGAGGAGATTTCGAGTAATCCTCGATTCAGTTTCTTTTGATCGGCAACTCGACACTCCGTTCTTATAAGCACGCAGGCTATTGTTTGGAAGCGGGGTAGGTTGTTAATTTGCGCGTATGGTTAATTTTGAAGGATGAAGAAAATAACGAACTATTTAACATCCACCCAGGCATCGAAATAGCTGAAAGTTAAGGATTCAAACACAAACAATGACCGGACTTTGAAAATCGCCGAAAATGGCAACATAGAGACATTTTGTCGACTACAACTGAGAGTATGCCTACCCCTTAAATTCTTTTTAGAAAAAAAAAGCACTGCAGAAAAGGAATCTGTTGACATCGAATATAGATTTAGGTATTAGGAAGTCATGTTCGAAAGTCTTTGTCTGGAGCGTGGTGCGCTATGGAAGTGAGACTTGGACTATTGGTGCAGCAGAAAACAAGAGAATTGAAGTGTTTGAAATGTGGTGTTACAGGAGAATAATGAAGATCAGATGGGTAGAGTAACAAATGAAGAGGTATTAAGAATAGTGGGTGGGGAGAGATGTTTGTGGCGACTGTTAATGAAAAGAAGAGATAGGTTGGTACGACACATATTAAGACAGTCAGGGATAGCAAGTTCAGCTATAGAAGGGCAAGAACTGTAGGGGTGCCGGCCCCATGGTGTTGGGGTAGCACGCCTGCCTCTCACCCCGAGGCCCCGGGTTCGATTCCCGGCTCCGTCAGGGATTTTAGAAACTGACGTGAAGGCTGGAACGGGGTGCACTCAGACTCGTGAGGACAACTGAGTACCTGTCTGACAGTGAGGCAGCGTCTCGGTCACAGAAACAAATATTAACGGCCGAGGGGACCCAATGCGCTGACTATGCGTCAGCCCTAATATCTGCAGGCCAAATGGCTTGGCAGCGGTCGCTTGGTAGGGCTAGGCCCTTAATGTGCCAGCGGTTATAAGAACTGTAGGGGTAGACCAGGGTTAGAATAAAATGTTAAACAGATTGCCTCGGCTATGGGGTGTGGTAGCTATGCAGAGATGAAACAATTAGCTGAGGACAGGGAGACATGGAGAGCTGCAACAAACCAGTCAAAAGACTGAAGACTCAAACACAGTACACGAGTACAAACAAATTACACTCGTGTTGATGGACTCTATAGCTAAAATGTTCCATTGTCTGTTATTAGTACAAGTGTGAAGCTTTCATTAATAAATACCAGGAAAAAACTATTCATTAGCCAAAATTAGCCTCTTTTTTTTCTTTTGGTTCTGGGATAAGAAGTCTTTTAATGGAAGTTAAAAAAACCATACTATTATCAACATAAATTTGTGTTTGTTTCTTCTTCTTTGCCTTTTGAGACCACAAAGGATCACTTTAACCAACTTGAAAATATGACTTTTCATTTTCCACTCATAAAAAAAAATTCAAAAAGAATATTTTCCACCCAAAGAAGGACAAGATCAATACGAATGCAGAAGTATTGGGAAGACCACAAGGCTCGTACAGTTCCTACAAGTCGACTAACTAATGGTTGGTTAAAGTGATCCTTTGTGGTCTCAAAAGGCGAAGAAGAAGAAAATCTGTCAAAACAGCAGCCCTGCCATAAAGCATACAACACAGCTTGCCTGTCTGTTAGGTGGGTTGGATCCCCAATAAACTACCACCGTAGGTTACGTGGATAGAAACCGAAGACAAGGCTATAATGAAGCATACCAACCCTGAAGATATCCTGTGTTGAAAAGTTACTGTAACTGATACTTACCTTTGGGTCATAAATATGCAGCTTAGCTCCCTCGTCGATTAAGGTTGTTGCCACCGAGATGGCCGGAGATTCTCTGGTGTCACCAGTATCCTTCTTGAAGGCAAACCCCAACATTGCAATCTGCTTGTCCGTCACCGTGTTGAATAAGGACTCGATGACTTTGGCCGAGAAACGGGATTTCTGGTACTCATTCATTGTTATTACCTGAGGAGAGTATGCACAATTATACACAGAAGAAAATGGAAATTGCTATACCGTGAAGGCATTGGTCGTTTGTGTTGATTTTCAAGATATGGAACAATGCCATGTAGGTATGTAAACGATCAAAGTTTCAGACCCATTGGATTGTTGCTACAGGTCTCCCCCACGTGATTAGTCGCGGAGGAATCAACGCCAGTATACGGACTCTGGTGTAGCGTAGTTGACTTGCAGTCTGTGCAGTGAAGTGTTCCCCGTCAAACATGCCTCCACGACAGAGAAGAGCACGCTATCAACAACTGTCCCCGTTTGAGAGGGCTAGGATAATTGGGCTGTGTGAGGCTGGATTATCGCTAAGGACTGTCGCTGCACATGTGGGCCGACAGGCATCTACGGTACAACGTGTGTGGCAGCAGTGGTGAAATGAAGGTACCCACACTTGTAGACCTGGCACAGGCCCAGCGCGACAGACAACTGTGAGAGAGGATTGCCGCATCATTCGGATGGCCCGAATGGAACCTCATGCAACAGCAGCGCAAATTCGAGCAGCTGTGGCACCCCATGTTACACAACAAACAGTTGGTAATCGCCTGCGTGCAGCTGGCTTACGATCCCGTGTCCCTGCAGAAGGTGTTCCATTTACCCTACAACAGCGACGTGTAAGGCTGGCCTGGTGTCGAGAACGATCAACGTGGGTCGACGAATGCCATAGGGTCGTCTTTAGTGATGAATCGCGCTTCTGTCTCGCCCGCAGTGATCGCCGGAATCGTGTGCGCCGACGTACCAGGGAGAGGGGCCGCCCAGACCTTATTGTCGAGAGGCACACAGGGCCAACACCAAGCATTATGGTCTGGGGAGCTCTTGGTTTTAATGTGAAATCACAATTAGAGCTTGTTGAGGGCACTATGACTGCTCGACAGTTCGTTGATAGGGTACTCAATCCAGTGGTTGTCCCTATGATGGCGAACATTGCTAACGGGATGTTTCAGCAGGACAATGCCCGGGTACACACTGCACGCATTTCCAGAGAAGCTCTCCACGACATCACAACCTTAGAATGGCCCGCCAGATCCCCTGACCTCAGTCCTATTGAGCATGTGTGGGAAATGATGGGTCGACAACTGGCCAACCGTCCTCAGCCACCCACAACTCTGGAACAACTGACCCATGCAGTGCAGCAAGCATGGGCCACAATTCCTTAGGAAGCGATCCAGGACCTTATTGACTCCATGCCTTGACGAATTCATCAATGTATTGCAGCTCGTGGTGGGCACATCCTGTATTGATTGTTGTCCAAACTTGCGGTCAGAGGGACCTGAAGTGTAATCATCGAATCACAACCGAACACTCATCCTGCATGTTCAATTGCAGCAATGTAGCACCATTCCTTCTGGGTGTTGCAATTTCCATTTTCTCCAGTGTATGTTACATGCTGATCCCGAACATCCTCATTTATGAAAAAATAGGCTTATGAGATCACCTGTTGTCCGTGTGTGTATGTCCCGTAATAAATTCTAAACGGCTGGAGCAATTTCAAGGAAACTTGGTAGGGTCATAGTACTATTCTGGCAGACCCCGACCGTGCCCTTCAATTTTTATTACATCTCACCAATCCAACATGGCGACTGAGTGGAATATTTCACCGGCATTCTATATCTCCGAAACTATTACTGATATCACCCTGAAATTTTGTAGGGTGATAAAGGTTACTAGTAGATGTTCACATATGTGACATTCAAAAACCTATTCACTAGAAAACGAACATGGCGGCCAAGCAAAGTTGGAACATTTAAATAGCCTTTTCTCGCGATTTAACCATCCGAACACAGAGAAACTTGGTACAGCAAATGTTTATATACATTGTAATGCACTGACATGTAATTTAGTTCAATTGTTTACATAACCTCAAGATGGCGGCTTTGCAAAAGTTTAAAATTAAGTTTTTATTTCTTGTGTCCTAATCATGCGATCGAAGTCAACGATTGAATAATGAACCTATGCAATAATTCTCATCTAATTGTACATAACTCTATGGCTTACATATATTAAATTCCAATATGGGGACCATCCGGAATATTTGGACGGTTCTCAATATCTACTAATCTATTACAGCAATCAAACTGAAATTTTGTATGTTGATAGAGGCTAAACATAAGTTCACCTATGGGACTTTCAATAACCTGGTTAGCACCAATCCAACACGGCAATATTTAAATATTTAAATGGACGTTTTACGTCTATCTATCGTATGGCTTTTAGTGCCGGGAGTGTCCGAGGACATGCTCGGCTCGCCTGAGTCTGTAGCTGCTTCCAGCGGACACCCTTATTAGGGTGAGCTACAAGTTCCGTTCAATTTCAAGTAGTTCCAACTTTCGCTACCAGATATCAATGATACCTAGTGGTGATCGTTGGAACTTTGATGGAGCATTCTGACGAAATCTAACCTAACAATTTAGCTTTACACAAGTTTAGTCTGTGAAAGGATCTTTTACAAGCCATAAATCTATGACATGGGACCGCCGGCTTTACTTCCCCTCCAAAGGAAGGCATACTGAAGGATTTTAACGCTCTTAAAAAAATCCAACGACTTTGACCGGGTTTGAACCCGCTTTCTTGGGCACAGCAGTTCAGCATGCTACCAACTACGCCACCGAAGCCGCTGATGTTTTACGTGATTTGGCCATCCGAGCACAGTGAAACATGGTACGGTTTATACTTACACAAATTTCAATCCACTGGCATCTAATTTATTTGAATTGCTTTTATAACCACAAGATGGCGGCTGTGCAAAATTTTAAAATCTCGTTTTTATTTCTTGTGTATTATCATGCGATATAAGTTTGAATAACACACATACAAAATAATCTTCATGTTTTTTTTATTTTTTTTTATTTTTATCGTGTGGCCTCCTCAGAGGCCGAGTGCAGGTCTTTCTATTCGACGCCCGTGGGCGACCTGCGTGTCGGGATGAGAGATGGAATGGATGAAGATTAATGAAACTGGGCGAGGATGTGGAAGGAATCGGCCGTGGCCTATCAGAAGGTACCGTCCCAGCATTTGCCTGGTGTTGAAAATGGGAAACCACGGAAAACCATTTCAAGGACGGCCGACGGTGGGGCTCGAACCCACGCGTCTACCGAGTCAGCAGAGAGCTTGATCCCATGACCTAACGCTGCGCTTTAGCCAGCTGAGCCACTGCTGTCGGTAATCTTCATGTAATAGTACATAACTGTAAGGCCTACATATATAAAAATCCAACATGGTGACCATGCAAAATATTTAGACGGTTCTCAATATCTACGAATCTATTACAGCAACCAAACTGAAATTTTGTATGTTGATAGAGGCAATTAACATAAGTAGGATATATGAAAATAGGCTATATAGTTCTTCACGGAACTACTTGTTAGAAATATTATTGAATCTTACTTCCTTTATTGTAGGTTTAATATTTAATTGTTGAAACTAAGAAACGGTTTTTAATTGTATACCCTCAGTCAATCTTCTTCTTTTTCTTCATTTCCCGTTTCCAGTTCCCTGGGTCGGGTTGCGAATCAAGGACTTTCACAGTTGTATATCCCTCCACCATTCATTTCCTTCTTTCAATACTTCTTTATCGTTTACTCCTCTCTTCTCTATGCTTTCCTTCACCGTATCTATCCACCTCTTCCTGGGCCTTCCTCGTGGTCTTCTTCCTGGTATTTTCTCCATAAATATTCTTTTTGGCACTCTATATTCTTCCATTCTCATCATATGTCCTTACCACTTCAGCTTACTGGTTTCTATCTTGTCTTGCAGTTCTGAGAACCCAGTTCTCTCCCTATTGTCCACATTTCTGATTTTATCCCTCTGTGTCTTTCCAATTATTCCTCTAAGGAACTTCATCTCGGCTGCTCAGTCAATACGGATCCAAAATTAATTGCTGTATTCCAAAATAAAATGATTTCAAATGTCTAGAGCAGTTGTCTAGAGCCAGCTGATGCCCTCCCTTTTCAGATATGGGTAGTCATTGCACCCCCCTCCCCTCCATTCGTTGCTTCTATAACCTCTTCGATAAACTGATGCGAAGTAGGCCTATATAGACCTAACCTAATAACACTACATAATGGAGTAATGAAAAAATAATATGAAGTACGCGCTTGATATCTATTACATACCGGTACTAACTTAGTTTTAGCACAATACAAAGAACACATTTTTACAATAAATCCTTAAATTAGTCAACAAATGTCAGTGAGAGGGTTGAAACTGTTTTCTCTTGGTAAGATTCAGTATGTTTGGTTTGATATTTGACAGAGCACAGCGGAGACAACTTGCAGCATCAAGCCGACAGCGCTGCTTTGTTTTTATGACACTCAGCATTGAAAATCCTGACTCCCATAAATATATCGTTGAAAATGGGAAAATGACACGCACTGCAACTTCGGCTATTTCAGGATACACAGCAAGACAGTTTACCCAAAAGTCACCCAGTCCTAATATTTTGGATTCATCTTTTAGCTTTGAATCACATCTTCAAATCTATGGCTTCTTCTTGAAGTTGTGCTGGCAGTGCTTCAATGTCAATGGCAAATGGATTTCTTGTCAACATCCAGGACCATTCATCCGACAAGATATCAGGAAAGTAGAGGTTGAATTCTTGTGTCAGGGAATCCAAATGTGACTTAATTTGCACCTTAAGTGTATTACTAGCACGTTCATTTTCCAGCAAAAGCTTGCCACGGTGGGTGACTGGATATCGTGCTGGATTGCTAACCCCAAACGTGCAGGTTCGTTCCCGGCCGTGGGAAGTGATTTTTGAAAGGTGGCAAAAATCACGATACGCATGTCATACGATGTTGGCATGTTAAAGAACCTATTTGAATTCAGTAGGCCGTGTTCATAATGGCAAAATTAATCACGGGATTTTCCGCCAACACAAAGTTCCTCATTTCTCTACTAGAAAGCGCTATAGTGTCAAAGAGCTTAGATATCTAACCTCCCTGACTTTCATAGTGCTTCAAGGAAAAAAAAAATCGACATGCCAGCTGCCCTCTGGGTGTCAAATAACAAAGCTTACACCCGGCACCCGAGGCCATACAATATTAATTGATTTTCCGGCAAAATTTCATTAAAACGGTACTTATTTATCAGAGTCCAAAACACATACAAATATACATATAAATTGCACTAAATTTCATTTCTCCGGTGTTCAACTGTTAGAATGGCACAGTCATTAGTTTCTATCGAGTCCTGCTGCACAGCACATGGTCTTGATAACATGCTGCAATTCAGAAGGTGCTCAGGGTCTTGTCTTTCCCCACATCTACAAAGTTCTTCAGTACTGTATCCCCACTTCATTAAATTGCTTTTGCACCGACTTACACCAGTTCTCAATCTGTTTAGCGTCTTCCAAGATTATTAAGGCAATGAAAGGATGAGAAGTTGTTCAACTGAAGCCAGGTTCCATATGGCATCATAAGCAAGCATAATATTGGAGTTCTTGCCTTGGAGCTTTAGGTTCAAACTGTTCAGAGCTTCAAAGAATCACAAAGATATGCCAATGAGACAATAAAATTGGCATTGATATTGCTCCTTACAACACAGCAAATTCCTTACTTTACCTTCAACCTCTCAGCTCCACAGAGGTTTGTGCCGATAGTTGGCAATTACCAGTGTTTTGAACGATTTAACTTGGCGTGGCAATCACTTGGAGAGATTCGAAAAATGTTTATTATACAAAATTGCAATATTCGAGTTTAAAAAAACTTAATTCGGAAATCACTTCACGCCCCCTTGATAAAGTCTCATGCCCCCCAGGTTGGGAACCCCGGTCTAGAGAGTATGTGGTGTAATAATCCATCACTTTACGAATTATTTGCAAAAGTAGACAAAACATAATTGATTGCCACAAGAACCATTAGCGTAGCCAGAAATAGAATTATAAAACTATGCATCCCACTCACCTGCTGCCAATACGCTGCAACTTCAGGCAAGTTCAAACACTCACAGATGTAAACTAAATTCAAGATATCCTTCTGGAAACAGCTACCACCGAAACCTACAATTAAAATGAACACATTATAAGACCAGGTCCATTGAGTTTTGGCTCGACACACAACACCAAAATCACAGGCAAATATACAGATGAAATAACATGATGTGGACAGGAAAAAAAAAAAAAGGAAAAAATGGGAGAAATACTCTGACCTGAGGACAGCGGGAGAGATAAGGGATTTACGGTTAACATACAAAAAATTATTGGGTGTGTGCAACTACGATGCGCGACAATGAATTCTCACACTGATTTGTTTAAACTGTCACTCTTGCGAAATTTCAGCTTCGTATATTTTTTAATTATGTATTTTGCGGAACGGAAAGTTCTCAGGCGAAATAAAAAAAGCAGACTTGCACTTCCAGGGAAACACCAAACCCAACCACTCCACAAGTTTTAACTCAACACGACTCGGTGGCGGCTTCGGTGGCGTAGTCGGTAGCATGCTGAGCTTCTATGCCCAAGATAGCGGGTTCAAACCCGGCCAAAGCCGTCGGATTTTTTTTAAGAGCGTTAAAATCCCTCAGTATGCCTTCCTTCGGAGGGGAAGTAAAGCAGGCGGTCCCATGTCATAGATTTATGGCATGTTAAAGAACCTTCCACTAATTGCACCAGTGTGAAGCTAAATTGGATAGGTTAAGAATGTAAACAACGCTCTTAGGTTTCTATGTACGTTGCCAAGAGCCGACTGCGGTGGTGTCTAGTAGTCAAGTTCTGAACTTGGCCTAGTAATCGTTGACGGTGGCGCTTGGCGGCAAAAGTAGGAACTATTTGAAAAATTCTAAGTTGCAGTTCTTAAATTAAAAAGCAGATAACACACACTAAAACAGTCATCAAAATTAACACTGGTTATCAGACAGATTCTACACACACCCAGAGTACACGGGGCTACATGACCGAGTTGTCGCAGCCCCTAAACTTAAGAACCAACCAACACGACTCGACAGATTCCTGCTGACTGTATCTGGGGTAATACGTTCGCCCGCTAGCTAGGCTGTAACTGGGGTGATAGACTCGCACCTAGCCAGCTTGTAAACTGTCGCCTCAGTATTTGAATGGAGATTGTTGGAAGAAATGAAAACGTAAAAACACTTAAAACACTGATGATAGAGATATGCTCTCACGGACTTTTTTGTAGAACTTTTCATGCTGAACAATTCTTATACTCCTAGCATATAGATATTTTTAACGGTTTGCCCGGTGTAAGCTTAAAAAGCACACTGACGCCGTGTGTTTTTTCGACTTTCTCACTGAAATCATTAGTAATCGGCTTCCTTTGATCATAAATAAATTATTTTCAACAGAAATTTTCCCGAGATATCCTTTACAGAATGGTGAAAAACGCATCAAAATCCATCCAGAGATTCACCCATGACATTAAAAAATGACAGTAGCGACTCTCGAGCGAAGAAACAAAAGAGACAGAGAGAGCATTGCAGCAGAAGAGAGAGAAAATGATATCATCACCTTTCACTGTAACACGATTTCACGATCGTCACTGTATTCCAACAATTAATGACATTGTCATGTCAAAAAGGAGAAATACTCCGACTGGTAGGTGAAGGCAGCGAGAGATAAGAGAGATAAACATACAAAAAAGGAGAAATACTCCGACAGGCAGGTGAGGACAGCGAGGGATAAGGGAGATAAACATACAAAAAGGAGAAATACTCCGACTGGTAGGTGAGGACTGCGAGAGAGATAAGGGAGATAAACATACAAAAAGGAGAAATACTCCGACAGGCAGGTGAGGACTGCGAGAGAGATAAGGGAGATAAACATACAAAAAGGAGAAATACTCCGACTGGCAGGCGAGGACTGCGAGAGAGATAAGGGAGATAAACATACAAAAAGGAGAAATACTCCGACAGGCAGGTGAGGACAGCGAGAGAGGTAAGGTAGATAAACATACAAAAAGGAGAAATACTCCGACTGGCAGGTGAGGACTGCGAGAGAGATAAGGGAGATAAACATACAAAAAGGAGAAATACTCCGACAGGCAGGTGAGGACAGCGAGAGAGGTAAGGTAGATAAACATACAAAAAGGAGAAATACTCCAACAGGCAGGTGAGGACAGCGAGAGAGGTAAGGTAGATAAACATACAAAAAGGAGAAATACTCCGACAGGTAGGTGAGGACAGCGAGAGAGATAAGGGAGATAAACATACAAAAAGGAGAAATACTCCGACAGGTAGGTGAGGACAGTGAGAGAGGTAAGGGAGATAAACATACAAAAAGGAGAAATACTCCGACAGGTAGGTGAGGACAGTGAGAGAGGTAAGGGAGATAAACATACAAAAAGGAGAAATACTCCGACAGGTAGGTGAGGACAGTGAGAGGTAAGGGAGATAAACAAAACCCAAAAACAAAACCAAAAAACCAAAAAGTGAGCATGATCCTAATCTCCACAGCCAGACCAAAAGAGCACCGTCATGCCATCAATCCAATCAATAATACTGTTCAATACTATAAAAAGGTATGAAACCAATGGCAGTCAACAGCTGTTCAACAATGGAAACTTTGTATACAAAGATTTTTAAGTTATTTTGCATCCAGTTCTGTTGGTCACAACTGCCTAATGAGATAACGGTCTCACAGATTTCTATGAACTTCTTGGTGTCAAGAGCCAGGCGAGTTACAGGCCTCGCTAGCAATAAAATGCCATCTAATTGCTTTGGGTTGCACTTTATCGACACCCTGTACTAATTAATTACCCAGACCTTCGCCGTCTATAATTGGTAGAATTGGCAACGGTTAGTAGTGTCCGTAAGTTCTATAAACAGGCAAGACCACAAGCTAAGTTTTATTCATAAATATTGTTTATTTTGATATGACAGCATCTAAAAGCAGTTCGTACTGACTATTTCAACACCCGTGAAATTCCTCGTGGTAAATCAGACCCGCTGAAAGTTATAAAAGTGAGTATTTCCTGTATTAAGTTGCATGTGTAACCAATACCTACTAATGAATCTAACCAACAAATTCTTCACTAATATTTCATTAAACTATTTCAGGAGCGGCTTCGGTGGCGTAGTTGGTAGCATGCTGAGCTTCTATGCCCAAGATAGCGGGTTCAAACCTGGTCGAAGCCATCGGATTTTTTAAGAGCGTTAAAAATCCCTCAGTATGCCTTCCTTCGGAGGGGAAGTAAAACCGGCGGGCCCATGTCATAGATTTATGGCATGTTAAAGAACTTTCCACTAATTACACCTGTGTGAAACTAAATTGTATAGGTTAAGAATGTAAACAACGCTCTTAGGTTGCTACGTTCGTTGCCAAGAGCCGACTGCAGTGGCCTCTAGTAGCTAAGTTCAGAACTAGGCCTAGTAGTCGTCGACGGTGGCGTTTGTCGGCAAAAGTAGGAACTATTTGAAAAATTCAAAGTTGCAGTCCTTACTTGAATTAAAAAAACAGATACACACACTTATAATACAGTCATCACAATTAACACCGGTTATCAGACGGATTCTACACACACCAAAGGTACACGGGGCTTCATGACCATGTTGTCGCAGCCCCTAAACTAAGGAACCAACCAACTAAACTATTTCAGATGCCTAGGAAGTGTTGTGTGCCTGGCTGTAAGTCCAATTATGGCAGCACTATTAAAATAACTGGTTATATCACTACAATGAGGTGGACTTGCAGTACCTAGTACGGTAATTTACCGTATTTGCTCGCGTATATCTCGTCCATTTTTTTAGTTGAAATTTCAGGGAAAAAAAGTACTCACATATATCTCGCATTCATTTTTGACACCGTCATATAAATGACCGTAATAACCTTGAGGTATAAACACGTTCGATTTAGCGCGCCACAACAGTCGTCATTGTCCAGGAACTTACCCAAAGCGATACTAACAGGACGAGCGAGCAACGACGAGTTGATCCGAACTTGTCCGATGCGAGCCGATTAGGGATCGAGACGCTGCGCGCCACAACAGTCATCAATACGCAATATTATTGTTCGTTTTGGCGGCAGAGGTTTCCTTTATTGTCGTCTGTCAGTTGACTTGTAGACATCAGTACCGGTACTCTGACTCCGCGTTCCACTGTTGTTTTTCAGTTAAGTGTGCTTGTTTCCTTGCGTACGTCGATGTTATGGAGAAACTTGGAAGTTTTACGGCTGGGTTTAAACTCAAAGTGATAAACTACACAAAAGAACATGGTAATAGAGCTGCTGGACAAGAATTCAGTGTGACTGAGTTTAATGTTCGCTACTGGCGTAAACAGAAAGCTGCGCTAGAAACCACCAACCGAACACGTAAAGCATTCAGAGGGCCAAAAACTGGTAAGTTTCCTGAGCTTGAAGACGAGTTGCTTAATTACGTCACGGAGTTACGAACTGATGGCTATAGTATCTCGCACGAGATGCTATATTTTAAAGCGCGCGAACTAGCGAATAAACGCGGTATCATCTGTTCGGATCTAAAAGCGAGCCGGGATTGGATCCGTAGGTTCATGAAAAGAAAGGGCTTGTGTCTGTGAAGGCGAACAGCTCTCTGTCAGAGAATGCTGAGTGATTTCAATGACAAAATTATCGAGTTTCATCGTCATGTGATAGCAATGCGGAAGAGGAACAATTACCTGCTATCTCAAATCGGCAACGCAGATCAGACTCCGATAAACTTCGACATGCCATCCAACACTACCATAAACAAGAAGGGAGAATCTAGCGTCCTTGTGCTTACAACTGGGTGTGAGAAACAACGCTGCACAGTCATGCTAGCAGTAACCGCGGACGGAAGAAAATTGCCACCATATGTTATTTTTAAAAGAAAAACAATGCCTAAAGCGAAGTTTCTCAAAGGCATTCATGTTCGCGTGCAAGAGAAAGGATGGATGGATACAGCTCTTATCCAGGACTGGGTCCGTACAGTGTGGGGAGCACGGCCAGGTGCATTGCTTCGACGCCCGGCAATGCTAGTGTGGGACAGTTTCCGCGGACACTTGGTGGAAGACACGAAGAAACGTCTTCAAGAAATGAAAACGGATCTTGTTGTAATTCCTGGTGGACTCACACATTGTCTTCAGCCCTTAGATGTTTCCGTCAATAAACCCTTCAAGGACAACATGCGTACATTGTACGCCGAATGGATGGCGGGAGGGGACCACGACCTGACGCCAGCAGGCAAAATAAAGAGGCCGTCAGTTGAACTCGTGTGTGATTGGGTTATACGGGCGTGGGTTATGGTGTCGCCGGACATTGTTGTGAAGAGCTTCTTGAAGACAGGCATCGCAAATGCATTGGACGGAAGTCAGGATGAAGCCGTGTGGGATGATGACCAGAATGATGCACACGAGAGTACCTCGGAGATCGGTAGCAGTGACGGCAGTGATAATGAATAGGGGGAGTACCGTATACTAGTTGCCTTGTTTCAATAATGAAAATTTTGTGTTTTTTCGGGAATACGGAAATTCCGCACGTATATCTCGCACCGACAAATTTCACTCGTAATTTCGGCTCGCGTATATCTCACCCCCCATTTTTTAGTTGAAATTTCAGGGAAAAAAGTGCGAGATATACGCGAGCAAATACGGTAGTTTTGGTATATATCTTCATGTGGCCTCTATATTCCAGTACATTACGAACTGTACTCTGTTGGCAAGTGCCTTTAGGTAGATTTCATTAGAAAGCTGCCTATTTTTGAATGAAGTGACCAGAGGAGCCTTATTGCTAGACTGTTAGCATTAAGCTTGGAGGCCTAGTGTGACTATGATGAGTGCATGTGTGGACAGAAAGTGAAGATTTTTTATCAAAGGCGGTCTCTAAGTTAGTAAGAATAGCCTTAAATATTTATTCTGAGTGTGTCAAAGACGGCAGTGAGCTTAGCAGTAATAAAAGGAAACTTCGGACATTGGGACATTGCGGTACAGTACAGCCTTTTATTATTACCTTATCGGGAATCGACAGTGCATAGCATCATAATATGTATCCTTTATTTGTGATATTTGTGTGTAGATTTAGCGGACGTTATGTTCTGTTGTAATTTCGGAAACATTTGGCATCAAAATCTATGTGTTTACGCAGTATTAGCAATCACCATGTGATTGCGCTAGGCCTCCCAGATGACAGATGGGCAGTGTTGCCAAACCTTATGACACGGCTTGAGAATTGTAGACGGCGATGCCCAGACAGATACAGCAAGCATTCTGCTTCACTCTATAGAGCATTCAGCGTTTAGAAAAGACTGTGGAGCCTTATGGTGACAGTGTTGCTAGCTCTAGGCAGAGGCAGCGCTGACGTCATACGTTATGTTCACCCACTTCGAGTACTGTCCTTTCATAAGTTAGCGAGACAACACAACCCCAGCAACTACCTGAAGTAGGACTCGCACAGGAAGGAGCACTTTTGCAGGTGTTAACGGATTGGACCAGTATTAAGGATACCGTACGCGAAGAGAACCAATAACGACACTCATTTCGTCGTGATATGACGCATTACCGATTGACAGATGTCGAGAGCACAACCCTTCTTTCCTTCTCGGATGTACTGTAAGCTGATGATGTTAACAATTTTTACATCAGCAATACTGTTGATCATCACGTTTTTGTTATTAGTTAGGCTATAATTTAGTTGCTTTCAATTCTATTCTTGTAGTTTTGCTTAGATTAATATTTGTAATATTGTAGTGAGTTAGCCGTGCGGTTAAGGGCGCGCAGCTGTGAGCTTGCATTCGGAAGATAGTGGGTTCGAACCCAACTGTCGGCAGCCCTGATTCGATCGAACAGAAAATAAAACAGACACACAACAATAACACCAATGAGGGATACTGCTTCAGAACTTATGTTGCCGGCGGAAATGAGCACGTGCTCCACTCCGGGCGAGAATGCAGCACTGGACGAGGCTCTTCTTTCCAGTGTGCTAACCTCGAAAACGTTTAAATTACTAAGACGTAATATAAACGATATTTATATGCAATAACAAAGGTTATCAATTGGCAGATAATTGTAGGAAGCTATTATGACGAAAAATATATATGTTCCGAGTCCTTCATGATAAAAGGTGAGGTAACAAAACCAGTGTAGGGGGGGGGGGGGGTCCGTTAAAAGTAAAGCCCCGTAAGACCCATAGTCTTTTCTGAACACTGGATGCTCTATAGATGTGTCGCAAAACAAAAGAGCAAAGCTTGTAGTTCTACATGGATCTGCACCACCGGATGAGACTTTTCAAAAGTTCAAACTGGAAAATACTTCACCATTGTGCTATCATGCTCTTTCACCAAATGTTGAAAGATACTAATGCAGTGCAGTAAACCCTCGCTTCAAAGGACGAACCACAACCCCAATTCGTCAGTTAAATCGAGTGTTAATTGTAAATTAATCGAAAGAACACGAAACATACCTACAGAAGCCTGGAGGAACTTAGGCCCTATCCTGGAGTCCAGACCAACAGCACGTGCCACTTCCGAGATATCTGCTCCCGTTGATTCACACACTGCCGATAGCGAGTTGATGCTCGATATTCTTTGAGCAAGGAAGGCGTTGGCAGCCTAAAACAAGATGAAGCACTTGTTGCAGCAATGTGGGCAGAAAGAAATCTGAAATCCTTATTGACGTTAAATTGGCAGGTGAAAAGCTGAAGGAAGTACGAGACTTGCGAAGCAAAATAACCAGTAATGGACGAAGCAAAGAGGATATAGAAAGTAGGTTGGCTCAGGCAAGGAAAGCATTTGTACAGAAAAGGAATCTGTTGACATCAAATATAGATTTTGGTATTAGGATGCCATTTTTCAAAACCTTGGTCTGGAGAGTGGCACTCTATGGAAGTGAAACTTGGGACTGTTGGCGCAGCAGAAAAGAGGGGAATAGAAGCGTTTTGTGGCGTTAGAGGAGAATGATGAAGATCAGATGGGTAGATAGAGTAACAAATGAAGAGAAGAGATAGGTTGGTAGTACACTTACTAAGACACCCAGGAATAGCAAACTTAGTTATCAATCAATTCTTTATTTGTAAATAGGGTTTTTACCAGGTGGCAAAAACCTAGAAATATTTGTACAAACTGAACACACTTCTTTAGTAGTTCACCAAATTTGTGTACATTTGTTGTCAGAGGGCAGAAATTGTCCCCCGGCAAACTGTTCCATTACTGTTCCCCTCTCCCCACAAAAGAATATTTTCCCCGGTTTCTGTTCCACTGGCTCAGCTGTACTTTACAACAATGACATTCTTCCCCTTAAACACACCTTCCAGCTTGAGCCTATCTCTGATATCCTGCCACGCTTGCTTCTCATTATATGCATAGTCTTATTCATGTTCGTCTGACTTCTGAGCTATCCCACCCTGGTTTGCGGAAGGATAAGAACTGTAGGGGTAGACCAAGGTTAGAATATGTTTAACAGATTGTCTCGGATGTACGATGTGGTAGCTATGTAGAGACGTAACGATTAGCTGAGTACAGCGAAGCCTGGAAAGCTGCATCAAACCAGTCAAAAGACTGAAGACTCAAACAACTTAGGGTGCATAAAATTAACTATCAGTGTACATTTGTTTCACTGCTCGTACTTCTGTTGAATAAAATAAACTGCTCCCGGTAACTAACACTGCAATGTTTATCTATTGCAGGGTACTTACTGGACGCTTCTTCATCGGATTCTGACGAAAATTTATATTATAAGTCTTCTTTTTCATGTGCCGTCTCTGCATCGAAGATTGGCGATCATCATTGCAATCCTTTCTCTCAAGGTTGCCGTTCGAACCACAGATGCTGAGTCAAGTTCAAACCACTACCACAAATTCTTGAGCCAGAAGATCCTCCTCCTTCCTGGTCTGCGCCGTCCTTCAATCTTGCCTTCCATGATTAGCTGCTGGAGTCGGTACTTGTTATTTCGAATCACGTGGCCAAAATATTGTAGCTTCTGTCGCCTGATGTTGTAGAGCACCTCCATCTCCTTGCCCATCCGATCCAGCACCTCGGTGTTTCTCACCTTGTGGGTCCACGATATATGAAGCATGCTACGATACAGCCACATTTCAAATGCTTCCAACTTCTTCTTCAAGGTTTTAGTTAACGTCCACCCCTCGTATCCATACATTAGTGTCCATACAAGTAGTCTCGTTCTCAGACTAATATCTCGGTGACACAGCAGATTCTTCATTTTAATCAAGACACCTCTGGCTTGCTCAATGCGAGCTTTAATTTCAGGCTGCAGTCCCATTTGTCATTCAGGTAGCACTGTAATTATTTATACAAATGAACTCGTTCGATGGCTTGATCAGTAACTGATAATGTGGTATCAATTACTTGATTGCTGACAACCATGAATTTTGTTTTGCATTATAGGTCTAGGTTATTAAAATATCAGTGTATCTTTCTATTTTTTAATGATATGTATGTAGTATTAACACATTCCGGTCCGCCACTTGGTCAGATAATTTAGCAGTCTAAACTGCGGTCTTAAATAGATTTTCAAAAAAATTATAGCTCATGAACGATTTCAAATAAATCATTGCTCTTTTTGCTGTCTGACCAGTGGACCTTAAAATAACACACCTGCTAGTTAAATATTTAACCGCATGTTTCAATGACACCACAACTACAGTATGTTGTTGTGAAGGAAATAAGAAAAGTCTTACAAGAGAAACAATATAACATACTTCTTGGGGTTTAGAAGTTATGAATGAAAGGAAACACTGCAAGTCATAATTACCGATATAATTCTTCTTCTTCTTTTTTCATTCAGTGTTTGTCCCCCCTGGAGGCAGGGTCTGCTAGATGGATTCGATGTCTCCATTTAGTTCTGTCCTGGGCCATGTTAGGGTGGAGATTGACGCTTTTTAGATCTCTGTACAGGGTATCGGCTCATCGCAGCTTTGGTCGTCCTTTTGGTCTATTATTGGCGACTTCCAACATGTAACCCATCTTTGCTATAGTGTCAGCCCCTGTCCTCAGCACATGTCCAGACCATCTTAAACGACTCTCACGCATTTTTTCAGGAATGGGTGCAATGCCAAATCTCTCCCTGAAGCATTCATTGGGGATGCGATCCAGTTTAGTAACACCAGCTGTCCACCGCAGCATCCTGGTCTCCATGACTCCCAGTCGACGCTCCGTCTCTGTCATAGAAGGCCAACATTCGCAACCATACAGTAAAGCCCAGTCGACAGATAGTTTCAGATAGAAAAAGGTCGGATTTTAATGAAACTTTGGGATGTTGTTGAGGGATGGCTAAATAACATTTTCTCAAGTTTTGGACCTCGAGGACCCTGTGCTAAAAGAGCAGGGGGGTAAAAACTGCAAAATTTTCGACCTTCCTCCGGTTTTTCCTCAATAAGTGTTTTTCCTTACGTCCTACCGCAAAAGCATCCGTATTCGTTTTTGTAGAACGTTAAATTTCCTATAATTTTGACCATTCAAACATGTTTGTATGTCAATTTGTTTTTGAGATATGTCGCTTTGTACAAAATGTCATTTTTCAAAATTCGCAAAAAAATGGTAAAAAATGCAGAATTCCCCTTATTTCTTCGGTTATACCCAAATTGATGGCGAAAATCTCTGTTAGAACAAAAACATAGTAATGTGAAAATATTTGCACTGCAACTGAACAAAACATTTGAAATCATCTGGTACAAGCAAACAGGGAATCATGCAACAATAGGTGCAGCATACAATGCATTCTAATATTAAGCCTAGGCAGTTCAGCTAAAATACATGCAGAATCTTTGTCATCTTCAAAATCTTCACTTACATCCCCTTCAGAACCCAAATCATTATATAAAATGTCCAGAATATCTCTTTTCATCTGTAATAGTATATTTTACATAAATTGTGCGGTACAACTTGGGGAACACAGCCTCTGGCCATAAGAACTTCAGCCATAGCACTTTGCTATTCAGCAGCAGAATACGCATGTCCTGTCTGGTACAGATCTAGCCACACTAAGCAGCTAGACATTGCATTAAATGAGACCTGCAGACTTATTACAGGTTGTCTCAGATCGACGACGCTTGATAAAATCTACTATCTGATGGGTATCTCACCTCCAGATATCCGTCGTGAATCGGCAGCCAGATTAGAGAAATCTAAAGCTTTGACCCAACAGACCCATCCTTTGTATGCTTACTTACCTGCAACTCAAAGACTCAAATCAAGAAGAAGTTTTCTACACGCCACTGAAAATCTGGCAGTCTCTCTTTCAATATTTAGATTGTTCTCTTTGCGCTGCAGATCTAACGACTCTGCAGGATGGATGCTACCATCCGAACACCTGTCCGCTGGACACGAGGAAACCTGGTCAACGTGGAAGACCCTCAACAGGCTGCGCACAGGAGTGGGAAGGTCGACGACGAATTTGAAAAAGTGGGGATTTGCCTGTGACTCGACTATGTGTGAGTGTGGTGAGGAGCAGACTATGAGTCACCTCCTCGTTTGCGGGTTGTGTCCCATCACATGTTCTCCACGGAACCTGATGGATGGAACTCCTGAAGCTTGCGAGTTGGCAGAATTCTGGTCTTGATATTTGATTTGAGTTTGAGTGCGTGTATAATATAATCAATTAACCGGGTGAGTTAGCCGTGGTGGTTACGGCATGACTGATGGCAGTCGCTCACATCCGGGAGGCGAGGAGGTTCGAATCCCCCCGCCGGCAACCTTGAAGATGGTCTTCTGTGGTTTCCCATCTTCCTTCCAGGCAAATGCCGGGGTTGGTCCCTAACTATAGGCCACAGCCGCTACCTTCCAACTCCTCGTCCTTACATTCCAACTTCCCTCCTTCCCTCCCCAACGGTACTTGTAGCTCACCCATTGGGTGTCCGTCTCGAAGCAGCTACAAAACTGGCGAGCCGAACATGTCCTCGGACACTCCCGGCACTAAAAAAAAAAAAAAAAAAAAAAAGCCATACGCTAAAAAAAAAAAAAAAAATCAATTATGCAATGTACACAGGGATTTCATGGTTTTCTTATAGTACCAAATGTAATTGTTCTATAGCATAGGTGGGCAATGAGAGAGCACAGCTCCTGGAGCCAACTGCATGAGCGCGAGCGGAGCCAAGGAGCCGGTACCAGCTGACTGCTCGCTAATAGTTTGTGCTGGAACGACTAGATGGCAATATGCACAGTCAAGGCACAAGCATAGGTTGTACCGGGCTGAGTAGGCCTATATTATGAGTACGGCTGTACGATAAATATGAATCACGCACAAGCTTAGCACATTTTTATGAACAATTTTCGCAAACAGATTTCCCAAACATGCACAAAATGACTGCCAAACTTCTATCAATGTTTGGTTCAACATATCTGTATGAGAAACTGTTCTCTCTAATGAAGATAAATGAATCTCCACGAAGAGCCACTCAAACTGACGCACATCTCACTGCCGTTCTTCGAATTGCAAGAGCACCAAATGTAACCCGTCTGCTTCAGCGAAAGGATACGCACACCTCCTCATCATCTGCAGAATGACAGTTCAGATATATAAGAACACATAGGCCTATGTTTTGTTTATGGTGAATGTTATTTATTTATGTATTTATTTCTGTACTCCTACAGCAAGTTTTCCTTCCTTGTGTTCTAAACAAGTTGTTAGGTTGGCTTGATGTAGTTTCATGACTATCGGTAGTGGGCAAAGGAATGTGTACTTATCAGCTGTCAAAGTAATTATTTATGTTTCCTACACAGATTCTAATAAAAGGAATATAATTAAGCGCATCTTCGTAGCACCATAATCTAATCATCTAATGCACAACAAACAAGTCACAAGTATAAAGCTGTTGTGATACGCCGCTTGTAACGGCAAGCTGTGCAAGCAGCTACAAGGTCAACTACGGCGAGAGCGCATACTCGGCTCTTTGTCCTGCCAGAGCGGGAGCGCTGCTCAATGAGCCGAATTGTGCCCACCTCTGTTCTATAGTTTTGTGATGTATGTTCTCTGACACGATTAAATAAATAAATCTGTAATAGCACGCCATATTATGAGTCATGGAGGTTTGAATCCACAGACTGAAACTCTTCTTCTTCATCTTGCACAGTTTCCAGCCACTGGCCGGGTCTGTTTGGAACACAAGCCTCTCCAACGTCTTCTGTCTTCCCACCATCTCTCAGCCTCCACCCTTGTCCAGTCTTCTCCTCTCTTCTTCACGCTTTCTTCCACCCCCTTCAGCCACCTGTCTCTCGGTCTTCCTCTCGGTCTCTTTCCTTCCCACTTCGTCTCGTGTATCCTCCTGGGTATCCTCTTCTCCTCCATTCGTTTTACATGTCCATACCATCTAAGTCTAGACTTCTCTATACCATCCTGTAATGGTTCCTCCTTCATTAATTCTCTGGTCCTCTCATTTCTTATTCTGTCCATCTTTGTAGCTCCAATACTGCTTCTCAAGAACCTCATCTCACTGGCCTGTATTTTGCTCTTCTCCCTTCCTTTCATAACCCAGGTCTCCGAGGCATACGTCAGGATAGGGACATAGTACGTCCGATATATGATCTTTTTGCTGTTCTGAGGGACATCCTTGCTCCATAACATGCTTCTCACACTCCTCCGAAATGCTTCTGCCTGCCTCCCCCGCTCATTTATTTCTCTATCGTTTCTTCCATTATCTTGTATCAGGCTTCCCAGATACTTGAAACTCTCCACTTTCTTCAGCTGTTCCCCACCAATTGTTATTCCCGTTGTGGTTCTTTCCTTCTTCCTTGTTGTGATCACCATCTCACTCTTATTTATGCTAAATTTCATCCCATATCCTTGTATTATTCCTTCCCACACGTCCAACTGTTCCTGTACCTCCTCCTCCTTGTTTCCCCAAATCATCAAATCATCTGCAAACACCATTGCTTTCATCTTTCCTTCCCCAATTACTTGTGCCATTCGGGTCATTATGTCATCCATCACCAGAATGAAAAGTAATGGTGACAAGGCACTTCCTTGTTTCAGGCCGTTTCTCTGTTCCAACCAGTCTGATCTCTCTCCTCCCACTTTCACACAGCTCACGCTTCCCTTGTACATCTCCTTTATCCTCTTTATAGTCCATTTCTCTACTCCTCTATCCGCCAGGGATTTCCACACTTTGTTTCTGCATACACTGTCATATGCTTTCTCAATGTCCAGGAAGGCCATCAGTAGATCTGTTCCATACTCATAGTGCTGTTCTTGTAACTGCCTTACAGCAAAAATCAAATCCACTGTAGACCTTCCTGCTCTGAAGCCATGTTGTTCTTCCCTCATCCCTCCTTCTATCCTTGTCCTAATTCTCTTTTCCAAAACTTTCTCGAAGATCTTTGCACAATGACTCATCAGTGTTATTCCCCGATAGTTTCTGCAATCTGTTCTACTACCTTTCTTGAAGATCGGGACAATTATTCCTTTTTTCCAGTCCTCTGGGGTCTTCCTTTCCTTCCATGCTGTCCTCATCACTCGGTACAACCACTGTATCCCCACCTCTCCTGCTGCTCTCACCATCTCCACACTCAACTCATCCACACCCGGTGCCTTCCCTCCTTTCATCTTGTTCACTGCATCTTCCACTTCTTTCCATGTTAAGTCCTTTTCTGTTTGCAGTTCATCTTCCTCTTCCCCGATTTCTTCCTCCTCACCATCTTTTCCATTCGGGTTCAGAAGTTCTTCAAAATATTCTTTCCACATTTTCTTCAGTTCTTCCCTATTTTCTATCTCTTGCCCCCTTTTGTTCACCATTCTAACATAGTCCGTAGGATCCTTCCGCCTCTTAGTTTTTACCATCCCATACAGGACCTTTTTTGTACCTTCACTATCCTCCTTCATCATCTTTGTCCACTCTTCCATCCACTTTCTTCTCTCCTCAGCCACTACTCTGTTCGCCTCCTTCTTTCTTTCCTGGTACTCTTCCCTTGTCTCTACCGTCCTATTTTGATACCACCTCCTTAAGGCTCTATTCTTTTCCCTTACTATATCTTTTGTCTTCTCATTCCACCATGGTGTTTCCTTCCACCTCTTCTTACTACTTGTTCTTCCACATACTGCTTCTGCTGCACCTACTAGTGTCTTCTTAAATCTAGCCCATTCCTCTTCCACCCCTCTTTCTTCATCTGTTGGAATCCCTTCCTTTACCATTTTGAGGTACTCGACCCTTCTATCCCCTTCTTTCAGTTTCCATATCCTTATACGTCTTTCCTGGTTCTCAGTCCCTTTCTTCTCCTTACTCCCTCTCAGGTTCATTACCAGCAATCGATGGTCGCTATCCAGGTTCTCCGATGGTATAACCTTGATGTCCGTGATGTTCTTATTTAGTTCTTTCTCATACAGTATATAGTCGACCACCGACTTCCTGGTCAAGTCATCACTGTAGACTGAAACTCTACTTAACAAAATTATTTGTTACTTATCAATCTCTCACTAATGTTGCCGTCAACTGGATTCTTCTTGTAAGTAAAATATGCGGTAACAATCCTGAACCAATTAAATGCCAGTATAGCCCGTAAGCATCTAAATATTACTGTGAGCATAGCATAGCAGTTTTATTCACTACTGCAAAGTACTAATAGTATACATTTGTTAAGAATACAGTGACAAAACTGGGGGGAAAAAACATTTGAATTTACTTCCAAAAATTAGGGTGCAGGAATTATTCGGGTAAATAAGGTATTAGAGTATACAAGGTCTATAGTTCTACACTTACTAGTTTTGAAAGTTCAGATGACCAGGTGTTAGTAGTGAGGATTTTGGATCTATTTATCCAGTGCTCATACACCCAACACAGGTTCTCGATAGCATTGCGACCTTCAGGAGTGTCTTCTCCCCCGATGAGCACCCTGTCTGCGTTCAACAGGTCATCCACCGCAGTGCCCTCTGCCAGGAACTCCGGGTTTGACAGAATCTGGAAGAAAAGACTGTTATAATCTCAATGCACGCACAAGTTCTCGGAGACTAACTAACCCTTTGGGTATGAGAGATCAATTCAAATGAGCCTGGACAGACACACTACTGTCTTTCAAGCGGAGGTGTTAGCTATCACCACATGTCTTGAAGAAAAGCGGAAAATGAAATTAAAGATAAGAACATTTTATGGATAGCCAAGCAGCCATTAAGGCACAGAAGGCTGTCCGGAAAACATCCAAAATAGTGTGGTACTGCCACCCAGTTCTCCTGAAGCTCTCACAGTTATGGGTACCAGGGCATGCAGGTATAGAAGGTAATCAAAGGGCAGATGAACTGGCCAAAAAAGGAGCAGAGATGCATTTTGTAGGCACAGAACCTGTATGTGGGATCTCTTACAAACAAGCCCGACATGTAATAGGTAAATGGGTTCAAAAGAAGCAAATGGAAAACTAGAAAAAGACTCCAGGTTGCAGACTTGCAAAGGAACTGATAAAAGGACCAAACACGAAGCACACTTAAGAACTGCTACAACTTAGCAGAGGAAATATAAGATGGGTAGTGGGACTATTGACAGGACACTGTCATCTTAAAAAGCACCTACATAGAATTGGAGTAACAAGAGACAATATATGTAGGAAATGCAATGAAGCAGAAGAATCAGCTGAACACATACTTTTTGAATGTGAGGCGCTGGGAAGAATCAGAATCTCTATACTGGGATTACCAGGTGAAGAAAGAGAGAAAATCCTAGAAGACCCAATAAGATTGATCTGCAGCTTTGTGAAGGGAGCAGGGATATCCAGGTGGGAATGAAGGAAACACATGGTAGCAAAAGATCTTGGAGGTCGACGCTAAACAGGAACTTGGAAACAAGACACCCCATGAATAAAAGAAGAAGAAGACCCTTCGGGTATAAAAAACCCTCTCGGCACGCCGTAAGGCGGTGAAAGATTTCACTGGGCCAAGACAAATTTATTGAATTTTTAGAATGTTCATCCATTTCAGGTTCTGTATTGACAAAATATACAAATAATATGAGATTTTTTTCCGCCTAGTCAATACTTTTATATTATAAATCAAATCTTATCAAGAGTACAGAACATATTATTGTTCCTTCTTCAGCCCAACTATCTGCATAGGCAATCACTACTTCAACATCGACATATAAACACAATCTAAAAATAACATTATATGAACAATAAAATGGAAATCTAAATAAGGACAAAAGTTTTAAAATCAACATGTTTTTTACCCATCACAAATTATTAGCATGATAACTGGAAATCATGCATTTTTACAGATTTTTTCAAGCATTTGGTAGCAAAAGTAAGAACTACAGTAAAACTCGGTTAAGAAGTTCCCGCATAAAACGTTTTTCCACTTAAGACGTCCGATATTCTCGGTCCCGTGATTTGTCCCATAAGATACATGTATATTTTTCCCGTATAACGTGTTCGCGCATAAGAGGTTTTCCCGGTTAAATAGTTCAGATTATGTATTCCCTTTGAGTATAAGAAGTTCAATGAGAGGCAACTGGCTTAGAATCAAAACTCGCCAATCTCCGCGGAAGATACATCCGGTGTTCCGAATGAAAGAATACAGTAGTTCCGAGTGTTCGCGGGTCTCTGACCGTGCCCGGTGTTCCAAATGAAAGAATTCAGCCGTTCCGAGTGTTCGCGGGTCACTGACCAGGCGAGCATTTCAAGGCTAAATGACGTCACGCTATGACGACACCCGCCCAAGACAGACTACAATATACAGCATCATGCTTTCATTCGGCCTCCTATATTCTTTGTTCGTGGCTTTTATCGCTGTTCTGTGTGGTCTAACTTGTTAGCCAAGCATTGCCAGACATAGCATAACATTATTGAGATTACGAGAATTGCGTCGTCAGTGAAGTCAAGTTTTCAAATCATTGTGAAAATGAGTGGATCTCAGACGAAAGGCATCAAAAGAAAGGCACTTTCTAAAGATAAAGTGGACATTATAAGAAAAGTAGAGTCGTCTACTCTTTCACGTGTTGCCCTTGCGAAGGAGCTCGGAATGCCGCAGTCTACTTTGAACGGCATCATAGCAACGAAAGAAAGGATCTTGGCTTCTGCCGGGAATACTTCGGCAAGCTGCAAGAAGATTAAAAGCGGGAAATACGAAGACGCAGAACAAGCTCTGCTCGTGTGGTTTAAACAGCAGCGAAGATTAAACATTCCTTTGAGCGGGATTATCGCGTGTCGATTACAAGTGCCTTTTACTGCGTCGAATGGGCGGCTGGATCGCTTTAAAAATCGGGCTGGCATAGTTTACAAGACTATTAGTGGCAAAGCTGAGAGTGTAAGTACAGAGGAAACGGAAGCGTGGAAGGAAACACTGCTGCCGGCAAAAATCAGTAATTACAAACATTGTGACGTTTTTAATGTTGACGAATTCGGACTTTTATTTATCAGGTTGTTCCGGATAAATCTTTGGTTTTGAAGGGAGAATCTTGCCTAGGAGGCAAATTAAGTAAAGTGCGAGCTACGGTGCTAGTTAGTGCGAATATGGATGGGACGGAAAAGCTGCCACTACTGATCATAAGAAAAAAACGTCAGAACTTTGCCATGTACTTACAGAAGCAATAAATCAGCATGGATGACAAGCTCCCTATTTGAAGAGTACATTCAAGCACTAGATGCCAAAATGGGGAGCCAAAACAGGAAGATTGTGGTGTTTATGGACCACTGCCCTGCTCATCCCAAACAGTGGCCTCATTTAATGTGAATTGTGAGGGTTATGTCAATTAATTTCTCTTTATCTCTGGTGTGATAGCCAGATTTTAATATTGGGGCTTCTCTTTTTCTGGCTTTTATATAGGACACATCATCATCATCATCATTTCCCCTTATCCAGCTCCTGCCGGGTTGGGGTATTTATGGCACTTCTCCACTTTCCTTCCACCATTCTTCTTCCACGATCTTGTCCCAGTCCAGATTTCTTTTTCTTACGCTGTTCTTCACTGAATCAATCCACCTTGTTCTAGGTCTTCCTCTTGCTCTCTTACCCTTGCACTTCACCTCCAGCATCTGTCTTGGTATTCTATTTTCCTCCATCCTCTTTACATGTCCAAACCACCTTAGTTTATTCTTCTCAATTCTCTCATTTAGTTTTTCCATCCCATAGGACTATGTACAGTATATCGTGGGATCCTTCATAAACACCAAAAATGTGTGCGTTTCACGTGCATTTCAGGCCGCTACCCTTTTGAGAAGTTTCCCTGTTAAGAAGTTTTTTTTAATGGTCCCTTGAAAAACTTCCTAAGAGTTTTACTGTACTTGAAAAAATTAAGCGTCTGCAGTCCTTCAACCTGAATCACAGATAACACACACTAATACAGCCATCACAATTAACACCGGTTATCAGACAGATTCTACATACACAAAGTACACGGGGCTACATGACCGCGTTGTCGCAGCCCCTAAACTAAGGAACCAACCAACAGGTAAATGTTCATAAAAATTCAAATACAATTGAATTTTTCAAGAAAATGAAGGCATGAAGATGGGAGGACCGTAAGGAGTCAACAAACTAATGAGTTGATTAAATTGATCCTATGTAGTCTCAATATATTTATTGACTATTGGTAGTTTTGTCAATAAGCAGCAAATAAAAATACGACCTGGGAAAAAAATGACTTTTCATTTGGTAAATTTCGTTCCGCGATAACTTCTGATTGGCAACACTTCGATCTATTCTGACTGCACAGTTGTTTTTTCATGTTTGTGATGGATCCGCTGTGGGAACTTTCTCAAAGTGTTGCCATTCGGAAGTTATCGCGGAACGAAATTGACCAATTTTGACGCCAAAATTACCACGGAAGAATGTTTGCTTGAGGGGCGAACAAATGAGTAGTAATTTTTTTCCCAGATTGTATAATTATTTTTATGATTGATATGGACTAATATGGAACAAGGAAATACCAATTAAGGCTAAAGAAGTTATGTACAAAGCATATTATGTTCCTATAATGACATATGCAGCGGAAACTTGGACAATGACTAAGAGAGATGAGAGCAGAGTACAAGCAGCCGAGATGAGATTCCTGAGAAGTATGGTCCAGAAAACGAGGAGAGACAGAGTGAGAAATGAAGATATACGGAAAGAACTGAGAGTACAGAAATTAAATGACAAACTGGAGCAAAACAGATTGAGATGGTTTGGACATGTCAAACGGATAACTTTAAATAAGGCTACCAAGACGAGCACTGGAACGACGGATGACAGGGAAGAGAGGACGAGGAAGACCAAGAATGCGTTGGATGGACTCGGTGAAGTACAGCATTAGAAAACGGAACCTGGATTGGAACACCGTGTCGGAAGAGGAATGGTGGAACGACAGAACAAAGTGGAGAGGAACCATATTTGCCCCTACCCAGTGTCAGCTGGAAAAGGGGAAATGAAGATGATGATGTTGTAGTAAAACTGCAGTAAAAATTTCATAGCTGTAGGACTAGCAGTTTTTGAGAAGAAAATGAACATTTTAGTAGCAAAAACAGTTTTTTAGCCCTATTTAAAAAGGTAAAACATTCCATTTCCAAAGTATTAGCACTACAGCAGCGAAATTTTAAATGAGACCCCCTCATATAGATGTCTAATGACATCATGTAAAACAATGACTGAAATTTGTGGGGTTTGAAGCCATTTTTCAGTCGGTCAACACGAATGTACCCAAAAGAGCTGGGTTATTCCCTAATCCTGAAAAAAATTACATTAGATTAATAAATAAATACACTAGGATGACCAGTTACGATCGTCAAGCGATCATCATCAGACCCATTACACTTAGGCTGTAAAATGTATGTTTGAAAATACAGGTGAAAATATTTACAATATGTACAATTATTTAGTTGCAGTATTGGTAATGGAACTTGTCAGTGTATGCTAGTTGTAGTATATATGCAGTTATGTGGAATGCTAAAATGGTGATAGAAATCCGGAATTTGTCTGTTTGGAGTGACTATATGGTTATACTGTATCGTGCAGGCTATTACTTATCTGGTTGGATGTCTTCCGTGCTGTAGCTGCGAGTAGTATCAACTTCCCTCTTGGAGCCGAGTCAACTTTTACAACCATAGACAAATTCCGGATTTCTATCACCATTTTAGCATTCCACCTAACATCATATAGCCTATACTACAACTAGCATACACTGACAAGTTGCATTACCAATACTGCAACTAAATAATTGTACATATTGTAAATATTTTCACCTGTATTTTCAAACATAGAATATGGAACTCAGCAATTCTTCTAGGTTTATGCCGTGTCATGTGTGGGTTTTCACCTAGGACACCAAGCTGGCTCATCTGCAGGCTCTTGGTGTCCCCGCCCGGACCCCCTCAGGAGTAACGAACTGCGCACTACCTCCCTTTATATAGAGTGCAACTGCACCACTTGACTGCGAGAACTAAGAGCTCAAGCAGCCTCAACCTCCCTATGAAGGTTTCCAAAAAGATGGTATATTGGCTTTCACGGCTGCTGATTAGCCAGCTTGGTGTCCTAGGCGAAAACCCCACACAAGACACGGCACAAACCTAGAAGAATTGCTGAGTTTTAATTCACCGGTCGTGAAAGCCAATATACCATCTTTTTGGAAACCTTCATAGGGAGGTTCAGGCTGCTTGAGCTTTTAGTTCTCGCAGTCAAGGAGTGCAGTTGCACTCTATATAAAGGGAGGTGGCGCGCAGTTCGTCACTCCTGTGGGGGTCCGGGCAGGGACACCAAGAGACAGCTTGGTGTTCTAGGTGAAACCCCACACAAGACACGGCACAAACCCAGAAGAATTGCTGAGTTTTAATTCACCGGCCGTGAAAGTCAATATACCATCTATAGAATAAAGAGTTCCAAAAAGAATATTTATGGAGGAAATAGCAGGAAGACGACCACGAGGAAGGCCCAGAAAGAGGTGGATAGATACGGTGAAGGAAGGCATAGAGAAAAGAGTAAAAGAAAAAGAAGTATTGAAAGAAGGAAATGAATGGTGGAGGGATAGACAACTGTGGAGGTCCTTGATTCGCAACCCGACCCAGGGAACTGGAAATGGGAAATGAAGAAGAAGAAGATTTTACAGTCTAAGTGTAATCTGATGATAATCGCTTGACGATCGAAACTGGTCATCCTAGTATTTATTAATCTCATGTAATTTTTTTCAGGATTAGGGCATAGCCCAGCTCTTTTGGGTACATTCGTGTTGATCGACAGAAAAGCACCAAACTTTTGTTTTAATGACTGAAATGCTGTTACTTCAGGGACAAATGTGCATCAAACGAAATTTAGATCTGTCCCTAAACTTTCTCCAAGCACTGTAGATATGGCTGATAGGACAAGTAACCTGATAGCTGACTCCCGGCCGGTGGTTGGCTTTTAGGATGTTCATGATGCTCTCAGCTGCTCGTACTGGCACCGTGCTCTTCTCTACCACGATCTTGGGTCCCGTCGCCACGTCCGCTATCATCCTCGCTGCACTCTCCACGTACTTGAGGTCCGCTGCTCGACCCTGCATTCAGAACACATGTACCAATGTTGTAGGGTGTACTATATACAGGAAGAAGAATCATTAGAACGTGCATAAATAAAAAGTATCAGGTTGAGGGAGTCTGGAGGATTCTCCCAAATGAAACTGTCTATCGTGAGATTGATCCAATCACCAGCACAATGAAGAAGAAAAGACTTTCATATTTTTTTCACATCTTACGGCTTCCAGAAAACAGAATTGTACGCCAACTAGTGATGAGAAATCTAGGAAAGAAAACTGGAGGAAAATTGATCCAAGAAATCCAACAAGATCTCAAAGCAGTTGGACTCAAGATAACAGATGCCGAGGAGAAAAATAAAATTAACACCATTCTTAAAATTCACAATTTTTCTTCAGAAATGACACATAGAAAGCCTATGGAGATTTCAAATGAGTTGAGAAAAACCCGATCTGAAAGAATGATAAAGTACTGGAAAGAGCGCAAGAACCATGCAGTACTACCTTCAAAGAAGAAGTGATTGTGGAACGACTCAAGTTGTACAATGTGACCAATCAAGATTAATAATAATAATAAAGGAAGTCATCATAAATGATCAAAAATTAACATAGTTCTACAATTTAAATACCTTGGAGAAATCATTATGCATAACTGAAGCGAAAAAACAAGATGGATAAATAGAACCATCAAAATGAAAATAGCACAATTTCTAACCTGGTGAACTTAGAACAAAAAATGCTTGTCAACAGGCACTAAGATCCAACACTACAAAACTATAACTTTGCCCGAAGCCATTTATGCTTGCAAAACCTTGTTCCAAATTAAAAATTTAAGAAGAACTGATCAGCTCCTCCAAACTGAAAGAAGAATTATCAGAATCTGCATAAATAAAAAGTACCTGGTGGAAGGAGTCTGGAGAATCCTCACCAAAGAAACAGTCTACGACTACCTGAAAAGAGGATTTTACGACAACTAGTAATGAGAAACCTGGGAAAGGAGACTGGAGGGCATTGGATCAAAGAAATTCATGAGGATCTCAAAACAGTTCGACTCGAAATTACAGATGCAAAGAACAAGAATAAATTACCACCCTTCTTAAGAATCACACATGTTCAGCAGAAATGATGCACAGACGGCCATCAGAGATTTCAGACGAATTAAGAACACTGCGATCAGAACGAATGAAGAAGTACTGGGCAGATAAGAAGAATCAAACAATACAACCTTCAAAGAAAAAGTGTACATGGAAGACTCAAGTGGTCCAATGTGGCCAATAAAGTTAATAATAATATACAGTAACATGATATTTCATAACTTAATCAGATGATTAACTTAAAATTTGGCAGAATTCTTTAAATGTATATATTCTTGGTGGTCACTGAAGAGGTTACAGCCAAAGAACCACCAAATAATTTCCAATTCACAAAATTAGATTTCAAATTTTTTGTCACTTCTCTATAAATGATGATGATAATTGTTGTTTTAAGGGGCCTAAAATCTAGGTTATCGGCCCCTAATGGTTTGGGTGATCGTGAAGATGATAATGAAATGTGAACTACAACTAAAACTAACTTATACAGGGTGTCTTTTATGTACCTTTGGAGAATGATAGGTCGTGTAGGGGACGGGTATAGAAGTACCGTAATTTAAGATAGGGAACTTGGGGTCGTAGAGGCCTCCTTAACCCCTAAAATAAGGGTTGATTCAGGCCCTCCACCCTGTAAGCTAGGCAACCGACCCAAGCCTCTATTACCTTTCTCAATCCTATAACTCTTGGCAAGATTCATTTCACCATGTGGCGCTGGCTGGGACTAACGGCTTTTCGCACCGCAACGCTATCCATTACACAGGGGTTAAGGAGGCCGCTCCGACCCCAAGTTCCTTATCTCAAATTACTTCTATACTCGTCCCCTGCACGACCAATCATTTTCCAAAGATACATAAAAGACACCCTGTATACTAGAAGAAGAAATGGAAAACAAAAAGAGAATAAGGCAAATAAAGGACAGGAGGAAAAGAAATGCCCTCAATCCTTGAAGAATGCGGATTGAGGGACTTGGAAGGAAGGAGAGCCATGAGAGGCAGATAGGAAGGTAAAAGAGGAGAGGGTCCGCTCCAGAGGTAATGGATAAAAGGGGGAAAACCGGACCCAGCTCAGGAATCCCTCGGGGTCACCAACTCCCGAACTCACCAGCCGTGAGCCCCTGAGGGTGTAGCAATATGCACCAGAAGTGGTGGGGCTACATACACCCTGCCTCCTTGAGGGCCTTGAGCACAAGGCAGGAGGTAACAGGAAAAGAAAAAGAAGGCTGACCCCTCGCAGAAGGAGGGTATCAGAAAAGACGAGATGGGCCAATTAAGGCGGGAAAGGAAGAGACTAACTAGGCCTCGGATACCCTAATACCGTCGGGGTCGGAAGAGAACAAGAGTTGACCAAGTGAGATCGACAGGAAAGAAGACGGAGAGGAGTCCGGCACAAGTAAGTGGAAGCAATGCCGGACTCAGCTGAGGCCCCTCTCTATAAATGAACCTTACAGTAACTTGGAACAAGTGTAATAAAAGGTTCCCATTTTGCTATACCTATGGTTGCAGAGATATTGAATATTTTGTACAATGTGTATTAACATAGTACGGAGAGTACGGATGGAAGTTCAACATCAGTAAATGTGAGATCCTGTTAACGACCAGGAAAAAGGACAGACCAATGAGTGGGATAACACTTGGAGGTGGACAGCTGAAGGAGGTGGAAAGTCTCAAGTACTTGGGAAGTATAGTGGAGGAAAATGGGAGAAATGACAAAGAGATTACGGAACGTGGCAGACAGCATTAGGAGCTTAGTGTAGAATAAAGATGTCCCACAAAAAAGCAAGGAAGTGTTATACAGAAGCTACTATATCCCGATACTGACCTATGCTTCAGAAACGTAGATAATGAAGAAAAGAGACATAAGCAGAATTCAGGCAAGAGAAATGAAGTTCCGGCGAAGTAGGATCGGAGTAACAAGAAGAGACAGGGTGAGGAATGAAAAGGTCAGGGAAATAGTGAAAGAGGAGCCCTTGCAGGGTAGGATTGAGAAATCAAGACTGAGGTGGTATGGACACTTAAAGAGAATGGAAGATAAGAAGATTCCCAAAAGGATACATGAGATGCAGATGCAGAAGAAACGATCAAGGGGAAGACCAAGAGATAGATGGCTGAAAAGAGTGGAGGAATGTGTCAAGAAGAGACGCTAGGACTGGACCAGAGTGACAGCAGAGAGGTGGTGGGTAGAAAGGACTAAGTGACGAGGCTTATGTTCCTAACAGACCCAGCCTGGGGCTGGAAACTGTACAAGATGATGATGATGATGTATTAACAAAACAGTTCATTGCTATGCACACTCCTTTTTAATTCCTCATTCCAGTTGCTTGAGAAGAGACGGCAACTTCTGTGCGCTGCAATGGTTGACAAAACAGCAAGTAGTGGCGCTACTGTACCCAGGAGGAGGATTTGAGAGGGGATCTAGCCTGTCACTACATAAGGCAATACATGTGTAGTGTTGTATATACATATTTATACGGGGTGATTAAGTTAAGAGGGCCATCTCAAATATCTACGGAACCGTTTAAGATATTGTCATTCTGTTTTCAAATTGTATTAAAGGGCTCATACAACACGGTTCATTTCGCCCCCAGCACATACGTATTTACCGAGAAACCGGTAGGAACTTCTTCGGTGTTTTAATGGAACTATAATAATTTCACCCACTAATAATAATAATAATATCGTATGGCCTCGAGTGCCGGGTGCAAGCTTTGTTATTTGACACCCAGAGGGCAGCTTGCATGTAGAATTTTGTTGTTCCTTGAAGCACTATAGCGCTTTCTAGTAGAGAAATGAGGAACTTTGTGTTGGCGGAAAATCCTGAGATTAATTTTGCCATTATGAACACGGCCTACTGAATTCAAATGGGTTCTTTGACATGCCAACTTCGTATGACATTAGTATAGTGATTTTTGCCACCTTTCAAAAATCACTTACTACGGCCAGGAGCAAGGTTGGGGTTGGTAGACCGAGACGACAACCACTCACCTACCGTGGCAAGCATTTCACCCACTTGAACAACTAAGAATCAAGTGACAAGTTCAATGATGTGCTTATTTTGCAAATCTCATGAGTGCTTTTTGAGATATTAAAGGTTTCCATAGGTGTCGCCATTAGACAAAAATGCGATGATGCTCCAGCCGCTGGAATGTGGGATGCAGGATTCTCTTGCGTGACCCACTCCTTGTTGACAAACACACATACTGAATTTATTCCATTCTATGCATACAGTAATGTGTACATAATCAAAATGATTGATGAATAACCGAACTCGTAAGAATTAACATTATAAATTGTGCTTTGAAAGAAGTTCATTTTCCGTATTGACAGATTCACTATATAACAAAGGAGAAACTGTTCCGCCTAGTCAATACATTTATTTACAACAAGTTATAAACTTGCTATTATATGGATATGGTACATGTTTCGGGGCCTCTAGTACTGGTCCCTTCTTCAGCCATAAATTAAGTTGTAAAATCCAGCATAATTAAAGATATCATAATAAAAAATATATAAAATGATGAGTGAATGGATGAAATGAGGCGAAAAAGAACATATTACTCATGAGAAGTAATGTGAGTGCACATCAGTAAAAATTAACACCATTGGTATTGCTAGGTTCTTGAGAATACACTTATATAGCACTGTTCTAATGTTTGTGCATGTGGAAATCACTTCACTTGGGATTTATAGCCCTCTAATGCAAGACTATAAGCTCAGAAGCCCCAGCTTGAACAGCAAGTTTCAGTCAACAGCATTGTAAATAACAGGCTATAAATCCCAAGTGAAGTGATTTCCACATGCACAAACATTAGAACAGTGCTATATAAGTGTATTCTCAAGAACCTAGCAATACCAATGGTGTTAATTTTTACTGATGTGCACTCACATTACTTCTCATGAGTAATATGTTCTTTTTCGCCTCATTTCATCCATTCACTCATCATTTTATATATTTTTTATTATGATATCTTTAATTATGCTGGATTTTACAACTTAATTTATGGCTGAAGAAGGGACCAGTACTAGAGACCCCGAAACATGTACCATATCCATATAATAGCAAGTTTATAACTTGTTGTAAATAAATGTATTGACTAGGCGGAACAGTTTCTCCTTTGTTATATAGAATTAACATTAGACGAGACGTTCGCAATGAACTAAATGGGAGAGTTTTGTTACATTTCTGATTTTAATAATGTAGGCTACATGTAATTCCCAAGGACAATCGTAGCATCCGCATCTCCATTGAGTGCAAGGCTTGTTCATGTTTCTTTGTATTAGGCCAGCATTCAGCTCCATACAAAGCAACAGGGTGGATAACTGTTTGATAGATCTTACTTTTGAGGGGCAGAGGGATCTTGCGGTCACAGAGAATGCCTGTGACCTGGCGCCACTTCATCCATGCAGCCCATTCACTCTTGCACAGGCATCCGAGACTGTGTCATCATCACAACGGAGCCAAGGTATCGGAGATGTGAAGCCTTTGGTAGTGGGATGCCATCCACTATGATGGTCCTATCTGTCTGGGAACTAGTTATTATGTTAGTAATAACTAGTTATGTACGAACCATTTCAACTCATACCATCTAGCCACGGCATTCCAAACCCTGTGGATTTTTCCAGATATGACAAGGCAGAAAACAGTTCTGTTTTGGAATTTGGTCAATACAGTTTAAAAAAGAAAAAAATCTCAAGTTTTCAACTTAAGTTAATTTATTTATTAATTGCCGAAAATTTCAGTTTTGTCGTGAATAACGACAAAAGAATGCTACATCCGCAAGTCATAGATTTTTGCGAATTTTCTTGAGTGTACCGCGAGTTGAAACATGTAATTATATGATACTAGTGGACCCGTGCGAGAACTCTCGCATACTGGGTTGTGTGCGCCCCATGTGTACAGACTACCCACCCGTCTCTAGTGCTATGCAGGCTGTACGCGACATTCTCTTGAATGCTCATTTATTATAATCAGCTACTTGTGAGCGTCCCATGTGTACATACCACCGTTTTGTGGGCTCGATGCGACACAGTTCTGCCAGGGACTATCGTCTTGTTTATTTCTTTAAAAGCACTTTATAAACAAATTAATAAATATATTTCCGTTGACTTTTAAGAAATGCAAGATTTTTCCTGCACTACTGAGACGATTTGGAAGATTTTGGCACAAACCACACCTTCTAACTCCCTCTGGTTTAGGAGCTTGAGTTTTGGGATACATACACCTTAGTGTATTATATAATGCCTAGTTGGTAGCATGCTGAACTGCTGTGCCCAAGATAGCAGGTTCAAGCCCGGCTGAAGTCGTCGGATTTTTTAAGAGCGTTAAAAATCCTTCAGTATGCCTTCCTTCGGAGGGGAAGTAAGGCCGGCAATCCCATGTCCTAGATTTATGGCATGTAAAAGATCCTTCCACAGACTAAACTTGTGTGAAGCTAAATCGCTAGGTTAGATTTCATTGGAATGCTCTATTAAAGTTCCAACGTTCACCACTAGGTATCAGTGACATCTGTTAGCGAAAGTTGGAACTACTTGAAAATGAACGGACCTTCTAGCTCACCCTATGGGGGTCCGCTGGAAGCAGCTACAGACTCTGGCGAGCCGAACATGTCCTCGGACACTCCCGGCACTAAAAGTCATACAATATATAAATAAATTATATAATATGATTTTCAAATAAAACATGTTCTGAACCAATGTGTTTTTTTTTCTTGTTTTTTTCCGATTATGTGATTTTGCGAATTTTGACTGTCTCTAGTCATCGTAGATGTAGTGGCCATTTGCTGCTCAATCAAGCTGGCTAAATCAACCAATCCTGAAGATGTATGAATGTCCATCCCTTATTATTCCAGTTTACAACGAGGTCAGGAATTATATGATGATGAAAGTCTATGTGGTGATGTTTTTTACGGCTGAATGTCCTTCCTGACGCCAACCTCGGGAGAAGAATTAATGAGAGATGAAATGAACGAAGGTGAATGAAACTGGGCAAGGATGTGGAAGGAAGCGGCAGTGGCCTGTCAGAAGGTCCAAGCATTTGACTGGAGCTGAAAATGGGAAACCACGGAAAACCATTTCAAGGACGGCCGACGGTGGGGCTCGAACCCACGCGTCTACCGAGTCAGCAGAGAGCTTGGCCCCATGGCCCAGCCCTGCGCTTTAACGAGCTACAGCTGTCGGTTAGATATTTGACCATATTATCTTGGTAACGGAATCCCCTCACCACATAAGGCTTACTTAAATACGCTCCGGTAGTTTTGACTTCAACCCGTGACAAAGACTGAGGGTATATTAATGGTCACCGTTCATCTTATCTGAGATCGATACGAAATTTCTGCTTAAATTGACAATTCTATTATATAAAGCACTCATAATGGTTCCGTATTGATGTGCTGAAATACCTTAATTATTTCAACAACCTATATATATGGTGCACCATATTAGGTTAAATGTCCATTGATAGTTTAGTGCTACGCTTTTATAATAATTTCATTAATTTAATGCTTTATACAGAGAGTTTAGTTTGTATGTAACGGAGACCCTCGCTTGCCGGCTCATCCGTGGCGCGAGCCTGCCTCCTGCCATGCACGTTGCCGTTATGCGGCGCCCGCACGGCACTGAGTAATTGAGTATAGGAATTTGTACTTACCTAGTTCACATCTGGTGCTTAAAATGTTCGCCATTCACGGCTACACATCGCTGGCACCTTTTTATGAAACTGGCATTTACTCTCTGAAGTTCCTCAGCACCGATTGACTGTATTTCAGATGTAATATAGCCTTTAAGCTCATTTATAGTGTGAGGGTTTCTCGCATATACTCTATTTTTAAGCGTCCCCCACAAATAAAAGTCACATGGTGATAAGTCTGGGCTTCGCGGGGGCCACACGTTCCGACTTATAATCCTCGTACCGAAAATGCGACGCAATTCTATCATGGATGCTTCGGCAGTGTTGAAAGTAATTCGACAATAGCTCTCCGTAAGTCAGTTCGTCAAAAAATTGGTCAAGGATCACATTGAAGTACAAATTCCTATACTCAATGACTCAGTGCCGTGCAAGCGCCGCATAACGGTAAAGTGCCTGGTGGGAGACAGGCGCGCAACGCAGGCGAGCGTGCAAGCGAGGGTCCCTGTTACATACAAACTAAACTCTCTGTATTTGGCTGATGAAGGAGTCAAAAATTGTTCATTAGTCCCTGAAACATGTACCAAGAACAACTTTGTTAATAATTTCTTCATTAAAGTATTGATTAAGGCGGTAATATAAACCTTTTCTAAATTGACAATGTTCAGACAGAAAGCTTATGTCTGGTGAACTAATCAAAGCTGCTGGGTAATTAACAGTCCTGTAAACACACAACTTACCTTCCCATTACCAAACGTTTTAGTGGGTGTGTTGACAGAGATAAAGATGAGGTCGGCTTCTTTAATGGCTGTGTTGATATCATTAGAGAAGAAAAGGTTCTTGCCTCTGCACTCTTTCACCACCTCATCCAGACCGGGCTGAAACAATGGCAAAACACTTGTATTGGGGGATGTTTGAGGCAGCTCTCCAACCTTTCTGTCCTAGTCGATCATTTCATCTCTCCATAGCTACCACAGCCTACAATAGAGGCAATGAATATTCTAAAACCGACTGATTACAGAAGACCAAAAGGTGAATTGGAAGAACTTGTATCAATAAAAGTTATAAAAAAGATGGGCAATGGTGAATAATACCTAACAATGTTGTCAATAACAACCTAGAACCCATTACTGATACCATGCGAAAGAAAAGACTAGGATTCTTTGGGCACATCATGAGAATGCCATATTCACGTCTTCTAAAACTACTAGTACAGTACAATCTTGCTTCAAAAAAACACAACAACTGGATGCTGATGGTTAAAAGAAATCAGAGAGGACTTAAAAGAAATTGGCCTAACAACAGAAGATACTACAAATAAGAAAAGTTTAACTACAACACTTAAAAATATGACTTTTTATTTTCCACTCATAAAAAAGAAAATTCCAAAAAGATTATTTTCCGCCCAAGAAAGGGCAAGAAGATCAATACGAATGAAGAAGTACTGGGAAGACCGCAAGGCAATCTGCTAAACATATTCTAACCCTCGCCTATCCCCACAGTTATTATTAGGGCCCGGATGTTGATGATATGTCATCTTCTTACTAAGTTGTCTAAAACAATACTGAAGTACATAGAAACTCCGGACGGGCCACACCGTCCTCAAATATGTCATTTTTATTTTGCATCTTTTTGCATTTTTGCTATTTTTCCATTTTAAGCGCATTTCTCAAGATTGGTAGATATTTTTTGGTCTTATTTTAGAGAAATCGGCCTTTTAAAGTCATTTTCTTCCAATTTAGTCCTGCCACAGCTTTATATGAGTTACGTCTCTCACAGTTAAGAAGAAGCTATTAGCTGATACAAGATAATTTAAAACATTGAAATATTGATTCCATTTCCTTAATCAACCGGGTGGAAACTAGTCTCAGCAACAATCATGGCGAAGTTGCTGCGGGTATTACATCAAAACTGAAAAAAAAAAAATGCAGGACAAAAACACCGGGTATATAACATTATGCAAAATCTCCGACATTCTTTCTGGTGAAAACTACTGCATATGTATGGGATTGAGAAGGATTTAGCAGCAAACGACCTTCCTCACTTCAAGTACGATCCGATCACATCAGTTGATGTTGAACGCAGCTTTTCGAGATATAAAAATTTGTTGGCTGATAACCGCAGATCATTTACATTTGACAACATCAGAATGGCTTTCGTAGTGCATTGCTCAGACTAAAGTGAACATAAACCTTTTGTTAAGTGCTAGAAATCTATTTTGATTGAATTTTCAGTCTGAGCTTAATATGTCATTTTTTTTAAATATTGGTGAGTTTATTATTATAAGCATTTTCTCCATTTTATAGTGCATTTTTCGAATTTTTGAAATATTGGTGAGTTTATTATTATAAGATCATATTCTCCATTTAATAGTGCCTTTTCCGAATTTTTGAAATATTGGTGAGTTTATTATTATAAGATTATTTTCTCCATTTAATAGTGCCTTTTCCGAATTTTTGAAATATTGGTGAGTTTATTATTATAAGATCATTTTCTCCATTTAATAGTGCCATTTCCGAATTTTTGTAATATTGGTGAGTTTATTATTATAAGCATTTTCTCCATTTAATAGTGCCATTTCCGAATTTTTGAAATATTGGTGAGTTTATTATTATAAGCATTTTCTCCATTTAATAGTGCCATTTCCGAATTTTTGAAATATTGGTGAGTTTATTATTATAAGCATTTTCTCCATTTTATAGTGCATTTTTCGAATTTTTAAGTCATTTATTACAGTCATTTTTGAAAATGATCAGTGCAGTTTTTAAACATTTTTCCGGCATCAACATCCGGGCCCCAGTTATTATCCTTGACCCTTCTGGTCCACAACTAAAATTGCTACACATGGTACCTCTTCATTAGTACTGTCTTCCCCACCCCACTCTTCATTTGTTACTCTGCTCTACCCATCGATAACACCAGACTTGTATTCTCCTCTTCTCTGCTGCGCCACGCTCCAGACAAAAGCTTTCAAGAATCCACAGTTGGTAGCACTTCAGGCAAGCAACTCAAATTTGAAAACCTACTTTAACCCTTTATAGGGCAAGAATAATGTTTTTGTTTTTATGTGTGTTTTACATTTTAAATTATTTCAATTATTAGACTTATTAATAATGTTATTTTTGTTCCTCTAATTTTGATGTTGATATATTTATTAGCCTACTTTTCACATTTTGCAAAAATGAGGAAAAAGTAGACTTATGAGATCGGGCAAATGTGTATCTGTCTGTCTGTGTGTGTCCCCCCCCCCCCCCTATCAACTCCTAAACGGCTGCAGCAATCGAAACAAAATTTGGTATCAGTCAAGATCTATACTTGAATATCTCACGGCCATATTTGAAAATGATGTCAGTGCTACCAACTGCTGAAAAATCGCAAGTGAAATTTGAGCTCCATGTTGGATATCTTGGAAGGTATTAATGGGAGCTATTTCAAAATTGGCACACATATAGATAATAATATTGCAGTTTAATTTCTAGGAGACCATACATGGCAGTGCTGCCAACATGATTCTAAACCTGCTGATAGGTCCAATTTTAAAATGAATGTAACTTCTATACTAACTAATGGATTTCATTCAAAATTGACACAACAATAGATCAGATTATTTCAGATTATTTCTGACCAATACATGTATGTCATTGTTGCCAACATGATTTTATGCGCGCTTTTAGATCCAATGTTTAACTGCATGTAACGTCCATGCTATCCATTGGACTTCAACCAAATTTTGTATTCTGTACCTTAAGAGATGGAACTAAGAATATATTCAGTCACCAGGGCTGCCAACTGTAGTTCTCTATTAGGCTGCATTATGCCAGGTATACAGTATTTCGAACTAATTAGAAATTTCAATATTACCAACCTAATTTCGTCATTATTCTAGATAGATCCATATAGATTAATCATTGGCATGAATCTTAAATTTTAGGAAAAGTAGGCTCTTTAGTTCTTCACGGAACTTCTTGTTTTTAATTTCCAATTTATCTTCTTAAATAGATTTAAGTTAATTTTGATTGTTATTTGTTATTGAATTAATTAACTAATTTCGAATTGATTTTTACAATTATTTTCATAATTTTGTTATAGTTATGTTCATTATTTTATGTTTCTTTTATTATTGAAATTTTATTTTTAAGATTTTTATTTCAATATTTATATTTTATTTTTACACTTAAATTGTTAATGTTTATGTTTTTTTTTTTTTTACATTTTATCCAACATATTACGTCAAGTGGATACGTACAGTAGGTATATTTGATTTTATCATTTTAAATGATCTTGTCGACTTCGTCGTTACGCTGGGGTCTGGCGTTACGTTACGTTGACGGGACGAAAAGTACCCAGATGCACTGAGGTGTGTGACGTTATAGTACTGCTTGGTGCAAGTGCTCCCCGACAATCCCTACTTCGGTAGTATAAGACAAAAATCCCTGATTCTTGGATGCCACGGGTAATCTCGAGAACCACTGGATGGATTTTAATGCGGTTTTCACCATTCTGTAAAGGATATCTCGAGGAAAGATTCTGTAGAAAATAATTTATGTATGACCAAAGGAAGCAGTAACGATTTCAGTGAAAAACTCGAAAACCAACTTGGCGTCCATTCGCTTCTTAAGCTTACACTGGGCAAACCGTTAAAAATGAAATGAAGATGATGAGTAAAATTAGCTTTAGCGGTAGGGTTTATCAAGTGCCTCTGTGGAAAAGTAACTTGTGGCCCACCACTTATTGCGCACACCTGCGCTAAGGGATGAGCAAAATGTTTTCAGAATTATAGCCTAAGAAGATGGGGCTTCTCGTATACTTAGCGTGTGGAACTTTTGTAGGGATACAACAATTAGCAAATTTATGTTAGTGAATTCGGAACATTTTGCTTTGCCCGGTGAAATCTACCCCCACCTTCCAACGTGCCGAAAGGAATTTTTATTTTCATGCTGCATATCAAACTTCATTCGACATTTTATTTCTAACTAGAGTTAGTGGTTTGCGACAGATGTCTGTATCTTCATGTCCTATGGAACCTAAGAGCGTTAGTCAAAGATAACCTATAATTTAGCTTCACACAGGTGTAATTAGTGGAAGGTTCTTAAATAGGCCATAAATCTATGTTATGGGATCGCCGGCTTTACTTCCCCTCCGAAGGAAGGCATACTGAGAGATTTATAACCCTCTGGCGGCTTCGGTGGCATAGTCGGTAGCATGCTGAACTGCTGTGCCCAAGATAGCAGGTTCAAACCCGGCCAAAGTCGTCGGATTTTTTAAGAGCGTTAAAAATCCTTCAGTATGCCTTCCTTCGGAGGAGAAGTAAAGCCGCCGGTCCCATGTCATAGATTTATGGCATGTAAAAGATCCTTTCACAGACTAAACTTGTGTAAAGCAAAATTTGTTAGGTTAGATTTCGTCAGAGCGCTCTATCAAAGTTCCAACGTTCACCACTAGGTATCATTGATATCTGGTGGCGAAAGTTGGAACTGCTTGAAATTGAACGGAACTTGTAGCTCACCCTATAGGGTATCCGCTGGAAGCAGCTACAGACTCAGGCGAGCCGAACATGTCCTCGGACACTCCCGGCACTAAAAGCCATACGATAAATAAATAATAAAATATAACCCTCTTAAAAAAATCCGCCTGAACCCGCGATCTTGGGCATAGAAGGTCAGCATGCTACCAACTACGCCACCGAAGCCGCCTGATGAAGGTTAGAATATGTTAAACAGATTCCCTCGGATGTAAGGTGTGGTAGCTATGCAGGGATGAAATGATTAGCTCAGGACAGAGAGGCATGGAGAGCTGCATCAAACCAGTCAAAAGACTAAAGACTCAAACACACAAGACCACAGTGTACGGAATAGCTCATACCACGCTTTCCGACAGTGTTCCAAACTTCTGTTGACGTGTATACATATTCAAAATTTACAACACAATTGTAAGTTCAGTTCAGTAAAATCTTTTCATTTTGATCATTGACAGTCAAAGAAATTCCTTCCATTAAAAAATTCCGAACAGTCCACACGAAAGTTAATTTTATCTAACGAATGAACATTTGAATCATTCTTAGTGTTCTCATTAGGGCATGAACCACTATTTGTTTAAAATTTGTTTCTTTTTAATAAAATCAAGAATATTGCATTCATTTCACAGAAAACTAATAACTCACATTTTGAGTGAATTCTGCATTTAAGTTATTTGCAAATTAAATATCGCACGTAGAGGTCATAGGGCGGCTTCGGTGGCGTAGTTGGTAGCATGCTGAGCTTCTATGCCCAAGATCGCGGGTTCAAACCCGGCCAAAGCCATCGTTTTTTTTAAGAGCGTTAAAAATCCCTCAGTATGCCTTCCTTCGGAGGGGAAGTGAAGCCGGCGGTCCCATGTCATAGATTTATGGCATGATAAAGAACCTTCCATTAATCACACCTGTGTGAAGCTAAATTATATATAGGTTAAACATTCGACAAACGCTCTTAGCTTCCAACGCCAGGAGCCGACTTCGGTGGCATCTGGTAATCAAGTTCTGAACTAGTAGTCGTTGACGGTAGCATTTGCCGACAAAAGTAGGAACTACTTGAAAAAAATTCAATGTCTGCCGTCCTCACTTGAATTGAAAACAGATAACACACGATAATACAGTCGTCACAATTAACACCGGTTATCAGACAGATTCTACACACACCCAAAGCACAAGGGGCTACATGACCGCGTTGTCGCAGCCCCTAAACTGAGGAACCAACCAACTAACCTTGGTCTACCCCTGCAGATCTTATCCTCAACCCTTCCTTCCAAAACTAAGTTTGCTATTCCTGGGTGTCTTAGTACATGTCCTACCAACCTATCTCTTCTTTAATTATTTGCCAATTTGTTGCCTTAAATCAACAACCTTTTTCCATGTACAGTCATGTATGTACAAAGTGTATCGAATAGGCGGAATAAATATTTTTCTTGTAAATGTACAGTCATACTCTGCATTTCCAAATGTTAGAGCTCGAGCCAGCCGGGAAGGCGGTGCGCAGAACACAACGCTACCATTACGTCATGCCTCACTTCCAACCCACCAATCACAGTCAGTCTGTCTTGAGAATCTGAGCTAGTGTATTGTCAAGAAAGCCAAGTGTAAAGCAGCGTGAAAGAGACGGTCTCGTTGAGCTAAGCGACGGTGTTGCCAAACTGCAGGAACTCATGGCAGCAGCCTGCTATGTGGGGCTCGGACAGGGTGGACCTGTTGCAACAGTGGATATGTATCTCTTTCTCTCTCTGCGCAAATCCCAGAGAGCCGTCCGCCTTCCGGGCTGACGCGAGCTCTAGCAGTTGCAAAAGAAAGATGTCCTCTAATATGCATGGACAATCTAGTGGGGGCAGATCAGCAGATATCCACAGTGTATCTTATTACTCCCACCTTTATGCAGTTGAGTGTCCTCCAAGCTGGGTTGTTTGTGTGGTGGTTCAATTTACTCTCCAATTTACGTCCCACCAGGACCAGCGATCTCTGCAACAAGTTCTACCTGGACTCTTCCACTGCCACAGGCTCATGGCTATGCAGGAAGGGGTGGGGATCTGATTCTTGCTTCGTCCTGCTCCAATGTCTCTTCAGATGTGAGGTGGAGGTATCCCAATAACTTAAGGCACCCCAATTGATCATTATTTCTTTGGTGTGTGTTATGGCATTCTTAATGGCAGGCCATAAAAAAAATAAAGACGAAAGCCAGATGTGGTCCGCAGGTCTATTACACTATCATGAAGGCCTGGTCACCTCCTACCAACACATTGCCTAGTTTCAACTCTCGTCTGATGAGGTTGGTATTAGGAAGGACATCTGGCAATAAATAACAATTGACGCATATATTTAACCTGCATCTGACCACATAGAAACAGGAATAAGAAGGGGTAGATACATTAATTGGTCAATGAGGCAGTAAAACTGCCCTTTCGAAGCCATGTGTGTTAATTTGTTTATTAATTCCGAATGTAAGTTGAACGAGGCTTATACACTTGCAGCAGACATGAATGTGACTTTTACATACAGTACATTGTGTCCGTGTTTCATCTTCTGGGAGATATTACGTGTTGAAATTAGGAACCCTGGTCACTACTGAAACTCATATATCCTACAGGGTGTAACACAAATGTATGGCACAAAATTCAGGACACATTCCTCTCACCTAGACGAAGAAACTATGTTATATGAACATGGGTCAGGAAACGCTTTGTTTCCATGTTACAACTCATTTTCTCCAACTCATTAATCATGGGAAACACACAAGAACAGAACGTTAGAATCATGGAACATGCACTCTTGGTTACGTCTGATTACGTTGTCATTATCGTAGGTGCACCGCCATGTTTTGTTTTACATGGCCCTGTTGCCATGTGACTTACAGCATTGCTTCTTTACAGCTGTGTGACAAAACCTGCACTCCATGCACGATGGAACGCCTCCTCATTTTTGTTTTAATGTCCGTCGGCTTCTAAATAACAGATTCAGTGACAGATAGATAGGTAGAGGTGGATCAATTGTCTGGCCTCCACGCTCTCTGGACCTAAACCCACTGGACTTTCATTTGTGGGGGCATTTTAAAGCTCTTGTGCATCGAACCCCAGTACAAGATGTTCAGTGTCTCCGTGTCCGTATTATGGAAGGCTGAGAAACCATATGTAATACTCCAGGGATACATCAGCACATCTGAGATTCACTACGACAGCGGGTTGATGCATTTATCAATGCGCACGTAGGGCATATTGAACATCTCCTGTGAGAAAGAGTTGTATGTGGTATAGTGGTACGTTCTGTTCTTATGTGTTTCTCATGCTAAACTTAATAAGTTGGAGAAAATGAGGTGTAATATGAAAACAAAGCGTTTCCGGACCCATGTTCATATAAAAATTTCTTCGTCTACGTGTGAGAAATGTGTCCTGCAATTTGTGCCATACATTTTTGTTACACCCTGTATGTGCTAAAGTTCGTAAATATGTGTTTTTATTTATTGGTATTTTAAAAACGGCTGCCATGTATCGACAGCGCTTGAATCTCGATCAACTGTCATCAAGGCTCACTCTAGCGGCATGCACCGAGGCACACACATTATTGCCAACATGTGAGATACAAAATCACTGTTGATAAAAAGAAGTGGAATACAAAATCACTGTTGTCCAAAAAAATCATCAGGACGAGTTAGGCTGTAACCATTGTCAAAATCCATTGGATTGGACAAAACGAAGGTTAGAAGGTCGGGTGTAGGTGCGGCCTTGGCCGCGCGCAGCTAGCGGGGCACGGTTCACACAAAATCTTTGATCTGGGCGCATTAGGTTGTAACCATTGTCAAAACCACAGAAGTTGTGCGAAAAAAATACACATAAGCTTACTGTATTTATTAAAGCAAAGCGATATACTGCATAGCCGGCCCTGTGGTGTTGGGGTAGCGCACCTGCCTCTCACCCGGAGGCCCCGGGTTCGATTCCCGGCTCCGTCAGAGATTTTAGAAACTGGCGCGAGGGCTGGAACGGGGTGCACTCAGCCTCGTGAGGACAATTGAGTAGCTGTCTTGACAGTGAGGCAGTGCCCCGATCACGAAAACCAAGATTACCGGCCGAGGAGACCCGATGTGCTGATCATGTATCACCCCAATATCTGCAGGCCAACTGGCTGGGCAGCAGTCGCTTGGTAGGCCTAGGCCCTTAATGGGCTGTAGTGCCAAGAGTTATGTTATGTTATGATATACTGCATAGCAATTACAGAGCAGATAATAAAAACCACTCATTTCAGCTATGGAAAAGAAAATCATTACAGAGAAGCGAAATATTGCACACACTAGCCTAATTAGAGCGGTGAACTGAGAGTTGCGCACTCAAGACTGAACTGGGCGCTTCTTTGTGTTATATAGTACCGTAAGGGCGAGGTTGGCAGTACTGTTTCGATAACAGACCAGCGGGCCAGTGGGGCTAATGAAGAGACCTGAATACTCACGACAGCAACCGATGATGATTGATTTGGACTAACCGTGGCCACAGCTGTAATTTTGGCTATATCAGTCGTGATCCTATTTGGGATGGCAGGGTGGGTCACACATGGCGGAGGAGGAAATATCTATTAAAACATTGCTCCCCGATTTATTTCTCATCGTTTCATAAGGTATTTTGGCCAATTCATGTAAGTTATTATAGAGAATGTTATCGCTCGTTCTATGTTCATTCAGCACTACCATTCGTTTTCCACCATTTGCAAGTGACTTGCCTCGTGTCCCAAAAATGTACTACATAGGACCTTGTAAAGGTGACAACTGAGGCTTGTAGCCTGGCTAAACATAAGTCAGTCCTAATCTCATTGGTCTTCAAATGTGGTATACTACAAATCTCTCATTTTTAAGTATAGTACCAAGATTGCTGGCCTGATTCTTTTGTTCATGGAACTTAAACAGGCAGTATTAGCGAGCAAGTTCACCTTGATTTAAATAGGCTTAAATTTTCTTACCTCACTTGTTTTATTTCCCAATGCAAAAAAACAAAACATAAATGAGTTCAAGAGAATAAAAGGAGACAAGTCATACGGCAAACAACAGGTCATTCGAGTGTTACTGACCATTAAACCCAGTTTTTATTGCCAACTTAAGAGTTCCATCCAATTGAAATGCCCATGGCCTTTTTAATCTACCCACATAAATCATTGCAGCTTGACAAGAGTTCATTAAAACAGAGTATTACAATAGCACGATACTAACCTCGTAAATGGGCAATTTATCCGAATTCCACTGACTGATTCTTTCCTTGCTCAGATCCACTACAGTGACCACTATATCAGGACATTTCAATGCTATCACACTACATGTTGGACCGCCGACGTAACCAGCTCCAATACAGCATATCTTCTTGATAACCATGTTTCTGTTTTAAAAATACACACAGTAAATGAATACAGTAGTGTCAAAACATTTCAGCATCGTCTCATACAAAGTTTGACATTTATGTTTTGTTTACATGCCTTCTGTCAACGTTAGAATGCATCTTACATTTACTTAGAATTACATAGCACACCAATGAATGCCTTAGATCTTACCTACTTTGTAATAAAGAGTTACGTAAATAATAGCAGTAGAGAAATAACGCGGAGTTTTAATTTTATGATTAGTTTTGCTTGAAATTTCCGTACGTAATCACACTACGTGGCTTCACAGCACCAAGACGACACACACCAAAGCCAGCCTCGAATCAGACTGAGGTCGGTGTTTCTTTGATCACTTGCCAGATGTCACTACTCGGAGCCCACTGCGCATGAGCAAATTTTATTCGCCTCGAGCGTATTCATGAGAGGATGTGTGAAGGCCGAAAATGATAAACCTCCCACGCTTTGTAATCTAGCGTGATAAAAAAAAAGAGAATGGGCCACGGCGACGCTAACTTTAAACAATATAACATTGATTGTACGTTCCATTTCTTTAAAGCTATTCGAATCTCCTTCCTATAAAAAATAGTGGCGTTAACTGTTTCATTGGCGGCTTCGGTGGCGTGCATGCTGAGCTTCTATGCCCAAGATCGCGGGTTCAAATCCGGCCAAAGACGTGGGATTTTTTAAGAGCGTTAAAAATCCCTCAGTATGCCTTCCTTCGGAGGGGAAGTAAAGCCGGCGGTACCATGTCATAGATTTATGGCATGTTAAAGAACCTTCCACTAATTACACCTGTGTGAAGCTAAATTGTATAGGTTAAGAATGTAAACAACGCTCTTAGGTTCCTACGTTCGTTGCCAAGAGCCGACTGCGGTGGCGTCTGGTAGCTAAGTTCTGAACTAGTAGTCGTTGACGGTGGCGTTTGGCGGCAAAAGTAGGAACTACTTGAAAAATTCAAAAGTCTGCAGTCCTTACTTGAATTAAAAAGCAGATAACTCACACTCATGCAGTCATCACAATTAACACCGGTTATCAGACAGATTCTACACACACCCAAAGTACACGGGGCTACATGACCGCGTTGTCGCAGCCCCTAAACTTAAGAACCAACCAACCTAACGGTTTCATTCAGCCTCGGGGGCTTGCACATCCTGTGTACCTACTTACTCAGGTGTGTGTAAAATTCGTCTGATAACCTGCGTTATTGTGGTTTATGTAGTACGGTAATGTGTATTTGTAATTGATGTTAGGATTGGGAAGGAAGCAGCTATGGCCGTAAGTTTGCCTGGAACAGAAGTGGGGGGTAAACCACGGCGAACCACTCACAGGATGGGAATCAAACCCACCTTCTCTTAGTTTTGCCTCATGAGGCTAGGTGTTCCCCGTTCCAGCCCACAGACAAGAATTCGCAGAGCCGGAAACCCAACTCGAACCTCAGGTTTTTAGCCTATTTTTCATCACATGAAAAAATAAGCTTATATATAAATTTTATTGCAGCTGAAAAGCCATTAGTTACAAATGTTAAAATAAACATAATACCGTACTGTATAAGGTACCATAACATGGAATGATTATACTCTTCTATTGTCTTTGCAATAGTCACGGAGTGTTTTTGTTCTACACTGACCGACAAAAAAAAGTGGAACACTTTAATTTTTATGTAATTTCTTAATTTATTCCACTAATATGTATCGGTTTTCCAATATTTGCATTATTCATGTTTAGATGGTTGGCTACAGTAAATACCGAAACATGTTTTACAACATGCTTTAACTCACAAATTTCATTACATTTTGCAAATCTTACAATTTTCTATTTTTTGTAATGTTCTTTTGGGCTGTGTTACAAATCAATTCTTCAACTCATGTCAACAATTCAAGAACAATCACTTTATTTGTACCCAAAGAGCATCACTATCCAGCCATTACATTCTGTTACTCAAGACCTGTTCCATCTTGCTCATGAATGCCCCAAGGGTGCCAACTTACACAAATCAAATTTAATTACAGAAATACATTCACAAAATTACAGAAACAAATTCACAACAGGCTGGGTTTTATCAAATGTATTGCTAAACAAAACAATGCTTTTACTGCACTGCACAAGAACACTCGTCACTAAAAACGAGTGTTTCCACCCTTAGCGTCTATGAGAGCTTGTAAACGCTCAGGCATACTTTTCACAACTCGTCGAATGGCATCTGCCGGGATGCGATCCCAATCCTCCAACAGCGATGTTCTCAGTTGTGCCAAGGTGGTGCGGTCACGCTGTCTGACGATCCTTCCAAGCATATCCAATACATGTTCGATGGGGTTCAAGTCAGGACTACGAACTGGCTAGTCCAGGGTTTGAATCCCCACTTCCTGCAGATATTGTAGAAAACAGCGAGCAGTATGAGGGCGGGCATTAGCCTGCATCAGAATGAAATTCTGACCAATGAAAGGCGCAAAGGGCATCACATGGTTCATCAGGATCTCTTCGATGTACCATTGGGAATTGAGTGTCCCGTGATCGATGCTCATCAACTCAGTGCGGGCCATAACGTTGATGCCATCCCACTTCATAACCGAGCCACCACCAAATGGGGTCCTCCCCGCGCCTTCTCCACACTCTTTCTCTTCCATCTGGAGATCTAAGATTAAAGCGACTTTCGACAGTGAAGAGAACAGAGGCCCACTGCTCGTGGGTCCATTCCAGATGCTGCCTTGCGAAGCGAAGACGCGCCTCTCTGTGATGTCGTTCGAGTGCGAGTCCACGTGTAGGTCTCCTGGACGAAAGATGAGCTTCTTCAAACCTTCTTCTTACTGTTCGCTCACTCACTCTCACATTTCTGACATTTCCCAGTTGATTTCGTGCCTGGATTGCTGTGGTATGACGATCACGTAGAACTTGCAGGGTGAAAAAATCCGTCATCCATGGTATTTGTGCTTCTTCTACGGCCTGACCCTCGTCTCCTGTTCTTATGTTTGGAGTTGTCCGTAACGTTGCACTGCACGGTGAATGCTACCGAGAGATGATCCAATGGCTTCAGCAACATACCGGAAGCTACGGCCATCCTCCACCATTGCAACTGCTTGTGCAGCTCTTTCACGGCTAAGAGTCATGTTTTAATGTGAACTGCACATGGATAACTTACTAAAATGTATGACAATGGTTCACCGGTGTTCAACAAATGCCAGTTGTTATCCCCCGAACAACAATAAGCGAGCGGCAACACTCATAAACCTTAAACGCTTACAGTGCGCTTCCCGCCATAAAACCATTAAGATAGGCTGATCGAAGATTGGGAGTAATTGGTGATAATAAACCACCCTAAGAAATGTCATATTATCAATTTCTATTCAAGGATATTTCAGATGATGTTCTAATGCATGAAAAGCTTTTAAAATATGATTACATCTTTTTCATGGCTAATTTTATACTACAGTATTTATATTACTTTTCAAACTGTTCCACTTATTTTTCCGGTCAGTGTATTTTTGCACCACATAAAGTCACACAATACACATATAACTTACATTGATCATTTGCGTGGTGGAATTCTTTGGTTGTGCATAACTTATGGTGAAAACCAGGTATGTCAAGCCTAATAGTGGCATGCCTCTGCATTTGGTTTGGTTTCTAATTTCAAATGATCTTGTCGACTTCATCGTTATGCTTTGGTCTACCGTTATGCGTTACGGTTACGGCGTGTATGACGTCATCATGTTGTTCAGTGCATATGCACCGAGTCTGAGTTTACTCCGGGGGTCTGGCGTTATGCGATATGGAGACGGCGAGTGCGTGACGTCATGCAGCAGAGTGCACCTCCCGCTCTCCGTTCCCCGCGTGGGAAGCCTAAGTTAAAGGGTAATGGAGTCTGTTGAGTCTGAGTTTACTCCTGGGGTCTGGCGTTATGCGATATGGAGACGGCGAGTGCGTGACGTCATGCAGCAGAGTGCACCTCCCGCTCTCCGTCCTCCGCGCGGGAAGCCTAAGTTAAAGGGTAATGGAGTCTGTTGAGTCTGAGTTTACTCCTGGGGTCTGGCGTTATGCGATACGGAGACGGCGAGTGCATGACGTCATGCAGCAGAGTGCACCTCCCGCTCTCCGTACCCCGCGTGGGAAGCCTAAGTTAATGGGCAATGGAGTCTGTTGAAAGAGACCTGAGCCTTTCTAACATGTGGAGCATGCGTCATTTGAAATGATATAAAGTCTAGTCTCTCAGACTGACTGTATCTTTTTTTGTCCAAGTGGTGCCCCTGCATAGGTATTGGAATCAAAATTCCAATACTGAACAGAGCATCAGCACTAGGTGGCCAGACTATCTATATACCGGTAGATCTCCTGACCAAAACACACTTACAATGAAAACTCAAGAAAATGGTTATTTTAAGGACCGATTGACAAGAAAGCTTGGTCCTAGTTTCTACATGTCATATAAATGTAGAAGGCTTAAGTAGATCAAAGTGCCAATATCTTTACAAAATGCTGATTAATGACAATATTGATGTGCTTGCACTCCAAGAAACTCATACTGCGGATGAAGGTCAACTTCAGCAAAGAGGCAGAATACCAGGATTTAGCATTATTGGTGCGACTTATCATCATGCATATGGGACAGCTACCTACGTCCGGAAAAATCTAGAGAATATCTCACTCCTTTCAGCAACTAGCTTTGACAATATACATCAAGTCACAATTAAGATAGGGGACATTGTAATTACCAACGTGTACAAGCCACCAGCAATGGAATAGCCAAATCATGTGACGATGTTGAAGTAGCTTTGAAGGATATGTCAATTGGTAAAGCACCGGGATTTGATGGACTTCATCCCGAATTTCTTGTCAACTTTGGTAGAAATGCGCGATCATGGCTCTTTAAGTTTGCTACCAATAATATCCTGCAGACTGGTAAGATTCCTCACTTGTTAAAGCAAACAAAAATCATCGCTGTTTTGAAACCTGGGAAACCAAATAATAAGCCAGAGAGTTACTGACCAATATGCTGTATGCTACAAATTAGTGGAACGACTCCTCCTGAACAGAATTGCTCCAAGATTGCTTGCGGGGATACCCATTGAGCAAGCGGGAGTTAGACCTCATCGCAGCTGTACAGACCAGGTGTTGTCACTAATGACATTTATTGAGGCAGGATTTCAAAATTGCCTTAAAACATCAGTGGCATTCATTGATCTCAAGGCTGCATACGACACTGTTTGGAGGGAAGGTCTGATTTGCAAACTACTTCGAGTAATTCCCTGCAAGACCATTGCCAATCTAGTCAATAACATGATGAGTAACAGACTGTTTAGAGTTGTCATGGGTAGTACAGTTAGTGCACAAAGGAAATTGAATGACGGATTACCACAAGGTTCTGTCCTGGCTCCACTTCCTTTCAGCTTGTACATAGCTGATATGCCAAGGACGGAATCAAGGACATTTGGGTATGCAGACGACTGGGCGATAGCTACAAGAAGTTCAAGCATAACAACAACTGAGAACACACTAACAACAGACCTGAGTATCCTAGGGGAGTACTTTCGCAAATGGAGACTACAGCCTAGTATGACCAAGACATAAGTTTGTGCCTTCCACTTGAATAATCGCATGGCTAACATGGATCTCAGGGTGTACTTTGATAACGTCCTTCTGCCACACGATCAGCATCCAAAGTATTTGGGTGTTACTTTAGACAGAACCTTATCCTTCAAACAACACCTTTTGAAGACTGCTGCTTAGCTGAGATCACGCAACAACATCATCCAGAAACTATGTGGAACAACATGGGGCTCTAATGCTTCAACTCTTCGATCTTCTGCAATTAGCCTCGTTCTATCTGTAGCTGAATATTGTGCCCCTGTGTGGTTACACCGTGGCCTACGTTATACTAAAAATGCGGAACAAATTCGAACCATCGCTCGAAATGTTGTCTGGCGCCTCATTTCCAGGCCTTGTATATAACGTAGGCCACGGGTTAAACAGCCCTCACATAGGGAAGATCGATGTTGAAATCAACAAGACCATGCGATTGATATCTGGTACAATTAAATGCACCCCCATTCAATGGCTTCCTGTTCTGAGCTACATTTCTCCACCCCATCTCCGCAGGTGTAATATCCTGGTCAAAACATACCAAAAGATGGTATATTGGCTTTCACGGCCGGTGAATTAAAACTCAGCAATTCTTCTAGGTTTGTGCCGTGTCTTGTGTGGGGTTTCGCCTAGGACACCAAGCTAGGCTCATCGGCGGGCTCTTGGTGTCCCCGCCCGGACCCCCACAGGAGTGACGAACTGCGCGCCACCTCCCTTTATATAAGGTGCAACTGCACCACTTGACTACGAGAACTAATAGTTCAAGCAGCCTTAACCTCCCTATGAAGGCTTCCAAAAAGATGGTATATTGGCTTTAACGGCCGGTGAATTAAAACTCAGCAATTCTTCTAGGTTTGTGCCGTGTCTTGTGTGGGGTTTCGCCTAGGTCACCAAGCTAGGCTCATCGGCGGGCTCTTGGTGTCCCCGCCCGGACCCCCACAGGAGTGACGAACTGCGCGCCACCTCCCTTTATATAAGGTGCAACTGCACCACTTGACTACGAGAACTAAAAGTTCAAGCAGCCTTAACCTCCCTATGAAGGCTTCCAAAAAGATGGTATATTGGCTTTCACGGCCGGTGAATTAAAACTCAGCAATTCTTCTAGGTCTGTGCCGTGTCTTGTGTGGGGTTTCGCCTAGGACACCAAGCTAGGCTCATCGGCGGGCTCTTGGTGTCCCCGCCCGGACCCCCACAGGAGTGACGAACTGCGCGCCACCTCCCTTTATATAAGGTGCAACTGCACCACTTGACTACGAGAACTAAAAGTTCAAGCAGCCTTAACCTCCCTATGAAGGCTTCCAAAAAGATGGTATATTGGCTTTCACGGCCGGTGAATTAAAACTCAGCAATTCTTCTAGGTTTGTGCCGTGTCTTGTGTGGGGTTTCGCCTAGGACACCAAGCTAGGCTCATCGGCGGGCTCTTGGTGTCCCCGCCCGGACCTTCATAGGAAGGTTAAGGCTGCTTGAACTTTTAGTTCTCGTAGTCAAGTGGTGCAGTTGCACCTTATATAAAGGGAGGTGGCGCGCAGTTCGTCACTCCTGTGGGGGTCCGGGCGGGGACAACAAGAGCCCGCCGATGAGCCTAGCTTGGTGTCCTTGGCGAAACCCCACACAAGACACGGCACAAACCTAGAAGATTTGCTGAGTTTTAATTCACCGGCCGTGAAAGCCAATATACCATCTTTTTGGAAGCCTTCATAGAGAGGTTAAGGCTGCTTGAACTTTAAGTTCTCGTAGTCAAGTGGTGCAGTTGCACCTTATATAAAGGGAGGTGGCGCGCAGTTCGTCACTCCTGTGGGGGTCCGGGCGGGGACACCAAGAGCCCGCCGATGAGCCTAGCTTGGTGTCCTAGGCGAAACCCCACACAAGACACGGCACAAACCTAGAAGAATTGCTGAGTTTTAATTCACCGGCCGTGAAAGCCAATATACCATCTTTTTGGAAGCCTTCATAGGGAGGTTAAGGCTGCTTGAACTTTTAGTTCTCGTAGTCAAGTGGTGCAGTTGCACCTTATATAAAGGGAGGTGGCGCGCAGTTCGTCACTCCTGTGGGGGTCCGGGCGGGGACACCAAGAGCCCGCCGATGAGCCTAGCTTGGTGTCCTAGGCGAAACCCCACACAAGACACGGCACAAACCTAGAAGAATTGCTGAGTTTTAATTCACCGGCCGTGAAAGCCAATATACCATCTTTTTGGAAGCCTTCATAGGGAGGTTAAGGCTGCTTGAACTTTTAGTTCTCGTAGTCAAGTGGTGCAGTTGCACCTTATATAAAGGGAGGTGGCGCGCAGTTCGTCACTCCTGTGGGGGTCCGGGCGGGGACACCAAGAGCCCGCCGATGAGCCTAGCTTGGTGTCCTAGGCGAAACCCCACACAAGACACGGCACAAACCTAGAAGAATTGCTGAGTTTTAATTCACCGGCCGTGAAAGCCAATATACCATCTTTTTGCTAGCCTTCATAGGGAGGTTAAGGCTGCTTGAACTTTTAGTTCTCGTAGTCAAGTGGTGCAGTTGCACCTTATATAAAGGGAGGTGGCGCGCAGTTCGTCACTCCTGTGGGGGTCCGGGCGGGGACACCAAGAGCCCGCCGATGAGCCTAGCTTGGTGTCCTAGGCGAAACCCCACACAAGACACGGCACAAACCTAGAAGAATTGCTGAGTTTTAATACCAAAAGATACTTCAAAATCAGGATCTCCCTATTCATGCTGATATACCTGCTGCTTGTCTACCCAGACTTCGCTCAAGGCAGCCGCCTGTAAAGACAGCTACGAGACTTATCAATGAGAACTTTGACATAGTCCAGCAGTGGTCTCATGATTGGAAGATTTTTGCTCCACAGGAGTGCCGAGACATGCCATCTGTCACATCTAAAGTACCTGGCTTTGATCTTCCTCGTCGGATATGGTCGAAATTAAACCGTATCAGGACCAATTCTGGTCTTTGTGCGGACTCGTTGTTCAAGTGGAACAAAGTGTGACTGTGGAGCCGATAGACAAACGGTGAAGCACATCATTCACGACTGTCCTCTTAAGATCCTATGGTGGCAACATATTGGATTTCCTCTCAGCGACTCCTGCATCAGTGGACTACATTTTGAATTTAGATATAAAAGTATGAGCCTATCTGTTCTCTTTTTTTCTTCTTCAATATTTCATTAAAATGTATTACGATGTACTGTAAGTGTGTACCATACCATACGATAAATAAATAAATAAATTTGTCCAATTTCTGTTTATCAGAAGGATCAGATTCAAATAATTCTTCAATGATTTCTTCTTGCTTTTTTATTTTTTTCGTCTGACTATTGAACCCATGTACCATTGGCTCAAAAGGGGTCGAATCCATGTATTTTGTGAAAGGAATGAAAGAAACATACAGTCTCTAATGGAACGTAGAGAGATTTCAAGCAAGGATTCTAGCATAACGTTGCGCAAGCAGATAGACCCAGGTGTTCAGGAAATGAGATCATGCCTCTTGACTCATTGAGAGGGAGTCGGTCATGATTATTAATAGAACGAGTGGAAATTTTTGGCTGTGAGACAGAGAAGCGTGACTCGGAAATCAAGCTTAGCTTGCATTAAAACGGCAACAGCGCCGATGTGCCAGAAGAAGAATAATTAAATTTAACCCATTTGCGAGAATAAAATAAGTAAATAAATACAGTACTGTGAATCATTTCGGATTGGAGATTTTTGTGTAAAGAAAACCCCTTTAATAATTGCACAGGAAAGAAATGCAAACGCAGCATACGTCATCGGGGATTCACTGATACCCAAGGAGTGGGGAAATTAAAAATGAACAGCACCACCCACGAAGCTGAAGACTAAAAATTAATTAATATCTTAGAAATGCACGATCGATTCTTATGCGCAGTGAGATCATTTGACGTTTGGAAGACGAGCTTTCTGGAGATATAATTTTTATAATTGTACGACAATTATTTCAAAAGTTGGTCACGAAAAGGACTAGGATTTTATCTTTCTTTTTTTTACTAAAAAGTATAAAACTCCTGGCCTCACCAAGCCAATCATTCAGTTATCAAACGGCCTGAGGGCGCGTCACTGTGCTACATCACACACCGAAAGCAGTATTCCGACAGTCCGTGAGGGGGCGTCACGCTGTAACACATCGAAGGCAGTTTACCAGCATTCCTTGAGGGGAAAATGCTATATCACATCGCATAGACAATATCCGATAGCCAAGGGCGTCGCGGTATCAATAACTTACGTGCATCCGTAAGGATTTGCAAAGAAGTAATATTACAGTATCGCCGTGTTGAAAATTAGGAAAATACTAGTTACAGGATTTAGGTCCGACAGTAGAAAGTTTACAGTGAAAAGTTCATAAAATACAGTCAAAGCAGGCTGCGAACTTAGAACTCAGGGCGATAGGTCTTTAAGTAAACGACCAAAAGTATCATAACGTACGGAAGTACCGTAACAGCGAGATAAACATTTTATCAAATTTAAAGAACCCGATCTGGGACAGACAGAATAAGGTTCGCAAAGTATTCTAGAAGGTTTGAAGTTCGAGAACCGAATACGCGAAGAAGAGAAGGAAACTATAGACATTGTTTCAAGAAAGCAGACGAACTATTCAAAAGCACTATGACTCGAGAAGTATTAGTTGCTAAAATCCATAGGTCACCGATAGATTATCGAGGGGACCGTGAACAGAACAGACTTTCGCTAAGATCAATCAATAGGATCTAAAAGGGAGCCGTTCGAGGCAGAGGAATAGCAGATCGTCAGGAACGGGATTCGAAGGAGAATTATTCCAGGGAGGAAGTAGATGATTCGAGACTTTCATATTCTGCAGGATAGGAAGCCGACATTACTAAATTTCACCCTTGGAGACGGGAGGTCAAGAGGTCACGTGTGATAGGCGTAATAGCGGCCTAGTGATCAGAATTTGTGAAGTGTAAATATATCAAGATTTTGTGTTAAAAGTAATATATTTTAGTGTTTTATTGTGTATTCTAAACGGATACACCAGTGTATTTAAAATGTTATTAGTGTTAAATATATACGTGTTAAATATGTGTCAAGATATGTCTGTACGTGCAATGAATTTGTACAAGATGGAGTAATTTTAAAAAGTGGGCAAAATGACGCATCGCACGAGAAGGAAGGTCAGGGAAAGACCTAAAACATGTGAGTAAAGATTTTCATTATGTTTTGGTGTCGGGGAAGTGTTTGTGTACAAATCCACCGGAGTTTTTGAGTAAAGGGATGTCTCTAAATAAATAATAACAGAATAGGAACGCGGTCTGAACAAATAAACTTTGAGAAATTATAAATAATTATGTGAAAGAATAAATCCTGTAGAGGAAATGTATGGAATAAAATGTCAGTGTATTTGACGAATGTTATAAAAACAAGCGTACCTAATAAATAAATAATAATAATAATAATAATAAAGGAAATATAAATAAAGATCAAATTGAATGATATGAAAATAAGAGCGTTGGAGCCTTAATAAAAGTATAAGACATGATGTTAATGCATGTTCTTAAAATAGAGCGATTATTGTCAAGGGAAAAGATTAATATAAAAATTGAGATATGTATCAATTGTTAATATGGAATTTATCAGTTCTTTGGAAGACGCTAGGCTTAAAATAATGTATAGCGCAATGGAGCGCAATTAAAATAAAATGTCACGCTAGGAATGCGTAAAATCTAAATGTACTTGGTAAATTACTTATGAGGGGTAGTTGATTGCGGTATTAGAGCTATGTTGTAAGTCCTCCAATAGTGACGTAGATCACGAGGCCATGTGTGTGTTATTATGTTGTAAAAGGGAGCAAATGTATGGTATTATGAGCGTAGGTCATGTAGGCCACGGCCGACCCTAAATCGCATTTTGTATAAGTCCTCCAAAGTGGGAATGGTTCCCGAGGCATGTTAAGAGATTCGAACCAAGAATCGTCTTGTTGTTGAAGCCCCTAATTATTCGTCGTAGAATGTGTATTACTCTTCCCAATCAATGAGGACCCTTCATAATTAATAAATGCCAAGGTTACAAAAGTGGTTTATGAACCTAAAATGTTGTTGAAAGTAAATAAGTGTAGTAAAATGCCAGGTCTCCCCAGAGAACTGAAAAGAAAGAAAGATTTGTTTTAAAAGCATTGAGTATAGCTCCCACACGCAGACTAGACGAGAGGTTACCCTCACAGTCATAAATCTCATTCAAGTATACGGTCAGACCCTAATAGGAGGAGGGTCGGTGAAGGCCGTCTGTAAGAAGTAATAAATACACCGTGAGTGTTTAAAAGTTGTTAATGACCCGGGATTTGAACCGAGGTCCTTGTTGATGAAATTATCGCTTGCCAGTTCAGATCGTAGTTTTCTTATGTGATAATCGTCTTATAAGACAAATAAATAAATAAATAAAAATCCCTATTGTAATGCTGTATGGACGTAGGATTCCATGAGTTTAATGAAGATAACTAGATTCTGGGAGTAATCATAGTTTTTGACTTTGTCAAGTAATCTTTATAACTCTGGAGTACACAAGTATTTTCCCGATCACTATGGTGAATTTGTAAAACTTGAGAGAGATGGTAAATGTTGAGAACATGTGAAGTGCCAAAACATTTAAGTAAGAGAATTAACATGTAGTTTAAATGTAATTATATATTTGTTTTGATGATAAGAAAATATAAAAATAGTTATTGAGGTGTACAAAAGAATGACACCGTCATTATTGGAAAGTATCGAGCCAAAGGAGCTCGTGGTTATATGGAACATTAAGATAGATACTTTATGGAAGTAAAAATAATTATGAGTTGTTGGTTTAAAGGAAACCATATGTGTTTTAATATAATATTTGTTTAATTCTTATGTTATTCCTTGTTCACTTTGAACAAGTAGAAAGATATTGGTCAGTAATTTTTTTGTTTCATTGTTTGTAGCGCCATAATTTGGTTAATTAAATGTTTTGAAATAGGAGTTGATTTTGTAGTTATTTTTGAAAGTGTATCCTCTATTTAATCCAAAATGTGTAAGTCACAGAGTGGGAGAACATACTACAACCCCGAAAATCCCGAATTGAGCAACGCTGGCATACTGTGATTTGCATATTTCTTGCTGAAAGGGCACATGGGGGATTAGAAATAATGTGCTTGGATTAATAACTCGAGGAACACTTAAGACGGTCATATCATGTAAAGTAAAGTAATGATAGGAATAGCTACAACGTAAAATGTTAACTGACCGCATGGGTCCCTGGAAACTCATACCGAGCAGCCCTGAATAATATAATATAAGCAACCCCCCCCAGCAGAACTCTTACATGGCGCCCAGTACGCAGGGCTGAGTTTTCCTAGGGAAAACCCGAGTTTTCTCGAAAAATCAAAATTTTCATTTTTTTTAAAAAATGGTTTTTCGAAATTTTGAATTTTTAAATACATCCATAAAGGTTTATGAGATTGAATAAAGATATCAAAAGGGTACGTTGTAGTAAATACCCGTACTAAAGAAAATTTTTGAAGAAATTGGGACACAATAATTCAGATTACCATCTCTCAAGCATGTACCAGCGATGTGGCATGAGTAGCCCACTGTATTCTAATAAGATGGTATTGAGTGAGGAATTGCAGGGGCTTTGGGAGGCGATAAAAGCCGATAGTAATGAGAAGTTGGAGGCTATAAAAGCCGTTAGTAATGAAAAGTTGGAGGCTATAAACAAGACATCGGGTCTCCAAAAGGATGAAAATAAAAAAGAGTTCGAATCTATAAATGATAATTTAACAGCTCTTAAAACTGACAGTGTTAAGATAGAGAATAAGTTGGACAGCCAACAGACTGAAAATAAAGAAGAGTTTAAATCCATAAACGAAAGTTTGAATAAGTTGGACAGCCAACAGGAGGAAAATAAACAAAAATTAGAAGTTATCGAAATAAATGGTGATAACATGGGAACTAAATTGGAGGCTATCGAAACTAACTCTGTAAGAAGGAACAGTGAATTGAAGGTTGAGATAGATAAAATGAATAACAAATTTCAAGGTTTTGACACTGAGTTTGGGAAGAAGTTAAATGATTTTAAAGGGGAAATCACAAGTAAAATTGAAAAGGAAAATGGGGAACTTCAGTCAGAATGGCAAGGCCAAATAAAGACCTTGAATGAAAGTATGGTAAAATCCCAAGCTAAATGTCAAGAAATTTTTGAAAATTTAGAAACTAAATTAGTTAAAATGGAAGAATCTTGTAAAAAAATGTAGAGGCATGTGAAGAGAAACTTGTAAACCAGATCCAAGGTGTGCAGGAAGAATTAAAAGCTCAGATAAAATCTAACAGCGATATATGTAAAACACCCCGGGATGAGATAAAAGAAAGTGTTAGGGAGCTAGGAAACCGATTTGGAAAGGTTGAGGAGAAAGTAGGAACCCTCGAGAACAAAATCGGTGGAGTTCAAGACGAAGTAATTGAGATGAAAAATCAAAATCAGAAGGATGTGGAGAGCATGAAAGCAATTCGAGCAGTTTACCGGGCAGGTAGATGATAACTGGAGGACGTACGAAGCGAAAATAAATAAAGATTTAAGTACATACGAAGAGCATCTCCAGATAGAAAGAAAACAACGAAATGAAGAAAATAAGGAAAGTACCCATAAGATAGATGAAATAAGTCAGGGTATTAATGAGGTTCAGGAAACCATCGGAACATTAAAGGTCCAAGTAGGAAAAACTTATACTGAGGTAAACCAGGTCCAAGATGAATTGGTGAGATTATATAAGAGTCAAGGGAAAGCTGAGGAAAAGCTTGAAGGAATTAAAGTAAATATGGTCAAAGGACAAAGAGAAATGGAGAAGAAAATAAAGGAAATACGAGAAGACCTAGATACCAGAGGTGATGTTAAACCAGAAATTACAACAGAACAGGTCAGGGTCATCAAGAAAGAGGTAGAAGAACACTTAAATGAAATCAGGGATAGCTTAAGGGACGAGAAAAACCAACTCAAACGAGAACTGGAAACCAGTAAGAAAAATCAGGAAAGAATTCGAAATGAATTGGGATCCCGGTTGGAGAGGACTGAACATAAGAACAGTCAAATGGAAATTCAACTTATGGCTAATGAAGAAAGTGCACGAAGAGAAAGGAAGTTAGAATTTGAGAGTCAGGAGGAGTTTCCAAAGACAGGATGGGTAGATACCCATGAACGAGGCACAGATACCGACAGGGACTTAGGAGGGGAGAGCCCTTATAAGAACCCAGGATATCCGATGGCGATGTCAACCCCGTACATGAACCAGAGTAATGGTCAGATAATAAACATCATCAAGTCGAATGAGGACAGACCGGTAAAGTTTACGGGTAATAACATGTCAATTACTCCAAAATACTGGTTAAAGGAAGTCGCGGAGTACTTGAACGAAATGAAGGTTCCTCAGGATCGGAGACTGAGAGCTATTGAAAAGCTGTTGGCAGGTGATTGTCTCACCTGGTTCAGAAGCTTCAGGTACACCTTTGATACGGTGGAAGGCTTTAGAGAAGCATTTCTAAAACGATACTGGGCAGCAGACGTCCAAGAGAATTTGAGGCTAGATCTGTACTCTAGGAAGTACAGCACAAATGCACCTACTAAGTACTCAGAATTTTTCACCGCTCAGCTGTGTAAATTCCGGGAACTTGACATTGCTCCAGCTGAGAACGATCTGTGTGCCGCCATTGCAAGACAACTTCCATATGAGATCCAGAGGCTGTTAATCTCATCCAAAGCCAGAAGTGCGGTGGAAGTGGAGAGTGTATTACGTCAATTAGATATGACGACTTCGCACGTAACTCCTAGGCATCAAAGACAGACTGAGCAGGTGCATATGGCCAGCAGTCAGGAAAACAGAGAGAAACCACCGACCAGAAATCAGTCCACTAGTACTAATAATAATAATATCGTATGGCCTCGGGTGCCTGGTGCAAGCTTTGCTATTTGACACCCAGAGGGTAGCTTGCGTGTCGAATTTCGTAGTTCCTTGACTATGAAAGTCAAGGAGGTTAGATGTTAGATATCTAATCTCCTTGAACACAATAGCGCTTTCTAGTAGAGAAATGAGGAACTTTGTACTGGCGGAAACTCCCGAGATTAATTTTGCCATTATGAACTCGTCCTACTGAATTCAAATGGGTTCTTTGACATGCCAACATCGTATGACATGCGTATCGTATTTTTGTCGCCTTTCAAAAATCACTTACCACGGTCAGGGGCGAACCTGCAATCATGGGGTTAGTAGACCGACACGCTATCCACTCACCCACCGTGGCAAGCTTCCACTAGTACTGATACGCAAGGACTGGGTCGAGAGTAAGGGCACCATGAGCCTAGAGGAATACAACCATACTATAGAGGAGGATATCGAGGAAGAAATCCTAGGAATACGGGTTATAGGCAACAAGAGAGCCAACCCTATAACAATAACCATCAGAGGAAAGAAAACCGAAAGAAGAAAATGGGAGAATTATCCCAGAAGGAACGTAAGGCCGGAGGATAAGGATGATGAATATCGGGCCGAAATAGAAGAGAGATATCAGGAAAGTCTTCGTTACATGAATGAACGACCAGACGAACCTGAAAGGCAAAAAGTCCGTTGGAGTGAGGCAATAAAGAATCGGAAATCACCCGACCGACTAGACGGAGCTCAAAGACTGGAGCTACAAGCTCAATTGAAGAATGAGGGGAAAGGAAGCCCTCAGGATAAAAAAAAAACTTCAAATTAAAATCGTCAAAAGTGGAAACATACCAGGAGCTGGGAGGAGGTAGAGATTGTAAATTGGATAGCAAGACCAGATGAGCTGATTAACGAGGATGTGGAAGGAATCCCACCTATTAAAAGAGAACTACCCATAATTACGCTAAGGATAGAAGGATTACTGGTCAGGGCATTAATTGATACCGGATCCACAAAAAGTTTAATTACGCAAACCCTTCTAAATGAATTGGAAATAAGAGGCCGCGTATTAAAAATTCCCACATCAAGTGTAAAGATTAAGGGGATTATTCCTGAAAAATCTTTAACATGTAAATTTCAGGTATACAGCGATTTGATCATGGGTAACGCTGAAATTTCGCAATGCTTTTTGCTGGTAAATCAATTACCGTATAATGTCATATTAGGTATTGATTTTATCCATGAGAACAAGGTCATCATAGACCTAGCGCAAAATTGCATTATAATTCAAAGAGAGGATGTGGATGAACAAAACATTAACCTACAGGAACAGGATGCGAAAATAGGAGAACAGGTATGGCATGTGGAAGAAGTAACTGAGGAAGGTTATAAGGACATAGAAAGGATATTTGAAGTCCTCAACATAGAACTCGAAGATAATTTGGAAACTGAGTTCGAGACCAACCTGTCAGGAAAAATAGAGGAAGTTAAAATTAACCTCGAAAATAAGGAACAATTAAAGGAATTATTATTGAATTTTAGGGACGTATTTGATTCCAAGCCAGGGAAGATTGAAAATTTTAAATACGCATTCCAAGTCAATGATTGGGCACCGTTCAGACAAAAACCATACCCGGTTGCGGAAAAACATTACCCACAAACGAAGAAAACACTGCAGGAGATGATGAATGCAGGGGTTATAGAAAAAATGGCGACACCATATGTTAGTCCATTAGTGATTGTGAGTAAACCGGATGGCTCAGTAAGGGTGTGTTTAGATGCCAGAAATTTGAATGCAAAAATCATACCAGAAGAACTGGAAGAGAAAACCAGCCTATTAACTGGATTTCAGTTCGACCAACAAACATACTGCTTCAGGAGATGTCCGTTTGGATTGAAGACCGCGGGATCTGCCTTAATAAGAGCGCTTGATCGAAACCTGTCAGAGGAAGTGAAAGATTGCACTATCCGTTATGTGGATGATATTTTTCTTACCTCGGAGAACATTGAGGAACATCTAGAAAAGTTAAAGAAATTATCGGAAGATTTAAGAAGGGCTAATTTTAAAATCAATTTAAAGAAGTCAAATTTTTGTCGAAGACAAGTAACATTTTTAGGGCATGTGATTGACAAGGATGGTGTTAAACCAAATCCGTGCAAATTAGAATCGATAAGAGATTTTCCAAGGCCTTTGAAGGTAAAGAACGTTCGCCAGTTTTTGGGATTGATTGGATTTTTCTCAGGACACTGTCCATCATACACAAAAACTGTTGCACCACTACAGGACCTTCTGAAGAAGGGGGCAAGTGGAAATGGACGGAGGAAACAGAAAAAGCATTTGTGGAGGCCAAGGAAATGCTCTTAAACTATGCGAAGCTAGGATATCCTGATTTTAATCAGAGATTTATCATTCAAACAGATGCATCCCAAATTGGAATAGGGGCAATGCTATATCAGGAAAACCCGGATAACCCTGATAAGAAAAAATATCTAGCTTTCACAAGTCGGAGACTGAAACCACACGAGAAAAATTATACGATCAGCGAAATCGAGCTGTTAGCGATATTGCACGCGCTGCAATACTGGCGAAAGATCGTATATGGGTTTCAAGTCACTTTAAGGACGGATCATAAAGCCTTGACCTTTTTGATGAAGACTGATTTATCCATTCAAAGGTTGATGCGTTGGGCTTTATACATTCAACAGTTTGATGTAAAGATAGAATACTGCCCAGGAAAGGAAAATGTAGTTCCAGACTATTTAAGTAGACAGCCAGAGTCCACAGAAGAGGAAGTAATGGCTATTGATTTGGAAGACAGGGATCAGCGTACTCTAAATGAGTTAAGAAGCATTAGTCAACGGCAACGTGAGGATCCATGGATGAACATGCTCATATCGTTCCTTGAAGGAAGTTTGATAAGGGGAACACCGGCGTACATGGAAGCTAATAAGATAGCTCAAGATTACACATTTTATAATGGATTATTATATAAGTTTGTGGACTCTGACCATACACGATTAAGGATTGTTGTACCTGCAATTTTGCAGAGGAAAATAGTATGGTTAGCCCATAGATCGTTCGGACATATGGGAGTCGACAAAACAGTCTCGATGCTGAAAGAAGCATTTGTATGGCCGAGACTGAGAGAAACTGTAAGGGTCACGTTAAAGACATGTGATTTATGTCAAAGGATTAAACCAAATGCATTTCTGATGAGACAAAAGCCTATACCATTGTTGCCCGAGAGGCCAGGTCAAATCATTTCTATTGATAATTTCGGACCTTTGCTCAAGGCAGGAAGAGGAAATCGACACATAATGGTGGCTATGGATGTCTTCACAAAAATGGTTGTCCTTGCTCCCATACAGAAGACTAGTACCAAACAGGTGTTAAAACGACTCAAAGAAAAAGTGATACCGATTCTGGGAAAACCTGAGAATTTGTTGTCGGATCACGGTAGTTGTTTTACCAGTGTGGAGTTCAGACAAGAATTAGAAAGACTTGGAATACGTCAGATTTTGTCAAGTATTCGCCATCCTGAGGCAAATCCTGTAGAAAGAGTGATGAGGGAGACGGCCAAGTATTGTAGAATATACTGTGCCGAAGAAAATTGGAAGTGGATAGATATCTTGGATATTATCGAATTTTGTATAAACAACACAATCCATGAATCTACGGGAGAGATACCAATCACGTTACATCGGAATGAGCAACCAGAGAGACCTTGGAGTCTGGTAATTCCTAGGCCAGCAGACGCTCAGCCGGGAAGAGATGTACGTATTAGAAGAGCCTTTGAGCATCTAAAAGCTCAAGCCGACAGGAGGCAAAGAAGAAATAGGCACAAGAGGTATCATCGGCCACTAGTAGCAGGGGAAATGGTGTTAGTAAAAAGACCAGCCATTTCGGATCCAGGGAACCGCGTGTACAAAAAGTTCCAGAAAATGTACCACGGACCGTATCAAATAATAAGAGATTTGAGAAATAATGCCTATAGAATTCGGCACTGTGAAACGAATCACGAAGTGACCATGAACTCAGCGAATTTAAAAGTGTATTACCCTCCCGAAGACTTCGATGAAGCCAATGAACAAGCCCTGGTTATGGAACAATTTAGAGATGAATCCACTTTTGATAGAAAAGAGAATGAGGTAGAAAAAGGAAACAGAGCTCAACCACTCGAGTGCGAATGTGAATTGAAGAAATTGTATTGGGAAATAAAAGAAATAATTGATTTTGTTGAAGAAGAAAATTTCAATTTAAGAAAGGAGAATGATGAAATAAAGAAACGGGTAGGGATAGACCACACCCGTAAAGAAGAATGAGGTTCTGGAAACTTGTAGTCCAGACAAATAAAAAAGGGGGGAAAGAAAGGGTAGGGACAGAGCGTACCCAACCTACACAATTACCGGATATGACTTAAAAAGATGGAAAAACCAAATTATCGTGGGATTTTAAAGGAATAAAAATCAGAAGGTACGGATGAACGTTATGATGGCTTCGACGAGTATAGAAAAATAAGATTTTTTATGAATAATTGAAATAAATTTCCTCAAAATTTTTCGAAAATGTATTTACCTAAGGAGGGGAGAGATGAACCCATGTACCATTGTCTCAAAAGGGGTCGAATCCATGTATTTTGTGAAAGGAATAAAAGAAACATACAGTCTCTAATGGAACGTAGAGAGATTTCAAGCAAGGATTCTAGCATAACGTTGCGCAAGCAGATGGACCCAGGTGTTCAGGAAATGAGATCATGCCTCTTGACTCATTGAGAGGGAGTCGGTCATGATTATTAATAGAACGAGTGGAAAGTTTTGGCTGTGAGACAGAGAAGCGTGACTCGGAAATCAAGCTTAGCTTGCATTAAAACGGCAACAGCGCCGATGTGCCAGAAGAAGAATAATTAAATTTAACCCATTTGCGAGAATAAAAATAAGTAAATAAATACAGTACTGTGAATCATTTCGGATTAGAGATTTTTGTGTAAAGAAAAACCCTTTAATAATTGCACAGGAAAGAAATGCAAACGCAGCATACGTCATCGGGGATTCACTGATACCCAAGGAGTGGGGAAATTAAAAATGAACAGCACCACCCACGCAGCTGAAGACTAAAAATTAATTAATATCTTAGAAATGCACGATCGATTCTTATGCGCAGTGAGATCATTTGCCGTTTGGAAGACGAGCTTTCTGGAGATATAATTTTTATAATTGTACGACAATTATTTCAAAAGTTGGTCACGAAAAGGACTAGGATTTTATCTTTTTTTGACTAAAAAGTATAAAACTTCTGGCCTCACCAAGCCAATCATGCAGTTATCAAACGGCCTGAGGGCGCGTCACTGTGCTACATCACACACCGAAAGCAGTATTCCGACAGTCCGTGAGGGGGCGTCATGCTGTAACACATCGAAGGCAGTTTACCAGCATTCCTTGAGGGGAAAATGCTATATCACATCGCATAGACAATATCCGATAGCCAAGGGCGTCGCGGTATCAATAACTTACGTGCATCCGTAAGGATTTGCAAAGAAGTAATATTACAGTATCGCCGTGTTGAAAATTAGAAAAATCCTAGTTAGAGGATTTAGGTTCGACAGTAGAAAGTTTACAGTGAAAAGTTCATAAAATACAGTCAAAGCAGGCTGCGAACTTAGAACTCAGGGCGATAGGTCTTTAAGTAAACGACCAAAAGTATCATAACGTACGGAAGTACCGTAACAGCGAGATAAACATTTTATCAAATTTAAAGAACCCGATCTGGGACAGACAGAATAAGGTTCGCAAAGTATTCTAGAAGGTTAGAAGTTCGAGAACCGAATACGCGAAGAAGAGAAGGAAACTATAGACATTGTTTCAAGAAAGCAGACGAACTATTCAAAAGCACTAAGACTCGAGAAGTATTAGTTGCTAAAATCCATAGGTCACCGATAGATTATCGAGGGGACCGTGAACAGAACAGACTTTCGCTAAGATCAATCAATAGGATCTAAAAGGGAGCCGTTCGAGGCAGAGAAATAGCAGATCGTCAGGAACGGGATTCGAAGGAGAATTATTCCAGGGAGAAAGTAGATGATTCGAGACTTTCATATTCTTCAGGATAGGAAGCCGACATTACTAAATTTCACCCTTGGAGACGGGAGGTCAAGAGGTCACGTGTGATAGGCGTAATAGCGGCCTAGTGATCAGAATTTGTGAAGTGTAAATATATCAAGATTATGTGTTAAAAGTAATATATTTTAGTGTTTTATTGTGTATTCTAAACGGATACACCAGTGTATTTAAAATGTTATTAGTGTTAAATATATACGTGTTAAATATGTGTCAAGATATGTCTGTACGTGCAATGAATTTGTACAAGATGGAGTAATTTTAAAAAGTGGGCAAAATGACGCATCGCACGAGAAGGAAGGTCAGGGAAAGACCTAAAACATGTGAGTAAAGATTTTCATTATGTTTTGGTGTCGGGGAAGTGTTTGTGTACAAATCCACCGGAGTTTTAGAGTAAAGGGATGTTTCTAAATAAATAATAACAGAATAGGAACGCGGTCTGAACAAATAAACTTTGAGAAATTATAAATAATTATGTGAAAGAATAAATCCTGTAGAGGAAATGTATGGAATAAAATGTCAGTGTATTTGACGAATGTTATAAAAACAAGCGTACCTAATAAATAAATAATAATAATAATAATAATAAAGGAAATATAAATAAAGATCAAATTGAATGATATGAAAATAAGAGCGTTGGAGCCTTAATAAAAGTATAAGACATGATGTTAATGCATGTTCTTAAAATAGAGCGATTATTGTCAAGGGAAAAGATTAATATAAAAATTGAGATATGTATCAATTGTTAATATGGAATTTATCAGTTCTTTGGAAGACGCTAGGCTTAAAATAATGTATAGCGCAATGGAGCGCAATTAAAATAAAATGTCACGCTAGGAATGCGTAAAATCTAAATGTACTTGGTAAATTACTTATGAGGGGTAGTTGATTGCGGTATTAGAGCTATGTTGTAAGTCCTCCAATAGTGACGTAGATCACGAGGCCATGTGTGTGTTATTATGTTGTAAAAGGGAGCAAATGTATGGTATTATGAGCGTAGGTCATGTAGGCCACGGCCGACCCTAAATCGCATTTTGTATAAGTCCTCCAAAGTGGGAATGGTTCCCGAGGCATGTTAAGAGATTCGAACCAAGAATCGTCTTGTTGTTGAAGCCCCTAATTATTCGTCGTAGAATGTGTATTACTCTTCCCAATCAATGAGGACCCTTCATAATTAATAAATGCCAAGGTTACGAAAGTGGTTTATGAACCTAAAATGTTGTTGAAAGTAAATAAGTGTAGTAAAATGCCAGGTCTCCCCAGAGAACTGAAAAGAAAGAAAGATTTGTTTTAAAAGCATTGAGTATAGCTCCCACACGCAGACTAGACGAGAGGTTACCCTCACAGTCATAAATCTCATTCAAGTATACGGTCAGACCCTAATAGGAGGAGGGTCGGTGAAGGCCGTCTGTAAGAAGTAATAAATACACCGTGAGTGTTTAAAAGTTGTTAATGACCAGGGATTTGAACCGAGGTCCTTGTTGATGAAATTATCGCTTGCCAGTTCAGATCGTAGTTTTCTTATGTGATAATGGTCTTATGAGACAAATAAATAAATAAATAAAAATCCCTATTGTAATGCTGTATGGACGTAGGATTCCATGAGTTTAATGAAGATAACTAGATTCTGGGAGTAATCATAGTTTTTGACTTTGTCAAGTAATCTTTATAACTCTGGAGTACACAAGTATTTTCCCGATCACTATGGTGAATTTGTAAAACTTGAGAGAGATGGTAAATGTTGAGAACATGTGAAGTGCCAAAACATTTAAGTAAGAGAATTAACATGTAGTTTAAATGTAATAATATATTTGTTTTGATGATAAGAAAATATAAAAATAGCTATTGAGGTGTATAAAAGAATGACACCGTCATTATTGGAAAGTATCGAGCCAAAGGAGTTCGTGGTTATATGGAACTTTAAGATAGATACTTTATGGAAGTAAAAATAATTATGAGTTGTTGGTTTAAAGGAAACCATATGTGTTTTAATATAATATTTGTTTAATTCTTATGTTATTCCTTGTTCACTTTGAACAAGTAGAAAGATATTGGTCAGTATTTTTTTTGTTTCATTGTTTGTAGCGCCATAATTTGGTTAATTAAATGTTTTGAAATAGGAGTTGATTTTGTTGTTATTTTTGAAAGTGTATCCTCTATTTAATCCAAAATGTGTAAGTCACAGAGTGGGAGAACATACTACAACCCCGAAAATCCCGAATTGAGCAACGCTGGCATACTGTGATTTGCATATTTCTTGCTGAAAGGGCACACTATCACTGTAATGTATGCGTCTGTAGATGGTAGCTGCAGAATCCTTAAGTCCTCCAGGAAGAAAGGGCGTACTTCCCTCCTCCAAGAGCTCTTTGCAATAATCTAGTTTTGACATTGGAAGTTCTCTCCATATTGCTGACAGCCAACCTGGAAGTGGTTTTCCGTGGTTTCCCACTCGTACTCCAGGAAAATGTCGCGATGTCGCAAAGCCCCTAAATAATCAACAACACCAACTATTACATTTTCGTCCGATTGCTGACTCGATCCCGGTTCATCACTGAATTTTATTGTTGATGTATTTGTAATTAGTTTTCGTTGTTTTCTCCACTTTTACAAACGTAAAGGACGCACTAAACATTCCTTACGAGATGCCGGCATGATGACACGCGGTCGACTGAATATTGTTCACCGGGTACTTAAACATATCCAGTCGATTAGATTAGCAGTTTGCCTTTTCTACCACTACGAGCGTAAGTGTGAGTCAATGAAACTCAACCATATCCGGTCGATTAGATTAGAATTTTGCCTTTTCTACCACTACGAGTGTTAGTGTGAGTCAATGAAACTCAACCAAATCCGGTCGATTAGATTAGCAGTTCGCCTTCTCTTCCACTACGAGCGTAAGTGTGAGTCAATGAAACTCAACCATATCCGGTCGATTAGATTAGAATTTTGCCTTTTCTACCACTACGAGTGTTAGTGTGAGTCAATGAAACTCATCCATATCCGGTCGATTAGATTAGAATTTTGCCTTTTCTACCACTACGAGCGTAAGTGTGAGTCAATGAAACTCAACCATATCCGGTCGATTAGATTAGAATTTTGCCTTTTCTACCAATACGAGTGTTAGTGTGAGTCAATGAAACTCATCCATATCCGGTCGATTAGATTAGAATTTTGCCTTTTCTACCACTACGAGTGTTAGTGTGAGTCAATGAAACTCAACCATATCCGGTCGATTAGATTAGAATTTTGCCTTTTCTACCACTACGAGCGTAAGTGTGAGTCAATGAAACTCAACCATATCCGGTCGATTAGATTAGAATTTTGCCTTTTCTACCACTACGAGTGTTAGTGTGAGTCAATGAAACTCATCCATATCCGGTCGATTAGATTAGCATTTTTCCTTTTCTACCACGACGAGCGTAAGTGTGAGTCAATGAAACTCAACCATATCCGGTCGATTAGATTAGCATTTTTCCTTTTCTACCACGACGAGCATTAGTGTGAGTCAATGAAACTCAACCATATCCGGTCGATTAGATTAGAATTTTCCCTTTTCTACCACTACGAGTGTTAGTGTGAGTCAACGAAACTCAACCATATCAGGTTGATTAGATTAGCATTTTTTCTTTTCTACCACTACGAGCGTTAGTGAGAGTCACTGAAGCTCAACCATATCCGGTCGACTAGATTAGACTTTCCCTTTTCTACCACTAAGCGCGTTAGTGTGAGTCGGTGAAACTCAACCATAGACGGTCGATTAGGTTAGCATTTTGCTTTTTCTACCACTAAGAGCGTTAGTTAAAAAAACCTTCCTCTAATTGCACCTGTGTGAAGTTAAATTGGATAGGTTAAGAATGTAAACAACGCTCTTAGGTTTCTACGTTCGTTGCCAAGAGCCGACTGCGGTGGCGTCTAGTAGCTTAGTTCTAAACTTGGCCTAGTAGTCGTGGACGGTGACGTTTGGCGGCAAAAGTAGGAACTATTTGAAAAATTCTACGTTGCAGTGTGGTTGCAGTACTTAAATTAAAAAAACAGATGACACACACTAATACGGTCATCACAATTAACACCGGTTATCAGACAGATTCTACACACACCCAAAGTACACGGGGCTACATGACCGCGTTGTCGCAGCCCCTAAACTTAAGAACCAACCCAACCTAAGAGCGTTAGTGTGAGTCAATGAAACTCAACCATATCCGGTCAATGGGATTAGCATTTTGCCTTTTCTACCACTAAGAGCGTTAGTGTGAGTCAATGAAACTCAACCATATCCGGTCAATGAGATTAGCATTTTGCCTTTTCTACCACTACGAGCGTTAATGTGAGTCAATGAAACTCAACCATATCCGGTCGATTAGATTATCATTTTGCCTTTTCTACCACTACGAGCGTTAGTGTGAGTCAATGAAACTCAACCATATCCGGTCGATTAGCTTAGCAGTTTGACTTTTTTACCACTACAAGCGCTAGTGTGAGTCAATAAAACTCAACCATATCCGGTCGATTAGATTAGCATTGTGCCTTTTCTACCACTACGAGCGTTATTGTGAGTCAATGAAACTCGGCCATATCCGGGAGATTAAATTAGCATTTTGCCTTTTCTAGCACTACGAGCGTTAGTGAGAGTCAATGAAACTCAACCTTATCCGGTCGATTAGATTAGCATTTTTCCTTTTCTACCACTACGAGTGTTAGTGTGAGTCAATGAATCTCAACCATATCCGGTCGATTAGATTAGCATTTTGCCTTTTCTACCACTACGAGTGTTAGTGAGAGTCAATGAAACTCAACCATATCCGGTCAATGGGATTAGCATTTTGCTTTTTCTACCACTAAGAGCGTTAGTGTGAGTCAATGAAACTCAACCATATCCGGTCAATGGGATTAGCAGTTTGCCTTTTCTACCACTACGAGCGTTAGTGTAAGTCAATGAAACTCAACCATATCCGGTCGATTAGATTAGCAGTTTGCCTTTTCTACCACTACGAGCGTTAGTGTGAGTCAATGAAACTCAACCATATACGGTCGATTAGATTAGCATTTTGCCTTTTCTAGCACTACGAGCGTTAGTGTGAGTCAATGAAACACAACCATATCTGGTCGATTAGTTTAGCATTTTGCCTTTTCGACCACTTCGAGCGTTAGTGTGAGTCAATGAAACTCAACCATATCCGGTCGATTAAATTAGCAGTTTGCCTTTCCTACCACTACGAGTGCTAGTGTGACTCAATGCAGAGTTTTACTTAAGCTCTTATAACTACTTCTGGTGTGAAGATTTTTCAACAAAAACAAAAAAACGCCTGTGAGTATTGAACCAAGGAACACATAAAGAAAGAATTATGTAAATAAGTTAATTTGGCGACGATTTGAATCAAAAGGAAATGAGTAAATAAACATGCGAGTTTAGGCTGTTTTTCCGGACTCCCTTTAGGCCGGAAATGATTTCGAAGTTTCGTGTTTTAGATTGATAGGGCTCAGAAAGACTCACAATTTGAAACCTTTCCGGGCCCTTTAGCCCTACAACCTTTGGCACAATTATTGAGGGCATTGCTTAATTTTACGTTTTCGCTAACATGGGGACCCCTACTTTGTCTGCTAAGATGAGGACCCCTACTTTTTCTGCTAAGATGGGGATCCCTACTTTGTCTGCTAAGATGAGGACCCCTACTTTGTCTGCTAAGATGGGGACCCCTACTTTGTCTGCTAAGATGGGACCCCTACTTTGTTTGCTAAGATGGGGACCCCTACTTTGTCTGCTAAGATGGGGACCCCTACTTTGTCTGCTAAGATGGGACCCCTACTTTGTTTGCTAAGATGGGGACCCCTACTTTGTCTGCTAAGATGGGGCCCTTGGTTTGTCTACTAAGATGGCGACCCCTACTTTGTCTGCTAAGATGGGGCCCTTGCTTTGTCTGCTAAGATGGGGCCCTTGCTTTGTCTACTAAGATGGCGACCCCTACTTTGTCTGCTAAGATGGGGACCCTTACTTTGTCTGCTAAAATGGGGCCCTTGCTTTGTCTGCTAAGATGGGGACCCCTACTTTGTCTGCTAAGATTGGGACCCCGACATTTTCTGCTAAGATGGGGACCCCTACTTTGTCTGATAAGATGGGGACCCCCTATCTTTTCTGCTAAGATGGGGACCCCTTCTTTGTCTGCTAAGATGGGGACCCCTACTTTGTCTACTAAGATAGGGACCCCTACTTTGTCAGCTAAGGTGGGGACCCCTACTTTGTCTGCTAAGATGGGGACCCCTACTTTGTCTACTAAGATAGGGACCCCTACTTTGTCAGCTAAGGTGGGGACCCCTACTTTGTCTGCTAAGACGGGGACCCCTACTTTGTCTGCTAAGATGGGGACCCCTACTTTGTCTGCTAAGCTGGGGACCCCTACTTTGTCTGATAAGAAATGTTTCGAACATTAAAAGACGATGTTGGGTGCATGAAATCAATGGAAAAGAGAGACACGGTTTTGTACAGTTCATGCGAAGCATCGTACAAATATAGGGTGATTACAAATGATTCATCCAGTTTTGGATTTATGTATTTCACGAAGTATTACATACAAAATAGTGAATGATACATTGTATGAAAAAGCAAATTTTCAAGTTTCTTACACATGATTACAAATGTTTTATGTGCTCTCCTCGTGTTACACGATACACATCTATAAGCTCAGCCCATACACGTTTGAGCATGTCCTTGTCAATGCCCACCAGCACAGCAGTGAAATGATCCTGGAGTTCAGCGAATGTTGTTGGCAAAGGGGGTACGTAAGCATTGTCTTTCATATATCTCCAAAGAAAAAAAAGGAAAAATGTAGTGTCAGGAGACCTTGGGGGCCACCTGAAGAGTGCCAACTCATCCTGAGCACATCGCCCAATCCACCTGTTTGGAAGTTCCTCGTTCAGATGGCGACGCACTTCTCGATGCCAATGAGGTGGAGCTCCGTTTTGTTGGAATATGAAGTGTGGGTTATCAGCTAACAGTCTCGGAAACAGCTAAGCCTTGTAACATGTGTAGGCACGTCATACCCGTCACATTTTTCACATGAAAAAGGTAGCCTAGGTCCCGTAAATGTTGCTACGTGACACCGCTCAGAAGACATTCACCGTTGGAGAATCTCCTTCAATCTCTTTTCTTTACAGAGGCAGCCTGTGTCCTTGAACTGTGGATACCATCGCAGAATGCTTTAGTGGGTTCGTGACCGTATGTTAGGGTACTGTTTTCGGAACGCACGCTGCGCGTTAGTTGTAACATTTACATTCAGGTTTATATGGTAATCAAATAATAGCTTACAACATAATAGCCTAGTGCCAACATTTAATATTGTATTATGTTGAAGCAACAAACACTGACATCGTTGCGCAATGTATTACAGGAATGTGTGTTTCGATGATCGAATCTCGAATCCTAAGGTTATCGTTACAGTAGTGACGGATTCTTCTTCTGATATTACAACACACAAAATGCTTTCTGTTGATTAGTCACAATTTTGCAAACTGTTATCACCCTGCCGCCAGGTGAGTCACAATGAAACCTGCAGTGACATAAACAAACCTTTAAATAAGCTCTTTCGTATGGCTATTAGTACAGATGAGTGAGCATTATATGTATATTTGAAGCTATAAGACGTCAAGCCCCGATGAATCATTTGTAATCACTAGGGCTCGGATTCCAGTATATTTGCATATTTTTTTTCCTGAATAGTACAGATTGAAAGAAGCCTTTCGGTGGTATTTTCACCTCTCTGGGACCAACAGAATTTAAATTTATCGAGCATATAAATGCATAAAACCGCGGTTTCCAGTATAGAAGCATATAAATGCATAATCTTGTGGTTTTCGTCTAAATAGTTTGTTTTTCTTCGAATTCCCCCTCCCCGAATTCGGACCCTCACTATCCTTAAGGTTCGAAAACAGAAATAATCATTGAAAGGCCTATCTGATGCGAATAATAGAACCGCAGGTTTTTAACCTTTAATGAGGTCGTTCTCGTCATTGAAACTTGTATTGACTGATTTAAGAAAATCATTCAAAACTGAAAACATAGAAAATATTCTTGTTGTACAGACCAATGCAGATCTACTTCATTGACTCGCCTAATTCTGAACATTTTGTAAATGAACTTTTAAACTGTAACTTTTATAAGAAAACTTCTCTTATCTACTCTTGAAAAACTTGAATGCGAGTATATCGGAGTGTATCATACATACAATTAGAAAATAAAGCTCGTATATGAAGGTATGTTATTGGTTTTTTCGTTTCACTTTCCTTTCTATAGTTTTTAACGGTGTTTTTTCGAGCATATTTTGCATATTTAACCGCATATAGTGGTTTTGTCGAGCATATCTATCGAGCATATAATGGATTTTTCGAGCATATCTATCGAGCATAAAACACATGGTTTTCGAGCATATTTGGAGATTCTATCGAGCATATCGATCCGAGCCCTAGTAATCACCCTGTACGTGTATTTCCTCACTTTTTCTATGAGTGCCTCCGTTTGTTCCTTGGAGTGCTCTATCAAACTAAAAAAACAAATTTCGAAAATCATTTCCGGCAGTTTTGTACATGAAACCCGATATTCCTAACAGTCATTGAAGGTATTGTTTTACATGTTTTACAAATTTCAGGAGTGCACCAAATAATCTAAAGGGCGGTTTCGGTGGCGTAATTGGTAGCATGCTGAGCTGCTATGCCCAAGATCGCGGGATCAAACCCGGCTGAAGTCGTCGGATTTTTTAAGAGCGTTACAAAAAAAACTTAGTATGCCTTCCTTCAGGGGGATAGTAAAGCCGGAGCGCCCATATCATAGATTTATGGCATGTAAAAGAACCTCCACTAACTTTAATTGTGTGAAGCAAAATTTGCAGGTCAGCTTTAATTAATTCTCTTAAGTTCCAACGTTCGTCGCCATGTGCTGGATGCGATGACATCTAGTAGCCACGTTCACAGCTAGGTGTCGTGGACAGTAGCATTTGGTAGCAAAAGTAGGAACTATTTGAAATTGATCGTCTGCAGTCCTTACCTGAATCACAGATAACACACATTAATACAGCCATCGCAATTAACACCGGTTATCAGACAGATTCTACACACACCCAAAGTACACGGGGCTATATGACTGCGTTGTCACAGCCCCTAAACTAAGGAACCAACCAATAATCTGAAACCTTCTCAAGAGAGAATTGCCTTATAAAAACTACTCAAGTTCAAAGAATTCAGAGTAACGGCTCATTACGGTACATGAAAAAAGTGGTTGTCTGAGCAACCTGTAGACATTCCACAATTTCAGATATCAACATTAGATCTTTCCTCACATTAGCAGTAGACAAACACTATTCCGTATGTTGTAGTTATAGCGTTCAAAGGCCCATCCACAAAGCGCAGTCGGCAGTCGGTAGTTGGTAGTTAGCAGTCGTGGTCGTCTCCGTTTATAGCCTACTGTTGTTGTTTGAGTCTTCAGGCTTTTGACTGGTTTGATGCAGCTCTCCATGCCTCCCTGTCCTGAGCTAATCGTTTCATCTCTACATAGCTACCACACCCTACATCTGAGGCAATCTGTTTAACATATTCTAACCTTGGTCTACCCCTACAGTTCTTGTCCTCGACCCTTCCTTCCATAACTAAGCTTGCTATTCCTGGGTGTCTTAGTATGTGTCCTACCAACCTCTCTCTTCTCTTCATTAGCAGTCGCCAGAAACATCTCTCCTCTCCCACTAGTCAAAATACCTCTTCGTTTGTAACCCTATCTACCGATCTGATCTTCATCATTCTCCTGTAACATCACATTTCAAACGCTTCAATTCTCCTCTTTTCTGCTGCACCAATAGTCCAAGTTTCACTTCCATAGAGCGCCAACTCCAGACAAAGGCCTTCAAAAATGACTTCCTAATACCTAAATCTATATTCGATGTCAACAGATTCCTTTTCTGTATAAATGCTTTCCTTCCCTGAGCTAACCTACTTTTTATATACTCTTTGCTTCGTCCATAACTGGTTATTTTGCTTCCTAAGTAACAGAAGTCTCCTACTTCCTTTAGCTTTTCACCTGCCAATTTGATGTCCATAGAGGTTTCTGATTTATTTGGGCTGCATCCCAGTATTTTTGTTTTACATTTATTAATTTTCATCATGAATTCTTTCCTCAAGACGGAGTCCATACCATTCAAAAACTCATTCAAATCCTCAGACGTGTCGGCCAAGATGACGATGTCATCGGCAAATCTCAGAGTTGAAATTATTTCTCCTTGAATCTTCACTCCCACTTTAAACTTTTGTCCAATTTCCTTCATTGCTTGCTCAGTGTAAAGATTGAAAAGTATGGGTGATAAGTTGCAGCCTTGCCTTACACCTTTGTCAATACCAGCTTCTCTCTCATGTCCTTCAGCTCGAATGACTGCTGTCTGGTTCTGTATAGATTGTAGATCACCCACCTATCCCTGTACTTTATTCCAATCGTTTTCAAAATGCCAAACAATTTAGTCCAATCAACGTTATCAAGAGCCTTTTTAAGTCTACAAATGCCATGAACGTTCTCTTATCTTTCCTTATTCTACCTTCCAAAATCAGCCTGAGACTTAGTACAGCTTCCCTTGTTCCTACACTTCTCCTAAAACCAAACTGGTCTTCACCCAACTCCGTTTCTATCTGGCTTTCCATCCTCTTGTCAATTATTCTAGACAGGATCTTTAAAGCATGAGTAACCAAGCTGATTGTACGGTAATCTTCACATCTGTCAGCTCCCACTTTCTTTGGTATAGGGATGATAACATTCTTCTTGAAATCAGAGGGTACCTCACCTGTCTCATAAATCCTACACACCAAGTGATCAGACCTTCATCTCCTACGCAGCGTAGCAACTCAACCGCTATATCACCTATGCCTGGTGCTTTGTTCATACTATAGGCACCATACAAAATACGCAGTTGCAGTCGGTAGCTGGCAGTTGGCAGTCGGTATCTGGTAGTCGGCAGTCGTGAATTTCTTCTTCGACTGCCAACTACCCGACTGCAGCGACCAACTACTATGTAATAGCCAATCAGAGTTGGTCAGAAACTGACGTCACGTTCTTGTTCTGTGCGCGTATTTCTTAAACCTCCTGGACTGCAACACGGCCCGTATTTTAAGGCATCTGATTGGTGGATATTATGACCAAATGAACTGTATGAAAAATATGATCATTCAAAACTCCAATCGTTAATCACGCAGGATAGCGCCCTGGTTGTAGTCAGGAGGGCCAGGAGGTTTGTTGTTTACTACACAGCACACAGGAGTGTTACGCAATGTAGGGAAGAATTATTCTGGTGTGAAAAATAATTTTAAAAGGTTGAAGAATGCGTTAATTAAAACTGTACTTCTTGAAATGACAGTGCATGATTTAAGATTATTTCTTTAGTGAGAATAATGTAACCACAATTATGGGTGGACAATTGTGACCCATAATAAAACTGTAATAGTATTTCGTACAATGTGCATTGAATGTGTAGTTTTCACAGAACGTGAGGCTTACAGTAGTGTTAAATTGCTCTCACTAAACAACTCTTAAAATGATCTTAAAACATACACAGCCATTCCAAGAACTACAGTTTTAATTAACACATTTGTCAACTTTTTAAATGAATTTTTACACCTGAATTCTTCCCTACATTGCGTTTTCTCAAACCAACCTCTTGGCCTACAGAATTTAAAAAATGCGATGGCGCGAACTGAGCGCAAAGCGGATTAATGCTTCTAAATTACAACCGAGGCGTTACGGCGATGACGACTTTGAACTATCAATATTCTCATACAGTTAAATATCCACCAATCAGATGCCTTAAAACAGTGGCCGTGTTGCAGTCCAGGAAGTTTAAGAAATACGCGTTCTGTGCCGTGTGCGTAGAGGATACAGGCCCGACGAGAGGGGGGGGGGGGGGGGTTAGGCAGGGCTGGTGCCCCGGGGCCCGACCCTCCTAGGGGGGGCCCGGCGTCCTAGGAGGATGAGTCCGATCAGGCATTTATTTATTATTGCCTTTATGTGACTTGAATTGTCTACTGGCAATCCTTTAGTGAATGCAATGAACTGTCTGTGAACAAAGTTACATGGATTGAAAAACGTATTCTGTCAAGTGGACAATATTTTTCTTTACAAAGGGCTTGTTGGTTATGTGAAGAACAGCCCACGTTCGTTCTCATAAACGGGAGAAAGCATCAGGCAATGCCTGGACAAAATAACTACTGTGAAAGAAGCTATTAGACTGAATATTTTGGGCTAGGGGAGTGCGGCCTGGTTCCTTATACTCAACTTTAAGTTTAAATTTAACACTGAACATTTAAGCATTAATATAATATAAACTTTATTTGTTGTTTGACACAAGTGATAAATTCTATACATTACTGGAAACCCTTTGGGTTTAAAAATTAGTAGGTTGGCACAACTTGGTGCTATTTACAAGAGTTCATTTTAAAGACACACTATTTTGAAAACAATTGCACTTGCAAGCAATATTAAAACCATTAAAACATATAAGATTATTGATAAAAATAGAGAATAAAAGAACGTAACTTATCTTCCGTTGCTATTCATGTTGACTAGAGAGGTTCATTGCTGCAGGTCGGCCGTGGCCAGCGCTTGCTGGTTTGCTGTTGTAATTTATAGTTTACGAACACTATACTTTGTGATTTCGATGTCCAGCATCTCGAAATAAAGTATCGGCTTGAAGAAAGGTTCTTCTTTAGAACCAAAGTACACTGAAGATCGAAAGTAACAAGCAAGCTTTCATCTTGCGTAGCGGTGAGAACTGTGATCTGAGCCTGGCAACAGCTCATCTAGTTGTGGCATTGATGCGTAGTAATCTCCAGCGTAGCGGTGTGACGTGCTGAGTACACCGTCTTATGTTGAAGCATGCCGATAGGTATTTGCCCCATGGAACGAAGCTTTGGAAGACTCCATGAAGTGATGCGGTACTGGCGTGCTGGATCTGTCGTGCTGGATCTGTACTGGATCTCGTACTGGATATCGTACTGGATCTGAATCTTGAAGAGGAGAACCGCTTCTTAAATAGGGCGTAGAACAATCGAGAAATCAGCACTGGCTGGCGGCGACTGATTGGCTAAAGCGGAGATGTGACGACAGTCCTTCACGTAGCGGCTAGCGAGGAGCAACACCTGACAGTAGTGCACTTGTGGCTCGGAGAGTCAACATCTATGAACAGGCTGAGGTATGTGTCTTAGAAATTTTGTTTGTTACGAGTAATCACTCGAAAATTACATTATATATTATAAACATAAATGTGATTAAATACATTAATAGTTCGGTGGTCCCAAAGCATTTGACCGACAAATGCGGCATAAGAAATAAACACACATTAAAAACATCACGAAAGTGATCACTTGTGGGAAGAACAACTGTCTCAAAACGATCAACTTAGGTGATCGGGCTTCGGTATGTATTGTTCTCGGATTCTAAATTTAGCTTATTCGGGTTATGCACCAATCCTTCAAATAACTTTCTCATCCCTTCACTTATTTCGCCAAGGCCACGAGAGCCTGGGCTGCCCTGGTGTGTTTGGTGCGTCACGTCGAGCTTAGATATTTAGAGGCGATAGTGTCTGAAATGAATATATTGTCTAGCTATACGTATCGTATGCCGTGCAGGCAGGTAAGTAGAATAAATTTTAAAGTAACGTCCACGCAGTAGTTCACTCTATAGTTATTGTTGATTTAAGGGGCGGAACAGCGAGGTCATCGTTCCCTAGTAATTCTCATTCGCACTATGTGCAAAATTATCATTGCTGGCTAAATATGTTGCGAAAGGGTGGGATGATTCTGTTGTCAAACGTAGATAGAAGAAATGCATGCAAAATTGTTGATCTTCTCGTATACTGAATTGAGAAAACAATGCTAACATTTGAATAAACTGTATGTTTAGGTGCAGTATAATTATTATTATTTCTGGTTCATTCAATACAATCAACAATCTTAGGTACTTGGGTTCGTGTGCAAATAATTTCTGATTAAGGGATTTATTGAAAACCTACATTACTATTGGTAGGGTAGAGTTGGGAAATGTATCCAAAGGCTGAAACTAAGGTAACATTCGATAATTTTTCTGGACTGAGTGTTTAATTAACCAGGAGAAAAAATGACAATTAAGCTAGGGCACTGAACTTTGTTTTCCAATTCCTCTCATGGAACGTCAGTGGTACGGGCAGATGACCTAGCTGTTCCGCCCCTTAAAACAACAATAAGTAACGTTAGTGGTGTGCATGGCGATGGAGAAATTAGTATATTGCATGTAGACAACCGCGCAGATTTTCCTAACACCAAATAATTGAACTATGCTTAATTTAGAAGATAATTAAGATGAAGTATTGTCGAATATTAATATAAATAGAATTTTGTTTTGAGCTGGTGCTGGCTGTTATTATTATTGGACATTTCTACGCCGTTTATTCCAAAGAGCAGCATCGATCTGCAAAGTACTTATTTTTCAGGACGCGAAGAGATACTTTCACTTGTGAATCAAGCCCTTTCATGATACGCTTTAACGTCTCAGTACCGTTAAACATAAAATTAGTTGCTCATTTATCTACGAATTAGAAATGGCTCCGGGTCCTGACGAAGCCGCGGCAGGAATGCAGGATTCGGCTTCCCGACTGCGGTGTCATTCGTAGTCTTACTCGACAGTTAATAATAGACCTATTTGTCGTTACAGTTGTTAATTCATTTAGGGGTTTACGACATTTAACCCGTGCACTTGGTAACTAGTAGGTCTAGTATCACTGGCGGGTAATGAACCATTGTCGCTCGGTTGGGGATCGTTTGTGCAGTAGATATAATTCAGAATTTGCTGACGCGTTAATTTTCCGGTTTGTTTCTGAAGGCCTCCACATTATTGAATGAAGTTGATTGTAAAGGAATAGTTTTCACAAATATTAATGAAGTCAATTACAAGATTCTCAAACAACGAACAGAGCGAATTGTGTGGACTGAGGTGGTGGCCAATGGTTGTTGTATAACGAGAGAGGTGTATTGGTAACATTGTTGTAGCTATTTTTCTTGGAGAGTAGAAACTTATACCCTCTTAAAACCATCCACCGCTGGACGGAAAGCAGGGTATACTTTGTACTGTGCTATGGCCTCTGTGACATGATCAATCGTATGCCGTATTCTTAGTTACCGAATGGGAAAGCGTTAGCCGTCGCGACTATTACTGTAATTATTAGGGTTAAGCGTGGGGTAGGTATCCCTGGACTTGAAATAAGGTACTATCCCGGCATTTGTCTGGAGGGAGTGTGAAAACCACACTCAGGATAGCCGCTGTCAGCACCGGGATTCGAACGTCCGATCTGCAGACTTGCTGTAGGCTCCCAGCACGGTCATTGGTGAGCTACACTGCGGGGTCTTTCTTGAAGGTGCGAGAGCCTTTACGTCAATATCGGAGTCTTTTCTATAGCCACTAAATTTCAATGGTCACCACATTTTTAGTCCAAAATATCACAAATCTAATCACCCAAATGGCCTGTAACTCAATAATTTGGACCTAATTTTTGCAAAATTTTCCGGAGGATGACCCACGGACCCCACTCTGAGCTTGGTGATATTCCATCCCCCAGATCCCCTGTGTGTCCACTCTGCCATGATCTTGGCTTAAATCCGCCCCTGATGGTCACCAGTCATAGATAGGGTTGGGGATTTTTAGGAGAACCTGGCTCTAGTTTTGCTCACTCCAAAACAATAATAAATTATAAGAAATCCACTGACTGCAAATTACAAACTATAGTTCAATTTCACATGTTCTTCTTTTGTGAAAACAATAATTGATCAGCTACAATCTACTGATAGCACATAATAACTTGACTTACGTATGAGTATACCTGTGGCTAATTATGAAAATATATTCTGCTTTGTTCAATGTAGGCCTACAAAGATGTGTGATCGCCGTTCAACGAAAACACTTACCAGTGTTTAGGCTTAGACCCAGAGGCGTGACTTTTCAAGGGCAGCAAATTGTAAGAATGTCAATATAAAAACACTATATGTAAAACATATTTTAAAATAAGTCTTGACTCTGTGTAAAAATCATGTTTTCATTATGAAAAGAGCGTCATATGTCACAGAGGTCGTAGTACTGCACAGTGTGCAGCATACCATTTGCACCTCTTTTAACATGCAGTTCAGTAAAATGAACTTCATGTTGATTAATTTTTGGGTCTGAGGACGTCGTGGTTATCAGTCCTTTCTACTTACTGTGCGTGTAGAGCTCTGTCCGACAATCTACAGTATATCTGAAGTTAATAATATATTTTTAATTAATTTGGGATAGAATTTGGGAGGAAATGAAAGTACGATGGTGCAACTACAGCCTTTGGCTATAGGGTTAAAACGACGAATCATGGAAAATAAGCTTAGAATCACTGACGGTGGAATTCGAACCCACCTGTTTCCGAGTTCATGGACAACATCTTTTTTCAATGTGAATTTTTTCCCCAAGTAAAATACTGTAAACGCGATGAAATTACGGTCCGATAAATGCATTTTCTTTTCAAATTTGTGTACGACAAAAAAAACATATTGCTTTTACGAGTATCACTGAAGTTCTAAAATTATTGATATCGAAGAGGATCTGCAGAACTTTAAAGCTGAACACTGAGCATGCTTACAGTATTACCTCATCGGGGCAAATTTAGATCTGTCAAACGCCAAAACTAAACACAATAGTGAATTCAATGAAAATTATTACCAAGTTGTTGATGGCTATACTCTGATATTTATTTTTGTTAATTGGAAATAATGCATTGATGCGTGCTTGTCAGGTATAAACATTGAATCTCTCTCTATATAAAAATGAATTTTTTTTTTCTGAATTTCTACTGAAATTTGCGTTATTTACGCGTTTCAGACTGTTTTATGACGGATACGCGCGAAAAAAATTCTGTCTGTCCGTCTGTTTGTTTGTCTGTCTGTGGACAATTTTGTTCTCTTATAACTCGAGAACGGCTGGGTGGATCACCGTAAAATTTGGTACGGATATCCTTCAGAGGCACGACACTAATCATTGATGTAACTCTTCTATGTACCTCTCATAAAAGGGGACCTACTCCCTTAAAATACTTGCTAAAATAGGCGTAGAAGGGCGAGACAAAGCTCATTTTCAGCCCCTCAATGTGAGAAACGAAACTCGGGGGCCCAAAAGAGACCCCGAAAACCAGATTTAAGGCCCTAAAACCAACAGTTTTTGAGATATTCCCAGAAAATTAATTTCATTTAATACAATAATGAAAGAAAGCAAGCCGGTAACCATGGCAACAGAAACTCACAGGTCCATCTATTGCTGTAAGACGCAATACAATTCAATTTATTACACGAAGCCCCTTCGAAGATTGGGTACTTCTGCTAGTTTGCGTGCATTCCTCCAGTTTCACTGTTGTAAATTTAACATACCAGCATTATTTATATTGATGGTAATTCACGACCTGCTTGTGATAATAAATATAGCCCGGATTTAGAGGAATATATAATTGAAATATTACTATACCGTAGCCTATTTATTGCAGCCACTGCTCATATCAGGACATTTCAATTGAACGCCCGTAGGCTATCTAACAAGTTCAATTACAAGTAGTTCCAACTTTGGCTACCAGATGCCACTGTAACTCACACCCAGCGGCGAACGTTGGAACTTGAGAGCGTTTCTAACCAAATAACCTACAAATTTTGGCTACACACCACCAATTGAAGTGGTAGGTTCTTTTACACACCATATATCTATGACATGGGCCCGCCGGCTTTACTCCCCCCTCCGAATAAAGGCATAATGAAGGATTTTAACACTTTTAAAAATCCGACGACTTCGGCCGGGTTTAAACCTGCAATCTTGGGCATAGCAGTTCAGCATACTACAATTATTATTATTATTATTATTGCTTGCTGGTTTTTATGTTCTCGTAATTGATTTCGTGATGAACATTTTGTGGGGGGAAAAATGCGCAAAATCAGTCAATGCAAATTTACGAAAATTACAATTTAAATTTACAGAATTTGGTTATAGAGGGGGGCCCGGGATATTCCAGCCCCAGGGCCCGGCGCCGCTCTCCACGGCCCTGAGAGGATATAAGTGAAGTACCTTCGCAACCCGTACATTTTTAATCTTAAATACACGGTACCAGTTATAACAAAATAATCCGTACATCTCCAAATCATCCATATTGCAAGTTTTGAGGTTATCGACAACGCCCCTGTGCACAAGGAATACAATAATGTCACTGTATTATTTACTCCTAGCATTTTAACGACTGCGCGTTGTGAATGACTAGACTGTCAGCTACCAACTGCCAACTACCAACTACCGACTACAGACTGCGCATTGTGGATAGCTTTTTACCATTATCACAACACAGTACCGGTACGTCAGAGACAAAAGCTTGAAACAGATCCCAGACATTCTATGTTCAACCACAAGGTGGCCACTCCTCGCCTAAGATCCAGGAAGAGTTTTATTAAGAGAACAGTACCCCTCCATACCAAACCAGACGTCCGGAGTGTGTCACTCTGGAAACAAATAGTACCAGAGGGGTTTACCCCTAAAGTAGAACTGAGCAGTGGTAGTAGTTTGCCTTATACCACCTGGAGGTCCTTAAACCGGATGAGAACAGGAGTGCCTAAGTGTCGTAGCAAACTTGTGAAGTACTATGCAGAAGATCCACGATGTGCCTGTGGAGAAATCCAGACACCACAACATCTGCTCACGTGCAAAGATCTTAATGACACTGCAGTCAGGAAGACCTTATGTTGGCCACAGACCGAGGGATAAGAGCTGCCGAGTTCTGGAAAGGAAGAATTTAGTGTGTCTCCCGGACACGGAAAGTAAGTAAATACCGGTACGTCTTGTAGTTCATTTCCGTCTTATAGTTTACAATTCTACTGTTGTTTAGGGCTTATCACAGCAACAGTAGCTACACCTTCACGGATTAGTTGATGGAGGAAGACTGTTTTGTGGACGGGATCGTCATTTCTGAGTTTTGCCACATAAAAGTAATAAGGCCCATCCACAATGCGCAGTCGGCAGTCGGTAGTTGGCAGTCACAATCGTCCCCGTGTATACTATAGGCAGCATACACAACATGCAGTTGCAGTCGGTAGCTGGCAGCCGGTAGTCGGCAGTCGAGAATTTCATCTTCGACTGCCAACTACCCGACTGCAACAATGTAATAGCCAATCAGAGCAGGTCAGAAACCGACGTCAAGTTGTTGTTCTGTGTCGTGTGCAAAGAGCATATACCTTCGCAACCCGTACCTTATTAATCTTAAGGTTCGTATCCTGGCGCAGTCAGCTGGCATTTGAGGGTGCACAAATGCGAGGGAGCCGTGTCAGTTGATTTACTGGCACGTTAAAGATTCCCTTCGGGGTAAAATTCCGGCACCCCGGCGTCTCTAAAAGCCAGAGTAGTTAAAAGGGACGTAAAACCAATAACATCATCTTATTAATCTTAAATGCACGGTACCAGTAACTAATAACAAAATATCCGTACATCTCCAAATCATCCATATTGCAAGTATTGAGGTTATCGGCAACGCCCATTGAACTGTAGGTACTACCTCGAGTTCAATGGCAACGCCCCTGTGCACAAGGAATAAAAGAATGTCACTATTATTAACTCCTAGCAGTCGTTATGATTACGCATTGTGAATGGCTAGGTTGTCAACTACCAATTTCTGACTGCAGCTACCAGCTGCCAACTACCAACTACCGACTGCGCATTGTGGATAGACCTTAAATACTGTTACGTAAACTTTCTCGACCAGTTATATCCATTATTATAGCTCTGGGGGGCTATAAGGTCGAAATTTAAAATACCGACGTTTCAAGACAACTGCCTGTCCCTTTTCAAGGTTTGTAATGAAAGAAGGAATTAGTGAACAATGACATATAGCTTCCATGGATAAAAGGTACAAGATAGGAAGCCATGTCGAAACAAATAGTTGATCCATGACCTCCTGAGGCCAAGAGGAAGTTGGTAATGAAAATAATGAAGACTGAAAGACGAATTCTGAGAAAAATACTGGGAGCTAAACGAAATAATAATAACGCAGAATATAGGTTACGACCAAATAGAAATGTGAATAATTAACTGATGTAATGAGAAAGAGAAGATTACAGTTTTTCAGGCACGTTTATAGAATGGAAAATAGTATACTAACTAAACAAATCTTCAACTTACAAATCCAAACCCACATGGTTCATTAAAATTGACAAAGATTTGACAGACTCCAGAATTCAGACAGACACAATCTTATTATATCATACGCTAAGGCTAAGGTGTATGTATCACAAATCTCAAGCTCCTAAACCAAAAGGAGTTAGAAGGTGTGGTTTGTACCAAAATCTTCCAAATTGTCTCAGTAGTACAGGAAAAATCTTGCGTTTCTTGAAAACTCAACGGAAATATATGTATTTGTTTATAAAGTGCCTTTAAACAAATAAACAAGATGATAGACCCTGCGGGAACTCTGTCGCCTACAGCCCGCATAGCACAAGCGCCGGACGGGTAGTCTGCACACATGGGGCGCGCACAACCCATTATGCGAGAGTTCTTGCGCGGGTGCGCTAGTAGAAAACAGATCACTCTTCAGAGAAGCTATTCAAAAGGCAGAATTTGAAGAAAGAAAGACAGAAAGAAGGAAATAAAGAACTCGAAGAAAGTGGACTGAAGAGGAGATAGATCGACACTCTAGAAGGATGAAGGACATTTGGAAACACAGGAAATTGAATACAATGGACAATAGTCAACGTCGATTCATCGTACCCTCCAATGGGTTAATCCGAAAGAAGAAGAAGAAGAAGAAGAAGAAGAAGAAGAAGGAGGAGGAGAAGAAACTTCGGTATTTAAAATGTACACTCGACCAATTAGCTCCAAAGCTATATAATGGTTAAAATAAATAGTTAGCTTTTCGGTTGCTTTTAAATTAAATGGACAACTCTGCCATTTCCCCGGGAGAAAAACGAAAACCACCGGTTAGCTATAAAATTAATTATAATGTTCTCTTTTGTAATGTTTTGGATACTAGCCTATTCACTGGCTGTATTTACATTGAACAGAGTCATACCAGAAAGTTTCATAAGAAGTATGACACCAACAAGGCCATCGCTCTCTTATCTTTATTGCCCTCTGTTGTGTTCGGCCTTCAAATAGCCCATTTTGCACAGGTCATAAAGGCGCAACTTTGTTAAATGGACTATATATGTGCACTAAACTGCATATTGTCTGCGCCGGCATACTGCGCAATTAGCCTACTAAGATTCGTAAGTTAAGGACCTAAACAAAAGTGCAAGCAAATATGCCCTAAGCACGGGAACTAGGGATGTGTAGCAAGTATTGGAGTAGCGATATATTATTACTATTCATTACATTGCGAAAAAGATAGCTCCAGCATCTGGGCTGTTGAGAAAATTGAGATACTTAATCCCTATAAAACTTCTAATCACAGTAGCCTATATTACTCACTCGTACACAGTCACTTGGAGTATCTAAATGTAATTTGGACTCAGTGTAAAAAGACAGTCCTGCATAACTTATGGTAATACAAAATAGAGCGAATAAATATATATATAACCTACCCTTTAACACACACAGTCGAGATTTATATGTCAAAAGTAAAATTATTCCAATGTCAATGTGTGCAGAATTGAGGTCAGCAATACTAACAATACACAGAATTAAACAAAACAATGTGCTGCATAACATTCATACTTATAACACGCGACAAGCAGATGACTTCGCTCTCTTTCAAATCGGCTCGTATACATTTGGTAACTGTAGCTTTAAGTTCTCAGCCATTCAAGCTTAACCATCTACCAAGCAATTTAAAATAAATTCCCAATCTGTCGACTTTCAAATTTAAATTAAAGAGATTACTTTGGAATCGGTACCTAATAAAGTAGGTAGCCAAATCTAGTGAATCAGCATGTCTCATTTCACTCTGCATTGATAAAAATTTTATTTTAATTATTATTTAATTATTATTTTTATGTTATTTGCATTGTAAATTTTCTTTTGTATGGTAATTACAGTGTTAGGTCTAGTATCATTGTTGACAATTAACCTAATCACGCAGCAAATGTGTAAGTAAGGTATATACCTGTATATGTATATATATATAATTGTAGTAGACGCCTGTAAATTTGTATTGTACAATTCCTATGTAAGAGCCTCTGGCTCGTTGGAATTAATTGTTCAATGAATGATGATGATGATGATGGTGATAATACAGCGTACGACACAGTTTTTGACCGGTTGCGTAGTACAGAGAACAGTCGGCACGTGTGTTGCTTTCCGCACAACTGAAAACTCGCGTATCAATTGCATATGCCTGAGGCTCGCCGACTGTTCTCTGAACGATTGCGCAACCGAGGCTGACCGCCCCAAAACTGTGGCGTTAACTGTTGTCATCGTCGTCAGCTTTAACTCGTTTCCGAGTATATAGAAATGTTGTTCCAAAACATTTGCTCCTTACTCAAGCCTGTGAATATGCTTGCGGTGACTAAACAGTCCAATCCTAGCGAGGAACAAGCGTCCACACAGAGGAGGACGTGGTTGTGTTGCACAGAGTTTTCCTCTTCATGTCTACGACGCGACGTTCCTCTTCAAACAGCAGTCGGGATGGTCTGACGCCAAGTTGGACGGTCTTCAGAAAGTGTGTTCCAGGTTTTTGGATGGAGACCTCAGAAAGTGTGTCCCAGGCTTTTGGATCGAGACCTGCCAACTTCATCTAGTCTGTCTTGTAACGCCTCTTAGGACCTCCAAAAGGTCTGGTGCCGGAACAAAGTTCACCAACCAGAATCTGACATGGAAGTCCGGCAGACATGTCCAATCCATCTAAGCCAGCGCCGTCCAAGGTCGAGCCGCACTGTGCAGACAATGTGTGTCTCGAAATAGCAGGTGTTCATCCCCTCCCTTACCGTACGTCCTTACTTCCCCTCCACTCCGCCCGGTGGGAGAGTTTCCTCGATCAAGAAACGTGTAGAGGTAAAATCGTATGTGACGAATGTATTTTGGTAGTTAGAACACCGAACGTATTGTTCTTGAAATATTATTTTCCATTAATCAAATTGCTTGTCATATGAAAGGAGGGGTTGGAAAAAGCGGCAAAACGTTTTATTTCAAAATTATGCTCGCGATAACTCTGGACTGTTTCACGCACAAAATATATAGTCATTCGTGTACATGTCTCCTTCCTTATGCAAAAGGGAAAAATACAACATATAAGATGCGTTCAAAAAGTAACGAGCTGAATGCATAATTACAGAAACGAGTACCTGTATGTTAGAAGTATTGGCCCTGGCTGTTGAGACACTTGTCCCACTGTCACACGGGGCGGTGAATGGATGTCTCATAAAATTCCCTGGGCTGCGATGTGAACCAGTTCCGCACGTACAGCTCGACGTCGGCGTCCGAGGTGAATAGTTGGCCCCGCAGAGCCCTTTTCATGGGACCAAACATGGCGTAATCACAGGGAGAGAGGTCTGGACTGAATGGAGGGTGGCCGAGAACCTCCCATTTGAATTTCTGCAGGAGTGCCGTGACTGTGTTGGCCGTATGAGGTCGTGCGTTGCCGTGGAGAAGAATGACCCCACGGATGAGATTGCCTGGTGGTTTTGTTTTGATCGCTTGGCGAAGGGTGGTCAAGGTTTGCGAGTAACGCTGGGCATTCACTGTTGTCCCGTGCGGCATGAATTGTATCAGAAGGAGGCCATCTTGGTCAAAGAAGAACATCAGCATTACCTTTCATGCACTCGTGTGGATGGCCTTGCCTTTTTTGGGTGGTGGTGACCCTGGATGCTTCCACTGGAGGCTTTGTCGTTTGGATTCTGGTTCGAAGTGATGACACCATGACTCATCTCCAGCCACCACTCGTGCCAGGAACCCATTCCCTTCCATCGCATTGCGCTGCAGATGACCAAGACAGTGGGCCATTCGACATGCTTCCTGGTGAGGTTGAAGACTGTGGGGCACCCATTGGGCACAAACTTTGCGCAAGTGCAGTCGTTCCTTCATGATGGTGTGCACACTTCCGACGCTCAATCCGACCACGGCGGCTATGGCGTTCACTGTCACTCGGCAGTCCTGGGTAACGAGTGCATCAACCAACTGGACGTTTCATCGGTAATGCAGGGGGGGGGGGGGGGGGTGCCCCCGACCGGGCATCATCGGCTAACGACACCCGTCCTTCCCTGAAGCGCTTGTGAAGCAGTGTTCGCCGTACACTTGTGACATTCGGCGATGAATGTCCGTTCCCCCTACTACTTTCGCTGTCAGAAACCAAACAACACCTCTTTGCTCTTCGTTTGACGCCTCCGTGTCACTGTTTGCAATGCGACTGGCAGCGTTGGACGATTGATGCATGCTGCTGCTCGCTTTGTATCGTCACGTGACGTGCACGCGTGCCCTCTAGCGACGGGCTGTGACCTTCCACGCTCTGGTCGGAACCACACCTCGTTACACACGCCACGATTTGCCGATGTCGTCACCGGTTTGCGCATTCCAGCCTCCAGCTCGTTACTTTTTGAACGCACCTTATATATCCGCAGTGCCAGATATCACACAATAACAGCTTTACTGAAAGACAAAATACCTAATGTTTCTACAATGGCAAACGTAGGTACAACTAATTTCACACACCAATTAAAAACTAGTACCGTTCATGTTGGCTGATACACATACCGTAATGTTAATTGCTGATCTCATTTACAATAGGCTACGTCTTGTTTGTGTGCGTTAACAAACTTGTTACAATTAGGCGCAAATGAAAGTGTTACAGACAAGCGTAAGCAACTTCTCAAATTCTCATCTGAAATGCCTGCTTAAAACCTCGATTTGTTACGTTTTATTATCGAAAAAAATCTTTCACATACATAGTTAGAACCGAACATACTCATAAGTTTGGCGGCCTCGTGATAAAGACGAGGAAATGTATTATGGGGAAAGTTCTCGTTAGGCGGCTTCGGTGGCGTAGTCGGTAGCATGTTGCGCTTCTATGCCCAAGATCGCGGGTTAAAATCCGGCCGAAGTGGTCGCATTTTTTAAGAGCGTTAAAATCCTTCAGTATGCCTTCCTTCGGAGGTGAAGTAAAGCCGGCGGTCCCATGTCATAGATTTATGGCATGTTAAAGAACCTTCCACTAATTACACCTGTGTGAAGCTAAATTGTATAGGTTAAGAGTGTAAACAACGCTCTTAGGTTCCTACGTTCGTTGCCAAGAGCCGATTGCGGTGGCGTCTTGTAGCTAAATTCTGAACTAGTAGTCGTTGACGGTGGCGTTTGGCGGCAAAAGTAGGAACTATTTGAAAAATTCAAAAGTCTGCAGTCCTTACTTGAATTTAAAAAAACAGATAACACACACTAATACAGTCATCACAATTAATACCGGTTATCAGACAGATTCTACACACACCCAAAGTACACGGGGCTACATGACCGCGTTGTCGCAGCCTCTTAACTTAAGAACCTACCAACCAAAGTTTTTGTAGAATTCGGTCAAGTTTCTTGTAGCAAAGAACTTGTCCCTCAACCGCGCATTGCACTGTAAATCAATTAATTCCAATGTTGTAAGTTAGTTGGTGCGCTATTCACTGAGATAGATAATGGCCGTGCAAAAAAAAATAAACACAGGAAACAAAGCTGAAAGTTCTTGAAATCTGTTTACAATTTGCTCTTTCACGTCTTTGAGAAAACATATGTAATTTTCAAACTTAGCGCTTTCACAACGAGTGGCATTATTGCAGGATACGTTCCTCCCATAATGCGCGCGCACCATTGGTTGAAAACGTGATGCCAGATAGCCTTACAGCTCATCATTTTGCACCAAATTGTGCAAAAGTTTCCCGGGGAGAACCGTGGACCCCCTTTTCTTTGGAGCATATACCATACCCCCTAACCCCCGGTTGGGCATCCCCGAAAATAAAACTCCATATACGCCCATGACCAGTTATAAGGCACATGTGTAGGGGCGTATATCGAATTTTATTTCGGGGGGTGCCCAGCCGGGGGTTAGGGGGCATGGTATAGGCCCAATGAATGGGGGTCCGGGGTTCTCCCCGGGAAACTTTTGTATAATTTGGTGCAAAATGATGAGTTTCAACGCTATCTGACATAACTTTTTCAACCAATTTGTTGTGATGTTTTATGGTTGGTTAATGTCAAACACAACTAAGACCATTTTATGATACTTGTTATTAATACAATCATCTTGCTCACTTGATAGTGTTTACATGAAAGGAATTAATGTTACTGTTTTGACTTACAACTCACACTATAATATACAGTCAAGGTTTCTTGAAGCATTGCCAAATCGGTTCATAACTTCATCGTCAGTGAGATGTATGTCTCTGTGAATAGATGACAATACTAGACCGTTGAGTCTGTTTTCAGAAGTAGAATTTGTTAAGTATGTTTCTACCAACTCAAACTCCGCTCGGCAGTACCGGTAGCTACAGAGAGAGGCAAATTTGCCAAAAGTTTGATAAGGGTATACAATTTATGGAAAAAACTTTTGTTCGTTCATAAGAGCGAAGACACTGGAGAGTAATAAGAGGTTACCGGTTATGTTGTTACTCAAAGATCAGAGCAAACTGATTGTCACACTGTTTACATCGCTCTACCTTCGCCTTGCTTTGCAACGTTGCCATACGTCACTTAGTAACAATTGTACATGACTGTATTGATTTTTAATGTTTGAATTCATAAACAAATATTATATGTGACAATTCATATACGCCCCTGTGGTATGGTTGAGTTTAATCAACGCTGGGGAACAATATTCCGCAACAGGGTAAACCAATCCCAGAGCTGAAGTATTGATTCTGAGTGTGTCAGAATGATGACACGGGACGAATAACCATGAAGGGGCCCGTCGTGGCTGTGTACGGCCCAGCCCGTCAAGACCGTACTGGGCGTGAGATATAGTCTGGGACAGCTTAAATGAGTTACTAGATCAAGACAGGGTAGGCAACATTAACAGCCGTCCCCTATGCCTACGTAAATGTTGGTTTATGGTTGCATTTCTTGAAGGTAAGTTGTTTTCAGGTGCGAGCACATTGTCACCAACCCTGCTTAAAATCCCGCCATCTCCAAAGACCATAATACCAGTAAAATTCCGTACCACACAGTTGCCGACATGTTTCTGGCAATAACTCCCAGAATGCATTTTTCACAAAGTCAGCCAACATTATAATTACGACTGTAACTAATGACTTATTATTTAAATAATTTCACAGTTTTCTTTGGAAATTCAAGTCTAATGAAGTTGTAACAAGTTGTACAAGGTAAGTACTAGTAATATACATCGATTAAAACGGTTTATACAGTTATTATAGACTCTTGATATGTGTGTGTCAAATCCACTTGTCTTAGATGTTTCGAAGCTTTTATTTAATTAATTTTTAGATAAATTCTTATTTAGAATTCATCATGATGCCTAAAAATTACGAGAACAAGATTGGAGATGGATTGGAGTAACTCTACAAAGATCACTACAATTTAAGTAAGTAGGCCTAGCCTAGACCTACACAATTTAAAGTACAGAGTTATTTAATCGTTGTTTTATTTATTTTTATATTCAGTCAGAGCACAAATAACGTAATAAAAAACCTTAATGGTCTTTGGAAATTTTGAAATAGTCTTCTGACTGCATTTTCCGCATAGGCCTAATTCAAACATAACCTAAAATATAGCCTATGTAAGTTCTCTCTCGGGAATGTATTCTTAGGTTCAATTCGCCTTCTAATATAGTAATGTATATTATTCTCGACTTCCAAATGCCGTCAGCCATAATATTATAATACATTGCACATGTAACTCTTAAACTTGGAAGTAGGCCTAGTCTATGATTCGCACTCGGTTGGTGGTAGTGAATGTGTTGGTGATTATTTATGAAGCTTATAACTTATGTAGCCTACTTGGCTACTGACCTATAGCCTACTTAGTAGTAGGCAGATAAAATATTTATATTAGGCCTATTTTTATTTGTTTCAGTCATGGTTGCGACAGAGTAGTGTGATGCCCTTCAACGAACTTCAAGGGTTGTGCAACATGAATCAATCATCATTCTGAAGAGCCATATACTCACATGTGCATGGTATATGCACTGCGCTAGTCACATATGCAAATTTTCAGAGAATACCAACAATATCTCATAGCTCTCTTTTAGTTCTCGACATAAGTTACTGCGCCACTGAATGTCTAGGTGAAAATTACTGATGTACTAATGTTGGGTGAGACAAAGTCATTGTTCGCTACTTGGTTAGATGACACGGTTTGGGCGAAGCCACTGGTTACAATAAGTTATAAATATTGGTCGCAGCTATAGGCTACTTGTATTATTAATTCTGAATGAAAGTAGAAAGTGGCTTATACACCTGCATCGGACATGATTGTGACTGTATGCTGTGATGGCTGCGCTAGAATTAGTAGCACACAGGTAACGATATTTGTAGGCTATACATTATACGGTAATAGAAAACAAAAAAATTAATAGATCTCGTAGGCCTATACTACACAGCTTGGACATTGGACGTGAATAATGAAATAAAAGGCAAAACCATTGGTCTGGATAAAGATTATTGATGCTTGACTACCCCCACTGTGCAGACAAAAACCGGGGGTGTTATATATTAGCTAACGCGGCCCGTGTTACCTCAATTTTTCATATTAAAGCATTGTTGTTGTTTCTTATGGCTAGCCCAGATGCCAATCCATCAGCTTTCTTGCATTCCAATAGAGTTGTGTGAGGTTTCCTGAAGTTCTGGCAGTCTCATCAAGTTTGTTGCAATGTGGCAGGTGCCCCTTATCCATTTTACTTCCAGGTTCGTGACAAAGTGTGCATTTTTCAGATCTCAGGATGTCCCAAATAGGATCACGACTTATATAGATGGAATTCCAGCTGAGTCTGCCATTTTCGCTGTTAATTATGCACAAGTACAGTATTGCCAATCCCACACTTACGGGACTACTTTGTATAAGCGCGGTACCATGAAACAAAATAGCGCCGAGTTTGAACCAGTTTGCAATGGATTGTGCAAGCTGTTTTTGTCTAAACCAATAATTGTTAATTCATTAGGCCATACAAACACCCCTGGATTTTGTCACGCACAGTGTGGGTAGACACGCATCAATAATTTTCATCCAAACCCATGGTTTGTGCCTAGACCAATAACTTTTAGGCAGTGAGGCGCTGTTTTTTTCCCGATTAGTTCGAAACATGAAATTCTTGGGATCAGCGTTCATTACAGTGGTAAATACTGTTCTACATACAAAACAAACCTAACCTGGGGCTTATGCCCAGACCTCCTTGCTTGTAGTGCAATCGGTAATTTTCGTCCAGACAGTCGTCTAAACAAGTAGCGACCAATGGTTTCGTCCAGTCAGTCGTCTAACCAAGAAGAGCTCGTTTATTTCTTTTTCTCACATAATTACAACATTACATGTGTCGTCTAATGTAGGCCTATTTAGTATCGGATATGTTGGTAACTAATGACGTCATTGTGATCGCTCACTGCGGCAGTTTCACATACCAAATATGCTGTCGAACATGGCTGCGGTTGTTAAATATACAATAAATAAAAACACAGATCTACATGACCATGATGTCACAAAGCCTCAAAATCAACCAACTGCTGCTTTCTACCATTCCAAGACGAAATCTTTGAGTTGCCATTAGTCTAATGCCCCTAAAATCCACGACTAGTTCGAATGGTTTTAGGCCTAAGCATTGGATCAACCATCTTCTTGCATCTCAATAGAGATTTGCCAACAGGCTTTCAACAGCTTGTCTCAATTCTGCCTTCATATATGTAGGCCTATTGGCAACTCCAGCTATCTGATATGACATCTAGCAGTAAAAATTAGAAACTTACGAAGTAGGGTACATTTGTCACGTGGTGACTGTTTGTATATGGTTTCTTGTATTCGTAAGCAGATCGAGGTAATTTCTTCGTGTCTTTATACATAAGTAATAAGTTTTACTCGTTGATAGAGTGTAAAATAAGTAAAAGCAATGTATATTGCTCAGTTTACGGCTGTAAGTCGATGCATAAAAGAGGGCTGCGGATATAAGTTTTCATCACTTTCCAAAAGATGTAAATAGCAATAGCCAAATGGTGACGATACCAAATAAATACGGGCAACAGGAGCGGGTTGGACCACTCACCACTACACTCACTGACGACAGGACGGGTTGTTCACTGTTTACGCCGAGCCAAGCCGTACCAAGACAGCTAGGCCTACACCAGCCGACTACAGCCAAGCTTCATCAGTCAGGTATCCTTCCCCCTCCCTAGTTCATTTCCAATTACCCTACCAATCGCCATCACCTCGCTCTGCGATATCCGAGCCATTCCACTACGAGTCATATAGGCCTAATTTGACTTCGCAGGGTAAATATCTACTCTGCGAGAACCTGCTACCAGTCCGATATTCTACACCAAACCCACCAGCTAACCATCTAAATCAAGCAATTCCTGTGTCCCCCGAGCTTTAATACAAGTTAAACTCATCCCTTCGCCCTACCAAGCGGCAAATAATTTATACAGTCTATGGTACAGTGAGCAAACTCAAATATAGCTTTTAAAGTAACAGCGCCATGACTCGAACTGCTCAAAAACAGATACCAGCAGACAACCGATGCTTGATAATATTCAATTGACACATAAAATCCAGTGGAACACACGAATTAGATCACGTGTATCGCACAGTTATACATATATACTATCAAAAATAACACTGTCATTATTTTAGGGACCACATTTACTGATTATAACTGAAAAATAAAAAGTGTTCAATATCAAACGCGTGTTATTGAGTATTTTTACCCTACTTATCCAGACCGACTGCAGCACCCCAAGTGTTAGTTTGAGTTGCCAATACATGCAAGAAATGAGTACGGTACTTATCAAAAATAAAGAAATAATAAGCTAATATGTACCCTACTATTATATTTCTCTCCTACTCCTAAATCCTTCTCTGAACACTCATCTTAAAACAGAATGGTCTGCATTTTTTGACTAATTATAAAAATATAGCCTATAAGAACAAATGAACATGCTCATCTTTAGCTCCCTGGCGAAAATAATTGAGTAAGTATTAATGTTTCTGTTCTTATGCATTTTATATGATGCTTTAAAAATCAATCTAGAAGAGATAATTTAAGTTAAGTTCACTACCATAATACTGCTTAAGAGTTACGGTCGAGGACTGATGACCAAGATGTCCCTAACTTGAGCAAGGACTGCTTCACAACTTCATGTAAAACGTATTTTCGTAAAAGAGCCTTTACTTAGTTTGGATCATTTGCGATACGTGTTACATGGATGTGTGTGCTGACTTTTTGGTGTTAAATGATGTAAGTTGGCAACACCAAATGTGGCGGTCATGTTGGTTTTCTAGTAACTTATTTAAGGTGTCCTGGACTATAGCACAGTCTTCTTGTTTACTGAAGGCTATGTTCTGAGATGGCATCTTACTCAATGAGTCACATACACCGGTACAGACGCTCTTTCTTGGAGTCAGGTCTTCTAAACCTGCTGTCTGCCTGTTCCGGGAATACAGTGCACCATTTACAAGTCGGACGTTTGTTTTAGACGATTGCCCTTGACCTTGCAGCTTGCGGGTGAGCCTGTACGCAGTACCTCTCTGGCCCCCTCGCTTCATAGTTGTCACCACCGGTCTGATGTAATGGAATTCCAGACTTCAGCACGTGACGACATCATCGTTCAGACCAGTACAGTCGACATCGAAGTATTCTGTGACGCGGAAGTACACGTTACATAGTTACGAACAGAACGCCATTATATTTGCCAATGACTGTACTTCAGCAGGAGCGTGAGATAGATAATGCCAATCATCTGACCGCATTCCAGGCTTCCATTATAATTGTTCACTCGTCTAAAACAAACGTCCGGCCTGTAGGCCCCGTTCATACTAAGGCGATATAAGATAAGTGGTATACGATACGCCACACGCACAGACAGATACGTGAAATGTACAGGGAGGCGATTAAAAAAAAGGTTCACAGCTGCGCGATTGCACAACATTTCGCTCGTGACATATCTCTCGAAATACCGCTTGCTGGTCTCTTGAGCGATTAGTATCGTACGATAGTTCGGGCTGTAATCATGATGACGGGAAGAAGAGAAGACGATTCTGTAATTCCTTCAATTGGTTGTGTCCAGATTGCGTTCACCTCATTAGCAGTCCTGACAGCGGTCACTTTCATTTCAGGGAAGAACTATAAACATTCCAGCGTCCAGATTGCGATCACTTTTCTTGGGAGACCGGTCATTGGTGCTTGGTTCTTCCCGACTGACTCATACCTTCCGCAAGTTTTGTGGATAACAAGGGGAAACTGATATTTTCACTACCTAACCAAAGAACACAGTTCAGTGTCCTGCGTTTAATTCTAAATCCCCTTTGTAATCAATGTTTGTCCTCGCCCCTCCTACACACAAAATCAAACATTTGAAGTTTTAGGTTTATTAATATTCCAGATTTGAAATATGTGACTTTTATAAGTCAAAATCAATAAGTTCACTGTCAAAACTACTCAAATTATAAGATGGTATTTTTAGAAGGAAGCTTTCCCCCTATCTAGCCCTCAATGATGTGGTCAAGGTAGGGTACTCCTGCAAGTGCGTAGGGTCCGGACCGGTTTCCCAAGAAAAGCGATCGCAATCTGGACGCTGGAATGTTTATAGCTCTTCCCTAAAATGAAAGTGACTGCAATATGGACTACTAATGAGGTGAACGCAATCAGGAAGACACCCCTTTAATTAATTCCTCGTGACATGAGACTTTTCAGGAAATGAAAGTTTCCAGGATTCTTCCGATAGATGTTGATACAGCTCTCAAGAAACAACAGCCGAGCTGTGGTGCACGTTGGTGAGCTTGTAGGAATGTACCCAGTATTACCTTATTCTTCTTCTCATCCTACGTCTTCCTCACGTCCTCACCTGAGCTCATATTTATAACTGAAGTACCGTAGTGAGAATTGCGTTCCCACCAATTTTTATCGCCCAGATCGCGCCGATTTATCGCCCGCTGTCTGAACCTTCCAACGTTTAGAATGAAGCATTGGTCTTATGGCGCGTTACGACAGGGTTGCCACTCCATGAGAGGAGGCAGTACAAAGCGCTTCGCGTACACTTTCCGCACATTCAGCGATTGCACACATACAACGAAATTAAATTAAATATAACGTCATTATAAAGTCATTATATTTAACATTCCTGCTATTCTTGCGAAGTGTATTACTTAGCCTCTTTTTGCGTGGCGACAGTACTGGACCCTGACCACTCTCACTACGTATTTTAAAAACGGTAGTCTTTGATATTCCTGTGGCCAGAGCTGTTTCATTGACTAAATTATTTATTCTTTCGTTAGGTTTAAGATTCTTAAAATAACTGAACACATTAATTACGACCCGTTTTTCCCTCCTTCTGAGCACTTGACCACGCTTTCTTTTCACAAAACTATCCATTGTTGTACGTGAAATACGTAAAATACAACACGTTAAATCTAACAGAACGGCTGCACACACACTCAAGATAGAGACTGCTGAACAGTGGCGGATCCAGGCCTTGCGGGTCCCTGGGCGATATGATAAGGTGGGGCCCATAACAATTGGAAATTTAAAAAATAACAAATCAAATGGAAAATAGTTTGGTCTTCTTTTCTTCTTTTCTTAGTCGTTTACCCTCCAGGTTGGTGGAACCCACGGACTCAGCGAGGGAACTCACCACTACCGCCTCTACGGGCAGTGTCCTAGAGCTGGGAACATCTAATCGGAGTGGATACAACTGGTGAGGTGTGATTGGCACAGGGGCCTCATGAGGGAAGGTAATGGATGGTCAGGATGGATAGGCAAGGAAGAGGGAAGGAGGCGGCCGTGGCCTAGAAGAAGGTACTGTCCCCGTAAATCCGATAGTAGGCTGTCAGATATCCGCCCCCTCAATCGGATTGCCAATAATCAAACGCACCGGCACAGCTACATCAATGAAAATGGCTGACAGATACTACCGAGATTAGAGCACAGCAGTTAACAAGAAAATTATTGTGGAACACACCAAAATATACGGGGGTTCATACTTACCTTTACTTACCTCTTCAAATTAATCTCGGGTATGGGTTGCTAACTGGATCACTTAAAGTATGCCCACACAATAACCTCCACCATGATATTTAAAATGAACCAAGACGGAAACAAGAAACTTTAAACTGTACAATAATTTATTTCACTTAAAGGGAATGACTTTAACAAAAACTCAACAAAATACACGCGGCAATCAGAAGCCATTGTCAATATAATCATGTCCTCCTGTAGGACTTGTAGACGTTACATACAAAATTTTATCTTTCACTTGCTTATAAAGAACGTAATAATAGTAATACACTTGGAATGGATGAGGGAATTGGAACGAGACATGTAGCAATTGTTTTCCTCTTTCATAAACATCACACTTTATTTATAACTGCAAGCCTGTTCAGGGCCGTGGAGAGCGACGACGGGCCCTGGGGATGGAATCTCCCGGGCCCCCCTCTGAAACGAAATTCTGTAAAATCCTCGCAAATTTGCACAAACTGATTTTGCACATTTTTTTATTTGCACTAAATGTTCATACGAAATCAATTACAAGAACATAAAGAGCCAGCAAACAAGCAATAATAATAATAATTTGTATCATGGTGAACTGCAATGCCCAAGATCGCGGGTATATACCCGGCCAAAGTCGTCGGATTTTAAGAGCGTTAAAATCCATCAGTATCCCTGTATTCGGAGGGGAAGTAAAGTCGGTGGGCCCATGAAATAGATTTATGGCATGTAAAGAACCTACCAGTACAATTGGTAGTGTGTAGCCAAAATTTGTAGGTTATTTGGTTAGAAACGCTCTATCAAGTTCCAACGTTCCCTTCTGGGTGTCAGTGGCGTCTGGTAGCCAAAGTTGGAACTACTTGAAATTAAACTTGTTGGGGAGCCTACGGGCGTTCAATTGAAATTACAATTGGCTGCAATTCATATATAATAATAATATTTCAATGATATATTCCAGTAAATCCAGGCTATATTTATTATCATAAGCTGAGCGTGAATTACTATCAGTATAAATAAGTTAATGCTGGTATGTAAAATTTACATCATCATCTGAAAGTGGAGGAATGGATCCAAAATTATTTGCAAATTCAATGTTTATACCTGACAAGCGCGTATTAATGCATTATTTTCAATTAACAAAAATTAATATCAGATTAAAGCCATCAAAAACTAGGTACCGTAACAATTTTCATTAATTCACTATACTGTTTTGGCGTTTGACAAATCTAAATTTGTCTCGATGAGGTAACACTGTAAGCATGCACAGTGTTCAGATTTAAAGTTCTGCAGATCCTCTTTGATATCAATAATTTTAGAACTTCAGAGATACTCATAAAATCAATATGCTCGTTTGTCGTCAACAAATTTGAAAAAAGTTGCATTTATCGGACCAGTAATTGCATCGCTTTTACAGTATTTAACTTTGGGAAAATACTCACAATGAAAAAAGCTGTTGTCCATGAACTCGGAAAAAGGTGGGTTGGAATTCCACCGTCAGTGATTCTATGCTTATTTTCCATGATTCATCGTTTTAACCCGTACATTCATTTTCTCCTCAATTCTGTCCCTACGTCATAATACCCAAAAATTAATCAACAGGAAGTTCATCTCACTGAACTGCATGTTAAAAGAGGTGGAAAGGGTATACTGTACACTGTGCAGTACTACGGCCTCTGTGACATATGACGTAATCTCTTTTCATTATGAAACATAATGTTTATACAAAGTCAAGACGTATTTTAAAATAGTTTTACATATAGGATTTTTATGTTGACAGTCTTAAAATTTGCTGACCTTGAAGGGGCACGCCCTTGTGTCTAAGCCTAAACACTGATAAGTGTTTTGGTTGAACGGCGATCCCACATCTTTGTACATTAAACAAAGCAAAATATATTTTCATAATTAACCACAGGTATACAGTGCTCATACTTAACTCAAGTTATTATGTGCTATCAATAGAGTGCAGCTGGTCAGTGATTGTTTTCACAAAAGAAGAAAATGTGAATTTGTACTATATTTTGTAATTGGCAGTCAGTGATTTCTTATAATTTAATATTGCTTTGCAGTAAGCAAAACTAGAGCCAGATTTTCCTAAACATCCTCAATCCTATCTATGACTGGAGACCATCATGGGCGGATTTAAGCCAAGGTTATGGGGGAGTGGACACACCGGGGATCTTGGGGTATGGAATATCACCAAGCTCAAAGTGGGGTCCGTTGGCCCTCCTCCGGAAAAGTTTGCAAAAAATAGGTCCAAATTATTGAGTTATAGGATAGGCCATTTGGGTGATTATTTTTGGGATATTTTGGAGTAAAAATTTGGTGACCATTGACATTTAATAATAAACTTTATTGCGCACAATGTGCATAGAGGATACAGAAAAATATAACATACCGGTATAACAACGTGACGACCAATGAGCTCTCAATAAGCGTTTGTTAATCCTTGATAAACTCACTAATCGAACCTGACCTCGAGGAACACTTCTGGAGGTGATATCTTTCACATATCTGGTCACATAGCCTGCACACCCAGTTTGTGTTTGGTTCATGGAAAACCTTATTTTTACACATCTTGAAGTAGAACCCGTAGACAGCCAGTATCGTGACTATATGCCTCAGTTGGTAGCCCGTTTCCATCCATTTCCGTTCCGTCATGGCCTGTGTTGAATAGAAGTCCTCCCAAATGTCCCTCCTTCTAGGTAGATTTCATTAGAAAGCTAACTATTGCAATGGGTCCCATGTTTCGACTTCCGGAAAATTTCGACATATCTTCGAGTTTCACATCCCCCAGACCCCAAAACCGCCGTTAGTTCAAAAGTTTATATATAATTTATGTATGTATATCAGTTTCTTGTGGACACGATAACTGCCGTAATTTTGCACCAATCACTTTGAATTTTTTACCTAATATGTATACCTATAAAATCTCGGTCGAGTTCGTTACTGGGCTAAATCGGTCGAAGGGGGTGAAAATGGGGGGCTATTTTTTCTCGAAAAAGTGAAATATTGCTATAACTCTCTTAATATGTGACATCGAATCCGTTCAACGTTCATACTATGTGTCGGATAAAACCCAAAAATTTATGTTTGAAGAGTTTTTTATAGCACCAACCATTGACCAAAGGGGTGGGAAAAAGTGGGTTTTGCGGGAAACATTAATCATATCTCTCTTAATAGGCACAATATCAAAACCGTACAAAATGGACAATATTCCACTAATAATTACCTAAAACTTTTTTCTGAAAGAATTTTTGATATGACCCACCATTACGCCAAGGGATGAGAAAAATGATTTCGGAATTATAAGAAAATGCCAAGAGCTATCAGAGGTTGCCATGGCAACACTACTAAATTGATGAGGGATGAGCCATCAGACGTTGCCAAGATAACGCACTTGCACGAGATCAGATTCAGATTTTCATCTGACTAAGTGTGAAGCGGCTTCGGTGACGTAACTGGTAGCATGCTGAATGTCTATGCCCAAGGTCGCGAGTTCAAAGTCGGCCGAAGTCGTCGGATTTTCTAAGAGCGCTAAAACTCCCTCAGTATGCTTTCCTTTGGAGGGGAAGTTCCAACGTTCGTTGCTGGTTGCGGTGGCATCTAGTAGCCAAGTTCACAGCTAGGTGTCGTTGACGGTAGTACCTGGTACCAACATTAGGAACTACTGCTTGAAATTGACCGTCTGCAGTCCTTACCTCAATTACAGACTAATACAGCCATCCATCCCTAAGTACACGGGGTTACATGACCGCGTTGTCGCAGCCCCTAAGCTGAGCAACCAACCAAAATCTCTGCGGGAGATATAATTTTGCGTGAAGAAGTAACAGACCGTTACATAGTCACACATCAGTGTCGAAACCTTGCATAAGGACAGTGTGACCACAAGTATAAAAATGGACCCCAAATTACAAGAAGGTTACCGTTCCCTTAAGACAATAAAATGTTTAAAATAAGCATAAAATGACGAAAAACAAAGTTAATTAAGCTCCAATTATAAAATATCTTCTCGCAATAAATGAGGTCTGATCCTTCTACGAAAACCTGCATATTCTGCCTATTTTCGCCTATTCCCAAGTTTGTCCGGTGAAATCTACCTCCGCCTTCCGGCGTGCCGAGAGGACTTTTTTTTCCCTTAGCTTATGCAACAGCTTATTATATGCTGCTCCTCCTGGTAGAATAAGGTTGCATCTCAGGTCCTCGATGAGGAAAGTCTCCCTCGCGAGCTCATATACGACATTTAGTGGCTATAGAAAAGACTCTCCGATATTGAAGTAAAAGCTCTCACATCTTCAAGTAAGACCTCGCGGTGTAGCTCACCACCAATGACCGTGATGGGGGCCTACAGCAAGTCTACAAATCGGAGGTTTGAATCCGGGCGCTGACAGCGACTATCCTGAGTGTGGTTTTTCACACTCCCTCCAGACCAATGCCGGGGCAGTAACTTATTTCAAGTCCAGGGACACCTACCCTACCCTTAACCCTAATAATTACAGTAATAGTCGCTACGGCCAACGCATTCCCAGTCGGCAACTAAGAATACGACATGCGATTTATCATATCACAGAGGCCTTAGCACAGCACACACAATGTATACCCCGCTTTTCGTCCAGCAGTTGATGGTTTTAAGAGGGTCTAAGTTTTGAATCTCCAAGACAAATAGTTACAACAATGTTGCCAATACACCTTACTTATTATACAACAGCTACTAGCCTCCCCTTCAGTCTACACAATTCGCACATTTTTTGGTTTTCTATTTTGTTCGCTTCATTAATATTTGTGAAAAATACTGCTTTACAGTCAACTGCATTCAATAACGCGGAGGCCTTCAGAAACAAACCGTAAAACTAACGCGTCAGCAAATACTGAATTATATCTACAGTACTATTTGATGCAAACCATCCCCAACCGAGCGCCAATGGTTCATTATCCACCAATGATACTAGACCTACTAGCTACTAAGTACACGGGTTGAATGTTGCAAGCCCCTAAATGAATTAACATCTGTAACGACAAACAGGCCTTTTTTTTTACTGTTGAGTAAGACTACGAATAACACCGCAGTCGGGAAGCCAAATCCTACATTCCTGCCGTGGCTTCGTCAGGAACCAGAGTCATTTCTAAGTCGTAAATAAAGAAGGGAAATTGATTTTATGTTTAACGGTAGTGAGACGTTAAAGAGTATCACGAAAGGGAAAATATCTCTTCGCGTCCTGAAATATAAGTGCTTTGCACATCCTCCTAGGACGCCGGGCCCCCCTGGAAGGGTCGGGCCCCGGGGCACCAGCCCTGCCTGACCCCCCCCCCCCCCCCCTCTCGACGGGCCTGAGCCTGTTACGTGGTCGACCTTGGCCTCTAACATACAGTTGTCAGGCCAGCTGCGATCCACCCTACATCAAGTCGCATGCCTACGTCGTCAAACGGACCCACCTGTCCAGCCAGTGCTAGCATATGCTCGTAACCTCAGAGTTTAGCTCCTTTTCAAACACTTTAAACGTCCTCAACTCAACTCAAATATTATCACGCAAATCTTTTAAATGCTCCAATCACATATCACTGGATTACTCTAATAATCCCAAAACGTGTTTAATTACATAATCCATATGTATACTTAGCGTTCTTTAGAGTATATTAACAAAACTCTTAATGTTTATAACAAATGCTCATTAATTGTTTATAACAATTATAAATTGTTTATAATATTGTCAAACGACAATTCAAAAATCTATACACGCCTCTATTAATTCCTTTCATTTCCAATTATTATTAAAGATATTTACATAATTATTTACAATATTAATATTATTTATTTTAGAAATACATTAAACCACACGTTTATCCGGTTGATAATTACTCAAATCAGGTTAATATAATCGACCAATGAAGGTTAGTTATATTTAAGCTTATATTCAGGTTTAATAAGTTTTAATAATTATTATTATTATTTGTGACGGTAACCTCCTTTCAAAATCGTTATCTCAAATTATTTAACACTCTTGTTAATTTTAACAGTTATTTCACATGATTAATTTTCAAAGGACCTGGACAATAAACTCAGCGGAAAAATACTTCGCTCAAATGCACAAATTGCATAAAATAGGCCCAGAATTCATCATATATTTCAATATATATGGCATAAAAATCTTCCACTATCCATACACAAAACCTCCACTTATAATTTCATCAACTTCATTAATATTACTGTGGGAATCTCCTTCACTTATTCCAGGGCATTATTCATCAGTGACTTTTACATGTCCACTGAACTAACGATTATACATCCGTAGTTCCACTTTAAAAATTCTTATATTCATTAATTGTTTCAAAACTGTTATTTATTTAACCTTCGTGGGTTTCATTCATGAATCGATATGAAGTAAAAATTTGCCAATCACAAATAAATTTAATAGCAAATACGATTATACACGCCTCTCTGGTCTATCAAAATTCAGATTAATATCTCCTAAGTATCGTAGTAAAAAAACTATCTTCAAACAAAGTTCATCTAAACTGCATAAATAATTGAATAGAATACAATTAGATTGTGGAATGCAAACATTATTGTTCCAATCTAGTATTGAGAAAAATTCCTATCAAATGTTCATTACTATAGTGTATTCAATAAATCGTAATCAAAGTTCATATTTCAAAAAATTGTCTATAATGCAATGGTAATTTCAGAACTGACGATAAATGTCTATGTTGCAATCATGTTCCTAAAACGACTAGTATTTCCAAGATCGTCGTTACAGTAATAGATTTTAACGCTCTAAAATCTTTTAATTATTCTTCTTTCTTGAGGATGACAGAAAATTGGTCAAAGTAATTTACTGAATAGAATTACTTTAATAAAATGACACGCTGTCTGAATTCAAATCTGCCATAGAAAATCATTAACTTTACAGTCAAATCGTGACTACAAAAAATATGCAAATTACTGAAAGAATATAAATTATCAGTCTCAGCTGATCCAAAATTATTTAAATCTGCCAATGACATAACAATGTCTTAATAAATCGTAGAAAAAGGCATAACTCATCGAAGTGTACTGAGCACAGAATTATCAAGCAAGAATATGGGGCATAATATATATGGGACAAAAATATGGGGAAAATGGTTGCTCAGATATCGCTAAATGACTCAAATAAAACAAGAAACGTTCACGACTACCTTATCTGTTGGTTGAAGTTCCAGAGGAAAATCTTCCAAAGAAGACTGGTGATGGTTCCATTTCACCAAAAAGATGTGCTCCGACCTCGAACCTGGAACCAGCGCCCTCGGAGAATAGAACTGCTTCCTCCTCCGGAAATTGCACTGCTCCGTGTATACGATAGACATCCCTCTGGCAAAACTCTTCTTTGTGAGCCGGGTCCACCCTGGCCTCTCTTGATAGTTCCCTGAAGTTCAGGTAGAAATTCGCCATGAAGTTTATTGCAGTTATTTCCGTAGAAATATTCATAGTTGTGGAGTATGAATACGTTTCCACTGCCATTTGATATAATTCAGCGTTGGACCACGATGCATGAGTGTAGTTGGATGTTCACTACATGCTCGCTTTTGTAGAAAGACGATTAGCGAAGTTCCATGCTGTTATTTCACTCCATCGATATATGTCCCAATTGCATTAAAGTCCTTAGCCTTCCATCTCCATTTCTGTTATAATAGTTGAAAGAACTGCGATATTATATTGTTCCATGTTAGAATGCAGCGTTGTATTATCAAATGCAATATGTAGTAGCACGGTTGCAATACCAGTGTCAGCCGTAGCGTAGAATTGTGATATTTTAAAAGTGCTTCTCAGGTGGCGAGAAAATCACTTTTGTCTGCCGTCTTAAAATGCCAATATCTTTCGAATTATAATCTTGAAAATGTTCAACCTTTCTACACACTTTAATATAGTACTGCACAATCGAATTAGCTTAAAGGCATTAGTCAACTCTTGATATATTATCTTGTAGACTTGAAAATGTGTGCGTTTCAACTTCGCCTAGTTTCAAACACGGTAAAATGGAACTGCGGCACGCTCGAAGCTCGTTCGATGCGGTTGGCTTTACCACACGCTAAAGACGACTTGTTTCACTTATTCACTCGAAAACGACTATGTGACATCAGAAATATATATGCGATATGAGAGCTAATATATGAGCTATGAGAGCTCCTCTCTGCTGTGCAAGACCTTTTATCAACTTCTTAAGGGGCGTATCCATTCCTTCCATAGCTTGTTTCTCCGTCATTGCTAGAAGTTCTAACTTTGACAATACTTGACGGATTTTCAATTTCAAAAACTCAATAATGATTTCTTCAAAATTCCAAATCAATGCCATAACTGAAAATAGTTTTCCACAATTCTGCATTCCAAAAGTAATTAAATATGATAGTTTCAGTAATCTCCGTCTCCCTCCAAACTATCGTTCATTGGTTTGAGTCTCTCCTCCAATCGCGTAACTTCTTCCTCAGCACAATTCCATGTTTCCCTGCGACTGCGTCGTAAATCTCAGATCTTTCTCGAACAAAATCATGACGTCACCAAGAATCTCAGCTCAAGCAGCCTACTTGCATAAAGTCTGCGTCATCCGTGCCTACGTCATGAATATCCACGTCACAACTATGACAGCCATAACTTTCTTCATATTTTCCAATACAGCCACCGTGGTCTCAATATAATTCAATTTACGGGGGCATTCTCCCTTCACCACGTTTTAAAAACAGTTGCAAATTGTTTTTAAACTCTGTGTTATAAGTATCTCAATTCACTTGAACACGAAATTGAATTATCATTGGCTTACTCTTGGATAGTATTTCTTCAAGTTTCCTTAATCATAAGTCTCTTCTACTCTGGTTTGTGTGTGGCTAATGTACTCTCTCCTCTCTACTTTCTCTTCTGTCCGGAATTCCTATTTTCCAAGTTCTGCTGACTTGTAGAAGGACCAGGATCGATCACTACATCCTGTCTTTTCTTTTGGTTTTCAGCTTCCTTCTCCCGTAATTCCTTAAGATACTGCTGACTTTCTTTCTCTCTCTCCTGATATTTGTCGGGTGTCATAACCTGACCTTGAGAATTCTGATTTCGATTCTGGTAATTTCTATTGTAGTTCCTATTGTAGCCCTGGTTATTGTAGTATCTACCTCTTCCATTGTTATAATTTCCTCTATTATTAATCCAGCCTCTTCTTTGCTGATATGGACGGTAACCTTGCGATCTGTGGTTGCGAAAGTGATGGTTCCTGTGAGGACCTACTTTTTCAGTTTTTTCTTCATCAGGCTTGTCAGTTTGCTGAACTTGATCCATATAGACTGTATTGATGTCTTTGAATTCGTGCCTCTGACCTTTTTGTACCACATTTGGCATCGGACTCGTGTAGTCAAGCCTTCTCAATAATTCGTCCATACTGGTCAAATCCCTGATGTTTGACGATATGATGAGTCTTCTCACCTCCACAGGCAGCATACGAGAAATCGCATCTATCAACTGCTCTGTTGACAATGGGGGTTGCAAAAATCTCAAGCGTGATAACTGGCTCGTGAAGAAATCAGCGTGCCGTGTTGGAAGAGTACCTGAATACTTCCTTGAGTATACCTCAGCTCTTAATGAATTCTGCGCTTCGATGGACCAGAATCGTTTTATCAGTGCCTCTGCAAATTCGTCAAAATTACTGAACGTATAGCGAAATGCCCTGAACCATTCAAGGGGTCCTCCAGCTAGAAATCTCTCCACTATCCTCATCTCTCTTTCTCTGGGAATGTGAGCTTCAATGAAATAGTCTTTCAGGTTCCTGATATATTCTATCGGTGTTAGACTATCAGTATTGCTAAATTTTTGAGGTTTGTCCTCGAAGTTCCGGATGACTGTCACATTTCTCGGATATGAATCCATGTAATTCCTCCCACTATCACGATATCTCCATTCAGGTTCAATATTCCTATTCTCTTCTTCTTCCCGGAATCTGGATATACGTTCCTCAGGACTAATATCTCTCTCTTCTGTAGCAAGGTTACATCTTCTGACGTAATTCCTATCATCTTCACCAGTCAAGCCTTCTGGATCCTTATCCGTGATTTCCGTGATGACTTTCCTGATTAACTCTTCTTTATAGGTTTCCATCATGCTGGCTTCTCCTAGTTTCAAATTCTGAAGTTTGCTCGTGGTTTCATTAACATCAGAGACAACCTTATGAATTTGTTCCTCTAACGCGGATTTTAATGCTTGCACGTCCGGACCTATTTGAGTTCTATCCTCTACCTGCTTTTCGGATAGCGAATCCATCCTTATACTCAAGTCTTTCCTAATTTGAACTACTTCATTATTTATGTCTACTTGTGTACTGGCAAGTTTTCTTTCAATTCGTTCCTGAATCTGAGTTACATGTTCCCCACTTGACCTATTCCATTCATCTTTCCACACCGTTACATTTGCAGTTAACATTTCCGCAATATCTACTTCAATATCTTCTTTAAGTAAACGATTATGATCTAATACTTGGGTTCTCATGACCTCTACATCATACTTTAAACCTGCTAAAGAAGCTGTTGTCCTAACAGACTCGTCAACCAACCTAGTTGTTAATGCACTAATGTTACGAGTACAAAGTGTTTTTGAAGTTTCAATTTCTTCTCTTACTTTATTAACATCAGTTTGAACTTTAGCAATGTCTACAAAAACAGTGTTAACTTCTACTTGTATCTTAGTTATATCGCTTTGTATCTCATTTACATCGGAATGAATGTTATTAATGTCTACTTGAACATTTGACACATCGGTTCGGACATTTATAATCTCTCTTTGAACCTCTTCTACTTTATCTTGTACAGTAGCAACATCGTTCCTAACAACAATTACTTCAGCTCTAGCACATGAAATATCACCCCGGACATTAGCAACATCAAGATTCAACATAGTAAGATCTTTCTGTACCTTAGAAACATCAGTCTTAACCTCTGAAACATCTTTATGCACATTGGACACGTCTGTGCGAATGTCAGTTACAGCATTCTCGATTCCCTGGGTACTGATCTGTAAACGCGACATATCATTTTCTAAGTTTGCAGAACTGGTCTGAAGAACTTTCATATTCTCCTCCAGCATCTGCTTCATACTGCTATTCATGCTAGCTTTCAAATTAGCAGACATCTCCTCCAACATCATTCTCAGACTCTCATCTGCCATTTCAATAATATTCAAGAATAAACTGCTATAGGGACATACATCAAACAGAGCAAAATAACAACATCTGAGCAACATTTTTCACCATATATAAGTTTGAGCAATTTTCTGTCTTAAATCTAACTTATAATTACCTTATAATTAACCTTCGTAGACACTTCATGTTGAAATAAACTCAAGCACATGTTCAAATTTCTTTGGTTCATTTTAAAATATCCTAACACAAATAATTAACATTTACAATCCAAATAATTTAAATTTTATCTTTAATATGACTAAACATGTCATAAGCCGGTCAAATAAAATAAGATTCCAGATCATAGGCGATTTTTCTAAGTTTCCAGCCTATTTAACCTCTCTCAAGTTGTATAAGATCTGATCTTTTCTGAGTGTAATTTTCCTAATACAACACAACATTTAATCCCTATATAATCACACTCTCAAATTCTACAATTGGCCAAGACATCTAACAAAGAATCAACCTCTTTATTTGAGTCTTCACAATCCCATTGACATCGATAACTTGGTAATCCAATGTTATTCGAACACTCCACAAAATTGCGGTGCCAATTCTACTGCAATAACTTGGTATTCCAATGTTTTGCTGATCGAACGTGTCAATTGTACTGGCGTTCAACCTGGTAATCCAGTTTTGTCGAACGTGCCAATCGTGCCAATCGAGCTGATCGAGCCAATCGAGCCAATCGAGCTGATCGTGCTGATCGTGCTGATCGTGCCAATCGAGCTGATCGTGCCCCACGTTTCAGGGTCGCCAATCCTACTGTCCCCGTAAATCCGATAGTAGGCTGTCAGATATCCGCCCCCTCAATCGGATTGCCAATAATCAAACGCACCGGCACAGCTACATCAATGAAAATGGCACTGACAGATACTACCGAGATTAGAGCACAGCAGTTAACAAGAAAATTATTGTGGAACACACCAAAATATACGGGGGTTCATACTTACCTTCACTTACCTCTTCAAATTAATCTCGGGTATGGGTTGCTAACTGGATCACTTAAAGTATGCCCACACAATAACCTCCACCATGATATTTAAAATGAACCAAGACGGAAACAAGAAACTTTAAACTGTACAATAATTTATTTCACTTAAAGGGAATGACTTTAACAAAAACTCAACAAAATACACGCGGCAATCAGAAGCCATTGTCAATATAATCATGTCCTCCTGTAGGACTTGTAGACGTTACATACAAAATTTTATCTTTCACTTGCTTATAAAGAACGTAATAATAGTAATACACTTGGAATGGACGAGGGAATTGGAACGAGACATGTAGCAATTGTTTTCCTCTTTCATAAACATCACACTTTATTTATAACTGCAAGTCTGTTACGTGGTCGACCTTGGCCTCTAACATACAGTTGTCAGGCCAGCTGCGATCCACCCTACATCAAGTCGCATGCCTACGTCGTCAAACGGACCCACCTGTCCAGCCAGTGCTAGCATATGCTCGTAACCTCAGAGCTTAGCTCCTTTTCAAACACTTTAAACGTCCTCAACTCAACTCAAATATTATCACGCAAATCTTTTAAATGCTCCAATCACATATCACTGGATTACTCTAATAATCCCAAAACTTGTTTAATTACATAATCCATATGTATACTTAGCGTTCTTTAGAGTATATTAACAAAACTCTTAATGTTTATAACAAATGCTCATTAATTGTTTATAACAATTATAAATTGTTTATAATATTGTCAAACGACAATTCAAAAATCTATACACGCCTCTATTAATTCCTTTCATTTCCAATTATTATTAAAGATATTTACATAATTATTTACAATATTAATATTATTTATTTTAGAAATACATTAAACCACACGTTTATCCGGTTGATAATTACTCAAATCAGGTTAATATAATCGACCAATGAAGGTTAGTTATATGTAAGCTTATATTCAGGTTTAATAAGTTTTAATAATTATTATTATTATTTGTGACGGTAACCTCCATTCAAAATCGTTATCTCAAATTATTTAACACTCTTGTTAATTTTAACAGTTATTTCACATGATTAATTTTCAAAGGACCTGGACATTAAACTCAGCGGAAAAATACTTCGCTCAAATGCACAAATTGCATAAAATAGGCCCAGAATTCATCATATATTTCAATATATATGGCATAAAAATCTTCCACAATCCATACACAAAACCTCCACTTATAATCTCATCAACTTCATTAATATTACTGTGGGAATCTCCTTCACTTATTCAAGGGCATTATTCATCAGTGACTTTTACATGTCCACTGAACTAACGATTATACATCCATAGTTCCACTTTAAAAATTCTTATATTCATTAATTGTTTCAAAACTGTTATTTATTTAACCTTCGTGGGTTTCATTCATGAATCGAGATGAAGTAAAAATTTGCCAATCACAAATAAATTTAATAGCAAATACGATTATACACGCCTCTCTGGTCTATCAAAATTGAGATTAATATCTCCTAAGTATCGTAGTATAAAAAAACTATCTTCAAACAAAGTTCATCTAAACTGCATAAATAATTGAATAGAATACAATTAGATTGTGGAATGCAAACATTATTGTTCCAATCTAGTATTGAGAAAAATTCCTATCAAATGTTCATTACTATAGTGTATTCAATAAATCGTAATCAAAGTTCATATTTCATAAAATTGTCTATAATGCAATGGTAATTTCAGAACTGACGATAAATGTCTATGTTGCAATCATGTTCCTAAAACGACTAGTATTTCCAAGATCGTCGTTACAGTAATAGATTTTAACGCTCTAAAATCTTTTAATTATTCTTCTTTCTTGAGGATGACAGAAAATTGGTCAAAGTAATTTCTGAATAGAATTACTTTAATAAAATGACACGCTGTCTGAATTCAAATCTGCCATAGAAAATCATTAACTTTACAGTCAAATCGTGACTACAAAAAATATGCAAATTACTGAAAGAATATAAATTATCAGTCTCAACTGATCCAAAATTATTTAAATCTGCCAATGACATAACAATGTCTTAATAAATCGTAGAAAAAGGCATAACTCATCGAAGTGTACTGAGTACAGAATTATCAAGCAAGAATATGGGGCATAATATATATGGGACAAAAATATGGGAAAAATGGTTGCTCAGATATCGCTAAATGACTCAAATAAAACAAGAAACGTTCACGACTACCTTATCTGTTGATTGAAGTTCCAGAGGAAAATCTTCCAAAGAAGACTGGTGATGGTTCCATTTCACCAAAAAGATGTGCTCCGACCTCGAACCTGGAACCAGCGCCCTCGGAGAATAGAACTGCTTCCTCCTCCGGAAATTGCACTGCTTCGTGTATACGATAGACATCCCTCTGGCAAAACTCTTCTTTGTGAGCCGGGTCCACCCTGGCCTCTCTTGATAGTTCCCTGAAATTCTGGTAGAAATTCGCCATGAAGTTTATTGCAGTTATTTCCGTAGAAATATTCATAGTTGTGGAGTATGAATACGTTTCCACTGCCATTTGATATAATTCAGCGTTGGACCACGATGCATGAGTGTAGTTGGATGTTCACTACATGCTCGCTTTTGTAGAAAGACGATTAGCGAAGTTCCATGCTGTTATTTCACTCCATCGATATATGTCCCAATTGCATTAAAGTCCTTAGCCTTCCATCTCCATTTCTGTTATAATAGTTGAAAGAACTGCGATATTATATTGTTCCATGTTAGAATGCAGCGTTGTATTATCAAATGCAATATGTAGTAGCACGGTTGCAATACCAGTGTCAGCCGTAGCGTAGAATTGTGATATTTTAAAAGTGCTTCTCAGGTGGCGAGAAAATCACTTTTGTCTGCCGTCTTAAAATGCCAATATCTTTCGAATTATAATCTTGAAAATGTTCAGCCTTTCTACACACTTTAATATAGTACTGCACAATCGAATTAGCTTAAAGGCATTAGTCAACTCTTGATATATTATCTTGTAGACTTGAAAATGTGTGCGTTTCAACTTCGCCTAGTTTCAAACACGGTAAAATGGAACTGCGGCACGCTCGAAGCTCGTTCGATGCGGTTGGCTTTACCACACGCTAAAGACGACTTGTTTCACTTATTCACTCGAAAACGACTATGTGACATCAGAAATATATATGCGATATGAGAGCTAATATATGAGCTATGAGAGCTCCTCTCTGCTGTGCAAGACCTTTTATCAACTTCTTAAGGGGCGTATCCATCCCTTCCATAGCTTGTTTCTCCGTCATTGCTAGAAGTTCTAACTTTGACAATACTTGACGGATTTTCAATTTCAAAAACTCAATAATGATTTCTTCAAAATTCCAAATCAATGCCATAACTGAAAATAGTTTTCCACAATTCTGCATTCCAAAAGTAATTAAATATGATAGTTTCAGTAATCTCCGTCTCCCTCCAAACTATCGTTCATTGGTTTGAGTCTCTCCTCCAATCGCGTAACTTCTTCCTCAGCACAATTCCATGTTTCCCTGCGACTGCGTCGTAAATCTCAGATCTTTCTCGAACAAAATCATGACGTCACCAAGAATCTCAGCTCAAGCAGCCTACTTGCATAAAGTCTGCGTCATCCGTGCCTACGTCATGAATATCCACGTCACAACTATGACAGCCATAACTTTCTTCATATTTTCCAATACAGCCACCGTGGTCTCAATATAATTCAATTTACGGGGGCATTCTCCCTTCACCACGTTTTAAAAACAGTTGCAAATTGTTTTTAAACTCTGTGTTATAAGTATCTCAATTCACTTGAACACGAAATTGAATTATCATTGGCTTACTCTTGGATAGTATTTCTTCAAGTTTCCTTAATCATAAGTCTCTTCTACTCTGGTTTGTGTGTGGCTAATGTACTCTCTCCTCTCTACTTTCTCTTCTGTCCGGAATTCCTATTTTCCAAGTTCTGCTGACTTGTAGAAGGACCAGGATCGATCACTACATCCTGTCTTTTCTTTTGGTTTTCAGCTTCCTTCTCCCGTAATTCCTTAAGATACTGCTGACTTTCTTTCTCTCTCTCTCTCCTGATATTTGTCGGGTGTCATAACCTGACCTTGAGAATTCTGATTTCGATTCTGGTAATTTCTATTGTAGTTCCTATTGTAGCCCTGGTTATTGTAGTATCTACCTCTTCCATTGTTATAATTTCCTCTATTATTAATCCAGCCTCTTCTTTGCTGATATGGACGGTAACCTTGCGATCTGTGGTTGCGAAAGTGATGGTTCCTGTGAGGACCTACTTTTTCAGTTTTTTCTTCATCAGGCTTGTCAGTTTGCTGAACTTGATCCATATAGACTGTATTGATGTCTTTGAATTCGTGCCTCTGACCTTTTTGTACCACATTTGGCATCGGACTCGTGTAGTCAAGCCTTCTCAATAATTCGTCCATACTGGTCAAATCCCTGATGTTTGACGATATGATGAGTCTTCTCACCTCCACAGGCAGCATACGAGAAATCGCATCTATCAACTGCTCTGTTGACAATGGGGGTTGCAAAAATCTCAAGCGTGATAACTGGCTCGTGAAGAAATCAGCGTGCCGTGTTGGAAGAGTACCTGAATACTTCCTTGAGTATACCTCAGCTCTTAATGAATTCTGCGCTTCGATGGACCAGAATCGTTTTATCAGTGCCTCTGCAAATTCGTCAAAATTACTGAACGTATAGCGAAATGCCCTGAACCATTCAAGGGGTCCTCCAGCTAGAAATCTCTCCACTATCCTCATCTCTCTTTCTCTGGGAATGTGAGCTTCAATGAAATAGTCTTTCAGGTTCCTGATATATTCTATCGGTGTTAGACTATCAGTATTGCTAAATTTTTGAGGTTTGTCCTCGAAGTTCCGGATGACTGTCACATTTCTCGGATATGAATCCATGTAATTCCTCCCACTATCACGATATCTCCATTCAGGTTCAATATTCCTATTCTCTTCTTCTTCCCGGAATCTGGATATACGTTCCTCAGGACTAATATCTCTCTCTTCTGTAGCAAGGTTACATCTTCTGACGTAATTCCTATCATCTTCACCAGTCAAGCCTTCTGGATCCTTATCCGTGATTTCCGTGATGACTTTCCTGATTAACTCTTCTTTATAGGTTTCCATCATGCTGGCTTCTCCTAGTTTCAAATTCTGAAGTTTGCTCGTGGTTTCATTAACATCAGAGACAACCTTATGAATTTGTTCCTCTAACGCGGATTTTAATGCTTGCACGTCCTGACCTATTTGAGTTCTATCCTCTACCTGCTTTTCGGATAGCGAATCCATCCTTATACTCAAGTCTTTCCTAATTTGAACTACTTCATTATTTATGTCTACTTGTGTACTGGCAAGTTTTCTTTCAATTCGTTCCTGAATCTGAGTTACATGTTCCCCACTTGACCTATTCCATTCATCTTTCCACACCGTTACATTTGCAGTTAACATTTCCGCAATATCTACTTCAATATCTTCTTTAAGTAAACGATTATGATCTAATACTTGGGTTCTCATGACCTCTACATCATACTTTAAACCTGCTAAAGAAGCTGTTGTCCTAACAGACTCGTCAACCAACCTAGTTGTTAATGCACTAATGTTACGAGTACAAAGTGTTTTTGAAGTTTCAATTTCTTCTCTTACTTTATTAACATCAGTTTGAACTTTAGCAATGTCTACAAAAACAGTGTTAACTTCTACTTGTATCTTAGTTATATCGCTTTGTATCTCATTTACATCGGAATGAATGTTATTAATGTCTACTTGAACATTTGACACATCGGTTCGGACATTTATAATCTCTCTTTGAACCTCTTCTACTTTATCTTGTACAGTAGCAACATCGTTCCTAACAACAATTACTTCAGCTCTAGCACATGAAATATCACCCCGGACATTAGCAACATCAAGATTCAACATAGTAAGATCTTTCTGTACCTTAGAAACATCAGTCTTAACCTCTGAAACATCTTTATGCACATTGGACACGTCTGTGCGAATGTCAGTTACAGCATTCTCGATTCCCTGGGTACTGATCTGTAAACGCGACATATCATTTTCTAAGTTTGCAGAACTGGTCTGAAGAACTTTCATATTCTCCTCCAGCATCTGCTTCATACTGCTATTCATGCTAGCTTTCAAATTAGCAGACATCTCCTCCAACATCATTCTCAGACTCTCATCTGCCATTTCAATAATATTCAAGAATAAACTGCTATAGGGACATACATCAAACAGAGCAAAATAACAACATCTGAGCAACATTTTTCACCATATATAAGTTTGAGCAATTTTCTGTCTTAAATCTAACTTATAATTACCTTATAATTAACCTTCGTAGACACTTCATGTTGAAATAAACTCAAGCACATGTTCAAATTTCTTTGGTTCATTTTAAAATATCCTAACACAAATAATTAACATTTACAATCCAAATAATTTAAATTTTATCTTTAATATGACTAAACATGTCATAAGCCGGTCAAATAAAATAAGATTCCAGATCATAGGCGATTTTTCTAAGTTTCCAGCCTATTTAACCTCTCTCAAGTTGTATAAGATCTGATCTTTTCTGAGTGTAATTTTCCTAATACAACACAACATTTAATCCCTATATAATCACACTCTCAAATTCTACAATTGGCCAAGACATCTAACAAAGAATCAACCTCTTTATTTGAGTCTTCACAATCCCATTGACATCGATAACTTGGTAATCCAATGTTATTCGAACACTCCACAAAATTGCGGTGCCAATTCTACTGCAATAACTTGGTAATCCAATGTTTTGCTGATCGAACGTGTCAATTCTACTGGCGTTCAACCTGGTAATCCAGTTTTGTCGAACGTGCCAATCGTGCCAATCGAGCTGATCGAGCCAATCGAGCCAATCGAGCTGATCGTGCTGATCGTGCTGATCGTGCCAATCGAGCTGATCGTGCCCCACGTTTCAGGGTCGCCAATCCTACTGTCCCCGTAAATCCGATAGTAGGCTGTCAGATATCCGCCCCCTCAATCGGATTGCCAATAATCAAACGCACCGGCACAGCTACATCAATGAAAATGGCACTGACAGATACTACCGAGATTAGAGCACAGCAGTTAACAAGAAAATTATTGTGGAACACACCAAAATATACGGGGGTTCATACTTACCTTTACTTACCTCTTCAAATTAATCTCGGGTATGGGTTGCTAACTGGATCACTTAAAGTATGCCCACACAATAACCTCCACCATGATATTTAAAATGAACCAAGACGGAAACAAGAAACTTTAAACTGTACAATAATTTATTTCACTTAAAGGGAATGACTTTAACAAAAACTCAACAAAATACACGCGGCAATCAGAAGCCATTGTCAATATAATCATGTCCTCCTGTAGGACTTGTAGACGTTACATACAAAATTTTATCTTTCACTTGCTTATAAAGAACGTAATAATAGTAATACACTTGGAATGGATGAGGGAATTGGAACGAGACATGTAGCAATTGTTTTCCTCTTTCATAAACATCACACTTTATTTATAACTGCAAGTCTGTTACGTGGTCGACCTTGGCCTCTAACATACAGTTGTCAGGCCAGCTGCGATCCACCCTACATCAAGTCGCATGCCTACGTCGTCAAACGGACCCACCTGTCCAGCCAGTGCTAGCATATGCTCGTAACCTCAGAGCTTAGCTCCTTTTCAAACACTTTAAACGTCCTCAACTCAACTCAAATATTATCACGCAAATCTTTTAAATGCTCCAATCACATATCACTGGATTACTCTAATAATCCCAAAACTTGTTTAATTACATAATCCATATGTATACTTAGCGTTCTTTAGAGTATATTAACAAAACTCTTAATGTTTATAACAAATGCTCATTAATTGTTTATAACAATTATAAATTGTTTATAATATTGTCAAACGACAATTCAAAAATCTATACACGCCTCTATTAATTCCTTTCATTTCCAATTATTATTAAAGATATTTACATAATTATTTACAATATTAATATTATTTATTTTAGAAATACATTAAACCACACGTTTATCCGGTTGATAATTACTCAAATCAGGTTAATATAATCGACCAATGAAGGTTAGTTATATGTAAGCTTATATTCAGGTTTAATAAGTTTTAATAATTATTATTATTATTTGTGACGGTAACCTCCATTCAAAATCGTTATCTCAAATTATTTAACACTCTTGTTAATTTTAACAGTAATTTCACATGATTAATTTTCAAAGGACCTGGACAATAAACTCAGCGGAAAAATACTTCGCTCAAATGCACAAATTGCATAAAATAGGCCCAGAATTCATCATATATTTCAATATATATGGCATAAAAATCTTCCACAATCCATACACAAAACCTCCACTTATAATCTCATCAACTTCATTAATATTACTGTGGGAATCTCCTTCACTTATTCAAGGGCATTATTCATCAGTGACTTTTACATGTCCACTGAACTAACGATTATACATCCATAGTTCCACTTTAAAAATTCTTATATTCATTAATTGTTTCAAAACTGTTATTTATTTAACCTTCGTGGGTTTCATTCATGAATCGAGATGAAGTAAAAATTTGCCAATCACAAATAAATTTAATAGCAAATACGATTATACACGCCTCTCTGGTCTATCAAAATTGAGATTAATATCTCCTAAGTATCGTAGTAAAAAAAAAACTATCTTCAAACAAAGTTCATCTAAACTGCATAAATAATTGAATAGAATACAATTAGATTGTGGAATGCAAACATTATTGTTCCAATCTAGTATTGAGAAAAATTCCTATCAAATGTTCATTACTATAGTGTATTCAATAAATCGTAATCAAAGTTCATATTTCAAAAAATTGTCTATAATGCAATGGTAATTTCAGAACTGACGATAAATGTCTATGTTGCAATCATGTTCCTAAAACGACTAGTATTTCCAAGATCGTCGTTACAGTAATAGATTTTAACGCTCTAAAATCTTTTAATTATTCTTCTTTCTTGAGGATGACAGAAAATTGGTCAAAGTAATTTACTGAATAGAATTACTTTAATAAAATGACACGCTGTCTGAATTCAAATCTGCCATAGAAAATCATTAACTTTACAGTCAAATCGTGACTACAAAAAATATGCAAATTACTGAAAGAATATAAATTATCAGTCTCAACTGATCCAAAATTATTTAAATCTGCCAATGACATAACAATGTCTTAATAAATCGTAGAAAAAGGCATAACTCATCGAAGTGTACTGAGTACAGAATTATCAAGCAAGAATATGGGGCATAATATATATGGGACAAAAATATGGGAAAAATGGTTGCTCAGATATCGCTAAATGACTCAAATAAAACAAGAAACGTTCACGACTACCTTATCTGTTGATTGAAGTTCCAGAGGAAAATCTTCCAAAGAAGACTGGTGATGGTTCCATTTCACCAAAAAGATGTGCTCCGACCTCGAACCTGGAACCAGCGCCCTCGGAGAATAGAACTGCTTCCTCCTCCGGAAATTGCACTGCTTCGTGTATACGATAGACATCCCTCTGGCAAAACTCTTCTTTGTGAGCCGGGTCCACCCTGGCCTCTCTTGATAGTTCCCTGAAATTCTGGTAGAAATTCGCCATGAAGTTTATTGCAGTTATTTCCGTAGAAATATTCATAGTTGTGGAGTATGAATACGTTTCCACTGCCATTTGATATAATTCAGCGTTGGACCACGATGCATGAGTGTAGTTGGATGTTCACTACATGCTCGCTTTTGTAGAAAGACGATTAGCGAAGTTCCATGCTGTTATTTCACTCCATCGATATATGTCCCAATTGCATTAAAGTCCTTAGCCTTCCATCTCCATTTCTGTTATAATAGTTGAAAGAACTGCGATATTATATTGTTCCATGTTAGAATGCAGCGTTGTATTATCAAATGCAATATGTAGTAGCACGGTTGCAATACCAGTGTCAGCCGTAGCGTAGAATTGTGATATTTTAAAAGTGCTTCTCAGGTGGCGAGAAAATCACTTTTGTCTGCCGTCTTAAAATGCCAATATCTTTCGAATTATAATCTTGAAAATGTTCAGCCTTTCTACACACTTTAATATAGTACTGCACAATCGAATTAGCTTAAAGGCATTAGTCAACTCTTGATATATTATCTTGTAGACTTGAAAATGTGTGCGTTTCAACTTCGCCTAGTTTCAAACACGGTAAAATGGAACTGCGGCACGCTCGAAGCTCGTTCGATGCGGTTGGCTTTACCACACGCTAAAGACGACTTGTTTCACTTATTCACTCGAAAACGACTATGTGACATCAGAAATATATATGCGATATGAGAGCTAATATATGAGCTATGAGAGCTCCTCTCTGCTGTGCAAGACCTTTTATCAACTTCTTAAGGGGCGTATCCATCCCTTCCATAGCTTGTTTCTCCGTCATTGCTAGAAGTTCTAACTTTGACAATACTTGACGGATTTTCAATTTCAAAAACTCAATAATGATTTCTTCAAAATTCCAAATCAATGCCATAACTGAAAATAGTTTTCCACAATTCTGCATTCCAAAAGTAATTAAATATGATAGTTTCAGTAATCTCCGTCTCCCTCCAAACTATCGTTCATTGGTTTGAGTCTCTCCTCCAATCGCGTAACTTCTTCCTCAGCACAATTCCATGTTTCCCTGCGACTGCGTCGTAAATCTCAGATCTTTCTCGAACAAAATCATGACGTCACCAAGAATCTCAGCTCAAGCAGCCTACTTGCATAAAGTCTGCGTCATCCGTGCCTACGTCATGAATATCCACGTCACAACTATGACAGCCATAACTTTCTTCATATTTTCCAATACAGCCACCGTGGTCTCAATATAATTCAATTTACGGGGGCATTCTCCCTTCACCACGTTTTAAAAACAGTTGCAAATTGTTTTTAAACTCTGTGTTATAAGTATCTCAATTCACTTGAACACGAAATTGAATTATCATTGGCTTACTCTTGGATAGTATTTCTTCAAGTTTCCTTAATCATAAGTCTCTTCTACTCTGGTTTGTGTGTGGCTAATGTACTCTCTCCTCTCTACTTTCTCTTCTGTCCGGAATTCCTATTTTCCAAGTTCTGCTGACTTGTAGAAGGACCAGGATCGATCACTACATCCTGTCTTTTCTTTTGGTTTTCAGCTTCCTTCTCCCGTAATTCCTTAAGATACTGCTGACTTTCTTTCTCTCTCTCCTGATATTTGTCGGGTGTCATAACCTGACCTTGAGAATTCTGATTTCGATTCTGGTAATTTCTATTGTAGTTCCTATTGTAGCCCTGGTTATTGTAGTATCTACCTCTTCCATTGTTATAATTTCCTCTATTATTAATCCAGCCTCTTCTTTGCTGATATGGACGGTAACCTTGCGATCTGTGGTTGCGAAAGTGATGGTTCCTGTGAGGACCTACTTTTTCAGTTTTTTCTTCATCAGGCTTGTCAGTTTGCTGAACTTGATCCATATAGACTGTATTGATGTCTTTGAATTCGTGCCTCTGACCTTTTTGTACCACATTTGGCATCGGACTCGTGTAGTCAAGCCTTCTCAATAATTCGTCCATACTGGTCAAATCCCTGATGTTTGACGATATGATGAGTCTTCTCACCTCCACAGGCAGCATACGAGAAATCGCATCTATCAACTGCTCTGTTGACAATGGGGGTTGCAAAAATCTCAAGCGTGATAACTGGCTCGTGAAGAAATCAGCGTGCCGTGTTGGAAGAGTACCTGAATACTTCCTTGAGTATACCTCAGCTCTTAATGAATTCTGCGCTTCGATGGACCAGAATCGTTTTATCAGTGCCTCTGCAAACTCGTCAAAATTACTGAACGTATAGCGAAATGCCCTGAACCATTCAAGGGGTCCTCCAGCTAGAAATCTCTCCACTATCCTCATCTCTCTTTCTCTGGGAATGTGAGCTTCAATGAAATAGTCTTTCAGGTTCCTGATATATTCTATCGGTGTTAGACTATCAGTATTGCTAAATTTTTGAGGTTTGTCCTCGAAGTTCCGGATGACTGTCACATTTCTCGGATATGAATCCATGTAATTCCTCCCACTATCACGATATCTCCATTCAGGTTCAATATTCCTATCCTCTTCTTCTTCCCGGAATCTGGATATACGTTCCTCAGGACTAATATCTCTCTCTTCTGTAGCAAGGTTACATCTTCTGACGTAATTCCTATCATCTTCACCAGTCAAGCCTTCTGGATCCTTATCCGTGATTTCCGTGATGACTTTCCTGATTAACTCTTCTTTATAGGTTTCCATCATGCTGGCTTCTCCTAGTTTCAAATTCTGAAGTTTGCTCGTGGTTTCATTAACATCAGAGACAACCTTATGAATTTGTTCCTCTAACGCGGATTTTAATGCTTGCACGTCCTGACCTATTTGAGTTCTATCCTCTACCTGCTTTTCGGATAGCGAATCCATCCTTATACTCAAGTCTTTCCTAATTTGAACTACTTCATTATTTATGTCTACTTGTGTACTGGCAAGTTTTCTTTCAATTCGTTCCTGAATCTGAGTTACATGTTCCCCACTTGACCTATTCCATTCATCTTTCCACACCGTTACATTTGCAGTTAACATTTCCGCAATATCTACTTCAATATCTTCTTTAAGTAAACGATTATGATCTAATACTTGGGTTCTCATGACCTCTACATCATACTTTAAACCTGCTAAAGAAGCTGTTGTCCTAACAGACTCGTCAACCAACCTAGTTGTTAATGCACTAATGTTACGAGTACAAAGTGTTTTTGAAGTTTCAATTTCTTCTCTTACTTTATTAACATCAGTTTGAACTTTAGCAATGTCTACAAAAACAGTGTTAACTTCTACTTGTATCTTAGTTATATCGCTTTGTATCTCATTTACATCGGAATGAATGTTATTAATGTCTACTTGAACATTTGACACATCGGTTCGGACATTTATAATCTCTCTTTGAACCTCTTCTACTTTATCTTGTACAGTAGCAACATCGTTCCTAACAACAATTACTTCAGCTCTAGCACATGAAATATCACCCCGGACATTAGCAACATCAAGATTCAACATAGTAAGATCTTTCTGTACCTTAGAAACATCAGTCTTAACCTCTGAAACATCTTTATGCACATTGGACACGTCTGTGCGAATGTCAGTTACAGCATTCTCGATTCCCTGGGTACTGATCTGTAAACGCGACATATCATTTTCTAAGTTTGCAGAACTGGTCTGAAGAACTTTCATATTCTCCTCCAGCATCTGCTTCATACTGCTATTCATGCTAGCTTTCAAATTAGCAGACATCTCCTCCAACATCATTCTCAGACTCTCATCTGCCATTTCAATAATATTCAAGAATAAACTGCTATAGGGACATACATCAAACAGAGCAAAATAACAACATCTGAGCAACATTTTTCACCATATATAAGTTTGAGCAATTTTCTGTCTTAAATCTAACTTATAATTACCTTATAATTAACCTTCGTAGACACTTCATGTTGAAATAAACTCAAGCACATGTTCAAATTTCTTTGGTTCATTTTAAAATATCCTAACACAAATAATTAACATTTACAATCCAAATAATTTAAATTTTATCTTTAATATGACTAAACATGTCATAAGCCGGTCAAATAAAATAAGATTCCAGATCATAGGCGATTTTTCTAAGTTTCCAGCCTATTTAACCTCTCTCAAGTTGTATAAGATCTGATCTTTTCTGAGTGTAATTTTCCTAATACAACACAATATTTAATCCCTATATAATCACACTCTCAAATTCTACAATTGGCCAAGACATCTAACAAGGAATCAACCTCCTTATTTGAGTCTTCACAATCCCATTGACATCGATAACTTGGTAATCCAATGTTATTCGAACACTCCACAAAATTGCGGTGCCAATTCTACTGCAATAACTTGGTAATCCAATGTTTTGCTGATCGAACGTGTCAATTCTACTGGCGTTCAACCTGGTAATCCAGTTTTGTCGAACGTGCCAATCGTGCCAATCGAGCTGATCGAGCCAATCGAGCCAATCGAGCTGATCGTGCTGATCGTGCTGATCGTGCCAATCGAGCTGATCGTGCCCCACGTTTCAGGGTCGCCAATCCTACTGTCCCCGTAAATCCGATAGTAGGCTGTCAGATATCCGCCCCCTCAATCGGATTGCCAATAATCAAACGCACCGGCACAGCTACATCAATGAAAATGGCACTGACAGATACTACCGAGATTAGAGCACAGCAGTTAACAAGAAAATTATTGTGGAACACACCAAAATATACGGGGGTTCATACTTACCTTTACTTACCTCTTCAAATTAATCTCGGGTATGGGTTGCTAACTGGATCACTTAAAGTATGCCCACACAATAACCTCCACCATGATATTTAAAATGAACCAAGACGGAAACAAGAAACTTTAAACTGTACAATAATTTATTTCACTTAAAGGGAATGACTTTAACAAAAACTCAACAAAATACACGCGGCAATCAGAAGCCATTGTCAATATAATCATGTCCTCCTGTAGGACTTGTAGACGTTACATACAAAATTTTATCTTTCACTTGCTTATAAAGAACGTAATAATAGTAATACACTTGGAATGGATGAGGGAATTGGAACGAGACATGTAGCAATTGTTTTCCTCTTTCATAAACATCACACTTTATTTATAACTGCAAGTCTGTTACGTGGTCGACCTTGGCCTCTAACATACAGTTGTCAGGCCAGCTGCGATCCACCCTACATCAAGTCGCATGCCTACGTCGTCAAACGGACCCACCTGTCCAGCCAGTGCTAGCATATGCTCGTAACCTCAGAGCTTAGCTCCTTTTCAAACACTTTAAACGTCCTCAACTCAACTCAAATATTATCACGCAAATCTTTTAAATGCTCCAATCACATATCACTGGATTACTCTAATAATCCCAAAACTTGTTTAATTACATAATCCATATGTATACTTAGCGTTCTTTAGAGTATATTAACAAAACTCTTAATGTTTATAACAAATGCTCATTAATTGTTTATAACAATTATAAATTGTTTATAATATTGTCAAACGACAATTCAAAAATCTATACACGCCTCTATTAATTCCTTTCATTTCCAATTATTATTAAAGATATTTACATAATTATTTACAATATTAATATTATTTATTTTAGAAATACATTAAACCACACGTTTATCCGGTTGATAATTACTCAAATCAGGTTAATATAATCGACCAATGAAGGTTAGTTATATGTAAGCTTATATTCAGGTTTAATAAGTTTTAATAATTATTATTATTATTTGTGACGGTAACCTCCATTCAAAATCGTTATCTCAAATTATTTAACACTCTTGTTAATTTTAACAGTAATTTCACATGATTAATTTTCAAAGGACCTGGACAATAAACTCAGCGGAAAAATACTTCGCTCAAATGCACAAATTGCATAAAATAGGCCCAGAATTCATCATATATTTCAATATATATGGCATAAAAATCTTCCACAATCCATACACAAAACCTCCACTTATAATCTCATCAACTTCATTAATATTACTGTGGGAATCTCCTTCACTTATTCAAGGGCATTATTCATCAGTGACTTTTACATGTCCACTGAACTAACGATTATACATCCATAGTTCCACTTTAAAAATTCTTATATTCATTAATTGTTTCAAAACTGTTATTTATTTAACCTTCGTGGGTTTCATTCATGAATCGAGATGAAGTAAAAATTTGCCAATCACAAATAAATTTAATAGCAAATACGATTATACACGCCTCTCTGGTCTATCAAAATTGAGATTAATATCTCCTAAGTATCGTAGTAAAAAAAAAACTATCTTCAAACAAAGTTCATCTAAACTGCATAAATAATTGAATAGAATACAATTAGATTGTGGAATGCAAACATTATTGTTCCAATCTAGTATTGAGAAAAATTCCTATCAAATGTTCATTACTATAGTGTATTCAATAAATCGTAATCAAAGTTCATATTTCAAAAAATTGTCTATAATGCAATGGTAATTTCAGAACTGACGATAAATGTCTATGTTGCAATCATGTTCCTAAAACGACTAGTATTTCCAAGATCGTCGTTACAGTAATAGATTTTAACGCTCTAAAATCTTTTAATTATTCTTCTTTCTTGAGGATGACAGAAAATTGGTCAAAGTAATTTACTGAATAGAATTACTTTAATAAAATGACACGCTGTCTGAATTCAAATCTGCCATAGAAAATCATTAACTTTACAGTCAAATCGTGACTACAAAAAATATGCAAATTACTGAAAGAATATAAATTATCAGTCTCAACTGATCCAAAATTATTTAAATCTGCCAATGACATAACAATGTCTTAATAAATCGTAGAAAAAGGCATAACTCATCGAAGTGTACTGAGTACAGAATTATCAAGCAAGAATATGGGGCATAATATATATGGGACAAAAATATGGGAAAAATGGTTGCTCAGATATCGCTAAATGACTCAAATAAAACAAGAAACGTTCACGACTACCTTATCTGTTGATTGAAGTTCCAGAGGAAAATCTTCCAAAGAAGACTGGTGATGGTTCCATTTCACCAAAAAGATGTGCTCCGACCTCGAACCTGGAACCAGCGCCCTCGGAGAATAGAACTGCTTCCTCCTCCGGAAATTGCACTGCTTCGTGTATACGATAGACATCCCTCTGGCAAAACTCTTCTTTGTGAGCCGGGTCCACCCTGGCCTCTCTTGATAGTTCCCTGAAATTCTGGTAGAAATTCGCCATGAAGTTTATTGCAGTTATTTCCGTAGAAATATTCATAGTTGTGGAGTATGAATACGTTTCCACTGCCATTTGATATAATTCAGCGTTGGACCACGATGCATGAGTGTAGTTGGATGTTCACTACATGCTCGCTTTTGTAGAAAGACGATTAGCGAAGTTCCATGCTGTTATTTCACTCCATCGATATATGTCCCAATTGCATTAAAGTCCTTAGCCTTCCATCTCCATTTCTGTTATAATAGTTGAAAGAACTGCGATATTATATTGTTCCATGTTAGAATGCAGCGTTGTATTATCAAATGCAATATGTAGTAGCACGGTTGCAATACCAGTGTCAGCCGTAGCGTAGAATTGTGATATTTTAAAAGTGCTTCTCAGGTGGCGAGAAAATCACTTTTGTCTGCCGTCTTAAAATGCCAATATCTTTCGAATTATAATCTTGAAAATGTTCAGCCTTTCTACACACTTTAATATAGTACTGCACAATCGAATTAGCTTAAAGGCATTAGTCAACTCTTGATATATTATCTTGTAGACTTGAAAATGTGTGCGTTTCAACTTCGCCTAGTTTCAAACACGGTAAAATGGAACTGCGGCACGCTCGAAGCTCGTTCGATGCGGTTGGCTTTACCACACGCTAAAGACGACTTGTTTCACTTATTCACTCGAAAACGACTATGTGACATCAGAAATATATATGCGATATGAGAGCTAATATATGAGCTATGAGAGCTCCTCTCTGCTGTGCAAGACCTTTTATCAACTTCTTAAGGGGCGTATCCATCCCTTCCATAGCTTGTTTCTCCGTCATTGCTAGAAGTTCTAACTTTGACAATACTTGACGGATTTTCAATTTCAAAAACTCAATAATGATTTCTTCAAAATTCCAAATCAATGCCATAACTGAAAATAGTTTTCCACAATTCTGCATTCCAAAAGTAATTAAATATGATAGTTTCAGTAATCTCCGTCTCCCTCCAAACTATCGTTCATTGGTTTGAGTCTCTCCTCCAATCGCGTAACTTCTTCCTCAGCACAATTCCATGTTTCCCTGCGACTGCGTCGTAAATCTCAGATCTTTCTCGAACAAAATCATGACGTCACCAAGAATCTCAGCTCAAGCAGCCTACTTGCATAAAGTCTGCGTCATCCGTGCCTACGTCATGAATATCCACGTCACAACTATGACAGCCATAACTTTCTTCATATTTTCCAATACAGCCACCGTGGTCTCAATATAATTCAATTTACGGGGGCATTCTCCCTTCACCACGTTTTAAAAACAGTTGCAAATTGTTTTTAAACTCTGTGTTATAAGTATCTCAATTCACTTGAACACGAAATTGAATTATCATTGGCTTACTCTTGGATAGTATTTCTTCAAGTTTCCTTAATCATAAGTCTCTTCTACTCTGGTTTGTGTGTGGCTAATGTACTCTCTCCTCTCTACTTTCTCTTCTGTCCGGAATTCCTATTTTCCAAGTTCTGCTGACTTGTAGAAGGACCAGGATCGATCACTACATCCTGTCTTTTCTTTTGGTTTTCAGCTTCCTTCTCCCGTAATTCCTTAAGATACTGCTGACTTTCTTTCTCTCTCTCCTGATATTTGTCGGGTGTCATAACCTGACCTTGAGAATTCTGATTTCGATTCTGGTAATTTCTATTGTAGTTCCTATTGTAGCCCTGGTTATTGTAGTATCTACCTCTTCCATTGTTATAATTTCCTCTATTATTAATCCAGCCTCTTCTTTGCTGATATGGACGGTAACCTTGCGATCTGTGGTTGCGAAAGTGATGGTTCCTGTGAGGACCTACTTTTTCAGTTTTTTCTTCATCAGGCTTGTCAGTTTGCTGAACTTGATCCATATAGACTGTATTGATGTCTTTGAATTCGTGCCTCTGACCTTTTTGTACCACATTTGGCATCGGACTCGTGTAGTCAAGCCTTCTCAATAATTCGTCCATACTGGTCAAATCCCTGATGTTTGACGATATGATGAGTCTTCTCACCTCCACAGGCAGCATACGAGAAATCGCATCTATCAACTGCTCTGTTGACAATGGGGGTTGCAAAAATCTCAAGCGTGATAACTGGCTCGTGAAGAAATCAGCGTGCCGTGTTGGAAGAGTACCTGAATACTTCCTTGAGTATACCTCAGCTCTTAATGAATTCTGCGCTTCGATGGACCAGAATCGTTTTATCAGTGCCACTGCAAACTCGTCAAAATTACTGAACGTATAGCGAAATGCCCTGAACCATTCAAGGGGTCCTCCAGCTAGAAATCTCTCCACTATCCTCATCTCTCTTTCTCTGGGAATGTGAGCTTCAATGAAATAGTCTTTCAGGTTCCTGATATATTCTATCGGTGTTAGACTATCAGTATTGCTAAATTTTTGAGGTTTGTCCTCGAAGTTCCGGATGACTGTCACATTTCTCGGATATGAATCCATGTAATTCCTCCCACTATCACGATATCTCCATTCAGGTTCAATATTCCTATCCTCTTCTTCTTCCCGGAATCTGGATATACGTTCCTCAGGACTAATATCTCTCTCTTCTGTAGCAAGGTTACATCTTCTGACGTAATTCCTATCATCTTCACCAGTCAAGCCTTCTGGATCCTTATCCGTGATTTCCGTGATGACTTTCCTGATTAACTCTTCTTTATAGGTTTCCATCATGCTGGCTTCTCCTAGTTTCAAATTCTGAAGTTTGCTCGTGGTTTCATTAACATCAGAGACAACCTTATGAATTTGTTCCTCTAACGCGGATTTTAATGCTTGCACGTCCTGACCTATTTGAGTTCTATCCTCTACCTGCTTTTCGGATAGCGAATCCATCCTTATACTCAAGTCTTTCCTAATTTGAACTACTTCATTATTTATGTCTACTTGTGTACTGGCAAGTTTTCTTTCAATTCGTTCCTGAATCTGAGTTACATGTTCCCCACTTGACCTATTCCATTCATCTTTCCACACCGTTACATTTGCAGTTAACATTTCCGCAATATCTACTTCAATATCTTCTTTAAGTAAACGATTATGATCTAATACTTGGGTTCTCATGACCTCTACATCATACTTTAAACCTGCTAAAGAAGCTGTTGTCCTAACAGACTCGTCAACCAACCTAGTTGTTAATGCACTAATGTTACGAGTACAAAGTGTTTTTGAAGTTTCAATTTCTTCTCTTACTTTATTAACATCAGTTTGAACTTTAGCAATGTCTACAAAAACAGTGTTAACTTCTACTTGTATCTTAGTTATATCGCTTTGTATCTCATTTACATCGGAATGAATGTTATTAATGTCTACTTGAACATTTGACACATCGGTTCGGACATTATAATCTCTCTTTGAACCTCTTCTACTTTATCTTGTACAGTAGCAACATCGTTCCTAACAACAATTACTTCAGCTCTAGCACATGAAATATCACCCCGGACATTAGCAACATCAAGATTCAACATAGTAAGATCTTTCTGTACCTTAGAAACATCAGTCTTAACCTCTGAAACATCTTTATGCACATTGGACACGTCTGTGCGAATGTCAGTTAACAGCATTCTCGATTCCCTGGGTACTGATCTGTAAACGCGACATATCATTT